>CM040985.1:15083690-15099020 GCA_022985145.1 Pangasius djambal
GATGAAACATGATTGTACATTTTACAAAATCATTTTTGTCCATTTTCTTGTAAAGTTAACTGTATATAAACGTGGAAGTGACTTAGCCTTCAAAGCCAGCTAACTTTAGAATTTTGTTTCATGTCACTCACGCTCCAATAGGCGAGATACTAGACATTTGTTCTCCCTGCCAGTTTTTCATCCATATGTATGAACGCGACCAAGAAAAGCTTACAGTCCAAGCTGGTGAATATTTATGAAAATCCTCTTCACGCTGTATTATGGATTCCGTTTAATATTAATCTGTGCCGTCATACCACTCCAGAAGAAGTTCTGCTTCTTGAAAAGGCACTTGAGGCAGAGCAGGAAGAACACCTGTCCCTCTCAGAGCAAAGCGAGTTGAGGCTTGCATGCTAATCAAAGCCAGAACTGCTCTCTTTATTCACAGTGTTAATTCCCCTAGTGTCTTCAGGCTTAATGGTCATTGCTAATTACTGCCCTTTGTATCTTGCTCATGCATTTTGGATGGGAGGCCGATGGCCAGCAGTGTAGTTTGTGATTTGTTTTAAGGAAAGCCCAACTTATCACTCAACAGCAGCTAGCACACTGCAATCCAACATAGTGATGCTAATCGATTACAACACATTTCACTTTTTTCAGACAACTCAGAGTGAATCTACAGGACTTTTCTTCTGTGTAGACCACAGCTTTCCAACCCTGGCCCTTCAGTACACTCTGCACATTTTAGTGTTTTCTCTGTTTTAACCCACCAAAGTCACCTCAGGAAGGGCTATTAATTAGCTGATTAGTTCATTCAGATCTGTTGGAAGTAGGGAAAACCCTAAACTGTGCAGGACAGGGGGTACTCCAGGACCAGGGTTAAGAGCCCTGAGTAGATTAGTGTAGCCTTGTTTGGAAAAAATGCTTTGTCCTCATTTCAGTTATAGGTTTTCACCAGAGAGATTTAAAATAAACAAACAAATAAATAAATTTACCGTGCATTATTCATCAAGTCTGCTTTTATCTGACATGAGCCTAAGAAGTGTTAGAGGGCATGGTTCAGTTAGAGGGCATGGTTGTGTGCCAGGGCTTACGATAGTCCCTCAGGTGCGTGCCACAAATCTGGCCCTCACAAAAATCAGCAAAACTCAGCAGGTAGGTACACATTTTTGCACACTCATCTTTTAACCATCTTTCTTCTGTTTTAAACCTAGTTTCTCTGGTGCAGATCTCAGACAAGCCATTCATCTTCTCATCCTAATGTGAGACTCTTCTTGTGAGGGCCTCTCTGCCCCCAGAGTCTGGTATTACGCTGAACTTTATCCACCAGCTCCAGTGTGGCTTGCGGTAATACAACCGTGACCTGATCCAGCCTGTTCCCTGCAGGCCATCAGCTTGGCTAGCAGTCTGCTGCCATTTACACCTCGTGAATACTGATCACATTATGGACATAGATTAATTAGATTGAAAATGAGTGTGCTGCCTTGCTGGGCATCAAAAAGTGTAGGCCATACTCAACAAACCTCAAAATCATTTTTTATCTTTCACATACATTTGAATCCAGTCATACAGGCAGCTGTGCTCGGTGCTCTCCAGGCATGAACAAAGAAGGCTTGTAGTTTTTGTCTTGTTACATCTCCGTGGATATTTAGTTTGCTGCAAGAGAGTGACTCTTTTAGTCAGTCACCGTGCTCTCTAATAATCGAATAATATTTAGTAAATGTGGACCTGTAATAAGGAGAAGAGCTCTTTCGCCCCAACAAATTCCCTCCCCCCAAATACAGGATTTGACTTTGACTTTAGTAGCATTTTAGGGGCTTTGATTTGAAGGTGAGACTCTTTTGGCTTGGTCTTGAGAACTGCTTAGTGGAGACATGACTTTGACAAGGTAAGTGACTTACAACAGTGATTCATAATGACAACTATTTACCCGTTAGGTGAATAAAGAATGGTAAGTAGTGGGCATGTGACTTTATACTCTCATGAGGCAGTTGCCTGCACCCTGTGTAGTGTGCACTATTAGCACCGCAAGGTGGCTTTGTGATTATGATGATTATCTGCTATTAGTGGGAACCCTTTTGGGCGGTCCATATGAGGCCAGAAAACTCCAGATGCACTTTTCAGCACTGACAGGAACAGAGTGTTCATTGGGTTACACAGTTCCCGAAATACGGCTCTGGATTCAGTGTGTTTACTGAATGAAAAGCGAGGTCAGGATTTACAAATGGTGTTGCAACCAAAATGCTCTGCTTTGCATTTCTATTTTTGAATTTAAATATTAATAATTCTTTGTTGGGAATTCTCTCAGCAAATCTGAATATGATGTAGGTGAGAGAGAGACTGAGAGAATGGAGTGCTTTCTTATTACATCGTCATGGAAACAAAAAGGCAGATTTGCCTCCCTGTTGTTCTACTTGTGATCACTGGTAATTAATTATGATTGTTAAGCTCTGAGGCAGTCACCCCTTGGATAAAACTGTGTGTGTGTTTTTGCACATGTGTCCACAAGCCTATTCTGCCATTCTGCAGCAGCTGTGAGTCATCTGAATCCCTTCCTATTGTTTTCTGTGACAAACGCTATGGAGGGATCGTGTGACCCCAAGCCTGAAATAGCAGCACGATGGAATAACCAGCTAAAGTAATTAGTGGCTGAACAAACAGGTTATGAACAGATACCGAGGAGGGGAGGGTGTTCAGGTGAAAGTGAATCACTTGTCCTTGGGGAATTCTTTCGTTGCTCTTGAATTCCCCGCAGACATAACCGGAGATCACCTATCACTTTTGAAAGCTTGTTCTGTCTGGCTTTTTGAAGTCCAGCTTGGTTTTCGAAGCTTTAACATGTTAGCAAAGGAGCAGGTCCAGCACTAATGACCCTTATGATAACTAGGCAGGAAGCGCTCTGCATGAGCCTACAGGCCAGAGCAGGCCTCTTTCTGCCTGTTCCAGCTCTTTCTCTCTGCTGTTGGTGTCACCACCCTCACACTTTCTTTTTCTTTCTTTCTTTTCTTTATTTATTTCTCACACTTTTTCCTCTGCCTCACTGTCTATCCCTCTCTATCTTTCTTTCTGTCTCTTCTCTGACTGTACCTCTCTGTATTTCTCTGTCTCTCTTTGTCTCCTTCTCTTTCTGGTTTTTCTCTCTATCTCACTTTTTCTGTCTCCCTGTATCTCTGTCTGTCTCTCTGTGTCTTTCTCTCTTTCTGTCTCGCTATCTCCCTCTTGCTCTCTACCACTTTTTTGTCTCTCCCTCTCTTTGTCTTAGTCTCACATTCTCTGTCTCTCTCTCTCTATCTCTTTCCCAGTCCTTGCGCTCTCTCTCTCTCTCTCTCTCTCTCTCTCTGTCTCTCCAGCTGCTGTCATGTTTTGCCTTTCTGTGAACAGACTTGACTGTGCTCTTGTGTGGCATTTGTAAGTGCCTTCACTTTCTGTGCGTTTCTCCTCATCCACATCTTCATGTTATGAGAGAAGACAGGTCTGCCAGTGCAGTGGCTTCGGCTCTCAGACAGCAGGAGAAGATGATGCTGTGCAACTCTTATGCACATGCACGAGATGCACAGTTTAAAGCTCCTGTCAACTTATTTTCTTCATGGGCTCCTTACTGTTCATCGTAGCTTCTGTAGTGAACTTCCCACTGCAAAAGAAAAGATGCTCTTGGGTTTTTTATGTCAGAAATGTCATCATTTTTTTTTCTTTCCACCATTTCTTGTTTTCTCTTTGAGTTGGGCAGTGCTATACCAGGAGAAGGTGTCATCAGGTAAAACTGTATATATCACAGAATTAGGAAAATGCTTACGTCAACTCTCCCCGAAAGTGGCTTCTTTGTTACAAAATGATGATCACAATTGCATCAAGCTGGCATTTTTAACATTCTATAGTTCACAAGGTTTTTTCCCCACAATTCACAGTTTTTAGTGTTTACTGTGTATAACAGAGACACGATTCTGGCGACAGAGCAACTGGTAATCTGGTGTGATGCTGTAAAGCAACAAATCCTCTTATACATATTTAGTTCCTCTCACAGCTTTAGTTCCTACCTTTATTTTTTTACTTTATTCCCCATTCAACAACATTCATTGCTCAAAAATTGAAGAAAAGCCACAGTCTCATTTCTTGGGTTTGACTACAAAGGTAACACTGATATGTTTTACAGTAGAGTTTACACTGTAATTTGGCTACTGGCATGTAAATACTTAACACTTATTAATGTTGATGGCCAAGTGTTTCTTTAAGTAATCATAAAATTGCTCAAAGAATCCAGGGTTGTCACGATTAATATGTATTAAGTACTAACATTTCTGGTGCTCCGTGTAAGGATAACTCATGACCTTCAGATCGTAAATTTGCAGCTCTTTAGAATCACAAAAGAATGTTTTCAAATATTTGAAACCATGTTAACAGAAACCACGGTGCCTTTGTGTGTGTTGCTGTTCATGTACAGTGTTAGACATGTAGCCTTCATACAGAGGTTCGTCTCATTGCGATTATGAGCGAGCAGCATTATTAACAGCACCACGAACGCAATCTCTTCATCCCATATGAGTCCTGAGAAGAGAGAGCGCATTCGGATTCAGCCAAATTATAGAATCTGGCGTTTTTCCAGGAGCTCATTTCGCACAGCGATGACACCCTACAAGGATAAGCAGGTCACTGAGGACAATGAAGGATCGCTCTGCTGTTTACAGATTAGCCTGGCTGCCTCACACAGCAGCATAATCTGTCAAAAACTAGCATAAGGACCCCTGTTCCCCTTTCCTGACTCCTCACTTATTTGCAATCATCTCTGTGGATGCTGCCAGATGGGTCATGTTGTTTACCACTTGACCTACATTGTGCTCTTTGCTGTTCGATTTCCCGTTTTTTTCCCTCCAGTAGGTAGGAAGCAGTTCCTTTTTGTGCATTTTTCTGTTGTGTGTACTTAAGTACACACATTTTGAGGTTTGCGTTAGTGAGATGTATCTCAGTCAGCCATTTAGACAGGTATAGGGATATGATCTTATCTGGTCTTCATTTACCTTTTCCGTGGTCTTCACTGTCTAAGACTTGTGTAACTATGGCAACGCTGTGCAGCTCTCCAGACTCTCGAGAGTTTATTAGTTTATTAAGTTTAAAAATAATACGCAATTAAAGTACTGCTTACTGAACATCTGCTCTTGTACATCATGTAGTTATTTACTTGAGCAGCTCTTCCCTTAGGGTTCTCCTAATAACTCCAACAAATTCAACATTTCCTTAGAGAGAGAGAGACAGAGAGTGAGTGAGAGAGAGAGAAAGATGGTGAGAACACTGTTTCTGGGTGATTTCAGGGCATTGGTGAGGTGAGATGTGACCACAGATAAACATATTAAAGACCTGGATGGTGGTTTGTCATTCTGTAAAGAGCCTCCATACTGACAATCCCACTTCAAACTATAAAATGGATATAGTGAAAAACATATGCCTAAAAAAAAAACAAATACAGAACAAAAATGTGAAAATGACAATTTCATGCAACAGCAGTCACTGTTAAATGCTATGGCAAGGTATCCATATAAAAGTACGTGTGTAAATGTCTTTGATTCTGTCATATTTTAAAGAGGAAGTGAATTATTAAAGAAAGGAAAATGAGAAAACGCATGCGATAATGCACCTTTGTTGCCTCTCGAGGTGCCTTGTATGTGTACGTAGTGCTGTGATGTACTCATAAAGACCGCATTTCCCACGTGTCCTTTCTGTTGAGTCCCTCAACGAGCTCAAGTGTTAAGCAATGTACCACCACCGTAATTATCATCTAATAGTCATGCTCAAACATGCAGCCATTGATGTAGCCTTTTATGCTGAGACCTGTTTCACACTTCTGCTTATAATAATTAAAGGATTACTCCAGCGTTTTTTTTTTTTTGTTTGTTTGTTTTTTTTAAACAAACCTTGATTTACACAATATCTGCTGCCTCTTGTGTATACACGATTTAAACTGACTGAATGTCAGCACATTTCCAAACCTCCCAATCTTCATGTATGTTGTGTAGAGCTTCGAATTTTAGCATTGTTCTTTGCTGATGCGAGTTATCACTCTGAAATATGCCAAAAGAGCAGTCTACATTTTCTTCCCAATAAAAGCAGTCGAGACCGTCGAAATATGAATCTGGAATGATTGACAGTTGCGTAGGTGTTGTGTGTGTGTGTGTGTGTGTGTGTGTGTGTGTGTGTGTATATATATTATACTCATTTATACTACAGTAAATACTGATCATCTGTATCTTGGTCTGCCAGCAGCTTGAACATTGCTGTACAGCCTGCATCAGATTAATCATTTCATACATAACTTTTTAAAAACATGTATTTCATATAAGAATTTCGACTTCATCTTAAGAAGACCATAAAAAAGTAAATTTGTCTTCCCGTGGGAATATTGTGAGTAAAAAAAAGATTAAAACATTATACCAGAAAAAAAATCCAGTGTGTTTGTAAACAAAAATGCTAACATTCAGGTCATTCAAATAATTAATGATGATGAATTATAGAAAATATCAATTTTGAGTAAATTATAGCAGTAATTTTGACATGCAAAATATATGCAGTTTAGTTGCATGATGCGGCTGATTTCAGAGTTTAAAAGTCCATCTTCATTAAAACAAACACATTAAAAAAAAAAACTAAGGCGTACATTGGAGTCTGGCACAGAAATATGTTTTGCTTAATTTAGGATTCTATGTAGAAAGCTTGAGATATGAGAGACATGCTGCACTGAGAATGACAAAAAGTTCAGAGAGCAACAGAAATCAAGATAATGGTTCATGTAAAATTATTTAATTTTATTTAATTACGTAAAAATTAAGTAATTGCCTCAAGTGAATTCGGACATGAATTGACGATCCAAAAGTGTGGACGTTGCACATGAAAGGGTTAAAATGCTTCGTAAACTAAAACCTGTTGTCCGTCCTAAACAAATCATCGTGCTACACAACCCTGGCTATTAAACCACATTGACGGCATGCTGACAGATGAGTTTCCAGCCTGTCCAGGTGAGCAGCTGTTGTAGACCCGGGAGACCTCTCAGAAAGCTCTGAAACAGCCAGCAGCCAGTGCAGTCCTCCTGCTTTTAATTAACCATGTGACCTCATCTTCATGTCTGATAAATTTGTGATGGTGTAGAAAGGTAAATTTGAAGGTTGACGTAAAGTAGATTTGTTCTTTATACTTTAGTAAGCATTTGATCAGACGACAGATGACAGCCAAGTGTTCATATCACCTCATTTGTTTATGGACACAGTATGTAATTACACGTTTCTCAGACATTTTCATCCAAGCCACTGTTTCACAGCCATGCTAAAACAATCGTCATGAGATTTCCTGAGGGGGGAGGTAGGAGCTCCTGTCCTGCCACTAACTGTGACCTGGCTTGTACTGATTCGCCATGTCCAAGGCAATAGAGGTTTTAAGGCGATTTAAGCACATTGAACTCTTATAAGCATGAAGGGCAATTCACACTGAACATGTCTTTTTATCTTGTGCCTGTCAAGACGTTGACATTTACACTTGATTTGGCGCACGCTTTTGTCCAAAGTGACTTACAGTAATGTAGAGCAGTTGAAGGTTAGAGTCCTTGGCATTCCTGGGACTCCGTGTTTTTATCGCTAGCCTGGAAGCATAACCAAAAGCTAACACACCATTCCTCTCCACTCGCATATGTGCGTAAAGCATAAACTCTATGGGTTCACTGGAATCACACGCTCCCACATTCTATATGTTGTGGATTACTTCTAGAGAAAAAAAGCTACGCACAAACCAAAAAACACGGCATGTTCGCTGCCTTCAGTTGGATCAATTCCGGGTCGAATCACTTTCTCACGTAGGTGTATTGGCTACTCTAAATTGCCCCGAGTGTAAATGAGTGTGTGATTGTGTGTATGCGTGGTGCCCCGTGATGGACTGCTGTCCCCAACCTAAGTGTATTTCCGCTTGGTACCAAGTGTTTCCCGAGATAGGTTCCAGATCCTCTGCAACCCTGACGGGGATAAAGTGCTTACAGAAGATGATTGAATGAATTAAATGTGCGTCAGGCATTTGAAACTATAGTGACTAGGATCATCATTCATATGCATCAGACATCTTTTTGTTTCTGATTGCTAAGAACTCAAAGACATCCACTTCAGCTTATGGCATACTGGAGTGAAAGCAACACAGCAGCGTTGTAATGCTAGCACACTGAGAACGGTGTGTGTCGAAGAAAGCGGTTCACTTTTCTGCCTCTTCTTCATAATAGCAGTTTTTCCTGTCATTTCTCAGATGACTTCAAGCTTTTTTAGTAGAACAGTTTTTAGGTTTGTGTGTGAGAGAAAAAAAAGGTCTGCTGATTTGGCGTGTTTTCTCCCGGTGACACAGCTAATAACAAGCCGTCAGTGCGATCACACACAGCGTGCTCATGCATTACGCATGAACAAGATTAATCTATCTCCATGCTAGCAAAGCGCTCAAGCCTTCAGCCTCCTCCTCCTCCTCCTCCTCCTCCACTTCTCACCTTCTATTTTGTTGCTTGCCAGGGCTGGTCTTTATGATCAGGCTAATGCAGCTGTTTGTCAATTTCAATTATGGCCTCCTTTGAACTGTGCGATTTCACCTAGGGGAAAAATAGAGGAGGTAATATCCTTCCTGTCATTCAGCCCCTCACTGTGTTGTCTTCTCTTTTACTCGCTTATCTTTCTTTCTCTGTCACCTCCCTTTTTGCCCTCCTTTGCTACGTACAGTATTGCTGCAATTCATATTCAGCAGTGAAGTCTTAAAGTAAGCTATAATGCATTGACAATACAATTACAGTACAGTACAGAGTACAGCAAAAACTGCAAAATAAATAAAATGAAATAAATAAAACAAAATGCAGATCAGCTCATTAAATGAGATGATGGCAAAAGATGGTTGCTGCATCAAAAATAACATTTTTGCATGCTGTTTTATTATTTTCTTAATGACTTCAACTTTGTCAGTCATAGACCATGAGTGTCTTAATTTTAAATATATATATATATATCATGGAAGCAGTTTTGGTTGTCAGACTTATACTAGTGTAGATAATAATCCTGATACTTGGGTAGCAGGGAACAACCAGGTATAAAATAGGTTAAATCAACATTTGCACTGTATAGTTTGTATTTGCTTTATTGAATTGTTTTGGAAGCATAAATCTCAACACAATGTTAAATACAGACACTACTTTTTCTCTTTTTTTTTGGCATGCATTAAAATGTTAAATTAATTCCTTTTTCGAAAATTAAAATATCAACCCATTTTTAATGTTTCAACAAGTATGTTATTCTATATGCCATACTCTGGGTAAGATGTACTCTGGAACCCTATTCTAATTTTATAAAATATATGCTATCCCTGTGAATAATGGGATCAGCATACGCAGAAATAATTTTTGAGTGATTTAAAATATTCTTAAATTGTAGCACCTGGAAAATCTTGCTGTTTTTTTGAGCCGCCATGTCATCGTCCTTTACCGTCACCCTCTTGCTATTTTTAAAAAGCCTGATCTATATTAGCAATACAATGACAATCTTTAATCTATACGTCTTGCAACTAGCTGCCCAGTAATTGCTAATACTTATCCAGATCGTTCATTCATTTTAGCCCCAGCATGAATCTGTAGCAATGGAAAAACAAAATGAGAAATACAAGATCTTTTTGTGTAAAAAAAAAAAAGAATTAATGAAAATGATGATGTTTTGAAAATATTATTTGCATGTAATTTTTTTTCCATTTCGAAACAAAAAAGCCACGCGAACTACATGGAACACGCTTTCATTTGTAACAGCGTTTTTTCTTTTCTGAAAAGAAAGACACATTTGCCTCGTTTATTTATTGTTATGAGGGTGGAACAGTGATACAAGTTATAGGTATAAACCTCAGCAGATTTCTCTGACCTGCTCAGACAGGATTTGCTCAGCTTTAGCTTTAGATGGGAAAACTAGGACCACCACTGATGCGAATCTATATTTACATATCTCTTATTGAATCACTATGTTTGTCATTTTGTTTGAAGTGCTGTATGTGTTCACCAGTTTGGTTCCAGCCTGACCTCCATACCAGTGTTAAAGTGGCCTTGGTATAGACACCAATTGGATCTCCTGGATGGAGGTCATTGTTCAAGGGCTCCCAAGTGGCACCACTGTCCAAGAGGTGTGTTTCCCAACAGTGCAATTGTTAAGAAATTGCACTTCTTCAGCTAGCAGTCCAAGAGGATGTAGTTAATGATCGGATCCTGTGTGGGTGTTAGGTTACACAGCAGCTGAATGTGCTCACATCAAAGTGTGTTCAGCTGCTCTATTAGTTTGTTGGAGGAAGCAATCGTTAGCCTTCCCTCTCCCGGGATGCTAGATGTCATGGAATGACTGCGACTAAATTGAGATGAGATTGGGAAAAGAATAAGAAATAGTTATTTGTTATAGTGTTTTTTGCACCTGCTAAGGAAATATTGTGGCAGATTTGGCTTGGCATTATCATTACATGGTGTCAGAACTGCATAGTCAAGCAGGTTATCTCTCACTCGTGAGCCTTTTTGACAGCCGTGCAGTTTTCAGACCTTCTGAAGACAGAAGCCGTTTGGCTTAACCCCTGCTGAGAGCGATGAGACCACAATCGATACCTTCATGCTGTGTCCTCACTATTGAATCTTCTAAACCCATCTGTCCCTGAGTAATGGTGTAAAGGCTGGAAGCCACTCATGGCCAACGTAGCCATCCGGCATCTCCCAGCACGGCTCATAGGAACGGTGTTCACTGTCAGCTTGCTTTTCTGAGCGGTTCATCCTATTCCTGTCGCAGGCTTGGAAGTGAGCTTTTATCCCTACCGCTGATGTGTTGTCAGGCTGATTTTAAAGGGCTGGAACCCACTGAGGGAAAAGACTATGCATCAGCCATGACTTTAATGAGACCAGAGCAAGCACTGTGGGGGTTTTGAGTGAGAAGCACTGTTAGTGTCTGTAATGTGTTTTCTACAGGTCTCCAGATATGGATGAATTCCTCATTGGCAAATTCGATCGCTTCAACATTTTCATGACCCCAGTGGCCGCTGTCTTAAAATAGGAGAAGGAAGTGAGAGTTTGAAGTCAAATTTGGGAGCTATGGCATTAAAAGGTCTGTCCCCCCCATTGATGTCGGTCTGGTCTTAGGCACCAACAGTAGACCAGTATTGCTGGACCTGGGAGTCTGAGCAGGGGTCTAAACTGTAGAAGCTCAGAGATAACACCGGGCGAGGCCATATAGTGCAAAGTTTGTAAATGAGAAGTAGGAGTTTGTATTTGATTCTCTGAAATGGGTAGCCATTGTAACTGTTGGAGTACGAGTGGAATGTGTGTTAAAAATTTTGTACGAGTAAAGACTCCAACAGCTGAATTTAGAATAATATCACTGATTTCTCATTTCAGAGGTTTTCTAGGAACTTTGCAGCAAAGATCAGCAAGGCATCACTTTATAGAAGGTTTATTTGCAATGATAGGCAGCCTTTGGAGAAACCGAGAATAGAGTGTTAGGCTCACAACTAAAACAGAAAACAGAATGTTAGTCTGTTATCTAGTCTGGCCCTGCCGACTGGTGCAACGGCAAGAAGGTATATTGGGCACAGAACAAAGCATTTTGGTGTGAAGTAGACAGCCTGAGAGATTTAATGTTAGATGTTGATTTCTTCTCAGTCAGTGGAGAACTGCCTCCTCCAGAAGTGTGAATTGTAGCAATCAGCAGCTGTGAGGTTACACAAGTGAGATAACATCCTGGCTGTTAAACATTCCCCTTCAAAACAATGCCCAGATAAAATTAGAATTTTGGTTCTAAAATCTGATTGGCTGAGCACATTCAAAGCTGTTGAAAAATCCTTGATATATGGACACCTGTGACCGTATCACAGTAACGGAATTCTGCATTAATGTGCCAGGTCTGTTTGTGAAATACCCTAATATTTCTCTGTTATTTTGCTTAGCAAATAAAACGTACAGACTACTTTGGAATAGCGGAAGAATTGTTTATTGCAAATATTATTAATGATAAAAAATTAAATTATTTATTGAACACCCATACTGTTTTTTTCTTCATTTTATAAAAACAGTAAGCTAATACGCTGCATGTCATGTCTAAGAGCACCCTGACCAATGATAAAATTACAGCAACACACATCCTCCAGTGGCTTATAGCTTTTATATAATTCTTATTGTGTATCATTTTATTTTGTTATATGTACTTTTGTTTTATGTCTTATTTTTAGTAACTATTGTGAAACATCGTCATTTAGCAAGTACGCTGCATAAGTATGACTAAATTTTACTCAGTAAAGAGTACTTACAGAATAATCTGAGGTAATATCTACACCTTGCACTGTGTATCTGAGATGAAAAAAGCAGCCTGCTTGTGCTCTGCTGTGTCCAATCTCTCTGTGGAAACCTTACCAAGGTGAGCCTGGCTCGGATCAATAGACATAAAGGACACCAGTGTTATCTTTATCCAGATGCACCGGTGAATCAGACAGACCAAACCTGATGGTGTTTGCTTCCTCAAGTCAGTCAACAGAGGTGTTCAGTGATGCATTTCTTAAACAAAGCCTATTAGCAGCAAGTTTGCCTAAACAGTTATGTCCATGTGATAGTTAAAGATGTAAGTGCATTTTTTTTTTTGGTGTTGACTTTTTCCTTTTAAGCGATGGTGTGGTGGAGGTTATGGGTGTCTGGGACTGTAGCACCATGCACAATGGGCACTGCTGTGTTTATTTATGAACACTATTTGTCAGTAACCCAGCATTTATGAGGCAGCACTCAAAGTAGCATTTCATTTTCATGCTTTCTGGCAGAGAGAGAGAGAGAGAGAGAGGGAGAGATACAGGAGGTTGAGGAGGACAAAGGCACAGGAAAAGAGAGAAAGAGGAGGAGAAAGAGAGAGAGAGTGAAAGGAGAGAATAGACAGCCCAGTGAACATTCAATCACATACCATTGTGTGATCAGCCCCATACTGTGGCAGAATTGCAGCTTGAGTCCTTCATTGCTCTTAAAAACTCAGCTTACAGAAATAACCAAATCAGCCTGAAGTTGTGTTTAAACGAACAGCGTAGATCGGAAGTGTCCTATCTTATACGCAAAGTGCTGGTATGGATGCAGGTTTTTGTTTCAGCCAAGCAGGGGCCACATAGAGAAGACTGGACACCTCTGGCGTAGACCATGCATTACATGTTATGTATATCCTTTTAAAAGAATCTTTGCTTTACTCTCTGCCTTTCTCAAATGTAATCTCAGCTTACTTTTTGTCCAAATGACCCTTGCGTTGTTTGATGTAGGAAAAGGGTTCTAAATAAATTTTAATAAATTCAATTATTTTCACAATTAAAAAAAAATCATTTCCTAAATAAAAAAAAAAAGGAATGTGTGCAAAACATAATTACAGGTAAGTAGTTGTTATACAGGGTGCCCCAGAAGTTTCTATACATAGCGGAAATTAACACTTTTAGTGAAATGTCTTCCAAATTTTTTTTTTTCAGAGAGCCTTTACGAATGCCTTTGACAAGAGAAGAACGTATTAAAATCATTCTCCTGGCTGGATTAGGAAGCTGTCGCAAGATTGCGATGGAAATGCATTTACATGCATAACACCAGACGCATTAACACGAGTTCATCATGAGTGGGAGACACGACAAAGAAATGGCAATCATGTAGAGGATGTTTTGTAAATAAAGTTACATTTTGCTAAAAAGTGTTAATTGTATGTATGTATGGAGAATTTTGGGACACCCGGTATGTATTGTAGTGCACTACATAGGTTCTAGGGTGCCATTCTGTAAAGCCCTTTGTAGTGAGCCTATATAGGGAATAGGACACCATTTAGGATTAACTATAAGTAAGTAAGTAAGTAAGTAAATAAATAATGAAAAGATTGATGCATGAAGACAAGTGGCAAACATTTTTGTCAATCCAGGGTAGTGACTCAGTTTTCACTTTCTGTGGTTTCAGATATGAACACACACAGTAGTGCTACTACTAATGTCTGAAGGAAAAATTGTTTGAGAAATTTACAGTCCCACCCCCATCACCTCTAACATACTGTCGTGCTATCTTCCTGGCTTCAAACTGTGCACTTTGTCTTCAGCCACTCTAAATAAGTCACCTACTCCTGCCTCTCTACTGCTGGCTAATGCTGCCTGTGAACTAGTCTGTAATTAGGGAGCCTCCCCTCGTTCTGTGGAGAAGTCCATAGCACAACGATTACTACAGCACACAGGCCATGTGCACTAAGTGCTGCCCACGGACTCCTCCGCTTCACTGCACACTACACATCTAGTGAGATGATGAGGGGCTAATGCAGCCCATAACACGGCCATGAGCCGTGTATTATCCCAGCTGATTCAGTGTGTGTTTATTTATAGTGCCATTAATTTGTGATATGGCAAAATTAATGGGGTAAATGTGTTTGTGTGTGGGTATGAATGTTTTGATTAATGTTCCCAGTGCAGTGGCTTTTCTGAACTCTGAAAACACAATCTGCATGCTGTCTTGTGAGTAAAGCTGGATAGAAATTGGTAATATGAGGGGGAATGATAATGGCTGTTCTATTCACTGTGTAGTCCAACAGCAAAATGTCTCACAAGCCTTATATAAGCAGTAAGCAGTGTGAAATTATGTATACCTTGTGTTTATTCATTGTCTACACTGAAGTAGAAAAAAGTAGCGAGAATGTACAAATTCAAGTGTGCATTAGGGTTTTTACAGGGTCAGGGTTTCACAGGTTAGTCATGGTGTATGATTGGACCATTACTTCAGCACTGACTTTGTCAAAATACAGTGAGGAAAATGGATTTCCTTTTTTTTTTTCTTCTTCTTCTTTCTCTCTCTTTTTTTTTTTTTTTTTTTTTTTTTTTTTTTTTTTTTTTTTTTTTTTTTTTTTTTTTTTTTTTTTTTTTTTTTTTTTTTTTTTTTTTTTTTTTTTTTTTTTTTTTTTTTTTTTTTTTTTTTTTTTTTTTTTTTTTTTTTTTTTTTTTTTTTTTTTTTTTTGCAGCTATGCTTTATTTCATCTTCATAGTTTTACATGGGTAATGGTGCATTCAACTAAAGGTCATAATAACAAAAATGAAAATATGCCATAGCTCATCACTGGTTTGGTGGCTAGCTTGTTGCTAACAAAATACAAACATGGAAGCATCCATGTTTTTTACCTCCAGTTTTTATCCCAAACACATGGAGGTCGAAAAATACATAATTATGAGCTCAACTTCCTACTTTCAAGGTAAGTCATAATATAATTTTTACCAGAGAATTTTAGTCCCATCCAAATCTGTCATGTGATTGTGTGTGTGTGTGTGTGTGTGTGTGTGTGTGTGTGTATATATATATATATATATATATAT
>CM040985.1:15099120-15219120 GCA_022985145.1 Pangasius djambal
GATGAATCCAAAATTTGAGTATTTTTCTATGTTCATGTTTATGTTCATAAACTTTTTATTTAATAAAATATGTTTTCATAGTTTGTGTTGTCCCTTATTATCAATGCAAAATGGTCACTAACTAAAGAGGATTTATGCTGATATTGCCCAAAAACCCTATTTTGTTCAGGCGTTTCCAAACTTTTGGAGGGCAGTGTATATATATATATATGTGTATATTTAATGTAAATAATGATACACATACACTTTTGGGTTTAATGTTTCATGTCCTGATATTTACATCTAGATGTGTTAAACAACATGTCTCTTTTTGTTTGAACCCACCCACTTTTTAAAGTGATCAAAAATATTGGAACATGTGACTGACAGGTGTTTTTTGATGCCCCAGAGTGGCCTGTCAGATTGATTGTTTAAACAAGAAATAGCTCTGAATGTCTACTCTTGGTTTGAGCCCTGGGTTTCACGTATGTGGACCGCATTTATTGTGAAAAAGGATAAACCAGCATTAAGACCAGGGCGCTGTGTATGGCAGAAAAGCAAGCCATTTCGAAGCTAACGACAGAGAGAAAATCGATCAGAGCCATTGCGCTATATAGGCCCTAAACACATGGAAGTGAATTTTGGTTGATAAGTAACATATTTAGTTATCGTACCACAAAAATTCCAAGCTGTAACAATCCTAGGAACTAGACACCTCAACTACTGTCATGGGGAAAAAGAAAGTACACCCTCCTTCAATTCTGTCTTTTTATTTAAAGTTCCTAAACTCATTAACCACAATTGTGTGGTCCTGCGATGAATAAAAAAATTTAAGGAGGGTGTACTTTCTTTTTCCCATGACTGTATTTAAAATAAAACCAATCTACTCTTACACTTCTGCTTCTCATGTTATTTAATCCAGTTTGAGCCATTTTATTACTGCTGCTTGACCTTTTATTCCTGTTTCATTTCTAAGTGGGATTTCCATCGTCACCGCTGGTTGAGTACGTAGAACTAATTAGAGTTTGAAAGCCTTCAAGGCTAACATGCTCAAGGTTTTTCAATCATCCTGTGTTTTTGTAGTGGCTATCTTGCCTGGTGCTCTAAACCTTTATCTAGTTCATTGATTCTGGCTGAGAGGATTCTGTGTCGAGGGTTATCGTTTAATCTGACCTCTGGTCAGCATTATTTGAGGTCGATCGCATCACCATTTCAATCTGGAATGAAACAGAACTGACGGCCAAAGCTGCACCACTCAGACACGGTTTCTTAGCAGCAAGGGAGTCTTTTTATAGACCTCTAAGCGTCTCTAATTTTCCGAGTGGCAGCAAAAGCCCATGGGTGAAGTGGGAGACGTCCACCGCCATCTGCCTGCTCTTTGTCCCTCACAGTGGAATCCAATTGAAGGTGGCAGACTTTGTTCTGGTGCCTGCTTTGCTTCGCTTCTTCCTCTTCACTTTTTAGCACCTATGCCTTTCTCCGTTTTTCTGCCTTCTCCTCTTGCTGCATTAGCTCAGGTATTTTGCAGCCCTTATGTTAAAGGAACTGCATGGAAAAATCAACACACAGATAGGGCTTGACTTTTCAAGACTGCTGTTATTTGTTGTTGTGACCATAAGCTCTCAAGAAGATAAGCTTATCATAAAGATAGAGATAAGATGATAAAGTCTAAACCCTTCTGACTACCCTGTCTTTTTTCTTTTACATTTTCTTATTTCAAAACAAAAAAAAACCCACCCCATCCTTTGTTAAAATTAGCTGTATTAAATTAAATTAAATATAGTGAGTTGATTTTATCAGCAGAGATGAGCATCTCTGTTACAGCTGTGGGTGGATCTAATTTCAGGGTCGGAAAAATGTAACCAAAAGCCTTAAATAAAAACTAGCCAGATGCATTTCGTGGGCTAGAATCATGTTTAAAAAATACTCCACCTTAAATATACTCTGCATTACACAGTGATAATGTGGCAGTAAAGAAAAGGTTTGAGTACTCTATAATGGAACTCTCTCACAGTGCGATGCATTGTGATTATCATAATCCAATACAATGCACTGTTGCTAAGACAATACTGCTTCTTTGTTTTTCGATTTAGAATTTGTTCTCTAATAAATCACCCGCTTCTCTATTAGCCCCTCCGCTTCCTTTTTCAGCTGGCTGCTCCTTGATAAAGCTAAATAGTGGAGCACGAGGACTTGAAATGAAGCAGTACAGGTGAGAGAAGAAATGCTGCCTGTCTCTTCCTCTCTGGAGTCAGTTGATAAATGACACTTTAGATTTGCAGTGACACATGCCGTTAATTGAATCAAACTGTTCATAACTCGCCCTGTCAAAGAGATTTCGGCCATCCATGTCTGGTGTTAAATGACGCTTGAGAATTTGAAGTGGTCATTTGTTAATGGCACTGTGGACCAACGTAGATGTGTGTTTATTGTTAATTGTGAATACCCATTAATCTAGAGCATATAGGTTTCCTATATCTAAGGTATATGGTGTATATGATAATGTCACGCTTGACCATTGACTTAAAATCCACATTTTCTGCATTAGGAACACCTGTACACCTGCATATTCAGGTAATTGTCGAGTCAGCCAGTTACATGGAAACCACATACACGGTGCATAAAATCATGCAGATACAGGTCAAGAGCTTCAGTTAATGTTCAGAGTAAATAGCAGAATGGGGAAAATGTGATCTCAATGACTTTGACCATGGCATTTTTGTTGTGTCAGACAGGCTGGTCTTGGTATTTCAGAAACCGCTGATCTCCTGGGATTTTCACCAACAGTTTATGGAGTTTACAGAGAATGGTGCGAAAAACAAAAAACATCCAGTGAGCAGCAGGTCTGGATGCAGAAATGCCTTGCTGGTGAGAGATGCCAGAGGAGTTCATGCTGACACGTAACTCAGGCTGCGTTAACTCAACCACCCTTCACAATCGTGGTGAGCAGAAATGCATCTCAGAATGCACCACATTCTGACAAACAGTCAAGCCTTGAGACAGATGGGCAACAATAGCAGAAGACCATGTCAGGTTCCCCACCTGTCAGCCAAGACCAGGAATCTGAGGCTACAGTGGGCACAGACTCACCCAAATTGGGTAATTGACTAAACATGTTGCCTCGCCCTTTTTCCCATCTTCAGCTGTCCAGGTTTGGTCCCAGGAGATCAGCAGGTATTGTCAAAGTCACTGAGATCACATTTTTCCTCATTCTGATGTTTGATGTAAAAATGAACTGAATTAACATTGATCTGTGTGACATGACTGGCTGATTGGACAATTGAATGAGCAGGTGTTCCTAATAAAGTGGTTCCTAATAAAGAGCATATATATCTGTATGATGTCACTCCTGACCATTGACTTATATTAACATATTATATAGACGGTTTGATGAGAGCTGTAGTCTGAAAAACACCACAGCCATACTCCTGGGCAAAGAAATGGGCCAACCCCAAAATGGCATATATTGAGCTTTTAATGGTCTTAATAACAAATCATTGGTCAGAAAATTAACAAGAATTAAACAAATATGCTCTTGAGAGCTGCTGTGCCACCATTTGCTCATTTACTTTTGCTTTTAAAATTCAAACTAACACGTCTGGATGTACAAGATTTTCCAAAAACTTTTTTTTTTTTTTTCCCTCTTTTAAAAGATCAGTCATTATTTGGTTATTTGCCACACCTGATGCAGCCCTTCAAGGACCACAAGGCTTAAATATTTAAAGAAATCAAAGGAAAAAGCTAGTTCCTTGATCTATTTTTTTTTTTTTTAATTCTTGCTAATTTACTGACTAATAATTTGTTGTTAAGACCATTAAAAGCTTTATGTTTTGCCATTTTAGGCTTGGCCCATTTATTATTTTTTTTCCCCTGAAGTGTACATTTAGACAGCATATTCTAAGAAATGCCTACATATGATTTTATCTTTAATCCAAAAAAGAAAAATCACAGTATTTTCAAAGGGGATTGTGGGAAGGAATTCTCGGGGGAGACTCTCATGATGGCTAAGAAAGCTAAGAAAATGCAGTGTGGCTTCAAGACTACATACTGCTGATGAATAGTCTTGATTGATTGTAAACTTGTAGACAATCGAAGATGCTTTTTTGAAGGTTATTTTAGCAAAGGACTTGCCATCCATTTCCATCTCTGAGCAATTGTGCTGTAATACTGTTTCAGAAGTGTCGTTGTGGCTGCATTTCTGTGCTGACAGTTTGCAGTAGAAGGCTGTAGATACACGTTACACTCATTTCACTGCTTGCTATTGAATGGCATTCATTCCAACGCTTCGGCTTCGGTGCTTTATTCTCGAACTAACAAATGGCTCGTGGCAGCTATGTGTCTGTCATGCTCAGTGTGTGTGTGTGTGTGTGTGTGTGTGTGTGAGAGAGAGAGAGAGAAGGAGAGAAGCTCATCTGTCAGAGCTGAAGCCTTTTATCTGCAGCTCTACAGTATGTGCCTTCCAGAAGCTCATTCTGGCCAGGAAGCACTTTGGGACAGATTTCTCTCAAGGGGCTGCTCACTTGGACCACTCCCAAACATCCAGAACCGACATGCTTTAAAAATCTATCTAAGGATGTCCAGTTCAACATTGTGTCATTCAAAAACTGTCTGCTCAAGGCTAATTTTTATGATTGGCTATTTCTGTAACGGCACAAATTCATTGTCATGAATTTGTGTTCTTGTTTATAATGTTCAGTATTTCCATAGACAATACACTTACATACATACGTACATACATATACATACGTACATACATATATATATATATATATGAGAAATATCATACCACTGTTTGAGAATTGTGGTATGATATTGTTATATTGGCCATTCACACTTGATGTAAAATATTCAGAATGCATGAGTTGAATGGATGTATTTTAGAAAAGAAGCAGTTGCATTTGAAATTTAAACATATTTGGTATTCATATGAGCGAAAACTTATCAGCATGAAATGCTCTCATGAAATCTCTGAAGGTCAAAGAACTGTTCTAATTCCACAATGAGTCTGGACTAGGGACATAATGTCAACGAGAAAGACAGACATTATTCATAACTAGGAGTGCGTAGCAGGTAATTCTCTGTCAGGCATTTCAATATGGCTTCCTGCATCCTTAGTATGTGGAAACCCATCCCTAATCTATCGTGTAATAAATAATTGGAGACATAGGCATTTGATTCATGAGACTCTGGACTGCAAATCTTGCATACCTTGAAGTTCATCCACTGGGGTAACTGATATTCAACATGCTCATGTATAGCTAAACCTGTTGGTTTATTATTTACTAGATTGTTAGACCTAATAAACTGAGGCCCTTCTTTGGTAAGATCCCAAAGAGTGTCATTTGTGCAAACGTGTGTACTTTGGCAGAGTTCTGGCAAGCTCAATCACAAGAAGAGTTAAGTGAAACGTGACACACGTGTATAATATTGTACACTCACTGACCACTTTATTAGGAACACCTGCTTGTTCATACAGTTATCCAATCCGCCAATGTGGCCACAGTGTAATGCATAAAATCATGCAGATACTGGTCAAGGGGGGGTGGGGTGTGTGTGTGATCTCAGTTACTGACCGTGGCATGGTTGTTGGTGCCATACAGGCCATATCTCAATATCAATATTACCTCATCATATATTCCAACTCTATTATTAATGCTCATTGTATTGGCATGTCTCTATTCATCTAATGTGGTGCCTTATTTGGTTAGAGGTTGATCGTGTGTTAAGTTTAATTTTACTGGTATGTATTCAGTGATGCACATTAGTTTGATAGCACCAGTACATGTCACATTGCTCAAGTTTCTGAGGTCGGCAAAGTTACTGGATTCTAAGATTATATCTTCACCACATCTTCATTTCTTCTTTTATTCTGATTTGCTTTCAGCAACATGCCCAATTGTTTTTAGACTGATCTGAAATTCACTTGCATATAAAATAAAAACATCACCCTGCCAAGTTAAAAACTCTAGTTATTGCGAACAACCCTGCTCTTCTTGCATGCCGATGTGCTGACACGTTTCAGTATTTCTGAAGGTCTTTAAACGATTTCTGAATGTTTTGAAAATAAACACTGTGTGCGCTTTGTCTTCTTTGTCGTTTAGCTATCAAACGCTCAGCACAGTGAAAAGAAAAGTTGTGCCGTGTTTCTCTCTCCATCAGTCTGAGCTGTGTAAACACTTCAGGATTAAATGTTTATTCTCTTTCTCAAGGACTTTCTGCCTCTCACTTTTGCTTTGTTGACAACAGGCATTTCAGCCTGACTCATTCAGCTACAACAAACGACTGTAAGGAGGAAAAGTGGTTTTGTAAAATACCTATACATTGCATGTGTTGACAGTTACGATTATTTTTTGTAATCATTGCGGTCTTACACTCAGTTGCAATGTGAAATCTAATTTAAACTTTCTTTCCTCTGGCTGACTTCTTTCCACACACTGTACAGTTCTTTATAGTTTATATTTACGGCTGTCATTCTCCTGCAGAATTAATCTAGTTGTAATTAGACATTAAGTTTATGGAGAGGAAATACAGTAATGACTTGCTTCTGTGCAGAGGACAGTGTTCATATATTTAAGCACTCTGCATTGTCCTCCATCGTGGTGAAAAGTTCTTAGACCCTGTTAATAACTGCTTGCGCTTATATTTAGAGGAGTGAAAGTGCTGTAAATCTGACTGTAGACTTGGCATCATCCCCACCCACCAATTAGCCTATTGTAGGCTGCTATTTTCAGCTGTAGTGTTACAAGTATAAAGCCACCAGGCTACTGGCATTACAACATGTCATTTCTCTGTGTTTGGTTGCGTGATGTGACCTCCAGGACTCACCACAGGAAGGTGTGATTACCAGAGACATCCATCGCACCTTCCCCGCTCATGACTACTTCAAGGACTCAGATGGTGATGGCCAAGATTCACTCTACAAGATCTGCAAGGTGAGCAGTAATACTGGTGGAAGCTTTCTTATAGAGCAAAAATAGCACAGCATTAATCTACAAGCTCTAACTGTTCAGCTTTCTTCCAGGTTCCTTTTAGGCTATATTTACATTACAGGTTTTATTGCTCTTTTTTTTTTTCTAGCCCGATGGTTCAAGTTTGCTTTTGTAAATCCCACAGAGTTGTTAAATTCTTGAGTTTGATTGATCAGAAGGTATAAATATTCTATAACAGCACCTCTGACAATGCTTCGACCTGTAATTCAAATCATTACTTTTTATTATTGTCATTTCTGTTGTAATAACAAGCAGGAGCCACGCCTGATGTTTGACTGAAGGCCAAGACCAACTGACTAAACAGCTGGGCTCAGGTGTGACTCCTGTTTGGTTGGAATGAAAACCTGCATCCACACTGGCCCATTGTGGATTCGATTAGACTGCACTGGTATAGCCTATTATGTCAGTATTGCGTATGACATCCTTAAGAAGGAAAAAATGTGACAAAATTGGATGCAGAGTCTGTTCGCTGATGTTAAATCAGCAATACCAAATTAAAACAGTAATGAACGGGGCTCCCAAGTGGTGCAACAGAAAAGCGTTCACCCTGTTTTGGAGAGATGGTAAGTTTGAATCCTGATGATTCTGCAGCCATCTGTGGCCAGTAGTCCAAGACAGCAAAAGAGGCCTTGCTTTCTGAGTGGGAGGGATAGTGTTACTCAGAGCAACACTAGCCAGTCGAGGACGTCCGTGAGCCTGTGACGTAGCATAAGCAGCAGTTTGAAAATGTGACTTAACATGTCTCAGAGGAAGCATGTACTAGCCTTCATGCTCCCGGGTTGATAGCTCCCATGCTACTTGGGAGAGTAAGTTCGTGGTTAGGAATTAGCAGAAGACCAAACTGGGGGAAAACAGGCACGGAATCAGTGTTATAGCTCTTCTTACACGAAAAGTTTATGAGTGTGTTATAGCTGTAACCTGAAAATGCTTATTTTAAAATGATTTTATATGAACTAACAGTGTTTTTTTTTTCTTCAGGCTTACTCTGTGTATGACGAGGAGATTGGATATTGCCAAGGCCAGTCCTTCCTGGCTGCAGTGTTGCTGTTGCATGTAAGTATTCATCACTTGTACTATTACAATTCAATGTGAAAGGCAGATTGTGAAGAGAAACAGTGTGCCAACAATAGGGCATGAAAAACTGAAAGCAAAAAGGAAATGTAGCCGCAAGCTGCGATCTATGGGGTCCAAACACGCTTTGCAAACAGCACCTCCCAGAGGCCAGGTCTTGCCAAGATACAAAGAACAATAAAGAGGGCGCAGATGTAGTAACATACTTATCAAGTTTTGATAGCTCAGTGATTGATCTGATTGGCTGAAGCCAGCTATGTTTTTCATGTAATTAAATGATGATTAAAAATTCAGTTACAGGTTAGGAGAACAATGCAGCACACCAAATTCCAGCACATTCCCCACCCTAAGCTAACCCCACCCACTTTCAATGCCTACACCCAATGACCACACCCCAACCATGCAGACATCTTCATAACCTTGACTTTAACATACCTTTCAAGTTTGGTTCAAATCCGTGTAACTACTGACGAATTACAGCTGTTTGAGTAAACCAGCTCCACCTCCGCATTCCTGTATGGTGGAAATAGAAAATATGTGTTGAAAAATTGAGTGATTTCAGGGAGTTACAGAAGGTTAAATGTTAGGAAAGGTTTAACATTGCAGTTATCTATTATATTTTACAGCTGTATGTTAACTGAGAATGAATTGCAACTGTAGTAAAAACAATGACAAACCTACCTTTTTCACAAATTACTTCTCCTCTGTCAAAAGTATACAAACCTCATGAGCTGCCTTTTACAGAAAATTGAGCAGCTCTGTTCTGGTTATTTCTGGGTCAGAAAATTTTAAATAGAAGTCTGAAATGAAAGTTTGGGTTTATGAGTCTGTTTAATGTGTAAAGGTCTGAACATTATAACATTGTAAAAGGTCTTGAATCATTATAACTTTTAAACATTGCAAACTGTACTTTTAAAACTGAGCAAGTAATACTCGAAACATTTCTACAGAGGCTCTGCTTTAGAGTGGGAGTGTGTATGGGGGTGTGGAGGTTTTCTTACCCAGGAAGCCCAGGAGGTGACAGGAATATTAATGCCTTAGACTGTCTACCTGCAGGAGCCCATTCAGTCCCAGACACACACACTGTCTCTGTGATTTAATACCCACCTTAACCCCTCTCCCTCAAATACAGCCACACACACATGGGTCTACAACTCAGCACCAGACAAACGCTTTCTACAGCACTTGCAGCAAACCATTTCACTTTAACCAAATTATGACACAGTATGAGACATCTCACTCGATTTCTCAGACTCTCTCTGCTTTCACACATTTTAAATCTTTCACATACAGTCACTTGGCAATCTCTATCAAAGCCCCTGGCTCACTAAGGATCTTGTCCTCAATTTCTCAATTTTCTCCCTCTCATCCACCACAAGCCCTTTATATAACACCAGTCTCTCTAGCCCTCTCCGTCTTGTTCCCAGTCTCTCACTGACTCTCACCCATTGACTCTTGGTCTCCATCACTGTCACATTCTCAGCATCTCTTTCTCCTTCTTCTGCCTAGTGTTGCTCCTGCTATCTCACTTATCTCATCTCAGGGTCTCCATCTAACCTCTCACCGCTGCTTTTGCCTTTGAACCTCCCTCTCAACTTCTGTCTTGTTTCAGTGACCGATTTTTCAGGATTTGAATTTCCTGTTCTAAACCACTGCATGTTTGTGTTAAAACAGTATCGACTTGCTGGAGATTCTGTGTGTTTTTCAGCATATATTTAACTAACTGCTCCTTATTAACATGTGATGGAGGTTCTCTGGGTTTTCATTATGCAGGCTTTCAGGAAGAATTCCCCTCTACAGTGAACAGCTTATCTTTAGAGGAAGGGATCATCAATTTCACAAGCACATTATCACTCTAAAGCCCTGGATTTGTTTTAGCCAGAGTGGTGCTACAATTTAAGCAATTACTAACATCATCTGTAATTTTTTATTTAATACAAATTGGCAGTGTCCTAAGATTTTACAAGACAAATTACCAAACATACAGCTTCCTAGTAATAGCAGTCCTGTTTGTATCAGCCTCACAGTAATGTACATGCCGCATTGTTGTTATCATCACACCTGTTGTGTAATAAGTTTATGGTAATTTGGCTAAATTACACAGACACTTTATCCTGTCCAAATCAGTTAGCCAAATCCCTTAAAATTAAATTACCGAATTTCCTCGGGTCAAACGGATCTAGCTCAAATACTGCTGTTTATGCACAGGGAGCACATTGATTATTGGGTTTTATCTCCATAGCATGTACATTTCAGAAGAGGTTTAGACCACTGTCTGGAAATGCGACACATTGTTTGTGGCTCTAATCCACCCGCATTGTATATTGTTCATTTTACTTTGTTCATTTTATACATTTTAGGTTGGTTAAATATGCATTAAAGTCCGAATTAATAAGGGCTGCAGTTTGTACACACAACTGGGCTAGTTTTGTAACAAGGATGCAAATGGAAAAAGCATGTTTTGGCTAGTATAAATATAGTCCATGGGTGCCAAGATCTTGTTTTAAAGCAAATAATCAGAATTAAATGGAGTTTTCACAAACCTTGGCTAACCCAAATGAAGGGATAGAATAAGTGCAGACGTTGTATCTACGATGTGCAGAACCATTTCTCTTACAAGATGTATTGCAAAGATTGTGAGAGGGAAAAGTGGTTTAGGAATTGGATAATGTCCATACCAGGCAATGATTAGAAAAGGCGTATTACAAATACCGAAAATCAGAAATGCGTGTGCCACACGGAGACCTCGTTTCCCCATGCAAAGGCTGAGAAACAGAAGAAAAATTGGTCCCCCTTTTTTAATGCCTGAAATTGTTTGGGCTAATTTCAGGTGTTTATGTGCAGGTTTTAAGATGTAGTTGGGCTGGAAATCTTGCTGAGACTTGGCAACCCTGCCAATAAGGATTAGAGTGATGTATAATTTGTATAATGTTTGGGAAGGGACTTCATTTCGAGAAGGAGAGCAGACTCATTGCCTGGTTGCACCTACCAGCATGTTTTTGGGAGGTAGGAGGAACCAGAAGGAAACCCACATAGACAAAGGAACATAAGAAGCTCCACACAGATAGTAACCTGAGCTAAGAATCAAACTGGGGCCCCTGGAGCTGTTAGGTGAATCATGAAGACAAACAAAGATATATTTCTGTAAGAATGTCTCTAGAAACATATACTCAGTAAGAGTGTTTAAAAGAAAGATGCACTGCTACGGGAAATGGCCATGGACACTGAGCTTGAGACATTAATCAAAGGCCTAAAGCATTTAGAAGGGATGATAAATATTTTTTTGGGCTAAGAAGCAGAATTCATGCAGTACAGCAATAAAACCAGCATGTGGCCTGTGTGTGTTTGTAGATGCCAGAGGAGCAGGCGTTCTGTGTGCTGGTGAAGATCATGTATGACTACAAACTCAGGGATCTCTACAGGAACAACTTTGAGGATCTACACTGCAAGTTCTACCAGCTGGAGCGCCTGATACAGGTTAATACAACCAAAATGTCCCTTTCAGTCTGTAAAAATGTTTCAAACATTCTTGTGATCAGGTAGACTTTATTATACGATTAAACCTGAATCTGATCTGAAAATGCTCTTATATATATACACAAACTAAAAGGTGTGCTTTATTTGTTGATTCCTTGGTACACTAGTGCACGCTCATGCACGCTTAAGTGCCAGTGTGACATAAATGAGTGACTGAATGATTTCATTAATGAAAATGTTAAGGAAAACTGAATAATCCTAATATGACATATTAGGATTATACAGTTTTCCTTAACATTTTCAATGGCGGATTAACATGTTAATGTTAAAAACTGGGTAACATTCTGTGTGAAATGTGAAAACAGCAGGTATCTTACAAGAGGAGCTTGCAGAGCACAACTTCTTGTAAGCTGTTAGCACAAGGCTTCTGCAAAATAGGTTTTAATTTTGTGTTGAAATCCAATTAGCACCCAAAAGGACTTCTTTTCAGCACTCAGCCCAATACAGTTAGTATTGATAAGTTCCCCCATGACTAGAATGTTAGCATTGATCGGTTCAGGGTTGGTATACACACGTATACACACACACACACACCACACACAGCCATATGGGAAGCTGTGCTAGGTAAGCAGCAGGCTCTCTGTAATAATTCCCATCTTTAGCTGCCTTTTTTTTTTTAACAGCCTTTTTGGGTTTTTTTTTTTTTTGGGAATCAGTTTCTATTCTTGGGAATATGCTTGGGCTACATCCCCACACACCATCTCTGATCAAATCTCTAATCAGACCTGGAGATGGGGAAAAAAAGATTCTTTTGCTCCTGCCTCATTTGTCTGGGCTGCTTGTGTGAAGAGGTCAGTTTGAGAGGCTTATTAAAGAGATAAGTTGAATCCTCTGTGATGACTGACGAAACGTCTTCAGCGTTATGCAATGAATTATTGTCTTGACTTACTACTACCAGAATTATACATTGGGTTTTTTTAATTATTATTTTTTTATATTTTATGCCATGCTTATTCCTGAAGTTCCAACGTAATTTACAGATTAAATGTTGTGTATATATTGCATTACTGACCCACACAATGTCTTTTGAAGTGGCTGTTTGATGATTGAAACATATGGTTTGCATGATGCAAAATTGGTAGATGTAAGCTTCACTTATTTTGTAGCTACATTAGCACTGACTGAAAAAAACATAACAGGTAAGGGTGTAATATCCAACAGTGATTGAAATGAATTGATACAATTATCATATATTGGTTATTATTGAGTGTAATTGACTGCAACCCGATTACTATCGAAAAACGGCACGGAACTGCTGTGTAAAAAATAATTTAACAGGCGAGTGAGATTATTTGCCCGTAGCTCGTAAAGTAGTCCTTCTGTATGATCGTTAGCAAATTAACGGTAGATCATACTGTGTACTGTGTGGAGGCCTGTGGATTACACACCTAATAACAGACTTGTTAAAATTTTTAGAACATTGTTTTACTTTCTTTTCCATGCTTTTGACTGTTTTTCCTTCTTTTGTGAAATCTTCAGCCTGTTAAATGTGAGTGAGTTAAATGGCACTTCCATGAGGTGTTTCATAAACCAAAGAGTGTAAAAAATCTAAAATATTAACAATCTAGTAAACCCTGAGTAAAACGGTAAAAGCTATAGTTTAATGTGGTGAATATTTAGTTTGTCAACAATGTAACAAATATAACTGGCATAACATACAAATATACAGTATGAAGGGAAAAGCAGTGTTATATAGTAAATACTAGGGCTGCACGATATTGAAGAAAAATGTGATATGCGATAACTTGTTAAATAATATGCGGTACTATAATGCCATAAGTGTGTAAAATCAATTTAAATTATATATATTTCTATATTTAAAAACTGAAAATGACATAACCACCATAAATGTTTCATGCTTTTTTGAGGAAAAGAAAGCAATCTCTGCTGTCTGCATCGCCCTAAAACTTTGAATTTTTCATAACTTTTTGAAGTATTAAAATCATTCCGTTATCGCAAGCCCTTGCGATATGCATATCGCGATATTTACATTTGCGATATTTTGAAAATTTTGAGATATTGTGCAGCCCTACTATATGCTACAGAGTGAAAACCTGTGATGTGTTCAAGATTTTCTTTCAAAAAGAGTGAGTACTAGCACGTCTCTTAACTGTTTTTTTTCTGCTGCTTTCTCTGTGTATGTGTGTAGGAGCAGCTCCCAGATTTGTGGTCTCACTTCCAGGATCTGAATCTGGAGGCTCATATGTACGCCTCCCAGTGGTTCCTGACCCTCTTCACTGCCAAGTTCCCCCTCTGCATGGTCTTCCACATCACCGACCTGCTGCTGTGTGAGGTACACAAACCACTCAGTGACCTCAGCTATTACGTACGAAAGCATTACATAGCATCAGGAATTCACTTTAAGAGCAGAAGATAATAGAGGACCAGTTGTGTTTTTTCAGTGTTATCTGAGCAATTCATTCATGAAGGAACGCTGTCTTTGCAAAAAAAGTTAGTTGTACTGCAATATAAGTTATTTATTTAAAGCAATGGTTTGGTGAAAATGACATTTACATGATATTTAATTTGGCCAAGACATGTCTGGTGTCCATTGTTTCTGTTTAGTTTTGTACTGGAGCCACAAGGCTAAAATGGCTAACAAGTAAGGGAAGCTTATAGCCGCCAGTTTAGTGTTTAGTGTCTATAAATCATCACACACACTCACCTCAAACCGTGTCGAGTTGTTCAGTGTCACTGTGTTTTCTGACATCACAAGCATAGCTCTATCTCTAAGCTAAAACATCGCCACAGTAGTTTCATTTCACTCTGCACAAGCACCAGACTCAGGTAGGAGGTGTGGCCCAAACCTTTAGGGTGGAGTTGTAAAGAAATAATCTTGCTGATCGTAAAGTTAAAGTTAAGGTTTAATTTGCAGGTAAAATTTTTTAATGCAAACTGTTTTTCTGCTGTTTTATGAAACAATTTGTGTACATGTTGTATTACTGAGGCAAGCAATGGCTTTTGAGGTGACTGTTTGCATGACGCAAAATTGGTAGCTATAAACGTCACAAGCTATATTAACCTCAAAGCATCAGTGAAAACCTAAAGAAGCCAACATGTTGCAAGCGTAAAGGGAAAAACTATATGTTTAATTAGTAGAACTGTTTCTTTAATTGCGTTAGAAGTTTGATATTGAGGATGAGCATGAGACAGTGAGCTGCTGTGTTTATTCGTTTGTCCGTTTTTCTCCAGACAGATCACACGTGAAGGAACACCATTATTTTTTATGCATTTTCTATTTAATGTTGCCTAGTCAGGCACTGGTATTGGTTAGCTCTGTCAAACATAAATCTCTTTGAGAACCATTAAAGCCTCTCTTCTCTGACTTCTCTGAAATTGGTTTATGTTCTCCAAAAGATATGCGCTGGCTCTTTATGTTCCTTTGAGAGCCTTTTGGTCTTTTCTTTGCCGTTCGTTCAGCGGGGTTGCAGCCCGCGGCAGAATAATTAAAAGTTTCCTCGGTCTGTCTCAGTCAATGAGTCGCATGATGAGAATCTGTTAGATGCGTCTAAGGGCACGTCTCTATCTTTCTGCCTCTCTGCCCGTTTATCCCATTCTTTCTTTTATCTTCTGTCATTTATTCTTTACCTCCAGTTCTTTTGTAATGTAGACAACTGGCTTTGTTTATTAATTCTCTCAAAGGGTTAAGAGTTTCTGATGCCTAATAAGCTAGAGGAACTGTAGCTGTTCTTGCAAAATGTCGGAATGGTAGAACATGGTGGTGTTTCTATTAGACCACCTTTTTAATAACACAGAATAAGACACAATGAGCCGATTCAGGGAGTTGCGTAGGTATACACACTCACCATCCACTTTATTAGGAACACATGTACACCTCAACATTCATGCAGTTATCTAATCATGTGGCAGCAGCGCAATGCAAAAAATCATGGTTTTCATGGGCACAGGCTCCCCCAACCTGGACAGTTGAATAATAGAAACAAAAAAAATCACCTGGTCTTTTTCCAGTCCTCAGCAGTTTTGTTGAGTCTGAGCCCATGATAGCCTCAGATTCTTGTTCTTGGCTGATTCTATTAAAAGACAAACCCCTAGGACTGTTCTTGTTGCCTATAAATAGGGTGGTGGGATTAAAGAATGACCTTTTTATCAGTTTATCATTACTTTTAATAAAGTGGAAAGTCCATGAAACAAGTTAGTTCCTGTTATCCCTTTACTTCATAGCAGGTATTAACAGTTGTTTCTTCCCCTCACTTGAAGTTAATAAGATAAAAACATGCAGCTTGTCATGTTACCAAGAAACCAGAACACGAAAAGTCCTCTGTCCAGAAGACTTTCCTCTGCCAGATAACTTGATTTTAACTGAACTGAATCACACTGGATCGTGCTTGAATTAAATCATATCCGTGCTGAACCAAATCATATCATATCAGTAGTGAATTGAAGTGTAACTTATTTAGCTGTATCATTTTTGTTTCGTATCATATACTACATATTGATGTGTATTGTGTCATCTCTTCCAAGGGCAGAGCTAATTTCTGAGCTGAAAAGCTGTAAATAGAAGATTGAGATGTAGAAACTAGCCAAATACCCTGCATGGCAAGATTGTGATTTACAGAATTGCTAAATGGTTTGAAGAGTATACGAGACACACATAGCACCTTTAAGACGGTCCTACCTTCAAACAGCCATGTGCCTAAACTCATGTTTTATTATGAGGTGTAGTAGCTTTGAAGTCGATCTCTGCTTTGTTGTGCAGTGTGATACACAGGTGTATGGGGGAAAACACAGAGCTGCCTCATTCCCTGCAGGACACAAACATACACCATTATTTCCCCACCATTCCTATCCAGCCTCCTGGCGCCATCTAGGGTCAGGTTTGTCCGAGTCACTCATCCAAGTTATTAATAGACTAAGGGGGATATTTTTAGCTCCGTGTTGCCATGTGAACGGGTTGTCTGAACAATGTTTGAGATGGATGTTCCCATGCGGAGCTGAGTTCAGCACTGCATCTCCCCTTGCTACTGTGATAGCACCTGCTCTCTCTCACACACACACACACACACACACACACACACACACACACCGCCCACAGTTCAGCTTCTGTCCATCCTTCACTCTGCATGCACACATCCACCTGTCTGTCAGTCAGGCTTCATCTGATATTTGCTTCTCTTCTTCTTCCCAGCAGTCACTCTCTCGCTCATTGTATTGCTGAGCTATTTCTGGGCATGCAAATTCTCTCTACATAGTAACCTTCATTTGCATATTGTGTTGAGAAATTCAGCTGGAAGTCAGCACAGTTTTATTTAGCGAGCCCTCGCTTCCCCATATATCTCATCCAAGCTTCTGACCTCAGCACATACAATTAGCTCTTGTTCATCTGTTTTATTAAGTTGCTCTGCTTATTTCCACTAAGTGCAAATAACCAGCCACATAACAGAAGAATAAAAAATAAATTCACTCGTAAGTGATCATCCATAGCCTTCTTATTATAGCACATATTGTTCTGTAGTGTAAAAAAAAAAAACTGTAGTGTAAAGAAGATGAATGCTGAAATAATCGTTCATGTCTGTGCTCTTGCAGCATGCTTTGTGCTCCTCACACCTCTTTGTGAATCTCTACAGGGCCTGAACATCATCTTCAATGTGGCACTGGCTCTATTGAAGGTAAGGAAATACTATTAAATTCCTATTAAAACATTCTATAGGCGAAAAGTGGTGATATTTTGCTGTCAAAATAAGACCTGATACAATTGATATTCTATTTTCTGCACTAATGCAGCCCTTCTAATGTATACACACTCGTATTCTTCAGCCGTATAAGGTCCTAGGCTGCTTTCAGAATAGGCTTCTTTTCCCTGCAGAAAAAGCTCTGCCTGGCATGCCTTTTGTGCCGATTAAAAAAAGGGACACACGTTAATTATAACAACTCTACCATTGAGTCTTAGCTAGTTCAGGTTATCTAGCTGGTATTATTATTATTATTATTATTATATAATTATATTATTAATATATAATTACATTATTAATATAGGCTATTATTGATATATTAATAATAATAATTATTATTATAATTATTATTACCTTATGTAAGGTCTTAAGGTGTAATTTGTAATGTTCAAAAGTGTTTCTCGACTTGTAATAATCATATCGTTTCAAACAATGTTTTTGTTTCTGGCGTTTGTTTGCATTTTTCCAGCCTAGAAATGGGCTCTGCAAGCTCACTGTCATGATGCAATTAAAGAAATAGTTCTACTAATGTGCTTCAGATATTGCAGACTACTTCTCTTGGTTTATTCTTACCTGCAGAGATCATCAAAGAAGCTTATTCACTGCTTGCATACTGTATTTTAATGCGATATACCAGTAAACACTAGCTTATAGACGATATTTAATAATATCCTGTATTAAAGGGTACTATGTACTCTGCTTACACAAAACTGAGGGAACAAGGTTATATTGTGTTGTGTGTGGTGATGAATGAAGCAGAAAAAAAAACACTAAAATGTGCACTTTTATGTACCAGAACTTTTTTCTTTTTCAAAAAGCATAGTTGATTATGCAAAAAGCTGGTGGATCATCCAGAATGACAATGACCACCAACAGAAATGTAATTTCTATACCACTATCAGTGCTTTACTCTGTTTTAAGTCTCTCAAAAAAAAAAATGTAAATGTCACAGGCTCCTGAGTGGTGCAACAGAAAGGGACATGAATCACAAGAGCAAAATTGGCCGCCTGGGTCGGAGGGATGGCATGCTCTCTCGCTCCCCTGTCAGTCACAGCAACACTAGCCAATCACGGGCATCGGTGAGCTAATGTGTGCGAAAGAGGGTGGATAGTGTGTTACTCTGCCCTCTGGCGCAGCATGAACAGCACAGTGGCGCAAAAAGATCCGGCGGTTGGCTTCACGTGTCTCGGAGGAAGCTCATGCTTGCCGTGTGATAGAGGAGCGTTAGCTAGTGGGTGTGACTGAATTAAAGGGGGTGTGGACTAGATTTAAAAATAAAAGAAACAGAATGTCACACCTCCTTGGTTGAGGAATAAAATGGACATAAGAGAAATGTCTCTTCCTTTTATTTTGTACATGTTAAGATCATTCAAGAAGTTTCAATCAAGCGCTTCAGTTAATGTTCACATCAAATATGAGAATGAAGAAAAAAATCGCTGTGACTTTAACTGTGAAATGGTTGTTGGTGCCAGATGGACTGGTTTGAGTATTTCAGAAACTGTTGATCTTCTAGGTTTTTCCTTGGATTTTCTCTAGAATTAAATGTATCCAGCAACAAGACATTAATCGCAATACAAGTCACTTGTGTGTGTCTGTTTGTGTGTGTGTGTGTGTGTGTGTGTGGAGACAGTTATAAAGGCACAGGGTGGGAATACAGTGTTCATTTTGTCCTAAGGGTGCGCAGACTTTTGCACTGGACCATAGGATTAGTTATTGCATGCTGCATGAGGACTTGAATTCTGAGATGCACGTTACAGGTGTCGAAAGAGTAGTCTCTGTTTCCCTCTGCTGTTGGAAATTATACTGCACCCTTTAGATTTTTCAGTTAGTCATTTTTCAGGTGAAAAGTTCAGCCATAATTGAAGCACTTTGGCTTCAATTAATAGTCAGAATATTATTGGACAAATTTTTATGAATTTCAATATATATTCATAAAATAAATCAGAGGAGGTCCGTGGAATTAATTTTGCAGTTTTTTGCAAAAACCAGTGAATTTCATAACAAAAACATGATCTTAAACTGTAATGTCTCTCTTTTTTTTGTTTTATTACTGGCATAATTTACAGAAATTCTGCATTTGGTCTAAAATCTGTGTGATATGCTGTGATGTCATCCTGTACTGGGGTGGGGTTTATTCTATTCTATGCTTTCACAACATATTTTTATGCAAGTCTGTTGACACAAACACGCTCTTCAATCCCACAGTTCAGACCAACTGGTTTTAATTGAAAATATAATAATGTAAAGAAATTTACTGACTTACCTTTGACAATGATACGGTCATGGGTATGCCAAAATCGGCACTTGAGTTTTGACTACGTTTCCCACCAGCCACTGCACCTCACCGGATCACATCAGATGACTGTCTGCACCTGTGTCACGATTTGTTCATGAGCACAGGTATTTAAGTCATGTCCTGCACCTCACTTATTGTCTAATCTTTAGTCCATGTATGTCTTTGCCTCGAGATCCTAGTTAATGTTTTTTGTGAGTCTAAGTTTACGTTGTCTGGATTGTTCGCTTTTCAGTAAAATTCACATCTGCACTTGCGTCCGCCTTCGCCTCCATTACATGACACATACCTCTAACAATTACACCAGAATAAATGACCCTGGTGTTATTCAAGTCCTTACAAGCCTGGAGAGTGTTTTAATATTACAGTCCTTAAACAGTTTGACATTAGGAGCTCTGAATGTGAGATGTTTTAAACACAGTGGTGAGTCAGCTTAAAGATAATACATTAACATGACATTATTATGCAAATACACAATGCATGACCTTCCCCTATAAACATACATATTACTGTAACGGTGTAGTGCATTATTCTTTTAAGCATCTCTGTGAGAGGATAGAGGAGTTATGCTTTACAAGTTGCATGCTGTTTTCTAAGAAGCATCCTTACGAAGTGGAGCTGGCTGAAGCATCCTGTATGGAACTGTTGTGCCGGTATGTTGTAGGTTTTTTTTTATTGTCACACAGACATTAATCCTGTGCAAAAGCTACAGCAGAGCTATCAAGCTACACCTGAGGCTTCTGTAATGATAGCATATTAGGACTATTATCAGGTAGCAGGCAATAGAGTTTAGCTTATATATTATAAATTCAATATAGTGACTTAATTCTATAAGGTTCTATTATGTGCGTACACTGAGAGGAAGTATAATGGGGTGAACATAGTTATCGGATATGAGCTCGTATTTCTGATGAGCATTTGTTTGTAATCTGGTATGGATACATATTTCCTATTAGTGCAAGGTTAGGAATAAAATGATTACAAATTAGCCTGGAATGACTTAAAAATGGAACCTAAATGAAAGCCGTGTGTCATTCATAATTGACTTGTTTTGTCTTAATTCACAGTAGACAGGAGAAACACAGGCTGTGAGCATGTACTTCCTTTTGGTCTTATCTGCTTAGCTGATTACACCAATTTATGTTTACCAATTGAAATTACAAAACAGAGTCGCTTGGTTTCATGCTTTCATTCGGTAGACATTTGCACTTAATGCTACATGAAACCTTCCTTCTGTAAAAACACTGCATAATCAGTATCAAAGTAAAATCCAGTTTCTTCTAACAACAAACCCGAATTATCCTCTTATATTTTAGCAATTTGCCAACGATTACAATTTATTTATATAGTAAAGTACATGTCATACTTTTATCCATTTATAGTTACATTTAATGTTGTGGAATGCCTGTGAAATAAGTTAGTTACTGTTAAAGCAGTTCTAAACAGTCGTTCCCTCACCAGCCGTTGTTGTATTTTTCCGCTCTTGAAGTTAATAGACAAAAAAAAAAAAAAACTCAGTTTGTCCTGCTGTGTAGTTATGAGAAACCATGAACCGTGATAACATTAACTCTGACCATTACAAAGTGCTGAGACTGCTCCTTCTGTAAATGCTAAATATATATCTCATAATAAAAATCCACCATATTAGCAACTGTACAGGTTTATATATTAGATTGTATGGAGCACCTGGCATACAAGTCCCTGTGTGAGTTATTACTCCTTCTAATACTATAACTTATTAGAATAAGTTGTTGCTGATATAGAAAATTAATCAACACCTTCCGACCAGTCAAAAAAACCGAGAATTCAACAGCACTGTGGTATAAAAGTCTAAAAGCCTATATTCCGCATGTGTGTGCATGTATGTGTGTGTGAATATACTGTATATATGTATACGTACATACAAGTCTCAAAATAAATACAGTATATACAGTACAGTGCAAAAGTCTTAGGCACATTTCTTAGCAAAGAAATGCTGCAGAGCAAAGATGCCTTCAAAAATAAGAAATTAAATGTTTCTACATTAAAAAAAAATACTATAAAGAGCAGTAAACAGTAGTAAATTAAACAAAGTCAATATTTGGTGTGACGATCCTTCGCTTTTAATAAAGATAGTAGTCTCAGGTGCAGTGTGTGCAGTTTTATAAGGAAATGAGCTGTAAGTGTTACTGAGCATCTTGCAGAAGCAGCTGCAGCTCTTCTGGAGACTTTGACTGTCACACTTGCTTCTTATTTTTGCAGCAAAACCCAGCAGCCTTCATTATGTGTTTTGTCTGAAAAGTGTCTCTTATGTAATATTCAGCTCTCTTTACTGACATACAAACACTTTTCTGTAACATTCTGTTACATTTTGTGCTGGAAAACTAAGGTTTGGAATCTAAAATGCTTTTGCACTGAACCAATAATATAAAAGTCATAAAATAAAAATCTATAACAAAGTTTGTACTAAAAAAATAGGGAGCCTAAGACTTTTGCACAGTACTGTATGTCCACGGTATGCAACTCTCCATAGTCAGTAAATCACATAATGGAACGTTCAGCCAATTAACCAATATTAGCGAAACTCATTAATATCACATAAATAAAATTCACCAAATTCGCAGTCCTGACCGAAATACAATTAACTGTGCAGTCCTAATAGAGTTAGGCTATAAAGACTAAGGCTATAAAGAGCCGTTGTGAATAATATTAGTAGACATAATCTGTAAGTAGAAATAATTTTCCCAACGTGCCTTAAGGGACAGTGATTACGCCTGTATGGTTTGACTGATATCAGACGTTGCTGTGATGGATAGATTTACACAAAAAGGCTCATTAGAAAATTGCTGCGTGCTTGTTATGTTAATTAATTACAAATGATGAATGTTTCTCTCGCCACTGGATGTTTTTCGCAATTCATCAAATCATTTTGCACCGCTTTGCTATTTAGGAGTTTTATTTTCTATTTTTATTTATAGCATTTAGCATATGTGTATATATACATATATATACACAAATCATTTAATAAACAAATAGTTAATTTGCCTTCTTGGCAATTTGAAAAAATTTAGATGTACTGAGTGCATGAATGAGTGCATAGTCTACAAGCAAGGATGTGAGAGAGAGAAAGAGAGAGAGAAGGGTGGGGAGGTGTAGAGGGGTTGCACTGCTTCATTCTGATTGGCTGGTTATTACGGCATTTTCCCTGGAGGCACCCAAACACCCCTCCCTTCTTCGCTCTCTCGTTCTGTCTCTCCACATGCCCACTTCTGCCTCTGTGCCCAACCTGAGCGAACAGCATCTATTACCATTTAGCATTAGCCCTTGCACATTTCTCAGCCATGTCCACGGTGTGCACATCGACCCAGCCTGCTTGCGGAGTCTTCCTGATGCCCCTCCTCTACTCTTTTCTTCTTCCTCCTCCTCCTCCTGCTCCACCAGCCTGCTGCCTCTTCTAGCACCGACAGCGTTTTTGTCCTCTCTCTATCTCGCTCAACGTCTCCTGGATTTGTCTGCTCTGGCGGGCGTTGCAGCTAGCCTGAGTCAGGCCTCGATCTCACTTGCTCAGAAGAGCTCAGGAGCAGAGCAGCCAGCCTCAGGCACATCCACATGCTCTGGACTAGGCCTGCATCATCCTGTCACCTCTCTTTGAATGGAACTTTCTGATTTCTAACTGATGAAATGAGACCCGATAGAGTGGTGTGGTCCTGACGATTGTATCCTTCTGCATGTGACCTGGGATTATCGAAATGCCCAGTGTTTTTATCTCCCTCAGCTAGCGTGATTCACTGATGAGCCGTGAAAGCAAGATGAGGTCTTCACTGAGCCATGTCGTTTCTGCTAGGCTTCTAAACGGCATCTATTAGCTCTGCTCTTTTTTTTTCTGAGCTTTTTCAAACCTCTTCTGTTTACATCCGTGCACTTTAGGAAAGTGAAAACACCTGCTGTGGACTTATGTCTCTCTGATATTTTCTCTTTCATCTTACTAATGTTCTTTTTTTTATGGATGGCATGGGGTTGGTTGAGAGCTGTCTAGTTCTGAGAAGAAGGAGGAAAGCAGGGAAGATCTGTTGCCTGTCATCTGTCTCATTGCATCCCCAAGCCTGTCCCTCTGTCTGTTGCCAGGCAACAGATTGCTGATCTGAACACTGCGAAGGTGGTGGCCATTACTGAGCATGCAAGAAAGCAACTCCTCAAGCTGAAGCTAAATGTTCTTATGTTAAACAGGACTATAAGAGTCATGTGAGGTTAGCCATGATGTAGATCTTATGCTCTTAAGTTGTGGTCTGGAACTGGCAAGTGAAGCCTGAAGCAGACATTAGTTTAAGCCTAGCGTGAACCAGATATGCATTACATGTACAACAGAATACACTTGTTTTTTTAAGAATATGGAAACCACTAAACCAATTCTGTTAATAATTATGTGACTCTCAGCTGTTTGCTAAACATTATTGCACACCTAAACTCTTTTAAGTGCACTCATTTCTGAGAAAAATTACACACCCCCTCCAGACTTCATCGTGGCTGACCTCAAGTCAGCCCCGCAGCCTCCCAAGGAGGACTGTGCCGGGGACTCGGGGAATGCACCGGAGAGCCGGACCCTCTCAAGCCTGGACAGGGAGCTGCCCATGCCCCCGGCGTTGCGGACACTGGAGGAGGGGGCATCAGCAGGGGAGGAACGGGCAGCTCTGGAGCCGGATTACACAGAGCGGGTGATGACCCTGCTGGGCATGGGCCACCGGCTCTTTGTTCCCCGACTGCTGGCGGTGAGGGACAGCTAGCACATGACTCAGACTTTTTCTGACTCTGTGTTATCTCTTTGGCCATCCGCGATATTTTTTACACAGGCTCTGTTTTTCAAGATAATGTGGGGAAACAGAGGTGTAATTTTTTTGTTGTTTGTTAGCATAAGCAATGATAATAAATAGAAAATAATAGTGCTCAAAAAAGCGAAGTATAGTAAGAGATCCAAAATGATCTGGCACTGTATGTAGGGATTCAGAGTGCATCTCTGCTGAGTAAAAACCAAAGTCAGGATCATGGGTTAGAAGTAAGGTTACTGAGGTGTGATGTCAAAGTTTAAATCCTGAGCTACAGTACACTACAGTACAGTACAAGTGCACTACATGAGCATGCTACTGTTTGGACCTTCTGTAATAACCATGAAAGCCTTGGTGGTACATACACTTCGGGCAGTGGCTTAATATGTGATTTCAAATAAATCAAATGTCTGTTATCCTAGATAGATAACTAGATAAATATTTCCCCAAATAACTAAGAATAGACACTCATTCTTTGGTATTAATATGAATATTTGTATGCATCTGCATTTAAATAGTAGGAATGGGTAAGACAATATCTAGTTTTCTGGATTTACATATTTTTAAACATGTATCTCACACAAGGAATGTTGTGGGTAGAGCAAGAACGTCCAGCTCATGCTGCTAAACATCTAGTGCAACACACATCTCTGCTAGTCAGATATTCAGATATAGACGTAAGTAATGACGGGCGCGGTCCGAGGAACCAATCCATTTGGAGTGAATTTGTCATGCTGATGTTGACGCTTTCTTGAATCAGTGCTGGGTGTAGTCTTGTACTCTGGCAAAAACACTTTTAACTCCTTTTGTATCAGGTAGCTTCTCCTGACCCTCTGTCACTCTGACCAGTATAAATTGCTTACTGAAAATGAGCTAATGGTTTCTGTGGCTTTGCGACTGATGTATACATTCATAGACGCACAGTGTTAATGCTGAGTTGAACCTAAGAACATGGGGAAAATGTTTTTTTGATGCTTGAACACATGTACTATACAAGTTTTGCCAAACTCGGTTACAGGACATTGGGTCCGTGTTGGTTTTTTTGGCTATACAATTTTAATTCTGACCAAATTGATATGTTAGTGTACAGGTAAATCCCTGATCCCTCTTTCTTTTAATCTCTAGTAGCTTTGGCTGTTATGCAGAATGGCAGCCTAAACTATAATTGATGTGCTTTATGTCTTTAAATGATTGTCTTACTGAAATTTTTATCAGGTTCCCCTCTCTCTCTCTTTCTCTCTCTTAATACAGACCTCCAAGGAGGACCTGCTTCAGGCTGACTTTGAGGGCGCTCTTAAGTTTTTCCGGGTTCAGCTCCCCAAACGCTACAGAGCAGCTGAAAATGCTCGCAGACTCATGGAGCAAGCCTGCAACATCAAGGTAGGACCTGTTTCCCAAATCTCTCTCACATGTTATTACTGCTGTACACTCAGGGACACTGATCTCTCTCTAAACCCTCATGTGAAAACCATGGGACTATAAATAAGTTCATCATTTTGAGTTGTAATGTTTTCTTTCACAGCCACTTGCTCGTGTGCCATTACATTTCATACTTCTGTTACATCAAAATGTTCATGGTCAGTGTGCACAGTATTTCAGCCGTGGGGGGAAATTAGAAAGTAAGAAAAGATGTAGTCTTGGAATACTGATACTGAAGAAGTGTAAAGGTAGAAAAAATACTAGAAATGAAGACAATAGAGTTTTTCACTACTGGTTAACTTGCTATTCAACATGATCATTATGAGGTACTGTAAGATGAGAGCATTGTTATTGTGGCAAAATAATTTCAATGGACTTAGATCTTACAACCATTAGCCTATGATTCAATATAGATTGATATCTTCCCCACCATTAAATTGGCTGGATGAATGATTGATTTTAAGAGTGAGTGTGTATAAGGAGGTCTGATATGATGTCTAATATGATGTTAAATTGGCAGTATTAAAGAATGCACGTTTCTCTTCACTATAGTTAAATGTTGAGAGAGAATCTGAGCTAGGGGGCCAGTGTGACTGGGTACAAATCATGCTCTGTTAAGGTTACAGTATGCACCTCACATTAGAAAAGTCATGTCTCTATAGTATTTACAGTGTCATGTAATATTTGGGTAAGGTCTGAGCTACTCCTTAGCTCTGACCCTGTTGACCTGTCCCACCCCGAATTTAAAGACTGTTGCTTTAACTATTGCGCTAACACTCTGTTCTCCCCAAGAAACTAATGTTCAAAATCTGTTTAAAATCTAGTTAACCTTTATTTTCTGCACTAATGTAGCCAAACATCAATTAATGCATATAGTAATTTACTTTACTTTGTTAGCATTGTTTATAATTTATTTATCATTATTATTTCACTTCTGATTATTTATTATAAAGTAGAGAATGTGTTCAAAAAACAAAAAAGTGTTGCATTCGTATCTGCTCCTCTGTCAAAAAATAGTTTCACTCTTTAGAAGCTGCTTGATGTAAAAGGAACAGCGCTGCCACCTTGCTATGAGAAATGCATTTATAGTTTTGCTACAAATAACGCTTTCTGTGAGACATGCTGTCAGGGCTCTGATCAGTTTCCACTCCCCATTCATTCACACATCTCTACCACCCAGTCATAAGTGGTGGACAAGCAGTTCAGATGCTTTGGGTTATGGAGAGTGACACTTCCACACTGCCTCGCTCTGCTCAAATGGCGTTTGAGGCTGGTTCTGATGCAAGTATGCAGTAAATGGGTCTTTAATGCTGTTTCATTTAAGTGATGGCAGTAATACTGCCTTGTTTCTTATCCGTCATTGCTTTCTGCCTCTTTCCCCTTCTGTATTTTAGTCCCATTCATTTTCTCATGCTTCTATATCGTTGTTACTTTTTCCGCATACTCATGCCCCCACTGTCAATGTCACTATCTGCAGGATTTCCTGTGAAGTTGCTCAACTCTGTTTGTATCAGTAGAACTGTTAAATGGACTTTCTAAGTAGAGATGTAGCATAACTTAAGCATATGGCCTGGAAATTCAGAAGTCTCATGCTCTTGCACTAGCATTCAGGCCTTTTAGCCTAGTGTGTCTGTATGTGTTTGGAAAGCGTGGATTTATAAGTGACACTGAATGGAGGGGCTTTATTTGTTTGGATTTTATGTTTCACAATGGTAAAAGAAGTGTCTTTACAATATCTCCTATAAGACAGGAGTAGTTTCTCTGGGGTGTGTATAACGTAATATTTGTTTCCTCCATTATAAAACTATTGCATCCAGGCCACAAATAAGTACAAGACAGACCTTTATTTTTCTACAAACGAAGATGTTTGTGCCACATACGGTGATACGGTCCATTTATTTGATTGATAATTGATTGATCCTGTGCCATATGTCAGTACAAAGTGCGGCTATGAGCTGTAGCTATAAAGTATATTGTTACTGGAGTAAAGCGTCGCTTTATTTTTGCATATGCCATAGATAATTCCTTCAGCTTGTGGAATTGTGCTCTTTTGACTCTTCTGATAATAGGCTTCCAGTGAACACAGTAGAATATATGCAGTGGTACTTTTCATAGCAAAAACATTTTAGAGAATCTTCCAAAGTATCCATCACTATACAATTTCCAGAAGGGTTTACAAATTCTCTGGTAACATGCACAAAGTTGAATATCATATAGTAGCATGGAAAACATGTTCCAACACAAGGCAAGGTGAAGCAACATCTGCTCTTTAAAATTGCAGAGATTTGAATTAGAATGAACAAAAAGATTAACCACCTTTGAATAAGAAAAAACAAAAATTGGGTATTTCCTTCTGTATTTTTTTTTTATGTGGAGGAAGAATAGTAGCACCTGTAAAAGCAAAAAATGAAATAACCCCAGCAGCCCTTGTAAGGCTGCCAGAGCATGCCTTATATTACACAAAACGTGTAGATTTTGTGTGTTTTTGGCTCTGGATCTGTGAAACACTAAGCCTCATAATGATTCCTGGTTGTGAAATAACTTGGCAGGCTTTAGGACCATGGGAGGGTGAAATCAGGCATAAGGAAATAAGAGCACCTGAGCACAGGGATGTAAACAGGTGCATCGATCTGCTTGCTCAAAATGAGTCAGCACATGAGGTTAATTCGCAATTCTTTTCCACAGCGGAGTAGTCATTTTTCCATTCATTATAATTTAAGCCACTTTTGTTTCCTCATGTTCAACCACACCTTGTTTTGCACCGCGTATTATTGTCTTAGGTGTGGACCTTGATTTTTTTCGAGCCACACCTGTGCACACTAACCAAATCAGCTCAGGAGTGTGCGCTTGTGATCTGTGCGGCTGGCAGTCATCAGGACAAAAAGTCGTACAGCCTTTGACTCGGTGCTTATCTCTAGGGAATTTGAGGACACGGCAAATACAAACACAACATCTCTTCTCTTTGACACATTTTTGGATCATGAAGTAAGGCAGAAGTTCAGGATTGTGAACCATTCTCAACCTTGTCACTGGAATTATTGGGCGTGTGCTGTGTCAGCGTGCGTGTATGTGTATAAGACAGCATCATATCTCAACCATCTGTCATCACTTCATACAGCTTCACAGAAGGTGCGGCCTGTTTTTGGTGCCTGACTCAAAGTGAGAGTGGATGTGAAGAACAGAGAGACGCATGAGGAGGAGCTGCGAGGTGACATTTGTCCTCATCCTGTGGTGCATTTTTAATACCTTGGTTATACACTGGTTTGTAGTAATGCTTGTGACGTTTTTATTAGGGATGCTTCACCTGCTTTAGCTTCCGGTTTAGCTAAAAGTAATTGGGTGTTGGTGGCAGAACATGAGACTGTAAGAGAGATACTTTGAAGATTTTGTGTGAGACCATAGGAGAAAACCAGGAGGCTTGTTTGTGTGTACAGGAAGTCTTATAGTGTATGTTCGTATCAGCACTTTTCTGTACACACTCAACCTCTCTGGGGGGCTGCACACAGAGATTAGAGTTTGTAAGAGTGGAGTTAATCTCCCCATGTAGAGGCGATCATTTCTCTTTGGAAACCAGGCACATTTAAGAAAGGATCAACTTGCCGCCTAATCAGCTTACGCTGTGCAGGAATTCAGTGGCACCTTCATGCTCAGGCGAGGGGAAAAAACAACCATCTGACTTATTCCCGTCCCTACGTTAGGAAATTTCACAGCGTATTTTATACCAAAGAGGACTGGGGTAGAGCGGCAGCAAGACACAGGTTTCGCTGGAGGATTGAATATAGCTATGGCGCAGCCTGATTGGGGATTGTGGCTATGTTTTTAACTTCAGGAAGGAGTTGTTTGTGCCAACTGTGGGATTTTCTCACAGGGAAGAGGACAGCTGGACTGTGAGATCCCAGGAGGGATAAAGAGATACCAAGCACCAGAAGGACAAGTTTCGAGAGCTCACTGCTGCACGTACATGTAATAAAGTAGAGCTGTGCATCAGAAGTACTGAGTCACTGTGGTCTGTCTGACATAACCCACACTTCCCCCTCCTCTTCCTCTGTCTATCCGTCTCTCATTTCCCTTTCTTCCCCCTTTCTGATCCTCTCTGACCATAAGTGAGCTTACCTGCTGAGGACTGTGGGATAAAACAAGCTCTGTGTAAAAGAACCTAGCAAGGCCACCTCATTTTTACAGACAGAGGACGAGAAGAAAAGGGGCCATTTGTGTCTGCTCGTTGGAGGATATCACAGTGACACATGATCCTCATACTCGGCTTCAGAAAACCACTGCCTACCTGGGAAGGTTGAAAGGAGGTGTGCCTGGGTGTGGGTGTGGGTGTGTGTGTGTGTGTGTGAGAGAGAGAGAGAGAGAGAGAGAAAGAGAGAGAGAGACTCTTCGTCCTGTCTCCCGCCTTCAGGGGCAGGATCTGCTGCTCGGGGAAGGACTTGTGAGCCGCTCAGTACTGAAGGAGCTGTCAGCGATACTCCATCCTCCCTCCTTTGCTCTCTCTCACTCTTGCGCTCTTCTTTCCTGGCTCACGCACTGTCGCTTTCATACACACGCCAGCAAGATGATGGAGGAAGTGTCTATCACAGTGGCCTACGATGCCCACGTTATCAACCAGATCTGTGACGAAGACATCTTTGCTAGTTTGGTGGCAGACTCCAGACCCAAACCAGCGGTAGGTAAAACGCCTCGCCGTGCAAAAACTTTCAAATTTATTACTGAGTTGATTATGCTCTCATACATTAGCCAAGCAAGTAGAGATCAAGGTTTGTGCAGTGGTTTTACAGTGTTAGTTATGAAAAAATGTAATGTCTATGCTTTTTGCTAATTCATTCTTCCTGTTCCAGTTTGTGGTCCCCTAATTAAGTTAGACTTCGAAATTGTGACAAGTTTCACAATTTGTGTGCGTGTGTGCGTGTGTGTGCACAACATATCCCTCAGAAGTACAACAAACTTATAAGTATTTAATTTCCTTCAATTTCTTCAAACTCATTCATACTTATTGCTTTTAACATTTTTATGAAGTTTATGGCAGAGAGAGGAGCAACAACAAAAGTAAAAATACACCTAATACACAGGCAAAATGAATCACTATTCATAGAGCAGAAAGAGAGAAAAATGTGTTTGATAAACAACATTGTATTTATTCATTTATTTATTGAGAATGGGTTTAGAGTTTGGAACTTTTGTTCAAAGTTTTTTCATTTTCTGTTGCACTGTAATATGATGTTTCACGTAGTGCGACCTAGTTCTAGTTCTGCATGCTTTGAATACACCGATAAGGATAAAGCGATTGCAAATCAAAATTCAAATCCCCTTGTCCCTCAAAAGCACCTTAACATGTTTAAAGGATTAAGCATTTTATTTCTTTAAGCAACCTGACATGAAGGTGTGACACTGTGTGTGTCTGTGAGTAGTCATGGAAAACAGTGGTTTGCTGTAAATGCTATTTGAATGGAAAGTGCTATGGGGGAGTGCTCTTTCCACGAAGGGAGTCAAGTACCTGTGACAAGTGTGTGTGTGTGTGTGTGTGTGTGTGTGTGTGTGTGTGTGTGTTTTGTTTTGTGTGTATACAGAAGTGCAATAATACCATTTGCTGACAGCAGCCCTGAGTTTGTTTTTAGGTCGCTACACTTTTCCTGTCAGTTTCCGTCAGTGTTTATGGCTCCATAAGAGTGGCATGTCGAGTCCCCTGCTGAAGGCATGGTACTTCTGTACTTGTTACACTGGCATGAAATGTGGCATCATGTCCTGAACTCAGTGTTCTGTGCATTAAATCTAATGATAATGGCCATCATCTTATCAGTGTCTTTCTCAGCCAAACTCCCCCTCCCCTTCCAGCCTCTCTGTTCTTTCTCTCAACTTTAGCGCTTGTTTTCTAACCACTTCCCCCTCATGACATGCCATTACTCCTAGAGACCTAAAGAGTGTATCTTATTACTCAACCCTGAACAGATACACTGTATTAAAGTGGGTTTGAACAGAATTTTTTCAGCACTGGTTTTCGACACTTTCTTTGCAAATGGGTGTGTCAGGTTTCACAGCCTCCAATTGTAGCTACCTCCTGGTGTTTTTACCATGGGCCCCATGGAGATTATGCCACATCAGTGTTTTCTCCCATAGCAAAGTCTCTATGCAAGACAAGGCCAGGTGAGTGGCTTCCCAAGAGCACTTGTTAGTGTGTGTTTGCGCTTGGTCATTGTGGATCTGTATGCGAAATCCCTTGTGTAAAAGGGCAACCTACGCACTTTATGGTGAGATGGATTTGGACAAGATGGTGCTGTTAAGGATAGTAGTGTCATAAATGGATGCATTAATAGAGAGGCAGATGTATGAAACAGGTGTCTAGCTATACAGTGGGTCACAGATATCATATACATCATGTTTTTTTTTTAAATAAACAATTATTTGCCTTTTTGTCAATATTACATTTGTTGCAATCAAATGATAACCCTCATCACCAAGGTTCTTTAGCATTCTGTTTTTGAAGGAGGTTTTGAGGTAGACCTCACTTTTGGGTAGCCTCACAGATCTGCCAACCTTTACGCATTTTGCGTAGGAACGCCGCATTTTAACATCAGAGTACACTTAAAAGAGCAGTCTTCTGTTTTCCATAATAAAAGCAGCAGATGAGTCAATCGACATATAAATGACTGACTGAACATATATGAATGACTGACAGTTTTGACAGTAGGTGTTTTGAACATTGCAATATTAATTGAAGCTCTCTGGAAGCCGTGCCTCTTCTCCCATCTCACATTAGTAATGTTTTGGCCAATGCCCATAATGCTTGAATGATGCATTATTTTTCTTCAGAATTGTCAGGTTGAGACTCGGTACTTCTGATTTATCAAGATTTAGGAAGAAGGAAGTTTCTGTTTATCTAAGACATGCTGAATTAAGAAGCTTTTGTGTCTTGCTGAGTTAGACAAAAATGCTTTATTGTGTTTCTGCTGAATTTAATTTGATTAATCAGAATGAATCGGCGTTCTACACCTTGGGAACATGTCCAAAGATACTGTGATAAATCTCCATTAATAGTAACATGTTACTGATGGTCTGTCAGGTAAAATGTAAACCAGACAAGCTTGTCCATTAAAATATCAGGGTGTGTAGTGCCTGATGTTGAACTAAGGGTCCAACAGTATCTAAACATATCCACAATCCAAGGCAAGCAGTACATCCTTGACCACTTTAGCCAGTGTTTGTGTTAGACACCAAACTGAAATACATAATGAATCATGAGGTGTATATATATATATATATCTAGATATATATCTAAGAGATATAAATAAATACATTTAAATAAACCACAGGAATTGGTGTGGCTGGTTTTAACAGCGATAATGCAGGTAGTATGTGTTGCTCCAGATTCCAGCTCCCTTGGTGTGGCTTTAGAAAGCTCCTCCCTGCTGAATGCCATAGTAACTCCAGCACACAAATCAGCAGCTCTGCTGTTATAGCAACATACTCAGCCACTGAGAAAACAGGAGAGCCTGAGCAGTCTCTGGGTGTAAAGCTTCATCCCTGCAACTAAGCTGAGTTAAGAGGACTCTGTCAGGCAGTTACTAACACACTGAATCTGTTTTACGTGCAGTTAGTGTGGGGGAAACAGAGCAAGTATGTTGTGGCTTTTTTTCTGTGTGACAACTAGTCTTCCATTTTCAAGTTTCTGGTGAAAATTTACAAGTTTCTTCAGAATGTTCACACTTTCTTGTGTGTCATGTTGCTGATCACACAAAAGTATCTAAAGAATTCAAGGAATGTTTAGTCTGTGAATGCTAATAAAAAAAAAAGACTGTGGGTTTAAGGTTGTCAGTACCAATACTAGATGTAGCAGCATAATTATGTATACCAAAATGATACTTATAATAAATAGAAATGTACACACAGACAATTAATGCTATGCTACAACTAAAACTAACTATAACCAAAAAGAAACCTTTTATCTCTTTTAGTTTTTTTAAATCAAAACTGTGGTTTTCCTCGTGGGCGTCAGTCATATGTCCCTACAAGGTCAAAACTGTCAGATATTCCTGTCCTTGTGGGGGCATGTGGTTCCCAACCAAGGTACAAAAACATGCCCACACGCAAACAGAGCCAGAAGTAACTGAGCACTCTACCTTCAGATTGTTAGTGCTCAGTTTAATGGAATTTGATCATTTTATGAACACAGAACTTTTCATAAGCTAAATAAACCAAATGAGTAAGTGATTCAGACATGGTTTCATTTAATATGCCACACAGCTCTGACCAATCAGGACTGAGGAGACAAAGTGCTGTTGTCAGAGTGTTAATGTCTTAACGGTGCTTGTTTTGTGGAGAAGTTAAGTTTTAAAATAAATAAATAAATAAATAAATTATGGCATACCATGCAGTGAGTAAAGGCATAGAGTGCAGACAGAGACACTCACAGTGTGTGTAGTGTGCATGTACCATAAAACAGTATTGAATCATAAGGTTATGCGGTTTTCAATGTTTAACATCTGTGTGTTTAACATCTGTGTGTTTAACACCAGTATCACGCTCCTTCAGAATTATGTTAGATGATAGATTTTTGATGGAAATTGTGAAGCAAATTTGGTGTCAGGTGCTTCATTTGTCATACACAGGGAAAGCAGTTGAACTATGCCTGAATCAACCTCTCAGCATTTACCTACCTCAACATTTAAACATCTGACCTGCCGAGGTCGAGGTAGTGAAGCTTGATTGTTGGCTGTTTTGTAATGGAGGGATTTCTATCACCTTTTACATGCTGGACTCCTTGTATCTGTTCACTGCCCATCTTTATCAGCAAGGGTTTAAAAAAAAAAATTAAAAAAAAAAAAAGGTCTAGTCCCAAATCCTAGTCTCTGAGTCTGTTTTTTTTTTTTTTTCCACACACACACACACACACACACACACAGTCTGGAGGAGTGAAACTTGCAGATCACTTGCTGATCGTGTTACTTTGGGCATCTTACTCCTAAGTCAAATTAGCACACACAGTTTAATTTGCCTATGTGCAAAATACGTCCATGCAGCACTGAAAGAATTATACATTATAGAAATTATAGAAATAGCATTATTGAAATGACTTATTTACCAGATGTATGTAACGTTCACAGATTAGCAAGGCTTTTTTTCCCCCCAATTTAGTAGGCTCGTCGTTTTCAATATCGTCCCCAAGTTTTTTGTGGGTTAATTAACAGTTTTTTTTTTCTGTGTGACCTGCAAAAACTGACTTTATGCGTCCCCTTGCTTCTGTCATCCACATCACCTTCAACTGCGTTTGGTCAGGTTAAAGGGAAACTCTGGTCAGTAGCTTCCCTTATTAATAACACCATATAGCAGATCCAGTGTTCACATTGTATCTCCATATAACTTTCCCCACTCTCCTCAGGTGCCAACTAAGAAGCTAAAGAAGTTTGAGAAGGAGTACCAAGCTTTCCGAGAGAGCCAGCTGCAGCAGGAGGACCCAATAGACAGATACCAGGTAGGCACATTGGCTACTTGAACCACATTTACTGCTCTCCCTGCTTCTTCACCCTCACCCTCATCACCTGCCTTCACCTCCATCTCATTGCCCTGTCCCAGTTCAGGACTGCGTAGAGATCTGCGGCGAGCATGGCATGCTACACACAGCACAAGGGGAAAAGAGAGACTCTTATTCATAGCTGTGATCTTATATTTGATCAGCTTTTTTTTTTTTTTTTTTTAACAAGATGTAGAGAAGGTGAGCGTGCTTATGAGGACTGTTGCTTTCATATTGCTCCTTAAGGAGCCATTTTAGTTTTCAGTACACTGAGATGTTTTTGTTGTGTAAATGAACATTATTTTTTACTGAAGTTCTGACATCTTTTATTTATAAGCTAAAGGATAGGAATGTTTCCAAGAGCAGCTATTATGGAGAATTAATGTTGGAATTTTTTATTGTTATTATTATGTTTAAGTGTAAACCAGATTAACCAACGTTCAGTTTTCAATTCCTTCCAGTTTTCAGTTTGTAGTGTTCTGTGTCGCAGTATATTTTATTACATTCTTGTTTTTTTTTTATAAACATGCGGTATTTTATTACTTCTGTTCCTTCCTTTGCTCTTCCTTTTGTATTCCATTGTTTGGCTTGTATCTCTGTTCTTAGAAGTGTGTTTTATTATTTATTTTTCTTCTGTAATAATGTAATAAAATTCTTTTTGTAGGAAATGTTTCCCTGTGAATTAGGGGTTTTCTCATGTTAACACATTTTCAAAAGCTTTTTAAGCAAGACTTTTGGATGCAAGCTAAACTTTCCGTTATTTCCGTTCCATGACTTCCTGTTTACTTCCTGCAACACTCACACACTTAACCAATGAGCTTTGCTCACTCACCCCATTTACCAAATGCTGCGTGAGAGTGGGTGGAGAGGGAGCAGTGCCTTTTTCTGCAGGAGGTCTACTGTGGTGTGTGTTTTCTAGTGTTAGATCGTGTAGTGTTGTCACACTGGTAGTCAACAGCGGTCGCAGGTAAGCCCTAAACCCAGCGGTTCTCTCTGGCTATTAACAAAGCTTGTTTCTTCTGCATGTCTGCTGTAACGTCTCTCCTGTTCTGCGCTTTGTGGGCTTACTGTTTATGTTAGCTGTGAAAAGAGCTCTGTGTCTCTCCATGAGACAGGGATCTTCATGGTTTAACCAAGTAGCAAAGGAGGCATGTGTGTGTGTGTGTGTGTGTGTGTGTGGGATGAGTGGAAATGGGAATCAGATGACCGGTCTTCCTCTTCCTGATAAACAGAACGTCCGGCAGTGTGTCTATCATGTGAGAGCACTTAGAGGGAGTGGACAGTGTCACACAAAGCATCTTCTTCCGATGTAGATAATGCAAATGCTGAAACCCCGTTTAGAGGAGCAGCTAAGAGCCACTCAGTTCTCACGTACAGAGAGTCTTTAGGTTTCAGTAGTCAGTACTGGCCTTACCTTAAAGTGGTCTAGTAAAACTTAATTTTATAGAATTTTCCTCTCAATACACAGTACTATGCAAAAGCCTTAGGCACCCTACTTTTTTTTTTAAGACAAACTTTGTTACAGATGTTTTTTTATGAATTCTGCATTACTGAGTCAATAGAAAAACATTTTATATGGCCAAGCATTACTTTTTCAACAAAAAACAAAAAATTAAATGTTACAGAAAAATGTTTGTATTTTCTGTAAAGAAACCAACATATTAAATAATACACAGTTCAAACAAAAACATAATGAAGTGTGTCAGGTTTTAGCTGCAAAAATAAGACCTGCAAATGTGAAGAACTGTGTCAGATTCTCCAGGATGCTCAGTAAAACTTACCTGCCAATTTCTGTCTAAAACTGCACAGAGTATACCTTTGTTTAGTGTATTACTCTTTACTGTTCTTCATAGATTTTTTTTTTTAAATATAGACATGCTTAATATTGTTTTTGAAGGGATAACTGCATGTGCCTTTTGCACAGTACTGTACGTATTGTTAGTTTTACACTTGAGTTACAGGATAAATGTAATTAACATGCCATGGCAGTCTGTCTTTTCTAGAATCTTTTCCATAATATGTGTTGTGGTCTGGGAAAATTCAAATAGTTTTTGAATAGCTAAAAATAGTTTTTTGACCAAAATTTGTTTTTGTTTTTGTTTTTTTTGCCCAAAGCACAATTTGATTTCTGTTCATTACAAAATCGTAAACATATTTTGCAGTGACATGGACATGTTTTTATTTACTTTGTACCCTTTCCCTGTCTGTCTTCCTACCCAGATCATGTTGTGTAAGAAGCCAGTTTAACAAACATGGTGGTAAAGAGTCAGTCTTGCACTATTGTAAGTCGCTCTGGATAAGGGCATCTGCCAAATGCCATAAATGTAAATGTAAATGTCTGCCTAAAAATATTTAAAATCGTGTTAGCCCAAGTATGATTTAGTGACACAGTGAACTTTGATCAAGTTGTTCTTTAGCTACGTGTTGTATCAGAACGGATATAAGGCTAACCAGTGCCATTTGTAAGCAGATACCTGCTTTCAAAATGTCCGTGATGCTCCTTCTTCACAGAATGAAATATTTTAATACAATGTTCTTCTTTTTCGCCATTGAGGGTAACATCAATTAATGCCTGTCATTTTCAGAAGTCTGTAGATTCCGCAACTATATGTAGTAGAAATATGTTAAACTTTCAGCATTTAGAGGGTTTTCCCAGGCCTCCACACATATCACTCAAGTTCCTAAAGTATCGCTGAGTCCCTGAATTACATATGAGCTCCCTTATTGATCTCACAAAATAAGGTCCCTGGCTTTGCATATATCACATCCAAGATCAGAGGATGATGCAGTACTTGGAAACTTTTAGCCCCACAGCCTCAATGCTAAGCAAGTCAAGTAGAGTTGGCTAATGTTGGTGATGAACAGAACTGAATTTGTTAAGGTATAATTAACGACCACAAAGCTAAAATGACCCACATTTCGAACCGTGACGCTGGCGTGCTAATGTGCTAGTAGTTACCTGCTAGCTATTTGGTATAGCAGGAAATAACGAGTTTGCAAATTGCATATTCATATATTTTCATAGATCCTCACTTTTCTTTTTACCTCTTCGTCAAGACTTTATGTAATGTTATGCAGAAATACTGATGTGGTTTATTACACTGTATGACTTACTGCTACTGTACCATGTAGCAGAATGCTGCAGCCCTAATTCCCTTTATACAGTTTGTGATGGAAAATTGTCAGTTTAGCAGATGGTAATATGGAGTTCCTTTTTAAACTAAAACTGTAAATATGGGATGTCCCAGCTATTTTACAAAATTATGTATTTAGGCTTCAAATTTTAATGTTTAATGATTTTGGTTCAGTAAAATATCTGAAAAGTTGACCATGTATTTGTCAGAAAAGAGTAACACGTGGCACAGCATACAGTGTTGCTGTCTCGTCACACGAGTATGCCCTGTTCTGTCCTGACTTGTGTGCAGAATTTCACGTTTTTTCCAGTTTTATTCCCATCTCCCAACAACATGCCAGTAGGTGGATTGGTGACTCTAAATTTCCTGGTGAATGAGTGTGTGAATGTGTGAGAGCATGGTGCCCTGTGATGGACTGGCCTCCCATCCAGTGTGTGTTCCTGGGAAAGGCTCCTGTTGCGGCGAAACCCTGGAGAAAGCGATCACTGAAAATGAATGAATTGATGGGAAAAGATTTAGGATAAGATATAGTTTTAATTGTTATTTTTAAAAATAAGCAAACTTTGAATTAGTTGAACTAAACAACTAATCTTGGTTCAGATCCCAACTGTTTGTCCTGTGATAGTCTCGATGCCAAATTCTGATCCTGGATCAGTAGTAAACACTGCATGCTGCTTTCAGTCCTGTCTCCTACAACGCAGCCTGGTCATGTGCTACTGCTTGTATTTGTGCATGTGGAACGCTGCTATGCTCATTCAATTCTACCTATCAGATTGAAAAATCTGTTTATTGTTTAATATGGCATCAGGAAGTGAAGAAAGGTAGAAAGGTACTTTTTTCCTCAGTGTAGTTTGGTTTCTCAGAAGAATATTAACTGTGTGTGACACATGTACACAGGATATATTGAGTGGAATTTGAGACCAGAAGGAAAATACTTTAAGTAGTCTAGTGACATTTTTTGCTATTTGTTCCTTTTCAGAATTGCTGACTGTTGGCTTTTGTGCATCATCATGCATCCCAGTGAAATGCATTCATTTATCTTGTAATTAATGTATTTATATTATTGTTGTGTGTGTTTAGCTTTGCAAATCCAGTTCAGCCAGCTCTGCTTTACTTTTGTCCCCCTGTTCTTATCTAGCTGAAGCTGCAGAAAAGCTGTTGACAAATGCAAACTTTCTGAAGTGTTGTGTCTCTGAAATTTAGCACTTTAGTTTTAGAGCAGCACAGAGAGCCAAAAAAAGAAAAACCCACAAGCTAGCATGGTTTAGCTGTCTCTCTGTGAGTATGCAGGCCACACTGGCTGGATTTCTCCATTTTAATAATAAACTATTAAAGAGCACTCAGCATCCCGGAGCAGTAGTGGCTCAATTTTGTGATTTCTGGCAATTACTGACCTTCATTTAGGAAGTTTATAATTGTCTACACATATTTCTGTGGCTTTGATGCTTAACTGTAGACCAGGTAGTCTCTATGTACGCTCTGTTCCTGGCAAGTATGTACTCTTAAAACAATTAATAGTAACACTAAGGTGTGTGTGTGTGTGTGTGTGTGTGTGTGTGTGTGTGTGTGTGTGTGTGTGTGTGTGTGTACTCATTCAGAGGGAGAATCGGCGGCTACAGGAAGCCAGCATGCGTTTGGAGCAGGAGAACGATGACCTCGCCCACGAGCTGGTCACTAGCAAGATTGCGCTGAGGAACGATTTAGACCAGGTCTGCATCTTCTCTTTCTTCGGTTCATATATTGTGCACATGAAAAAAGAATATTCCTCCAGTTTTGCTGCTGCAGTACTCAGATGGAGCTGTGTTTGTATCTAGGCGGAGGACAAGGCCGACGTGTTAAACAAAGAGCTGCTGAGCACAAAGCAGCGGCTGGTAGAGACAGAGGAAGAGAAGAGGAGGCAGGAGGAAGAGACAGCTCAGGTCTATATTAGCAATGAATTACTGATGTTTCTGTTTCTCGGTAAATCTGTCTGGAGCTGATTAACATCTGTTAGGTTTTAGAATGTCTATAACAGCAGCTCTGACAGTAGGGTTATATTAATGCACTTGTTCTAATACATTATTGTTTCTGTAGTAACCACTTACACAGGGCCTTACACATGATGGACGCTCTACATAATCTAAGGCTAAAAACATGCTTTTATGTAAACAAATACAAAAGTATAATCATTGATATGCTGACGTTTTCTATGAGGAGATGTTTAACATTTATCTAAGGAGTCTCCAGTGTCAGGGTTTTGTAGCAGTCAGAGGTAAAGCTGTAACTTTACGTTTTCCGCCACAGGAAATTCTTCAAGGCCGAGGACTTTGTTTTGTCGTTACATTCTATCCTGACATGCTGTATTTTTTGTCCTGTTAACTTGAGAGGTTGGTGAGGGAACGAATGTTTATAGCACTTTTAAGCTTGAAGTGACATCAGGATCAACATGCACCACAGATAAAGTGGTTACAGAATAGGCTGAAATAACACCAGAGTTTTCCTTTAACAGTCTCAGCTAAATGATCCTCTACCACAGAGATAGTTGTATCTGTCTAAGCAAAGTTTTTTTTTTTAATTTACAGTCACTTTTTGGATGTTTTCTCCCAACACTGAGTCATAATATATTGCTTTTTTTTTTATTTAGCTGAAGGAGGTGTTCAGAAGAGAGTTGGAGAAAGCAGAGTCTGAGATTAAGAAGACCACAGCCATCATTGCCGAGTATAAACAGGTAGCATACACTGCTCCAGTAAATCCTCAGTGTCCACCAATCACATACATCTAAAGATCCTGACATTCATATCCTGGATTCTACTATTACGTGAATCAGTGGCATATTTCCTGTTATGTCTCTTGATGCCAAGGTAGAGATGATCTCTGAGCTGAAAGCTGATAATGTTTTTAATATTGTCTGTCCAAGATTTGCTCTCAGCTGAGCACCAGGCTGGAGAAACAACAGGCCTCCACCAAGGAGGAGCTGGATATTGTGAAGGTAAAACATCTGATTACAGTTTCCGTATGGTATAATCATCTCTGTCAAAACAGGAAATCAGGAAAAGCAATCTTGTCTTTTTGTCACTTATTTTGTAATAGTTCAATTCCCTCAAAGCTTGTTAGGCCCCATGTCCACTGCAAGCAAATGCAAAACTTCTCTCTCGTTAATTTCCAATGGAGAGTAGCAAAAAATACATGAGGGATTGTGGGATAGTGAGCGGTAAGATCTTCAGTCGCGGCACAGTGAGAAAAGTTGAGCTAGTTTTAGCTTAATGCAAATTACAAGCGGCAGTCACGTAATGTTTTCCAGTCAGACAAAAGACATATTTCCATTGCCTGTGTTCTGTTGTGTCCACTTGCATTTTACTGCCCACGTACAGTTCCACCTGGACTACATGAAGGAAAAATTAATAACTGCCAGAACCTTCTTTTCTATTGCAGCTAATTTTCATTTGTGTGTTTCACATTTATATTTGTAGATGAGTACTTTTTTTGAGCAGGAATGCTTGTCATTGGATGCTGCTGTAAATAGACAAAAAAGGAACATTTTTACCTCACAAGTCTATCATTCCTCACAAAAATATTTAGTTCAGAACTAACTTAAATCTAACGGGCGTATGTGTATGTCCACACTGTGTCAGAGTAAAGTGATGGCGTGCGAGCGATGTCGGGAGGTGTTCAGTAAGGACGGGCCCCTGCACGTCCCCGCAGTGACACAGGACAACCGTGATTCAGACCTAGATGAGGAGAAGGATTCTCTGAAGGCTCAGCTGCGGGAGCTGGAGCTGGAACTGGCTCAGACCAAACTGCAGCTGGTGGAGGCCAAGTGCAGGATCCAGGTCAGGGTTTAGACAACACACACACACACACACACACACACAGCCTCACTGACCTCAGCCCTCTGATTCTTTCATTTCATCTTGCTGCTGTTTATGGCCTTTATTAAACTTCTTGTGTCCATTCTGTTCTAGCTGCCAGGTGTGATGCTGATGTATTATTATGAAACTCATAGGACATAGACATATGAAGCAACATAAGACATGGCATTCCAGGCATTGTCACTGGCAGCTGTGCCATTCAGAGTTTTACGTTGGGCTGGTGCTCAGCTCTCTAGAGAGTGTTTGCATTTTGACACTTAAATGCAGCTAGTGCAGTGTTGATGTGTGTTGTAAATAAAGAAATAAAACCTACGCTTGGATCCACAAACACTACTTCTGTTAAATACACTTTGTATTTATAAATGCACTTTGTATTGACAGCTAGCTTGTATCATCAGAGTTATCATGCAAGTTAACAACTGAGAGATTAAGAGTAAAGCTGTTGTTAATTAGTCTTGGCTAATCTTTTCCCACAAATTTAACCATAGTAACTAATTTAAAATCAGTAACTAAAACCAATGTGTGATTTGGGACAAGCGTCTTTTTCATTTGTGAATCTTGCTTGTATTTTTACTTCCATACTTGAAGTACTTAAAGAGATTATACTTTTCTACTTTAACTTGAGTGTAGAATCTGTCATTTTAATCTTTACCAGAGGGTTTATTTAGCTGAGTAATTGCACTTTTACTTGAGAAAAAGTTTTTACCCTCTCTGTATGATAGCACTGCATTTATCCTTGGTGGTGGTTGTTTAATACTTTTAACTATTATCATTGTAACTTTTTGTACATTTCTTGTTTTCCTGGATCATGATGTTTTTCCCCTGATCAGGAGCTGGAGCATCAGAAGGGAGTGCTGATGACTGAAGTCCAAGCTGCCAAAAACTCCTGGTTCAGTAAAACCCTGGGGTCCCTGAAGACTTCAGCAAGCAGTCAGGCACCTCCCTCACCCAAAGAGGGGCAATAGGACTCATACAGGCCTCAGCCAGCGAGGCAGGAGCAGATCCACTGCCTGGCACTTGCATGGGAAGGACGAGGCTGTCTGAACACTACTAAACTCTGTGTGGTAATGCAGTATTCCCTCTCACACTGGGGGAGACAGGTGGACAGGAAGGTAGAACCACCTGAACTGCTGATCCGTAGACCAGAGCATCAATAGTTTAGTTTATGGAGGCCCGTGGCAAAGCAGATTTAATTTTATGAATGCCAAATGTATGAAAAGCAGTGTCACTATCACTATTTGACAACTGTTGGAGCAACCATTTTCATTACAATCGCTAAGTCAATCATTGAGTGCTTGAAAAAATTGTCACCCACTGAAGCAGCTTTTCCTTTCTCTAATAAAATCAAGTGGGCTAATAGGCTATTACTACATTAAAGAAAGACTTCGGTTTAGTATTGTTAAGCACAAATCACCTGAATTACATTACAAATACAATCCATAAACACTGGTACAATATGTTTACATGATGGGAAACAGCAAATCGTGTTTTCATAAACTTAACATTGATGCAAAGAGAGTAAACGTTTTTGTTTGTTTTTTTATATATGAAGTCAAGTGTCTGTGTTTGTGAATTCTGGTTTAGGTGGCCGCTTTATTGCACATTTCATAGTCAGAGGTCATGTTTATCCAGAGTTCTCAGTGCATTGGAAGACAGCAGTTAGGAATATACAGGAATATGCAGGAATATGCAGGAGCAGTGTCTCGGGCAGTGCAGCAGTTCCACCTAGTGGCAGTTTTCAGTACTGCAGAGTACTGAATTTATTTACCTACGTTGACTGTTATACTTTTAGGTGGCATTCCTATATAACATTACTAATAAGATTTTATCTTAAGAGATTATCTACATGTTTATAATTGTAGCTTTTTATTTGAGAGAGGGAATACTGCATCCAGACTAAAAATATCCCTGTTTTTCTATATAGTAATAACTAATGTAATTGTTTTGTCATGTGTATAACTAAATGTTTAATTGTTTTTTATCTTGTACAGTTCTGAGAGGAATGTTGTCCTTTTTTTTTTTTTTTTTTTTTTTAACCATTTTTGAATTTAAAAGTATGTAAATATTAACTGCTTAAAGCACAGTGTTCTACACAACTGTAATTCAAAAATGACATTCCTGCTTTACTGCTCTTACTCTCCCAGTGGCTGGAGCTGTGATAACCAAGCCTCTGAGAGCGCACAGCTGCATCGCTCACTCTGCGCTGGGGTTTGAGTGCTGGAGAATCCTTCCTGCAAATGCAATGGTTTGTACACACTGTGTAATTTAATGTAAATTCACCCACTCTTGGGAAAACTGTGTGTGTCCCTATAGCAGGAGCCACACATCATAAATGTGCCAAGAAGTCTTCGCAGATGTTCCCACACAGGCAACTCTATTGTCCATTTTTGTCAGGCTTATTCATTAGAAAAACACTTTCTGTGATATTGTGGAGGTCTTGCTGAGAACATTGTGCATTCATTACTGCAGATAACTGTAGAACAAACAGAACAAACTTCAAGGTCTGTGTCTCTATACCAAGGTTTCTTCACTCACTTGGCTTCCTTAAAGGTCATCATTTGTGACCCCTAGAATTTCCTAAACCACATGGATCTTAACACACTCTAACAAGATGTCTTTATTGTGAATACACTTTTATTGTTCATTTTTACTGTGGTTGAAATATGTATACTTATCTCCTATTTTGTAATTTCTGGAATTGCGTGCTGCCAAGCATTAGTTTAATATTAACCAATATCAAGTGCAATCTACTCTTTGCATAGCATTATGGTTGATTTAATAGATTATAAGGCACAGGAGATGTTCCTTCTGAGCTCTTTAGATTTGTCAGTGTGAGTCGTTAGGAGGATTACGGTATTTACAGGTACACCAACCTGTCCCAGTTGAAAAAACTATGTGACAAATAAACCCTTATTCTTGTTCTGTTAAAGTTTGAATTTGATTCTCTTCTTTGTTTTTTGTGTATGCATTTTTCAGCCCTTAGTTGTAGTTTTTAAGGAACTGTGTGGCTAAAAATAAAATTCACGTATTTTCTTCGTGCAAAATCTGACGAGAAACATTTGGGGCCTGAAGTACATAGTGTGGTATGTATAAGATGACTCGGATGATAATTTTAGTAAATTTTATCTTCAATAAGGGCATTATTGTGTCCAGCAGGGTCATGGCGGAACCGGAGTCCATCACAGGAACACTGGGCAGAGGCAGGTTAGCTTTAAAGTTATATTACTAGGTAAAGGATACATACTAATGGCACAAAAGGTGAACCCTTGATGGTACCACCCAGCAATATAGAAAAGAACAGTTGCATACCCTTTTTCTAATAGCATATGGTGGTAGGACGACAAAAAAGTGTTAAATGCAGGAATTTTTATGCTATGATCTGAGCTTCAGTCACTTGGAGAGTGTTTTTAACTGATGGTAACTGAAGCCTTGAAGCATATAAAATTTTTTATCCTTGAATCCTTCCTAAATTTTCCCACACCACCCCATTGCTGCGCTCCCTCCACTGGCTTCCTGTAGCTGCCCGCCTACAAAGCCAAAAAACGGACCAGCACCCACTTATCTCAAAGCACTTATCACACCTCGCAAGGTACAAGGAAGGCATGCATCGAGACTCTTCTCTGTTCTGGCACCCTAGATGTCCGAACAGCTGAGTCACTGGCAGTCTTCAAACGACGTCTAAAGACTTACCTCTTCATAAAGTACTTAAGTTAGCACTTACAAAAAAATAAAATGATAAATTACCTACCCAACAGAGTTTTGGACTGATGGTATTCCTAGTTTGTGACCTAGTGAGCCAATATCAGGATGTATTTTTGATAGACTTCAAAGCACTATTGTAAGTCGCTCTGGATAAGGGCGTCTGCCAAATGCCATAAATGTAAATGTAACTTTATTACAAAAAAGCATTTGCAGTCAAGAACAGTTAGGAGACACTACAAAAGCAGTCTCACATACAGTGAATAGTTTAGAAGCTTTAGGCTCTAACCATAAGATTACACATAGGACTACTGAATTATTTCTTTATTAATGTTAATTCATAAAGTAACTTGTGCATGCTAAATGATTTTCACATACATAGATTTTTACATACATAGGTTTTAAACTTTCTACAACCTGAACCAAGACCCAACTCTATCCTTACCTTTAGGCCCTAACTATAATGTTAAACATTTCTTTATTAATTTTACCTACAGTTCACTAAATAACTGAGCATCTGTAAGAAAGCATCTAAATGAATCCCTCTGCTGCTTTAGAAGATGATGTCCTACACAGGATTGATGTCATCAAAGTAGTTATCTGCAAAGCGGAGCATCTGTTGCACTGCAGTTAGGAGCAGGATGTCACAGTTCAGATCCAAGTCCAGCTCATGACTGTAGTTCTTCACTGGCATTATATTAGCCATGGGTAGGCCTACACGATTACTCGTCTCCTGGAACTGCAGTGTCACCAAAAAAAACAATAATGTTACTGAATAACCAAAGAAGAAGCTCCTTTGATAGTTGTACTCTATGATTACTGAACTGAGCTCTGGATAACGTTAGAGATTATACATTTGGTACATCTTTTCCGTCTAATTCATATTTCAAGCTGTATGTAAGATTCTGGACTTTTGCTATCTCTGGTGGAAACATGCTACTGCAAGCCATTTGAGGAAGAACTTGTGGAAGTATTTCGTAACGTGGGTTATGCTGTACTGTTCTCCAGCATGATCTAACGAGTATGCCTGACACACGCCAGTGGTGTACTGGCATACTATTTGGTACAGTGGTATGCAGTTGGCATCAATTTTTTTCTGCTTATGTTCCCTCAGTATTACTGAAGCATTGTGAAAATAAAAACTACTGTGCACCGTTCATATCTCCAACACTAACAGAAACTAGCTAGCCCACTAACTCTATCTAGCTATCTAAATTAAAAGCATCTTAGAGAATTATCACAGTTGATCACTTGCGATGTGTGTATTTTTATTGCACGATTATTATCCTGGATGACTCAGTATCACCACATATAACTGTATTTACATATAACATGAAGTACAAAAATACAAATAAACACAAAAACACACCCTGTTAGTCACTAGTTGGCTGATCTCTAGCTGAAAAAAAAAAAAAACTCAACCTGGGAACAATACAAATTCCACAATGAGGATAAATCTGACTATCATTCATATCAGCTTGCTCAATAATCCCTCACTTAGTTTCAGTAGCCACTCTGTCCTTAATACATATAAGCTTTATAGTAAACATGAGCAGTTTACCTTTTGACTAGCATCTATTATTATGTATATTGTTTTTATTGTTTTGTTATTGTTAACATAAGAAATAAGCACTGGTGTGATTGTGCTGTGTGTATAGCCTTCTTCGAGTTCATGTCTATTACTGTGTACTGCAGAAATGGGACGGGGTTGATGAGTTTATGGCGGTGAAACGGTCACCCTTCATGCTTAAGATTACTGCTAGGATTAACTCGCACTCCTCACTCAGTTGCTCTGAAATGGGCTAATATACAGGCTAATAGAATCTAGCCCATTTCTGTGATGCAGTCTGTTGTACGTTATCAGTAGGCATGTTATGGACTCAGTCTCGGGTGTATTGAACCTGAACCAAGTGTATTATTATTTATGTATCATCATTTTTTCACTAAAATGTGTTTGGGGGGAGAAGCTAAAAGTACATAGTAAAAGTAGCATACAGTATCTAATGAAAGTACAATTTATAGAAAAGGCCAGACAACAGAACTGTATGTTTTGTGTTTTTTGTTTTATGAAATGATTAATGAAATGTTCTGTTGAGAATTTAACTTTTTTTTTGGGCAATGGGGATAAACTAACTATTCATCATGCCATGTGAACCCATGATGCTCACGTCTTGGCGTTTCCATCGCTAATAGGCTATCTTTGTATTTCAGAACAATAAAGAGGCCATGTTTGAAATGTTTAGTTTATTATGTAGTAATTTTACTACATAACAAGGTTTAATTTAATCAAAATCGAACTTTTTGCAATCTGATTTTTGTGTTCAAGCCAATAAACATTTTACATTCAGCTAAGTATTGTTTTGGTATGGAGAGTCATGATATTATTATTAGTATCAGTGAGACTTTGTAATATAATGTATTGGTCAACCCTAATACTTTAATTAGTGCTAGTGATGGCCGTTATTGCTATGCAGAAAGACAGTGAGGAAAACCAGGAAATACAGACCAGTAACAGCTAAAACAGCCTCCACATAACCTCCTTACCTTAGTCTTAATGTAGGCACTGAAGTAAATGTTCTGTAGATCTTTTCCCACGTCCGGACAAGCTTCATCTACTTTAGTGAGCAGAACAATTTGAGGAATTCCTGAAAACAGACACTAATCACCAATGGTTTACATATAGATTTTTCAGGTTTTGTAGGCTGAATATGTGTTAAAAGTAAAAGTAAATACCCAGTGAGTTAACCCTCTGGCGAATGGCTGTGAGTTTTTTCTCCACTTTACTGGGCAGGAGGGACACTTTCCCAGCGTCCAGGACATAGGCAACACAGTGGACTTTGTCCTGCAGAGTGACAGGCTTGAGAGCCACTCTGTCATCTGGCTGAAATGGTGCTGCAGGGTTGAACTGGCCCGAGAGATTTATAGTATTGCAGTCAGACAAGTAAAGTGCATTTGGCTGTGGCAGTAAGTGGAGATTATAATAGGAGAATATTATAATATACACGATTATAAAGATTTATTATATAAGGTTATAACGATAAATTAATAGAAAAAAATGTGAACTTGATTAGGAAAGAATAAAGGTTGACTGGCCATTGAAGCTAGCAGTGGTAGTAATGCTAACCGCTAGTCATGTTAGATTTATTTTGTCCATAGTATCTTTAATACCTGATGGTTAACTGTAAACACAAAGACTCATGGTTCTGTACTCACTTTATACCGGTCTGGCATGTAACCTTTTATGATGCTGCTGATGTCCTCAATGTCCAGTCCAGCCCCTGATAACTCCTCCAATCCCATAGTGTCACACAAAATCAACGGCAAAGCACCTCCTGCACGGCCAGCCTTCACTGTGTAGGTGCGGAACTATCAACCAAGAGAGATCACACAGAAAAGGTCAGTCACTAATGTTTTAATAAATTAAGCATCTCTACTCCACAAAAACTCTTAAGGCTTCCCTAGTTAAAATCATTTGAAGCCTGAGCTGTATTTATTGATGACTGAAGTAATGGTAGAAAGTAAACCTGATCATGAGAGTTCACACCTGGGTAGTGATGCTGGTGCCTGAAAATCCTGACATAGCTTGGCTGGTCACATGGCCCCTGAACACAGAGTTGATGGAGTTGAAGAAACTGGACTTCCCAGCACCGATAGGACCGATCAGCAGAACCCGGATCTTGTTCACAGTGCTAATCAGGGGTTTGTAAGTCTTGATTGATTCCATGAGCTCTGCTCTTCTTCTGCAAAATAAATAAATAAATGAAATTTTTAAAAAATTCCAAAAAAAAAAAAAAGTTGGTTCAAGAGCTGAAACAATCCATACACTGAGAAACATGATCAGTGAAGTCTAAAACATACTCAGCTGTCCAGAGAACGTTCCTCCATGGTTTCTGCACAGAAGCTTGGGGAGCAATTTTGGGTGCTATTTAAAATTATAAAATATATTAATATATACAAAATATATTACTAATTTTTAATATATAGCATTCTGTACTGTAACCTTGTTTTTGCACAAATAATCAGAACTAAATAATCATAATTTCTTATATCTCATAACTGTATTAATATTACTAGCATTGCTATGGAGGTTCACAGATCAATCAAAAAAGACATGACTGATTTGGGGGCTGCAGATGGAAATCAACATCTCTTCTTAAAAGAGATGTTGTACATGGTCCATGAAAAATAAGAATTATTTTTATATTATAATTATTATTAATTATTATATTATAAAATAAGAAGTATTTTATAATTAAATACAAATAGAATAATCTGTACATTACACTTAATTTGAATAGTCTGCTTTAGAGACAGCCAATAAACTTATGTCATGAACCAGCTTCTCAACTGATTCTCGGCAGGACAACAGTTTACTTGTTGATGTTTAACATAAAATATATAGACTATTAATTTTTCTAATCTCTGTTGGTATACTTTAAATTAGGTCAAGGTGTAACACATTTAGTAAATATACTGTATGACATGCTGTTGAAATATAAACAGTTTGCTAACTGAGGTTCTAGCAGACCATTCGAATAAAGTGTTAGCAAAATAACCAAAATGGCCCATATTCCTAATGCACAATATTTGGACACAGGAATCAAGGTCCAGCCCTGTTTTTTGTACTCAGTGTAAAATCAGTCACTGTGTTAGTGTATGTGACTAAAAGATAGAAAATCTGCAGGAACATGACCATGCTATGACACAAAATATGCAATGTACTTATTGTCCTCTTTGAAAACCAAAATCTGAAGCAATTTGCCCGACAGAATTATTTAGCAACTTACCATCTGTTACCTTGAAGACTTCACATTCACTCAGACTATAATTCATCCTGTTGACATCAGAGACGTACCGATTTAATTGATGATTTGCAAGCAACCTGTGGGGCCTTGGATAAGAGTTATTTGCTGGATTATTATTTTCATTAAACCCGTAGACGTTTCTAAGAATACAGTACACTTGTGCACTGTTCTTGTACAGGAAATACACTTCTTGCCCAAAGCAAGGACCTCCATTATAGTCATCATAACGAGCTTTATTGCCATTAGGTGTTGTAATCTTAAACTGGACCGGGGTTGTGCCTTGGAGTCTGAACAGAAATGCCTTTTCATCATTAACATATTGCCTTGTTTGAGTGTAATCTTTACTGGTGTAGCCCCCAAAAATGTCTCCCGTGTTGGAATAGGCCACAATCAATGTCGGTCCTTGGTGGTCACATCTCTGGTGGAAAGCTGAAGCTGTGTATCCATGAATGCTGGCTTTGTACAGGAGGTGCAGTTCAACATTCCCCAGCAAGGAGCATATCTCTTTTTTCTGGCCTTCAGTTAAGTTAGAAGAAGGAGAGTCCAACCCAGGTGCTTCCATGTAAAATTCTGAGAAAGACTTGAAAATAAGAGAGTGAATGCATGATCATTCTACAGCAGAGTAAAGTCAGCAAAACTAGGGCATTATTTAGTAAAACATACCCCACTTACCCCAGTGGTGTGTAAAAGCTTATGGTTGCAAGTATCAGCCAACAATGTACACTATATGGACACCTGACCAATCACAACCATATGTGCTTTGTAAACATCATTCGTCATGCTGGAACAGGTTTGGGCCCCTTAGTTCCAGTGATTCAAAATCTTAATGTTACAGCATACAGAGACATTCTATACAATTGTGTGCTCCCGACTTTGTGGCAACAGTTCAGAGAGGACCCACATATGGGTGTGACGTTCAGGTGTCCACAAACATTTGGCAATATATAGTGTATTTTTAAGCAAAGTGGATTCTTTTTTTAGAATACGACTTTTAAACATGCTAAGCACCCTTTCCCTGCCTTGGATGGATATTTCGTTTAAATTTGGACAGCACAACTGGTAGAGTTTGATATATTTATTCGTTTTATGTTTTTTCTTTTTTTTCTGGAGCCATTTTCAATTCTATAAAGCCTTCTTCCCCTGCTTCTCCTCATACATTTTAACAATGTTTGTCACATATAACCACCCTCATTCATTCACATTCAGTGACCACTTTTATCTTCATCCAGAGCCTATCCCGGGAACACTGGGTGGGAGGTGGAATACACAATTTATCTTAGCCAATCCACCTACTGGCAAATCATTTATCGATGTTGAATTACATTTTCTGATACTTTGGGATAGCTCATGGAACCAATGGAAAATGAAAACTGAAACTTAGTATTTCAAAGAACATCTTGTCCAGGGAGAGTTAACCATTTAATTACACAACTGATAAGTCATAGTGCCATTGTGAGTTGTAAAATTCTTGTAAATAGAGAAATAAAATTACAATTAAACCACAAGAGCCATAAAAACAATTATTGGTTCTTACTTATATAGTGGATATATAAAAAAAAGTCTACACTCCCCTGTTAAAATTGCAGGTTTCTGTGATGTAAAAAATAAATCATGTCAGATCTTTTTCCACCTTTAATGTGATACAGCAACCAATAAAATTCACATGAAAAACAAATAAAAACATTTTAGGGTGGGAAAAAAGAAAAAAAAAAACTTAGTGTGCTCAGAATCGTCGCATTCAAACTCATGTTCAAAAGTAATTATCATACAGCTGTCATCAATGAAGTGATTCTGACTAACCCCAAATAAAGACCAGCTGTTCCTGTAGGACTTTATTCACATGATCTTGGTTTCATCTGACTGCTGAAGCCATGGTCAGCAAAGCGCTCACAAAGCATGAACGGGATCTCACAGTCTGAAGGTACTGATCAGAAGACAAACTTCAGCAAGCTTTTGGAAAACAGCACCGCTGCAGTATGGCAATCAGTTAAAAGCATCACTAAGTACAAGAAAAGTGTTCACAAGGCACACCGTCCCCCCAACTGGCCAACCAACTTAATGGCATTTACACTCACTTTGAGGGTCAAAGTACTCAGCCATCCTTCACTCTACTTAATGTTTGTCACTCCTCACCCCTCATTTTTGAGGAGAAGGATGTTTACAGGTTATTCAAATGCCAGAACCTCAAGAAAGTAGGGGGTGCAGATGGAATTTCACCTGGCACACTGAAACACTGTGCGAGCCAGCTAACCCCTGTTTTCATTGAGATTTTCAACCTCTCCATTGCATGTACAATCATGCTTCAAGATATCCATTATCATTCCCATTCCAAAGAACGACAATATAAATGAAAAAGACCTGTGTGAAGTTGGCACCCCATATAAATAAATTGTCACCAAAACTATACCATTCGTTTGGCTGTGTGACGTCACTCTCCACCCCATGTCGTTTAAATCACCCAAAACAGGTGGCGTTAGTTTGTGCTCGAATTGTGCCGGACAACAAACTGCTACACCTGAGTGTGGAGTACAATACAGTATTTGTGTCTGCAAAACAATTTCCAAAACATTAGATGCAGCATAGAACACTGCGAAGGCCATCATCAACAAGTGGAGAAAATAGGGCACCACAGTGACATTACCAAGAACAGGATGTCCCTCCAAAATTGTTGAAAGGACAAGATGAAAACTTATCAAGGATGCTGTTTTCATCTGAGACTGGGGCTCCACCCAAGATAGAGGGAATCATGGATAGCTCCACATACCAATCTATAAAGAAAAATTTCACCTTCCAGCATGATAATGACCCAAAGCACAAATCCAAGTCAACAAGGGAATGTCAATATTTTGGAATGTCCCCATCAGCGCCCAGACCTAAATCCTATAGAAAACCTGTGGAATGACTTGAAGAGGGCTGTGCACAGGAGATCCCCATACAATTTAATAGATCTGGAGCACTTTTGCAAAGAAATAAATTAAAAATTGCTATGAACAGAGGTTTAATATTGTAAACAAAATGTAGTACAGGTTCACTGCATCTTAAAAATAAATAAATACATTTTAAATTCTTCCAAAAATTTGATTGAACAAAGTCTCAGACCTGGGGGAAATGATCAAGTGAAACATAATGAGCTCCATAGCAGCACCTTAGGCATCATTTTAACCCTAAATAGAGCTCAAAAGTCAGCTAAAATGTCTGAATTCTGCAGCTTCTTTCTCAGGCATCATAGATCGCAGTGGCAGGGGGCTGGGGTTATTTGAAAGCTACTCAAGAGCTCTTTTTAACTGTTATAGTAACATAACATGGTGTAACCATATAACCTATAATATGTGCCATTCGTTGCAATCCAGAGCTAAACTATATGGACAAAAGTATTGGGATGCCTGACCATTACACTCGTATGTGCTTGTTGAACATCCCATTCCAGATTTAGTCCATGCCTTGCTGTTATAATAACCTCTGCTCTTCTGGGAAGGCTTTCCACTAGATTTTGGAGCATGGCTGTGGGGATTTGTGTTCATTCAGCCACAAGAGCATTAGTGAGATCAGGCACTGATGTTGAGCAAGGAGGCCTGGTGTGCAGTCTGCATTCCTGCTCATCCCAAAGGTGTTCAGTGGGATTGAGGTCAGGGTTCTGTGCAGGCCACTCAATTTCTTCAACTCCAATCTTGGCAAACCATGTCTTCATGGAGCTCGCTTTGTGCACAGGGGGAATGTCATGCTGAAAAGGATTTGGACTAGACCCCTTAGTTCCAGTGACAGGAAATTGTGATGATACAGCATACAAAGACATCCTATACAATTGTGTGCTTCAAACTTTGTGCCAACAGTTTGGGGAAGGCCCACATATGATGGTCAGGTGTCCACAAACTTTTGACCACGTAGGGTATCATGCTGGTTCCTGATTCCTGGTAATGGCGCAGGCTCTCTACAAAAGAACGCGACCATGTGATCTGCCTGCTTTCTATAGATTTGAACCGTATGAGCTGCACAGATTGAGACCTCTGGTGTTCAAACAGTGTAGCTGCATTAGATGCATAATTAATAGAATGCTATCACATCACACATTTCCATGATGCACATCATGATATTTTTGCATCACATTTTTCTTTTTTTTTTTTTTCCTATAAGTTTCTGTTTGTTTTTCTTTTGATTTGTTTTTTTTTTTTTTTTTGGTTGCTATATCACATGAAAGCTGGAAAAGATCTAACATGACTTCTCTTGGTTTCATTTTTTTTTACAGGGCTGTGTAGACTTTTTATATCCACTGAAGTTACCTTTATAGCAAATATAGACCTATAACCCTCAACTGCTCAGTTGTAAGTCCTGTTTCCAAAGCCACTTTGGATAAGAGCATCAGTCAAAGGAGCAAATGTAAATATAAATCTCTGCATTAGTGTGCAGCAGTTTGATAGTTTTTCTAAACAATGCAATAAATAAATAAATAAACAAATAAATAAATAAATTTTATATATATATATATATTTTTTTTTTTTCCATATTTCCAAAAAGACAAGTCTAGATTTCTGAAACATGAAATTATATCCTTTTGTTCAAGTGACATTTAGCAGTGACTGCATTAAAAGGGGTGTTTAGGGATTGGAGAGGACATATTTTGAGTTTGACAGTGTATACTCAGTAAAAGGAAATGTTATTACAATGTTGGATATATACACTCACCTTCTACTGTATTAGGAACAGCTGTACACCTGCTTATTCATGCAATAATGCAATCAGCCAATCTACATGGATCTCAGGCTACAGTGGGCATAGGCTCACCATAACTGAACAGTTGACAATTGGAAAACATTGCTTGGTCTATTTCTGATCTTTAACTTCCCAGTTTCAGTAAGCCTGTGATTCTGGTTCCTGGCTGACAGGAGTGGAAGCCACTGTGGTCTTCTGCTGTTGTAGGCCATCTGCCTCAAGATTCGAAGTTTTGTGCATTCTTAGATGCTTTTCTGCTCAATACGGATGTAAACTGTGGTTATTTGAGTTACTGAAGCCTTTCTGTTGACTTGAACCAGTTTGGCCATTCTCCTCTGACCTCTCTCATCAACAAGGCAGTTCTTTTTGGTTTTTCCACCATTCTGTGTAAATTCTAGACACTGTTGTGTGTGAAAATCTCAGGAGCTCAGCAGTTTCTCAGATACTCAAACCAGCCCATCTTGAACCAAGAACAATTGACTGATTTGGATAATTGCATGAATGTGCAGGTGTAAAAGTGTAAAGTGGACAGTGAGTGGATATTATCAATATATTTAATATAGTCCAGGAAGGTCAGATATCTTCTTTAAAACTTAAAAAGACATGTTACAATAATTTGAGAGATTCATACAGAAAATAAAATTCAGCAATGCTCATGCAACAGTTAATTGCTAGTTTGGAAATGTAAAAAAACAAAAAACAAAATGCACCACCTTTGTGTACTTTCCATATAGGCATAGCTCCTCTAACTCCGCTACCTCCATATTTACGGTGTATCTGGTTATATCAGATGTTACCTATGAAAGAAAAGAAAAAGAAAAAAAAAAGACAAACTAAAAATATATAAAACAATTACAATGACTTTACAAAACATTTACAATTACAAAAATGTACACTTAGGCTATGCAGACAGCATGCTGACATCTAACAGTGCCATTAAAAGTTAACACATGGGCCTGGGGACAGTGATTTTGCTCTAAACAAAGCCTGACAGTGACAAAAATGATCTTAAAACTTCAGTCTTAAAACTATACTCAATCTTAAAACTATACGCAATTCAATTCAATTTTATTGTCATTGTACTAATACAAGGGTTGTACAGTATAAAAAATCACAACGACATTTTAGTCTTAAAATTTAAGATCTTAAGTATAAGATCTTAAAACTTCTTAAAACTATACTCATTTTTTCAGTTAATATTGTGATGTGACTTGTGTTTCCATTTAAACGTGTAGGCCAGCAGTGTATTTGTGCATGCCCAGTCTGCTACAGAATCGAAACCGATCAACTTTCATTTCACCACAAAACGAAACCTGTAACAGCTCGGATGAAGGTCTTTCAGGAAAAGAAGCTTTCCCTCAAATAACCATCATTTTCATTTATGAGCACGAGCAAATCCATTTTTAAACGTCTACAACACACGCAGGTTGTCATAATTAAGTTGCATTTGATAGAAAATTGCCTTGGTTCATTTATATAAACTATCGACTCAACCTATAAATTAAAAACAAATATCAGAATTAAAAAAAAGAAAATATTTTGTCAAAAATGAACCTACCCAATACGATTAGGAATTTTACCTGTCAAGTGTTGGTGACTTGCCTTTATAGAGCTCTCTGCAAACGCACTGGAGCCGGAGATGTTTATTATCCACTCAGTGTGGCGTGAGTGAGGAGGAGGAGTCTCTCTCTTTCTCTGTCTGTCTGTCTGTCTCTCTCTCGCTCTCTCTCACACACACACACACATAGAGCGAGAGAGAGAGAGAGAGAAAGCGGCTCTTAAAGCCACACAGCAGGCTGCAGCCTCGAGTGGGACGCAGCGTGTGAGTGGACTGCATGCGCCAGTTACTCCTACTGCTTTTACTGCTACAGTTAGCTAGCTAGCACGACACAACGCGATTTTATCTTATTAAAATATATTGCAAATAATGAGAATCAAAATTCATTTTTCAGAAAGATTACTAATTATTCACACTCTCATTTTTGATTTATTTTTTTTTCTATTTGTGTATTTTTTTTCTTTGCTTCTGACTTTTAACAAACGTTTAGGCGGGGTGGTTTAGAAGAAGGTGTTTACCTTAAAATCTGTATTGGCCAACTGATTTTGGAGTGGGAGGTGCCTGAAAGGTAGCCACGCCCACTCAATTAACCGTGGATCTTCCCCTGTCGTGGTGGAACGAATGGGGTAAAAGTGGGTGTGTGATTTAGAGATTGTTTATAAATGTTACAGCTCTTGGAAAGAATCTGTTTCAGTATCATGTGGTTCCTGTGGTAGCTGGGATGTTGAAGGTTCAGTGGAGGTTTTTTGTGCATGCTTCGTTACTCTGGCTAGGCCTGTAAGGATGGTAGGATCAACTAGATCAGACATGTCAAACTCAATGCCCGCGGACCACATCCGGCCCGTGATACAATTATATTCATACGACTATTATTAATGGCCCGCCGGTAAATCGCGCTCACACCACTCATACTACAAATCCCACAATGCACTGCAACATGTGCTGCGCGGCGAACAGTTGTGGGCGCCATCCCCTCCTCCCTGCTGCTTTAATGACACGCATCAGTGGTCAGCGGTGACCGCGTGGGTCAGCGCCTATACAGTGACATTTAAGCTAGCCAGGCTTTCAGAACAGGTGGGAGGCAGAGTACCTGTTTGTTGACATCGAAGGTAAACCTGTGTGCCTTGTTTGTGGAGCTAATGTGGCTGTAATTAAAGAATATAACATAAGACGGCACAATGAGACGAAACATCAGGACAAGTAGAAAAACCTGGACAGCTTGTTCATATCTGAAATATTCTCATTTTGCTTGAAGGTATTGTTAATGAAAAACGATTATTTTAAATTTTATTTATTTTTTGAGAAAAATTATTGTAGTCTGGCTGTTCAAATTCACATTTCTGTTTAAATCATAGTGTTTTAAACTGTTGAATAAATGTTAATCCTGTTTGCCCCGCAACTTAGACCATGTTTTAAAGTTTGTCACCCCTGAACTAGTCAAAAAGTTGACTGTGTCGAACAATTTATGTCCAGTTCCTAGGTGTGCATATCACTTATGAGCTTACCTGGATTCTGCACTCTGACCAGATCACAAGGGCTGCCTGCCAGACACTTAACATCCTCACAAATGTCTACCACTGCACTACTGAGACTGCATTACTGTCTGGTTTGGCGGCTGCACCGCCACCAATCTCAAGGCCCCGCAGAGCGTGGTAAAGGACCAGACACGCTGCATGAGGATCGCTCACAATATTATGACAGATTGCACTCATCCAGCTCACAACCTGTTCATCAAGCTACCCTCTGGTAGTCATGGATGAACAGACGTTTTTTGTTTTTTTTTTTTTTTGCAACTATATAGCTGCGTGTCACTTTAAGCATGTTAAATGTCGGCTTAAGCAGATTACTCGCTTTACTCTTTGCTCTTTTGACCGTACATACTCAGCTATTCTTTGCTGCTCTTTTTTTTATATAAACTTCATCCAACCACAATTCCAATATTGTATTCTATTTGTATTTTTGAAATTATTGTCTAGTCACTTCTCTTGAAGGTTTGGGTTCTTTTCTGTTGTATCTGTGCCTCAAGAATGTGCGTCCCTGATATACTGTGCTTATGAGAAAGTAAAATGACCGTGACTTTCCCATCTCTGTGCTTCAGGAGTAGAGAAAGAGGACCAGTTCTCCTCTTCAATAGCACTTGCTCATTAGGGATCGAAATTTAAATCTATATACAAATTTCTGGAAATGCCCAGTGTTAAAAGCACCATATAAATAAAACTGAATTAAATTAACAACTCAACTCAGTTGCACAAGATATATTCTTTGTAGTTACATTTCAGAATTGTCCATTTACGTTTTTACCACCAGCCAGAGTTTGTTTTTCCATGTTTAGCTTCAGAGCTAAATTCTGGACATTCTGCACATTTGGAGTATCTGCAATAACTACAGATACATCTGCGGTAAGTAAAAGGTTCCAGGGGTCATAGATTCACATACATAAACAGCATTTGTCTCACTCTACTACTTGTAAAGTAAATGTTCAAAAGTTACTGCTGCAAGCACATCTTTGCAGAAGTTTCGTTTTTCAAAAGATTAGCAGCTACATTACTTCTGCTGTTACAGAAGTATACAATGCATCATAGAAAAACACCCAAACAGCACCTCAACATTCAAGATTTATTGTCAAACCTTTACCAAAGGCCATTTCTGAGTAGCATAAGGATAAAAAGTGGGGAGGGTAAGAAAACTAAAAATTGGTCTCTAAAAACTTAAGCAAGCAGAAACTAAAACTGCACCAATTTTGCACTAGTAGAAATGTAATGAACAAAAACATGGAAAGCTCTATAACGAAATGGAGAAAATAGACAAGGGCAGGATCGCTGGTGGATTATGCGTTTCTGTCGATCCTCACGTCAATCTCTCTGCCATTCAGTCGATAACCATTCATCGTGCGGCAAGCGCGCTCTGCTGTTTCAGGACTGTCAAAGCGAACCACACCACAACCCTTGGACTTGCCATTCTCCATCTTGATATCAGCATACTGCACCATACCTAGTGTAGATAAAGAAAACAGTGAAAGTTATCATTGTCCCTGTTTGACTATTATTTAAACTTAACATCATGGCAAAAAAAACAAAAACATTTGAATATTTAAGGAACAATACTCTAGTTGTTTCCTAAACCTTTTTTGCTAAATAACCTGTTGCCTGATGTAGCAAAAGGGCTCTGAACAAATGCATTAATAGCACACTTGTCACATGTCAATTAAGGTGCTGTGTATATGCCTTACGGCAAATATGCCATTAGGTTATACCTTACACAGTGATTATATTCAGTGAACATGAAGGTGACTAGTTAACTGTATTGGTGGGGCTTTAAAAAGGATTCCAGTGTAAAGACCAGCTTAAAAACCATTTTTAAAGTGGATCTCAGTTTTACATGAATGCAGTCTGATGAAGGATTTAGCTACTTCTAAGCAGCTCAGATCAATAAACACCACATTTGCTGGATATTTGTAAATGCCTATTTAAGACGGTGCCTCACCACATGAATTGAAGGCATCCTTCAGCATCTTCCAGGTGAAATCAAACGGCAGCTGCAGAGAACATTAATGCATTTCAGAGTAAGATGTCTGCTTACATTTTTCAGAAATAACGTATATATTTAACTTTAGAGCTGGTTTTTATGGACCTACATTTCTGACAAAGATCTGGCAGCCCTTTCTGGCATTGGCTCCAGCTCCTGGCCCTCCTTGCCCTGCGGAACTGAAGCTGCCAAAGTTACCACGGTCCATATCCGCACCTCGATCAAACTGTCCTCCCACACCAGAGCCCATGCGGTCCATTCGGTCAATGCTGGAACCCACACGGTCCATTCCTGGGGCTGGGAAACGGTCCAACCCCCCCGAGCCCATGCGCTCAAAGTTGGACCCCATGCGGTCGAGACCAGCACTCATTCTGTCCATGCCCATTGGTGAGGCAAAATCCATGCCTGCACTCATGCGCTCTAGGCTAGATGGGCCTAGGCGATCAAAACTGGATGGACCCAGGCGGTCCATGCCAGAGCTCATACGGTCCAGGCCAGAACCCAGCCTGTCCATGCTGGGCCCCAGGCGATCCATGCCTGAGCCCATACGATCAAAGCCAGAACCCATCCTGTCCAGGTCAGACACACGATCCATCCCCATTCTGTCCAGGCTGCCCATGCGATCCATGTTGGCACCGAGTCGGTCCATGCCAGCACTCATGCGATCCATTGCCATGGAGTTACCTATGAAACAGAGGGAACATTCACACAGTCTCTACTTTAGAAAATTTGCAGTCAACTATAAGGAATTACAAAGTCATTGTTACTGACCCATTCCTCTGTCAAAAGAGTCTCCGAAGTTATTGCGGGACATGCCCATCTCATTACGGCCACCAAACTCTCGGTCAAAGGCAGCCCCAATTCCACGATCCATGTCTACAAAAGGACAGTTCATTTAGTGGAAGAGGTATGGGAATATTCATCAGAAAGTCTTACTACAGAATTCTGCAACTCACCATTCATCCTTCCCATTCCAGAAGGGCCAAAACGATCCATGTTGTTTATTCCACCTCCAAAATTATCCATTCCTTAAGAACAATAAGGAATTCATTGGAATTATTTACGTAACTGGAGAAACAAGTACTTACAGATAAATATAAAACCACATCAACTACTAAAGACTCAGGAATGATAGTAGTGAACTAACAGGCAGAGTGTAGTAGTGATCTAATAGGGCATGCATTTCTTAGTCAGTTATGCCCAGTGTTGAAAGCAGCAAGTAACTTGATCTGTCAACATATTCTTTATAAATCTGGTCTCAGTACAAACATTTGGAATAGAAAAGATTTTCTACTTGAATCCATCATTTTAAATCCTGGTTAAAATGCAATTCTCTATGCTGTCTAATTTGCCTTTGACTACACAAGCACATCTTATTCAATGTCAGTCATTTTCAAATAAAGCAACTGGATATGACTATGGAATGATTTATGGCTGATGCCCTGAGTGAACATACCTCCCATTCTACCCATGCCACCAAATCCTATCCCATCCATTCCTACAGAAAAATGAATGAATGAAGAGTGAGGTGTTAGTGAGAAAGTATGGAATTATGCCAAACAGGCAAAAACAAATGCACTAAGGCAAGGTTTCTTCACCTCCAGGCCCCATGTTGCTCATCCCTCCACCACGGTTCAGCTGTGCAGCATCAATTGGTTGTCCACCAGGCCCCAATCCCAGACCAATGCCACTCAGACCACCTGCATATCACCAGAGAAGAGGATTAAATTTGTTCACAAAGCACAAAATCATGTTTATACATTTACTCATCATATGATAACTAAATTTGGGTAGCACTGAGAGCAAATTGAGATGTTACACGACTGGTCTGAACCCATCGTGGTGAGGTATGCAAATTAAAGGATACAACAAATCAGGACCTAGATACTGACACTCCCAGTCATGTGTACTTATGACAAACGCAAGCAAGCAGCAAAACGTTTACTTGCACTTGGCTGGATATTTATTTAGGACATGGGAGGGGTGTTTCCGATTCGCACAGGATTCATAGACAGCAACTTTCTAATAAGGGTTCAAGGTGTAGAGGACAATCTTTTACTCTACAAATTATTTAAAAGTTGCATATTCCAGGCTATTTTACAGGTTCCTGTTCCTGTGTGTACCCAAGTAAAAAGTCATGCTTTATGTTGCAGAAGCAGGATTAAGTATTACTCACGAGGCAGTGCAGGTGGTCTCTCAGGGGGTGCAAAGTCACCCTTAGGCATAGATTTCTCATCCTGGAATGACAACACAAAAAATCTTTAGCATATTTTGGATGCATTAAAAACTCAAAAAACTTTCTCAGTATAAATGATCACTCACCAGCTTAACATGCATGGTTCGATTGAACAGGAGCTGGCCATTGAACATGGCTAATGAACGTTAAGGAGAACTGAGACATTCAGAAAAGATCATTTCAACACAGACACAAAAGAAATACAACTCCTGCTTTACAGCTCTTTTATACTTGTAAAGGATACAGACTGCTTGCACAGCTTCAATTGGCATTTCAAAGGTGACTGTTCCCATGCCCCTGCTCTTGCCATCTTTGTCCTCTAGGATGTCAGTGCGGATGACCACCCCAGCCATGCTGAACACCTCTTTCAGCTTCTTCCAGCCCACCTTATAATCAAGCTGTGCACAAAAAAAAGTCTCCATTTAGTATAGTATACACAACAAAACATATCCATTAGTGCTGTCAGCATGGGCTCTGGTGTTAAAATGTTTATAACAGAAATTAGTCTGAAGTGGGCTTGTCTTTGATGGACTACTATATTGACCAAATAAGTCTTTCCATATTTACAACTTACATTTGCCACAAAAACTGTGCTTCCTATCTTGCCAGCTTGAAGGCCATGGATGATCTCGTTAGGAATGTTTGGATTGTTCATGAGACTCGGCGGGATGTTGACCATGGGGGGAGCACCAGGTCCGGGTCCCATACCCATTCCACCGCCCATTCCTCCGCCCATACCGCCAGGAGGTCCTCCACCACCACCACCCTGAACCCTGTGGGCTTCACGCTGGGCAATCACTCCATCTGGATCCTGCAACCAACACCAGTAGCAACCATTAGCCAACATCAACAGAGGCATTATAAATGAGAATTCTACAGTAAAAATGTTGTTCATGAAAATAACTCCCGAAATTACCTCTTTCACTTTCAAAGGACGTCCATTCATGTTGTATTTATTGACTTTATCCACAGCCTTCTTCATTAATTCTTCAGTTCTAAACTCAACCACCCTGCCAGGTCAAAAATAGCATTATCAAACTTTCCAAAAGAAATAATGCAGAGAAGCAAGTGAATTTTAATAAGAGGGGGGGAGAAGAAGAAAAGAAGAAAGAAAAAAGAAAAAAAGAAAAAAAAAAAGGAATACGTACGCGCAACCCTTTGGATCATATGGAGCATCAGCATGGGCAAGAGAAGCACAAAACAGACAATAGGCAACAATTAGACAACAGTGATACAACATATCCATACACCTGATACAACATACCAATACATTGCTTGTATACAAAAAAAAACAATAAAAATGTGTTAATGCTATAATTCATTTTACATTGTTTCGTGGTGTTCTTTTCCAATTAAAAGTTGTAGAACTTGATTTGATTCCACTTAATGAACACAAACACAGAAGCTTAAAACAAATTTTAACATCTGACAACCAGAACAAAAAGGTTCCTTCCCTGATCTCCATTTGAAGGGAGTCGCTGTTATTTCGCTGTTAAGACTCACTGAAGCCATATTAACCATCATTAGCTATTGAACACCACTCTCAACTTTCAGTCCTCAGTGCGATTAAAAAATAAATAAAAGTTCAGAATGCGGCCCACAGTGGGACTGAAAGCAAACGAGCCAGAATTATCATGGAGCTGAGAAACCACCCCTTGTGGCTCCACTCTGAACCACAGTCAGCATCCACATTCAGCCAAAATTCACCCACGGTGAAATTTTCAACTCTCAAACCCAAGTCTGAATGCCCCACATTGAAAGGAGATGTAGTAAGAAACTCAAGCGGACAAATGGAGGTTCGTCTCTTGCACTTACCCTTGATTTGCCTTCCGCGTCCATTAAGTGTTCCACGTACGTTACCTCACCCACTACAAATCAGATGCCAGAAGACACACACCAAGGGAGAGAAGCCGAGAAAACAATGGGAGTTTAGAGCAGACACACAACCAGGCAGTGACAGTGAGCTCGGCTTGCTAGTCCAGAGCCTCTCCCCAGCACCACAATTCTGGTACAGGTCTACATGAAGCAAGCTGCCATCTTAAAAATACTTCTTAAGCTGCCCTTGCTAGAAACCTCAACACCATAACTGACCGGAAGATTTACAACCTCTCGATCCATCCTTAAGAATTTTTAATGCTTTGCCTTTTGGGTGGTTTTCCACTAGACAATTAATGCTAAGTTTGGAAAGTTAGTGTGATCGCAATTAGCGAGCTACCTGTACAACCAGTCAACACATTTATACAGAGCATGTTTAGTCTTGACAAACAAGCAAGTTCTCAATATCGTATCAACTGCATACCCAACCACAATGGCACCATCTATGATTACCTAAAGTAGAACTCAAAATTGAGACCAAACCAGCTCCTCTAGAAGGAAATCACAGTAATGCCAGTAGAGGCCTTTGAACTCACTGTTAATCTTCAAGGACTGTTAACACCTAAAAGGCAGCCACGTGTTTCTTTTTTTCTTTTTTGTTTTAAACAAAACATGGTAATGCCAACAAGATCAACCATGCAGTCAATGGTCTGCCCATTTCCCAGATGTGAAAAAGACGAGCTTAAGAAGCTGCTTTGCTCTGTAGACCTGTACCCCAACAAAACTGACACTTCCAGGCAAAGGTACAATGTGAAGATCTGCTGTGACAACATTCACTCTGGCATACCTAAAAAAGAGAAGGCAATTTAATTCTACAAGCAACAATTTCCAAATGACACGAAATGTATTCCTCATGCTTGCACACCATAAGCCATGGGGGCTGCCTTGAAATAGATAAGTACCTACAAAATCTTAACTCTATGGGCCCATGCTCCTTAGATCAGCCTCAGATCTTGCTCTGAGGAGTTTAATCAGAATTTTTAAACTAAAGTGTGGTACAACAACAAATTAGGAAAGCAAGGAATTCGTCAAGACATGATAATTGTGTCCCATACTCTACCATGACTGGCACTAAAAGGAAATCCTAGCCAGCAAAAGGCCAGGCTGAATTGTATAGGTTTTAGGGCGTGAGAAATGTGCACGATGAGCGCCTCTAAAACATGAACCCAAATACAAAATAAGAAACTTCAAAGAGCCCAGAGAAAGCTCTCCAGACGTTGTACATCACCTAGAGTGCCATTATGCCCAGTCTTAAAGGAGCACATTACTGCATCCATATACAGAATGGAATTTAAGCCAATGCACAACCGTAACCACAAATGCTTTATATTAACTGCTACACAGCAGCCTTCAAAAGGCACCAACCTGACAGGGTTTTGCTAATCAACCTACAATACTCACTATTCTAAATACACTTAATAACCCACTGATGTTCCAAGTGGGACCAAATCCTCCAAACAAGAAAACCCCACTACCATAATTCTGAGTCTTACCTTTTTCTTTCATTAGGTCCTTCAGCGCCTGCCATTTGACATCATAGGGAATGTTGCTCACGAAAACCCGGTATCTCTTGGAGGGGTTGGCGTAGGGCTCATATCTACCACCTCCTCGTTTGGACGATCTCTCCTTCCTGGACTCATGGCTGGGCTTTCCATTCACTGCATTTTTATAAAAAAAAAAAAAAAAAAAAAAAAAAAAAGGCACTAAATAGGCCATCCACTTTTATCCGATCTTCCAAGCAGCATTTACACACTTCCTATACTTCCTATGTGCAGTTGCCTTTTCAAATTTAATGTCCTTTCTTTAACTGCAAAGGAAAGACATCAAATGTGATATCCTTCCATAAAGATCTACAGATCTTCCTCTTCAGGCAGTATCGAGGATAAAGCTTTACTTCTGAGCACTTTCTTCTCACCTGCTAAACGACTAAACACATTAGGTAGAGCAGTGTTTCTCGAAGTGGGACGCATAGCCTTGATGTTAGTTTATTTATTTATTTATTTTTAACAGTGGTGGAAATCACAACCCAGTGTTATCAAAATTTTCATATACTTTCTTTTTAAAAATAGATAGGAGACTGTCTGACTGGTCACTTGAACTGGACTTGTTCAATCCAAGCCTCAGTAAGTCAAAAACAATTTCAACCTAATTATTCTAACCTGAACCTAACAAAAAGCTCTACTGGTCCTATAAACATCAATAAGTGTGTGTTTTATATATATATATATATATATATATATATATATATATGTGTGTGTGAATACTGAGCCTAATATCTGAAGAGTCGCCAAATTAACGCAATATCATTAGGCATTTAATATAAGCACTCGTTATGTGGAGCACTCAGAGGAGTATCGCTACACTGCTGCCGGCTAAGCACGACTCCGCTGCTAGGTAGTTACGGTTAGCCTGCTAACACGCTGCTTTCTGCATACTGCTAAAAAACGATAAAGGTAGCCCTGTTTAAGCGGCATGCTTATTTTTGAAACGACTGGCTACAGCTTTAAATTACAGCTTTACAAACTTACACTAATAGCTAGCCGGTTTATTTGCTCTGAATAGGACGTAAATAACAGCTAGCTAACATTTGAGAACACAGCAGGCCCACACGGCCATCGGCTTTGTTAGCAAGCTAGCCAGCTAACTAATGTTCTCTTCTAGCTAATCAATCTGAAATAATAATACTGTATGGGCTAACAAAACAGTAAAATTAGAAAACTGATTAATTATAAATTGCATTTTAGTTAGCATGATTACAAAAACACCAACAACATAAAAAAAGGACAAAGAGCAACTCGGAGCGTTTGCGTAGTAAACGTTACCCTTGGCCTGGTTTCTCTGGTGCAGCATCAGACGACATTTTCGGCGTTTCTTCTTTTCCTGACATGCAAATTAATGTCAAATACAAATAACAACGGAAAAGCGGTGTTTAATAACTAAAATTACTGATATATTTGTTAAGCAACGCGGTTACACTGAGCTGCTCTATTCCCGGACGGGTGAAATGGCGGCAGAGCGACGAAATGGATATTTGAGGACTGCAAGGCATGATGGGTAACCAGTACAAATCTGAATCAAAGGAGCCGAATGAGTTGCATTTCCGATTCAGGTGCTGAGTCGATTCAGAAATTATCGATAGAAAAATTCTATAATCAGTTTCTTTTTAGATGTTTTGAGAAATCACCAACACTCTGAAAGACGCTGGAACTACAGTAATGTCTATGGTTTCACAAATATTCAGATATATTCACATTATTCAGATTAATCAGGAATCGATTCTATTTAGAACTGACTCCTACGACCTCGAGATATCCAGTGGAGATCAACGAATTCACAGAAATACTTATTAACCTTTGTGGTCTGTTCAGGTCACAATAACCCGTTTCCTTTTTTCCCTTAAATGCAACCATACCACAATCAATCAATCAATCAGTAAAAATTCGACATTAAATTGTATGTGCTTGGCTCATTTTCTCTGTTGAAAGGGGAAAAGGACACATTTGCTCTTGGTGCTTCTGCTATACTCCCCCTAGGATATGTTCGGGTCGTTTTGGCCACAAGAATAAAACAGATTACAAAAAGTGGTGAATTATCAACGATAACCAACCATTACAAAACAGATAGATTAATTTCATTCTACTACCTCCATGTCTTATTTGCACCTTACTGTTGTTAGGAGCATCTCAAGGAGTGTTGGGTATTTAGATGTATTCATGGATGGTTATTTCAAATAACATTTCCTGTCTCAGCTGCCCAAATTAAATCTGACTAGTGAACAGTACATCTACTGCTAAGTAGTAAACAGAATTCAAGAGTTAAGAGGTAGGAATCCAGTCTGAGCCTTAGGTTGAACATGCTGACATTTATGCACGTCTACACGTAAAAGTATAAAATGGCCTCATTCACATGCTACTTTGGAGGGTAAAAATGCACAGAAAGTTATCAGGGCAGAACAGTTGTACTTCCTGCTGGCTTATCAGAGTTGTGGTGGGAGATCTCCTGTGGTTTCTGGGTGAGGCTGAGAACAAAAGTCTAACTATGCATGAACCTCTATGGGGTATGCCAACTTTCACACTCAAAAATGTTTCAATTTTTTAGTTTGGACCTAAGGGAAAAAGTATTGTGATGCAAGGAGGGGGTGTAAATACTCAGGCCAGATAACACAATATCCAGAGCATCATGTTTAATTTGCTTTGCACACTTTTCTTGGCTGATTGCAAGCACCAACAAATTTTAGTGAGGACGATACAGACACACCAGTCTTTATCCACTTCACTACATAAATATAATAGTATCCCAAAAACGGTGTAGAGTGATAAAATATGGTGCTCAAGGAATAAAAGAAGAAGACATACAATGCAAATGATACATACAGTCTGAATACATTAAACACAATGATGAGAAAACAAATAAAACAAATTGTTTTACAAGGTTTAAACAAGGTTTAAATTTGCTTAGGTTTATCTTAGAGAAAACAAGAGATTGGTCTTTACCACTTAATGTTTTTTTTTTTTTTTTAATGCAAAAAAAGTGGACCAGTTCTCCAAATATCAGTGAAGGAGTTTAACCTCTCTGAAATGTGTCAAGTGAAAAAGGCTAGCTAACCCATTTCCAATCATAAATGTGTAAAAGTGCAATATGACTAAAAAGCATAAAACAAAAAGCATGCATTTTTCTTTGTAGAGTGAAAGGAATAAATTGTGTCAGCCATATTAACACCAGAAAAAAGAAATAGTCTTTTGGCTGCTTAACTCTGCAGGTTGCATAGTGGAGGAAACTCAAGGATATCCAAAGGAAAAAATAAAACAACCCAACACTGTCCTCCTCTTCCTGTCTGAATGTAGTCCTGTAATCCTTCATTTGTCTATGTCTATAGATTATCTTACATGTACTGATAAGGTTATAGGCAAGAAGTGCAGTGCAATATTGCTGACATTGCACTTTTAATTACCTCACATTGCAAAATAAAGAGGAAATGACCAGGAAAGGGGGGGAGAGAAAAAAAAAAAAAAAAAAAAAAAAAAAAAAAGGCAGACATGTCAGATGGAAGCACACCAATGAGAGACAGTGTTACTAAGAGCAGCAGTTAAGTAGTAAATTAGTGCTTAGCTGCTGATCTGTGACCATTTTCGTGGCTTCTCTTGGTTGGGCTTCCATGACCAAAAAAATTTAACTTGGCCCAAAGCCACTCAGTCCTGCGACACACAACAAGTATGATAATGATGTTGCAGAGAGATCTTTTCACAACATTGTTTTCCTTCTCAAAAACATCACTTTAAAAAAAATTACAATTAATGCCGAAAGCTTTTAGTATTAATCTATTGCACAACGCTTTCCAAATCTTAACATTGTCCTAAGGAGAAATCATTTAGAGTGCTGAGTGACACTTGAAAAGAAGTAACAACAATTTACAAGAAATCTCTCCGGTGACTTTTACCCCATTAAGAACGACAAGATGACCCATGCAAACAGCACTCTGATTCATCTTTATCTTTAACCTTCTTTTTTACTCCATATACGGATCCAAGCACCTTTTGGTTTCAAATGTGGCACTACGGAAGGTCAGAATCACACACACAGCCCGACTGCCAACCACTGTGACACACACACGCACACACACGCACACACACGCACGCGCACACACACGCACGCACGCACACGCACGCACACGCACGCACACGCACACGCACGCACACGCACGCGCACGCACACGCACGCACACGCACGCACACGCACGCACACACACGGACTGACGGTAACTGTTGCTTTGAGTGCCTTCCACAGACATGAAATGTATCTACAAATGTACAAAGCCTGTCCAGATGATATTGGTTTTTCTTGGACATTACAGAGATGTTTGTAATGTTTCCATAGTGAACAGAGCCAGGCATCAGAAGCAGATGGTCCCTCGGTAACTGCATAAAGGCCATACTTTGGTCAAGGGGTCCATAAAGCCATTAGGAGGAGGGCCTATCATCACGACACAGGTTTCCCTTTAAGGTGATGACATTTTACGCAACATTCTTGTAACATATAACATGCAGGGCAATAATCTTAGTTGTACTCAAGTGGTGTGAATGGATAATTACACAGTTGTTCCCCTGTTGTCAGACAAATTTCCCCAAATAACTGCATATTTAACAATGTAAAACTGCTACAAAAAAAACAAACGAACAAACAAACAAAAATACGGATACAAAAAAATTGTACACAAATGTACTCACAAACACATTCTGCCCTTTCACACAGCCACGTAGCTGTAACGTTTAAAATTAAGAAACGTCTGTCACAATAATGACCTCAAGATAAACATAATGCTTCCCATGAATCCTGGAGGCATACACACAACTACATTTGATCAGCGCACATCTAGGCTACTTATGTTGTTTAAGTGCTACCACTGTAGGACCAACGTATGTCACGTTCTGCATGACACTCACTCTTAACAGGTGCTGAATATAGCCTATGCTGATCCACAGACAAAATCTGAGATAGCAACTTTAACAGTCACTAATATCATGATACATGAAGAAAAAAAAAAAAAAAAAAAAAAAAAGATGGAATTTTTTTAAATTTATGCATGCAGGAAAAAACTGAGCACGCCAGAGGGCAAAGACTGTGCCACATACTTGGTGGTAAAAGGAAAGGAATTTATTGCACACTCCTATTTTAGTGTTCTCCCTTCTATAAGAGCATGTTCTATTAGCAGGCCTCACAAGAAAGCCCTGTCATCCTGTAACACTTTAAAATCACCACATGGGCTAACACACAGGAAGCTTCAAAAGTTTGAGCTTCTATAATATATAGCAACTATCACATGGGCTAAAGTACTCAAAAATTGGCAATGATCAATTTTCTGTCTAATCAAGATGCAAATAATTTTGAAAGAACCTAAAAAAAAAAAAATCTAGTGAAGTGTTCCATTTTAAGCTTCAGCAGCTACTCCTGCTTACCTGGATTTGTCCCCTCACCCAGCTACCTCTGCTCATAGACTCCCTACTGTTTTAAACATTAAGTACGCTGTGTGGTATGGGGGCCTCGATGATCGCTGAAAATAAAAGAAGTGCTCACATACTTAAAAAGGATAAAAAGGGTTAAATAGAAAAAGAATGCATTCAAAAGTGCTGTGGCTCTAACTGATGACATGACGCATCAAGAACCTTTAGCACGTTTAATACCAACACTGTGTCGTGTCCCCCACCCTCCCAAAAACACACCGCGGATCTCATACGATGGTCTCGTCTGACGTCTTTTTCAGCAGCTTCGTGGAGAGCAAGGAATGCTGGGTAGAGTGGGCACCCTTGGCATCAGGAATGAGCAGGCGCACTTTCTGATTGGTTCGTCTCCACTCGGAGTACAACTGACAGTGGTAGCGGAATGACACCTGTGGACAAAGAAGATTCACTCCGTCAAAGGTACTTCAGCCAAAATAAAGGAACAAATGTAGTAATACTCTCAAACGTAGTCAATCAGCCAAAACCTGATTTGGTGTCCAAAGTCTGCTTCTTTAGTTTTGCACTATGGCACTATGAAGCTAATGTAGCTAACAAGATGACACCTACTAAGTTGGCCTCTGTTTTGCTTTTTATGGTATCATTGATTGGTTGTAAGAGGTTTCTTTAATTAAATATGACCTACGTACGTGAGACAACTATTCCCTGGAGGATTTGGAGTTGAACACCTGAACAACCTGCTGCACACATGTCAGAGGTCACCGGTGCTGAGTCAGCATGTTTGCAGATTGTGGTAATGAGCAACAATTGGTAATGTAAGTCTGCTAAATATCAACTGCAGTCTGTCATAAGGAAAGCCTTGCCCAATTATACAGCTTGAATTAAATTACATCTGTATGTTTCAAAATAAAATCTATCTATGCTCATGACACCAAATTATTAAGGAAAAATCTACCAGAACTGAGTTTATATAGAAGATGACCCCAATCTATCAGATAATCTCAACCAGGTTTTGGACATTTTTAAAAGAACAATGCTCACCTGCTAATCCGTCTCCACTATTCATCATTTTAGAAAGTGAAAACTGATTTTAACAGATTAAACAAAAGAAAGACACCTGATCCAAATCACTTCTCTCCTGGCACATTTTAATCACCATGCTGATGTGCTAGCCCCTGCCTTTACAAACATCTCTAACGGCTCACTGAGACGGTGTTTAGACTCCTAGTTCCATCAATCCACTTGCAATATCTTAACAACTTCAAGCACATTATTTTCTCATCTGTGGCCATGAAAAACTGTCTGGAATTAAGCACACGACCGCATATGGATCCACTACAGTTTGCCTACAGAGCCAAAAGATCTGCGGATGTCAGTCTGGCACTCTTTCACATCCTGGAACATCTGTAGTTTCCCAACACCTACACCCACATACTCTTCATAGACTACAGCTCGGCATTTAACACAGTAAATCCTGTGAAAATGTTCTTCAGACCCCAGCACATGAAGATAAAACAGCACCCTGCTACTGGATATTAGTCTTTTTAATGAAAAAGCAAAAAAAAGAACACAGATTTTCAACATAAACAATACAAAATCTCAAGTCCTGTCTCTCAGCACAAGAACTCCTCAGGGTTGTGTTCCTACTCCCTTCCGCCAGCTCTCTTTATTCACAAACAGTCTCACAAGTGAAGCTCAAATATGTCGAAGAAACCACCATTACTGGACTAGTTTCAGGAAATGATGAGTCACCACACTAATGTGATGTGAACTGCACTGTAACATGGTGTGAAAACAATGACCTCACCCTCAAAACCTCCAAAACCAAGAAGTTCTGAGGAATTCACCTAATCTCAAAGAAGCCATCAGAATCCATAAACATCCAAAACAAATTACAGATTTAAGTAAACACACATCAGGATCTCACTTAAATGGGATATGAACACTTGTCACATCACCGGACACATTATCCTCTATTTCCTTAGACAGCTAAAGAAGTAAAGTGTAAAGTATTCTGACACCATCACCCTCTGGTTATGACGGCAAGACCGGCTCACAAAAAGACAAAAATATTTGGGAGTGACCTGCCATCAGTTCACTTCCTGTACACCAAATACATCAAGAAAATCACCTGTGACCGCTCTTCATCCAGCACACGTCTTATTTCAACCCTTCCCTCTGACAGATGATATGTAACGAATAAAACACTTGGGGGTGAAAATAATCAATGACGTGTTGGAGTGGTGTGGCCTGATCAGTTACCACCCCAAAGTTAAAAAAACAAACAAGACATCATACTTTCTATCCATTTATAGTTACATTTACTGTCATTAAACATCTGCAAAATGTTAGTTCCTGTTTTCACTTACATTATAACAGCAACATAATGTCACCAATCTCTCTTTCACTGTCTCTTGACGGTGCTGTTCCTCTTTCGGCTATTAGGGGTCGCCACCACGGATCATTGGTCCGCATGTTTGATTTGGCACAGTTTTTATGCCGGACGCCCTTCCTGACGCAACCCTCCCCAATTTTATCCAGGCTTGGGACCGGCACATTAAATGTTAAATAAAGGTCTCCCTACAGAAGACTTCCCTATATCAAAGTTATATGTTTTTCTTTTTAAATATAAATACTTTTTAAAAATCCATTTTTATTAGGCTTAGATTATGGTGTGTTCATCACACAAGTTGCTGTTATTTAGCTGTTACTACATACATACGAACATTATAACATTGCAATGAGCACACTAATATAAATCTTACAGCCAGCACTATTGTCAGAACTGCTGTTACTGAAATTTAGTCAAGACCTTCTGACCATTCAGATTCGAGAATCCAACACCGCTGTGGTATAAAGACTACTAATCAAGCACAAACACCTACACAATCCTTTTCCTTCTCTTAGCCATTAGATTAGATTATGCTCTATATGCATTCTTCATATCAGAAACAAAAAGCACTTCCACACCTCTTTTAATCATTTTTATAATTTCTGTAATGTATCTAATGTCACCTGATTTGTGTCTGTGGCAGGTGGGGGAGTGGTTAAGTGGGAGTCTGCAGCGGGAGTGTTAGGGAGTGAGCAAATTAACATGGCACACCTGTCTCTCATTTGTAAATACCTATTTAACATGCTGTTTTTCTTTCTCTCTCTCAGTCAGCAGGGTCTGTGTGTGTGTGTGTGTGTGTGTGTGTGTGTGTGTGTGTGTGTGTGTGTGTGTGTGTGTGTGTGTGTGTGTGTGTGTGTGTGAGTGAGTGTGTGAGTGTGCGAGTGTGCGTGAGTGTGTGCGTGTGAGTGTGCGTGTGAGTGTGCGAGTGTGTGTGCGAGTGTGTGTGCGAGTGAGTGTGTGAGTGAGTGCGTGAGTGAGTGCGTGAGTGAGTGAGAGAGCGCGCGTGCATGTGTGACAGAGAGTGAGAGCAGAGCTGAGCCAAGCCGAGCCGAGCCTAAGCTACTGGAAAGCAGCTGATTTTCTATGTGTGTGTGTGTGTGTTTGTGTGTGTGTGTGTGAGAGAGAGAGAGAGAGAGAGAGACAGTGGAGCTGATGTTACCAGAGTCCAGAGGACGTAGATGGTGAAGAGAGCGATGGTAAGAGCGATGAGGCCCACTGCCTCCAGGCGACTGTTGAAGTGCAGGTGGTCCTGAGCCCCTCGCAGGCACAGCCAGCCCGATATGGCTGCCAGGGGTGTAATGAACAGGAAGCACACCATGTCGCAGAACAGCGTGCGCTTCTCATTTCTCGGCCCAGGGTCCCTAAGCCACTGTAGATGAACAAGGGAAAAGTAATTTAAAGGTGGATAAAGCACAAATTGTTTAGGTCAGTGGATCTGCACTTTGTAGCATTTTTCCTGCTCTAACAAAACTGATGAACTGAAGTCTATAATCTAGGCTGATGACCCGAGTCAGGAAAAACAAAAATGTGCAATGCTGGGGATTCCCTGTTTTCAGATCAAGCGCCACAGATGATTTCTGGAATGATCCGTTGAAAAAATCAGAAGTACACAATTTTCCCCTCTTATCCCGAATGCCATTAACTGGCCAAAACATGTTTGTTGTCTGACCTTTGTTTTTTTTTCTTGTGCACTGGAGCTATGAGTCGTTTAGAATTGTCTTTTCTTCACTGGTTGTCATTTCTAGTCACATGCGTTTGGTTTACAGTTGCTTCAGTCACTTTATTGTCCTTTATGCGGATAGCGTGTGAGCTATAATGTTCTATATGCGAAATCACCAATTTTTTTGTCCTATGTAGTGCTCAGTGAGTAGTACACCATTATGAGAACTGTGATGCTGTAATTTTATGGCACAGCCATCCTGGACAAAAGGACTAGCTGTGTGCACAGTATGCTATTGAGACACAGCTACTCTTTTTTGCTTAGTGTAATCTGGTAACAAGAAAACAAGGTGTGACTATTTAAATTCACACATTTTATAATAACTTTCAACACACTGGAATCCATGCTATTTTCCATGTATTTATGGAAAAGATTTTGGGTAAGACTGGATAGGCTCTGAACCCACCATGACCCTGAGCAGGATAAAGTGGTTACTGAAGATGAATGAGTGAATGAATGAATTTTGGGTTAGAGTGATTTCCATTATTTGTTGGCTGATCAAGTAATCAAATTTTGGGCAAGTACTACATATGATTTCTCACTCAACCTTCCAAATATTTCTTTAAACCAAAGTTAACACTTTTGTTGTTGCATTCTGTTGGCAAATACACTGAACAAGCTTGCACTGTTCCGTGGAAGATTTATTTAAAAAAAAAAAAAAAATTTATTGTTCCAATCTTAACAATGTATCTTAAAAATCCACATATATTTGCCATCCAAGTCACATGTTTAGTGTCACAGTGTTAAATACTGAATCTCAGCATTCCTTACTTGTTTGCGATAGTTATGCACATTGAGCTTAAATGAGATTTTATACATTTTTTGCAACTTGGCTACAAAGTCTCAATCTCAATACCCACATAACCACCCCCACCCCCCATATCCACACCTAAACCCACCCACAAACAGCTAGACAGATGTCATGTTACCTCTGTGAGGGGCCTCGGTCTGCGCTCGATGGTGAACTCTGTGTGACAAAGCTCGCAGTAGCTGGTGTTGGAGGAGGAGAGCCACTTCTCCAGGCAGCTCTTGTGCACCGTGCCCAGCGTGCCTGTGCAGTCACATGGCGAAAGAAGCCCTTCACTGTTGCCCCCCTCATGGCAGATCCGGCAAATTGGACCATCACTAAGAGTAAGCGTTTAATGTAGTTTTTGTTAGCTTTTAGTTAGACAGTCCCGAAATCAAAATTGCTGTTTCAAAGTTTTTGTACCTGTCCCCTAGTGTTATAGATACCAATACTATATACAGTATATCTAGAAGAAAAAAAAAATTACAAAAAAAATTGTTTTGGAGATATGCTCATTTTTCAATTTTATGGTTTGCCACTTCCAGGAAAATAACTAAAAATTTTTGGTGACTCAACCTGTATTAGGCTTGTTTTCATCCAATTAAAATCTCTCTATAACATATATGTCCTACAGCTCTTCAGCAGGTTTGCTGGTGTGTTTTTGGCTGTGCATCTTTCCACACAATATATCCTTTTCCAAACATCCCTTGGGTGAGATAATAATGGTTGGAGTGGAGTGGTTTTGAAGAGGGTGAAATTTGTAGAATTCTATATCTATTTCACGGGGACTTTAATCTAAGACGGTGGAATGGGAATATAGAGTAATTGTTTATTTGGTACACCGTAGTTAGTTTGCTTTCACTTGCTAGGCTGCTCAGAATCAAATCATTTTGGGAACAAAAATCAGCTTCAGCCTTGTGATTTTATCCAAAATTACAAACGCTCACTTTATGTTAGAAGATGCGAATTTCTAGCAAAGTACATTTGGATATTGGAAAGTCACCAACTATCTGTACTTTGTAGATGCACACTGTAATTCACAAGATCATCAGTTAGTAAAACACGACAGGGATGTGGTGTTATTTTTCTATAACTTTATCATACACAGCGCACAGGAGATCCATGGCATTGCTTACCATAATAAATCAAACAGCTATACTTTTTTTGTTTAAGCACTGCTGCGCAGCGGTGCACTAGTTAGATTTGTTTTTCAACTTAGTAGCACTTTTCCTCATAGCCACTGTTTTTCAGCTGGTAACAACAATGTGATCAATACTGACAAGCCAAGAGACTTTATGGAAAAGTCGTTCTCAAAATTATCTGTCTAAAAATAAGAAAAATTAGGGGATTTTATCTTTTGTTTCCCTTTGGGGTTTTATATAAAAGAGACTTTTTCACAGAGATTTACCGTAATATCATGAAACTGTGATATGTTTAGACTAGGTGTGTGTGTGTGTCACACCGTGAAGATTTCCAACCACAACACCTCTAGATCAGACACATGCCACTCAGCTCACCTCTGTGTGCCCAGGGCTTTGATGACGGTCGAGAGCAGGCGTCCGTCTTTAGCCGTGACCTGCGTGACGTACTGTGCCCTGCGGTTGTCCGACTCCTCCACGGTTTTGGACAGGGCAGCATTGCCGGTGCAGTCGCACAGCGAGCCTGGCAGGTGGCAACACTCCCCAGTGGTCATGTCTAATCCGTCCAGGGGGACAGGGGACAGGGGGGACAGGGGAGACAGGGGGAGTGACCTCTGCTCCCTTAACTCAGGTGGCCTGGGTCCTAGAGCTGCACAGAGAAACCGTGTGACATTTGAATAAAAGAGAAAAATGTGTAAAAAGGCACTTGTAGCTTACATTCTTCTGACTTCCTGGATCATACCTGCTCATTCCGTTCGCTTTATCTGAGTGACACACTGGATACTAAAACTTCTCACTGGCTCAGTCTAACATTACGTGTGAGGGACAGAGATTAAGATTTTCTCATCATATATTCATACACATGCTTGGATTAGATTAGTAAACATTGTAGTTAAAGTGACGTTAAGTACATGATCAGATCCGATCTCTCTTACTAACGCTCTACAGCCACATAGGCTAAGCAAGGCCAATAGCTTAGCAAGGCAGTCATATCAAAACAAGCAGAAACGGAGCTAGTTAGCGGAGTCTCTAATATATCTCCCTAACAACAGTTTAGACCACATACATCTGAATGCCAAATAACCGAGCAAGTAATGTAAATGTCGATACAAATTAGTCATATTGGGTGTTCACAGCTATAAACCAGTCTAACGCTAGCCGGCACCGCTAGCCAGTTTAGCTTAATACGCTATCTGAGATAATACTACACTCCTTACTAACAGAACACCGAGTAACAATTCGAGCTCTCACCTTTTATACTTTCATATTGGTTTGTCCTGTCAGGCCCTTAATTCCGTAAAATGAAAATAATTAGCTGTACGGTTACAAACAGGAAATAAGTCCTCTTGTTTTTGGCCTGGCTAACCTCCCAGATGGGGTTCTTTTCCAGCCTGACAGACGAACCGTCGGCCTCGTCTAATCGACGTTTCCGATTACTGCTCGTCGTACGCAAAAGGCGTAAAGGGGAACTGGCGTGTTGTACGTTACTCACGGCGAGTGCGTAAATACTGTTTGTGAGTTGCAGTAGTATGGGAGGTGTAGTGTATATTCCCAAGAATGCTGAAAACATAAACTGCAGTTCACTCTGGCATGTCTGAAAGGCACCATCCGGAAAGAAAGATACACCCTTCCTTATACAATATTTTTATTGGAGAATTTTTTCCCCCCAAATATTATTTAATAATAACAATGAACTAATACTTCTTATAGAGAAGGGTTTCACACAGAAGGGATAAAAGAAGGACTATAAAGTAAGGAATAAAACACTTGAGGCCATGCTGTTATAGGAAAATAATCAACGACAGGGTGATGTGATGTGGCCTGATGTAAAGTGAAGTTACTGTCACCATGCAAAAGTTGATTAATAAGTCCCAAAGTGCTTTATTTGCCTTATACCACAGCAATTTGGCAACGATCGCAGCCTTTAATTTACTGATAACCGATGTTGTACTTTTAACCATTTATAGTTATATTTACTGTTGCAAAATGTTCCATCAGATAAGTTACTTCCTGTTATCACTTACATTATAGCAGCTATAAACAGTAGTTCCCTCACCAACCTCTCTTTTTTCTTTCTTGAAGTTAATAAGACAAAAACCGCAGCTTATGTTTGCAAGTAACCAGCAAACAGCACAAAGTTGTCCCTCCTGAAGACTTCCCCAGCAGAAAACTTACTGACTGTGATGCTGACACTCCGTCCCCAAATGTTAAATGTCTCCTTATAGAAAACATCACATCAATGACTTGATGTTTTTATTCATTAAATCACATTATTTAAAATGGTTTATTATTAGTTTCAGATAATGTCATACATCCACCATACAAGTCTCTGTGTAAGTTGTTGCTATAGAAATAATAGCGCATTAGAACGAGCGCATTAATATAAACCTATGATTTAAATTACACCTGGCACTATTGTCAAGGCTGCTATTATAGAAAATTAATCAAAACTTTATGATCAGATCAGACTCAAGAATTCAACACCACTAAGGTATAATATAGTACAAAAAAAGTACCGTAGTATTTTCTGCAAAGGGTAGTGAAGCAAAGGAAGCTTTTCTCAACTAATGCAATCATATATAAAAACAAAACATGCATTATACACCAAAATAACTACAATTAAATTTGTTAACAAGCAAGTTCATCAACTTGAGGTAAACTCTTACAAAGTTGTCTTATTCTCAAAAAAGGGACTGAATTTACCGCCTAACATTAAAAAACACTGGATTACACTATTGATTTATTATTTTTTTAGGTGACAGTCTATGCTTGCTTCTAATTTGTTTCCCTTGATCCAAATGTGTTGTTTTTTTGGATAATGTTTTGCACATTAATTCTACAGTACAAACATTCAGAATTTGATGTAGCATGTTAAAATAACCCAAAACTGAATTACTCACAACTGCTTTCGGGTATATCTGCATCTCTTCCAGCACCATGCATCTCTGATATCCTGTGTTTCCGTTATCCATGTAGGAAGATGTTATTTTTTAAAACCATGCATGTTGTATTGTTATTTTTTTGTCTTTGAATTCCAACAGGTTGAATTAATACAAAGGAGTTGTTCTAAATTCTTTGACAGTCACAGTTTTATGAGATAAATGTATGAGATGGAGATATGTATGAGATAATTATTACATTACACACATTCGACTCAGTTATACACCAAATTACACTTCACCTACATTTAAAGCTGTAGCATACCATTACTAGTGTGGAACCAAGCTTAAAATCAGTGCAAGAATAACAACAGCATGTGATAGTAATTTGGTTTATTTTCCATCCCAGTATAACTCGATAAAAGGCAAAACAGCTGATGTGACTTCATGGATATGTGAATGTCATAGAACCACGCTTTAATAAAGGCATTTTTTTAATCACAGCATGGGAAAACATAAGGCATTTCCAAACTAACCACACAAATGTTACTTAAGTTCAAAAAAAAAATCCAATAACAGGGTGATGCATGTTCAGATACGAGATGACAGACAGCCAACCAGCTCGAACAGTGAAACCCCAAGCGCACCCTCTTGGTTAACAGCTCCTATAACTTAACAGTGCAAAGCTGTCATTTTTAGTTTAATCTTTATTTATGTATATAAATGATTAACAGGAAACTTATGCATTCACATGACTGCTGTAACTGGTGCCCTGAACACAACACAGAATCATTACATGAACTCACTCGGGAGTGTCAGCCAGTGCTGCTCTAAATAGTGCAGAATCATTTATTGACTGTGCAGTCTGAAATGTTCACCTTATTTATTCACAACTGAAATGATTGCAGTCTCCCTTTGGTTTCTATACGATCCAGACAATGTTTCTTGCCCCATGCCGATTCTCAGCCAGAAGTTATACTAGCAGGGATCTCTTTCCGGGACTGGCTGAACAGCAGCCTTGCTTAGTGTCGGGAATCTCCGAGCGGAAACTCCTCAGAGTGGCTGGAAGCTCAGGACACACTGATCCCTCACCATCCTTTTCCTTAGGAGTGGGTCACACGATCAGTGCCCAACCAGAATCACTTCCAAAAACTAATTCATTAAGTAGCATGAATTCAGACGTGATAACCGAAAAAAGAGGAAAATACACAAAAATCTTATACAAACAAACAAAAAAAAAAAAATCAAATAAAGGACAAAAAAGGAAAAAATAGGAATGTTATCTAGAACTTCATAGGACTGGGGAAAATTCTAGACTCGACATGAGTAGATGGAGCTAGAGCACCAGCGGTTGCACAATACACAGCAAAGAAGCGATGAGTGTGAGAGGAACAGAGGAAGAAGCAGCATGGAGTGAGCAAAGAGCAGGGTCACAGGTTCTGGCAGCACTGGAATTTGCTGCCTTTCAGCCCATCAGTGGTTGGGGGAACACTGATGTCCACCACATTGTTGCCGGGAGACTCGTCATGTGCAGACCTGTCTGCGATCTGCTTTTGTGATACGATACGGTAGATTTCTGGAAAAGAGCATATACAGAAAGTAAACCATTTTAAGCTAATGTATATCACACACAGGAACTTTCAGGAGTCTGTACTGGAGAACGTTTCTGAGAAGACGACTGGCTATCTTGAAGGCTGTCCCGGACAAACATTCATACACAAACACACACACATAGCATGCCTCGAAGGACTGCTACTTATACTGGGCTTCCTTTGGTGCACTATTACCCCTGATAAGGATCTGCCTATTCCTAATGACACAAACTGTGCTTCCTTCATGGACATGGACTTGTACTTTCTTCTTTGTCCATTGCACTACTAATAGAGTATTCTACATTTATTTGACACTTTTTTTTTTTTAAACTGCGCTTCTGTTGTTTACCCCTGCATTCATCACATATTGCTCCCACAACTTACTCCTCAAATACTCCATCCCATGTCTGTAACATCCACTTATTCCTAGATCTTTTTCAGAGTGTGTTTCATGGAACTTCATGGAAGATCTAAGGCAGGTAGTTGATTGCTAAGTAATGAATAAAATGCAGTAGGATGGGCCGTTATATAGATAGAGACACAGACACAGACAAAATACATCAATGAAAGGGTGGTGTGACGTGCCCTGGCATTAAGCCGATTATTTGCAGAAAAACACAACCACTCTGTTTTATCTCTCTTATACCACAGCATTTTATTTTTTAAAATTTTTTATTTAGTTTTTATTTTAAAAAAATGACACGTCCTATTACCATTTACATTATAAACAGTCCATCACCAGCCTCTCCTTTCTCCTTCCTCTCTCGTAAAATTAAGTCCTCAAGACTTTCCTCTGATGTTCCTGCTTAACCTTTGACTGTTACAAAGTGTTGACACTTGAGACTCATTCCATAAATAAACCTCCTCACACAAACTTCACCATATCAACAATTACACACAGTTTGTTAATCTGGTTATGTCTGCTGTACACACAATAACTCCCTACCTGTGAGTATATTTTTAAAAGCCTCTTCAACATTTGTGGAGTCCAAAGCTGAAGTCTCAATGAAAGACAGGTTGTTCTTTTCTGAAAGAAGGAAATGCCACACACGTTGTTAAAGCCATGAATAATGCGCTTCTTTTAAAGATCTGGTTACAAGTGAAACTCACCTGCGAAGGCCCGGGCCTCGTCAGTGGGCACGGCTCGAAGATGCCTCAGGTCACTTTTGTTGCCCACTAACATGATGACGATGTTGTTGTCTGCATGGTCACGCAGCTCCTTCAGCCAGCGCTCTACGTTCTCATAGGTCAGGTGCTTGGCAATATCATACACCAAAAGAGCTCCTACTGCACCCCTGTAGTACCTGAATGATCCAACAGGACACTCAGTTAAATTGAGATACTAGAACTGAAATGTTTAAATTTATACTGATCAAAATATTTTAGAAACAGAAAATAACATTGAACACCATCACACAAGCTTACATGACATGTGCATGTGTGTGGCTGGCATGCATCACTGTTATATCTTTAATTACAGAACAGAAGAGTTATGCAATTCCTTCAAATTTGAGTACAGGCTCTCTAAAGACATCTATCCTAGGTCCTCCAAACTGGACACACCATCACACTGCACAAATGCACTAGGCAGCCTACTCCCAAACAGAACATAAGGATAAAGGCAAAATGATTAGGTGTTCAATATACAAACACTGCATATGCTTAAAATATGTTACTGTAACAACAAAAACTAATGCATTTCAGGATGTTTTACAACATAAAATATAACGATGAATTAAAGTGTATGTGCAGTTCCTTAATTAACTATGTGCAGCATGTGTGCATATTCCTTAAATTAATAACGTGTATGTGCACTTTGGGGTGGTAACAGTAACCCTGCTTCACGCCGGACCACATCACACAACCCGGTCATGTTTCATCCCTTTCTTATAGAATCAAGTGTGTTTGGGCAGAGCCTCATGCACTCACGCTGATGTGATTGCTCTGTAGCGCTCCTGTCCTGCTGTGTCCCAAATCTGAGCTTTTATGGTTTTGCCATCCACTTGGATGCTTCGAGTAGCGAACTCCACACCGATGGTGCTCTTGCTCTCCAGGTTGAACTCATTGCGTGTGAAACGGGACAGCAGGTTACTTTTCCCCACTCCGGAGTCTCCAATGAGCACCACTGCAAAATACCATGAAGACACTAAACTGATTTGTACTACAGGCTGCATTTCTGTACTCCACTGACCATCTCTTTCAAAACAATAAATGATAGCTAGGGAAATAAAATGTGCCTTTAATTTACTTAGATATGTGTGTGTGTGTGTGTGTGTGTGTGTGTGTGTGTATATATATATATATATAAAATTTTAATTGATTTTACACACTTATAGCATTATAGTACCGCATATCGCATTATTTAACAAGTTATCGCATATCGCGTTTTTCTTCAATATCGTGCAGCCCTAGTATTTAGTACAGGACTTCTCTTATTATGTGTCTAGAATTTTAGATGGAACACCTTAAATCCTTGAATTTTATGCAGAACAACTTAACACTTGAAATGCCTAAAATCCGAGGGTAGCTTTTTATTTATATTATTTATCTGAAATGAAAGAAGTAGTCCAGTGAAAATTTTATTTATGACCACTGAGAATTTTCCTGCAACCCTGACATGATCAATCAGCCAAAACATATTTGCTGTCCAAGGTTTACAAAAGCAATAGTATTTCTACAGAAAAAGAGAAAAAAAATAAGAACCAAAAAAAAAAAATCTTGGCCACGTTTCTAAGCCTTACACTGAATGATACCAAATTATGTACTGAAAAAGAAAGTAAGTTAGACAGTAAAATGGCTGCTGTTTCTGTTTTTAGTCCTGTGATGTTCCTTTGTGCATTTCTGTAGAGGACACACAGAATCAGAAACCACAAATTTATTAGACTTGTGGTTGAATTTACAAACACAGTTTCACACTGCTTATGCTGGTGGCTATATGCTTCTCTTAGGCATTAGCTGCATTAGCCTTGTAGCGCCAGGAAAGTAAGGTTTCAGTCATAAAACACATCACGGACGGTCGTATTTGGGAAGAGGATCACACTGGGATATAAACAATCCTGTCGTACCACTCAGTCGTACTCCTATGTTTTAATGAATGGGAAAAGGTTTCCACTGCATTACTCATTACGTTTTTTATCAAACATCTATCTTGCAATGAAGCTGTAAACATTGAGCATAACCAAGGCCATGGCATCTCACACAGGGTTTAAATCTGGTAATAAAGGCGTCTTGTAACTTAACATTTTTATGACTTGCATGTGGAGATTCCAGCAGGAATGAATAAAAGCTTGCAAAATCTACACCGTCATCTTCCCTCCTCAGTTATACAGCTGAAAATGTTTCAAAAAGGGTCATATGATTTCACTACGAGACTGGGATTCCTAGTGGAAAAAGAATTCATCTTGGTGTAATTTCCTGTAGTTTAAGTCATTGAAGCAAATAGACGAATTTATGCGATCTAGAAAAACGATCAGGATGACGGGAGTTAAATCATAACGGCAAATAAATAGTGCAAACTATAGACAATGATGTTAAAAAGTTGCTTCCCTGAGCCTTCTGGGTGGCAAAAAGTAAAACGTGCCTCTTAACAACTGTTGAATTTATTGACAATAAGTAATCCTGAAAAAATGAACTGTAGGTGTAGTCTGCAACATGGGAACAACCCAAAACATTAAAAGAGCAAAAAGTCTGGCATAAAAAATATCTAAATATCAACAAAAACAAATAAATAAACAAACATTTTGAAAAAAAGCTAGTAGTCAAAGTTTTGCAGTGTGTAACATCTGGTAAAGTTAAGTAGAACATGGCACAAATATAACAACTGAGAGAAGAACAGATGTTCAGATGATATGAAAGAGCCTGAAGATGATTAAACTCTCACTAGCCACTTCAACAGTAACAACTGCTCATTCATGCAATTATCCAAATCAGCCAATCATGTGGCAGCAGAGCAATACATACAATCACACAGATACAGGCTCGCTGAAACTGGACTATTGGAAAAAGACTAGGCGATATTTTTCTTCTAAAAAGAAAACGGTCAATAGTCCAGTTTCTGGCTGACAGGCGTCAGAACCCGACGTGGTCTTCTCCTGTTGTAGCTCATCCACCTTAAGGTATCCCATGCTGTGCATTGAGACGCTTTTCTGCTCACCATGGTTGTAAAGAGTGATTACGACTGAGTTATTAAAGACTCAATCTTAATAAAGAATTAAGATTGAGTTCCAAAAGACTTTGTCAGCTTGAACCAGTCTGACCATTCTCCTTTGACCTCTTTGAACAACAAGGCATTTCCAACTGCTGAACTGCCACTCACTGGATAATTTTTGTTTTTCGCACCATTCTGTGTAAACTCTAGAGACATTTACATTTACGGCATTTGGCAGACGCCCTTATGACTTACAATTATCCCATTTATACAACTGAGCAATTGAGGGTTAAGGGCCTTGCTCAAGGGCCCAGCAGTGGCAGCGGTGCTGGGAATTGAACTCATGACCTTCCAATTAGGAGTCCTACGTCTTAACCACTGACCTACCACTTCCCTTTGTACGTGAAAATCCCAGGTGATCAGCAGTTTCCGAAATACTCAAACCAACAACCATGCCACAGTGAAAGTTACCGAGATCACATATTTCCCCACTGTGATGTTTGATGTGAACTGTATCTGAAGCTCTTGACCTGTATCTGTATGATTTTATGCATTGCGCTGCTGCTGTAACATGACTGGCCGACTGGATAAACTGCACGAATAAGCAGGAGTACGAATGTTTCTAATAAAGTGGGTGGGTGTGCAAATTAGAGAATATCATTATTTGCATTTAGTTTTTAGATTTGCAATGATTTAAATCCTACCATACAGTGTTTGGCTATGTTTGTTACTCATGACAATGAAGAATCATTTGTGGAGATTAATACACTGAACGTGTAGTATGTAAATTACATTTCTTTCCATTATAATGGTACTTATGCACACAACTCCACTCAGCTGTACTTGCTTGGTTTTGATTTTTTTTAAAGGGGGGGGAACAAAGCATGCAAACGACAGAAATGTGATCCGCCTCTGTACCTCAGCTTTAATGTTATATGACCTGTTACTCTGATCACCTACACAAAGGGCCACTGTGATACTGTGGTAGTAAATAAATGACTAGGAGTTTGAAAACTGCTGTTCAAGCATCTTCATATCATCAGGACACACACTAACAATCACGGGACTCGTTCTGGGGGAAACTGTTGTTACTTGCATTAGAGACGTTTGTAGAAATAATGTTTACCCTCCTGATATGATTTTCATGAACATTATTCAGCAACATCACCACATCATGAGCCTGACAGGGAAGCCATGACGTCATCCCGCAGAAATCTCTCATCAATCATTTCCTCGTCCATATGACAGATAAGCGAGCGACTTCCACCGTTTTAATCCCAGCGCCACGCGCCCCGTTTCATCTCTCTTCATCAAACCGACTAGTTAAAGGAAACAACCAAGTTTTTCGACTACTCGTTATTTAAATAAACCACGTTTTTAAAAACTCCAAACTGATGTGGAGCACCAGCACAGCGGGTAACGGCTGAGCGGCGGATAACACCCACAGCTATACAACTTCACATATGAACCACACTGAAATGCAATTCCAGAGAAAAATCTTAGTTTGAACTGAAACTAGAGTGTAGCTTACTTTAGCTACTTAGCGAACTACCTAGCTAGATAGCGGTTAGCTTCCTCTATCCTCATTAAAGAGCTGTTTGATAGCTAGCTGCATAGCTACCACGCAATGAAATTTTATTTTTGTAGATATAAATCCCCTCTAATTAACTAGTTTTAAAAATTATGGCATAGTTTCCAAAAAAACTATCAGCCTACACCAAAAGGCCTCGACAGACTAAAAGGCCATCGTTGTCTGGTTAGCGTCATGAATATGGTCTAACTCCCAAACCGCGCTCCACCGGACACGTAGTGCACTACAGAGCGAATACCAGACCCGCTCTCCTGCGCGGCGTAGTGCACTTACACCACACGCACGAAGCCATTTGGGATACAGCCGGAGACAGCTATCTAGCGAATTTAGCCTAGTACCTTAGCTTATCTAGCTAAATAAACTCGCATTAACGGTGGTTTGAAATCTTCATTGCACCGCTTAATGACCATGTTTAGGCGCGTAAATTAAATTACAACTGACCTTTAAATAAATAATCATACTCATCATCTCGGGTTCCCATGTTAGGCTTTTTCCGCTATTGCTGAAATTCTAGCGAAGCGGCGACGGTCTCCTGACTCCAACCGACAGGAAGAAAATTCACTCGGCTTTATAACGCTGGAAGGGCGGATTATACTGATGGGTGAATCGCGAAGGAATCGGTTCTTTTTGATCGAATCTTTTAATTCAGTCATAGGAATCGATTCCTAAATTTGAATAATGCATAAAATATACAGTAAACATGCCTGTTTTACTTTCAATAATAATAATACTAATAATAATAATAATAATTATTATTATTAATATTATTATTAGTAGTAGTAGTATCTTTTTTTTATTTATTCAGAAATTGTGCACTATTAAAAATCTATTATTATTAGAAAATTCTTAAATCTTGAACCCTTAATGGGTTCAGCCCTTAATCCTCTGTCCCTCTATAAAACAAATACAAAGAAGATATAACCAAACAGGGCTCTTATAAGAAGCTAGGAACCCTTAACTATTCAAAGGACCCTTAAAGTTTTTTCACCTTTCAGTATTTACTTATCTTTCTTGTATTTTATTTATTAATTGCTTGTAAAGTTCAATTCAAGCACTAAAACATGGGGTAATTTTTTCATAATTAAAATTTTTGCTGCTACACTACCAAATACACTCACCGTCCACTTTATTAGGAACACCTGTACATTCATACAGTTATCTAATCAGCCAATCATGTGGCAGCAGCATAATACCAAAAAAAAAAAAAAAAAGAAAGAAAATCATGCAGGTCAAGAACTTCAGTTGATGTTCACATCAAACATCAGAATGAAGAAAAATTGTGATCTCTGTGACTTTGACTGTGGCATGGCTGTTGGTACCTGATGGTCTGGTTTGAATATTTCATAAACTGCTGATCTCCTGGGAATTTCACACACAACAGTCTCTAAACTTTACACCTGGTCTTTTTCCAGTCTTCAACTGTTCAGTTTGGTGAGTCTGTGCCCATGACAGCCTCAGATTAGAGTGTCTTGGCTGAAAGGAGTGGAACCAGATGTGGTCTTTTCACCTCAAGGTTTGATGTGTTGAGATGCTTTTCTGCTCACCATTGTTGTAAAGAGTGATTATTTGAGTTACTGTAGACTTCCTGTCAGCTCAGATCAGTCTGGTCATTCTCCTCTGATTTCTCTCATCAGCAAGGTGTTTCAGCCTGCAGACCCTCACAGAATGTTTTTTTGTTTTTAGCACCATTCTGTGTAAACTCTAGAGACTGTTGTGTTTGAAAATCCCAGGAGATCACCAGTTTCTGAAATATTCAAACCAGCCCATCTGGCACCAACAACCATGTCACAGTTGAAATCACAGAGATCACATTTTTTCTTCATTCTGGTGTTTGATGTGAACATTAACTGAAGCTCTTGACCTGCATGATTTTTTTGCATGTGCTGCCCCATGATTGACTGATTAGATAACTGCATGAATTTGCAGGTGTTCCTAATAAAGTGGATGGCGAGTATATACTGTATGTGTCAGCCAATCTGCAACAGGTATCTGAGGCTACAGTGGACACAGACTCACCCGAACTGGACAGCTGAAGATGTTTTTTTGTATTTCGCATTCCGTGTGAAATTATTGAATAATTGCATGAACAAGCAGGTGTCAGGTATTCCTATCAGAAGAAGTGCTTATACTTCTGTACTTGAAGATTCTTAACAGGAGAAGCAACAATATGTATCTAATGAAATAAAAAATTAGCAAAGCTCTAATATGCAGGTCTAATCTTTCAGTTTGCATTTTATGGAGTCTTTACATAGAGTATCATGCCAAAACCGTATGTCAATGAGATACTGACAAATAAAATGACAGATTAACAGACGTCAAGTATATTTATTTCCAGATTAGGTCAAATAAATGCACTTGCACGTGTACACAGACTTTCATTCTCTTTCTCTCTCACACACACTCCGATGAACTACTCATCTGTTAAAGAGACAGTTCAGCAAAAAAATTTAACTTGCGCAATTCCCTCCACCCACATTTTTTTCATAACATCATAACGTTACTTAATAACTGGATGTGGTTTGATTACTTGTTAGCTACAATAGTGTCATAGTTCCAGTACAAAACGTCAGACACCAAACAGGTCTTTGTGCAAATAATGATTTTCCACTGAACCATCCCTTTAAACTTCCTGTATAAATAAAAATGATAAAATGTTTCATTTTTAATTTTCAGTTTATATTTACAATTTTCAATGACAACATGCTTGGTCTCTACAGCACTGCTTAGTCTAATTGATCAGGGCCACATGTTTTTAACCACACATACACAGACATAGCTTAACTTTCATAAGATGATGCAATCGGTACATTTGCATATTCAGTAAAGTTCACACGTACGGTACAAAGCGACGTCTGAAACAAATATGGCTGCACGCTCTTCATCTTGGGAGGAATCTGCTTCACTTGATTAATTTTTACGTGCAGCTTGAGGGAAGAAAAGTTAAAAAAAAACAAACAAACAAACAAAAAAACCCCCTCCAAATTCACAGAATAAAATACAGTCAGTATTTCTTCATTATTTGTATTTATATTTCTATGTACATATCATTAGTGAGTCACTAACTATGGTATCAGAACACTAAAAATAAGAAATAAATAAGGCAACCAAAAATTACAAACACTCTGTATTGCTGCTGTAGGTCCATTATATCACACAACAGCATGTGATCATGATCAGCATTTTAACACCCATCAAATATCTATTAAATCACACGTCCTCACGCTCACACTTTCAAACACATACACGCTTAAATTACTCTATACATACAAATAAATATACATTTGAACAAATTCTTTAAACCTTTTTTGCAGTGTAGATCACAACACTGGTGGAAAACTTGCATCCTGCTCAAATGATTGTGATATGGCGAAATAAAAAGTGCTGTGATTGAACAGTCGTAAGAGGAAGCATGTCTATAGGTTTTAAAGATGCGCCTTTGTCGAAACAAAGGCTTGATTCCTGCAAAATTTAAATACAGCCTTAGTAAGGAAGAGTTCTCAGAAAACTGTGGGAATCTATAGTGTCTTTACCCTCAAACAGCCCAAAAGAAATCTGCTGTGATTCTATATATACTGTGTGTGGACAAATATATCAATTAGTTCCAATGCTGTGTTTAATTAAACACGCCCTTTTTTTTGACTTTCCCTTGGTCATTCCCACTTGGTCACAACGTTAGAAGCTGTAACAGTACTTTATAAACTCAACTGAAGTTTGTTGGATGACCCTGTAGAGGCATCTGCAGGAGCTGAAATCATCCAGAATGTATCACAAACAGACCTAACCATTCCTAATACTCCAGTCAACAAATAACCCATGTGTACATTACAGTTTGCATAAAATTCTCTGGCTGCTTTTCAAACTATCCTCTATGTGTTATTTTGGTTTAAACCTAATGTGCTTCATGGTGGTGTGGCGCTTCTGATTTCCACCACCTGCTGCACAGCACACATCAGCCTGGGTGTTGGCATGACATTTTTTAACTAGGTAAAATAATTAGTGTGCACAGATGACAGATGATCTTTTCAGAATTGGAAACACACAGGTGAAACACACAGGTTGAAAGCAAAACCAAAGTGCATCGCTGTCATCTAACGCTCCTGCTAGCACAACACACAGTCACCTCTTAGTTAAACATGTTGAAATGGAATAAAGGCGCTAGCCAGATTTAAATCATATTCTTAATTGCGATGCGAGGAGAGAACACCACAGCTCATAGCCGAAACATTCGCTAACAACTTGGTGACTTTTTGTCAAGTTTACAAACACAATGTGCTACATTAGAAACGTTAGAAGGAGTGGATAAGCACATTGTCACACAGCCGTGCCCTCCCTGGGAGTTCATATACCCCTTTGATTCCTTTAGTCTGTATTAAAGCACTAGCTAACTAGCTGGCCATATGTTACTACATTATGTTAGCTAGCACTTTTTAACCTGGTTAATTAGGTTTCCGGGCAACCAAAGCTTCGGACTGGGTAAGAACACTGATTGGTTGGCTGATAAATGTATCATTTGTCCACCCCTGATATAGCTGACAATATAACATTACCAGTAGTTCATCACATCACTGAGTGAAGTTAATTGTAGAATATAGATGCTTGAAGTGTAGTTTCAATCAAGCGAGAGCAAGCTTCCTCCAAACTCACATTACACACCAAATGTTTTCTCTATACATATGAAAAGTATGTTCACAGTATCACACTCAGAGAATCACACACATAGAAAAGTAAAAAACAAAATAAAAAAACTTTTTATGAATTACAGGAATGTTATCTCAAAGGATGCAGTTATTACTGACTGGCGTGCTGTTAGTACACGGAATGACGGGAGGACGATAGCAGAATGACGCTAGTGTACGTTCAGCACAAAGCTTCACGCTGCAGCTTGCAAGTGGTTTTGGATCAAGATAAGATGGATCAAAGACACCAGTCACTTAAAAATGTGGTAGGAAGTTTGGTCAGTTGAGTTGAGTTGGAAGCCACTTCACTTCATCTCCAGAGTAGTCACACTCACTGCTGTGGACGAGACACGAGAGCAGCTGTTGCTAAACTGTACACAATACATCATGATGCAGTGCAATTAAAGATATTTGTGCTTTCAATTTGTCAAACACACATTCAATATAGATGAGAACACAAATATGGTTGTAAAATCCAAGAGTACAAACATGCACAGGAAGTACAAACACATAGACACCTGCACTTGAACCCAGATGACACCAGTGTATTAAAATCTACAGAAATAAACAAAACAGCTATGATAAATCAATCATGAGGGATTGTGAAATAATGAATGACACAAGAAGAGTGTTTAAGCTGCCAAATATCCAAATCAGACATCCCAGGAAGCTCTGCCACCAACAGTCACTTACGGTATCGTTGTCCTCATCCCCTGTGGGCAGAGTCCTAGACTCTGTAGCGTAGTGCAGAGGAGAATAAACCCAGCTCCTCTCCTCCGGAGGCTGCTTTAGGTAGCAGAGAGAGCGCAGCAGCCGACATGAGAAGGCAACAGAGCCGAGATGTGAGAGAGAAATAGAAGACAGTGCAGGAGGTGAAAGTTCGAGACAAACCCAGTGATGAAAGAAAGAAGAATTACATTAAAGTTACATTAAAACTCAAAAAAGTGATTTTTGGATTAGTGCTTGGGTTTTAACAATGCACAGTTTCTGTTTTAAAACAAGCTCAGTACTTCCATAAAAACTGATTTGAAAAGTGTTGGTGATGTCACAAAATACCACGAACCTATCATGTTCAAAATGCTAATTATTAGAAAGTAAGAGTAAAGGCAAATGGCTGGTTTGTCTGTTGGTAAATAAATCGCTGTGGAAATAATGATGAGAATCAAGACTCAGGTATGGAAATCTCACTCGTGACAAACGCGAGCTAGTTTACTAGCAGTTAGTTTACTAGCAGGTAACTAGCTGGCTAGCTATTTGGTAGATGTTTCCTAATTTCCATATTCATGCATGTAACTTCCTTACATTTTTACGTGCAAATATGTTCCTAGGCCATTCATGTTAAAAATGTATTATTCTACAATAATTATTTATAATGTAGAAATATATAAACTTATAATGTATAATTATTTGTAATTACACATTCTGGGGCTCTTGTATTTTAATAATAATTAATAAATAATAAAAAAAATATTGAATGTAATACAGATATCTTAATTCCTATATTGTTTTAATGTATAAGTGCCGTTGCACTTAGGATTATGGTTTGTGAGACTGTCATGCACTGATGATGGTCTAACCAACTGAATTTTTTTTTTTTTTTTTGTAACATTATGTCCCAAGAAAAATTAAAAGAAGATTTTTATTCTGTGTTGGAGTGTCAGTTTTTTGCTGAAGGATTTTATATTTCTTTGGACTTGCACGCACAATTTTTGCTTGTTAAAACCCTAAGCCTCCCATCTACTGTATAAAAGCAGTTTGTAATAAAAACAGGAAGAGAGGTAGCAGGCTGCAGAAGAGGGAACCGGGGCTGCGCTAATGAAATGGGAAGTGGAAAAGGCAGTGGTGGCCTTTCAACATTTGTTAAAGAAGCTAAACATGCCAGCAGGATGCGTGTGTGACTAATTTCTCTATTACGACAGAACTACAGTCACAATGTTCCACAGCAGGCTAGTTCACTACCAGGACTTACACTGTGGCCTGGAGTTAGCCTCCTGCTGTGTGTAATGGTCTTGCAGACACAGCTGCCATCAGAGAACTTACAGCAGACAGGAGAAGTGTGTGTGTGCGTGCATGAGTGAGACCCAGAGAGAGAGAGAGAGAGAGAAAGAAAGAAATGGGTGCGAATAAAAAAATGAGCAGACAAATAAGGAAATAAACAGTCAAAAAAGATAAAGAACAGAATATAGAAGGTGTGACAGATGCAAACGTTAAAACTGATATCTGATCATGTAGTCATGTAGAGAAAGAAGTAGAGGAAAAAAGAGAGGAACTGAGTGAGGGAAACAAATAAATGACCAAGTGACACAGGGTAGCTGATATAAGCTGTGAAGAGACATTTATCTAACATTTTTGGAAGGACTCTCCAGCACTTCGTAGCAATCACAGCAAAAGCTGTAACTAGGTTTTTTGTCACAGGAAATTAGTCAGGACGGAGGAGTTTACAATTTGCTGTTTCTCTGTAACATGACAATCTGCATTTTTATTCTTACTAACTAGAGGAAGAAAGGAAAAGAAAGAGGGGCTGGTGTGGGAAAGCCTCTTTATGCCTGATATAAGTGATGGAACTGGATTGTTTCGTGGACGTTCCACAACATTAAACTTAACTAAATAGATACAGTATTATATGTTGTTATTTAATAAATAAAAAAAATTGTAATCTTTGGCAAATAGAGGAATACAACACAACATGCTGTTATTGGAAAATAATCAGCTTTGTGATGGGAATGAAAACTTAGCTTCACACCACCCCATTACTAATTATTTTCCTATAATAGCATGCTCCCAGATGTTATATTCCTTACATAATTTCCCAATATTTAGTTATTTTTCTAGAACTCATTTCCTTCAATGATGAAGAAGCAGCTTGAGTCATGCACAGCAGTAGACTGATGTGATTGTAAACAAGCTGATGGCTGACAGTTGTATTTCTTAGCAACAGGGATGGCAAAAGTGCTTCCAATAACATCCTCCGTCACTGCTGCTTAAGCATGGTTATTATGCGGTGAGAGGCCTTAACACACACACATGCAGTAAAAAATAAACATTTCTAAAACCAATCGGAGCCAGTCTGAAACCAGGCACTAAAATGAGACAAAATGTTGCGTTTTCATGCAAAGGTTACAGCACACTGTGGAAAGATCTGAGAAGGTATGCAGCAGGGAACAAAACGGCACACGTCACATGCAGTTTAAACCAGGCAGCATAACACATCACTCTGGACACTGATAATGAAAATGAGTAGACAGTCCTAACATTTGATAATATTAATTTTAACTATCTGGATGAATCAAGTTACTAACTTGTAGGTTTCCAAGCCAGAGGGGGAACACCCAGTTTGATATAACATTAAAGAAGAATTCAGCAAAAAAAAATTGCATTTATATGATTTTGTCCTGAGCCCAAATGTAACTGATTAACCAAGCCGTGTTTCGTGTCTGATGGTTGCTTTTTTAGTTTTGCACTGGGCTAATGATGCTATTGAATAACAAGTAATGGAAATCTCCCTGATTCAGATTCCTTTCTGAAAATATGCACGCATACACTACGTGTTTTATTGTACCATGTGTTGTATTAGCAACCTAACCTTTAATTGAAGTAAATTCATTCTAAGAAAATGGAAAAGCTCAAAACTAAAACAAAAATATATTTTAGATTAACAAAACCATGTGTCACAATTATTGGCACCCACAGAATTTCTCATCAACAAAATGTAACTGAAGCCAATAATTCTGATGCTGACTATAAAAAGGAACAAACTTTACCAGGTAGAGGGGAGCCATCTTGAAATCATGTTTAATTGTTGCGTAATACCGAGAGCAGAATTACATCGGAAATCTGGATGATTATATAGCTCTAGTCTGAGCTTAAATGTGTATCAGACTAAATCCCTAATAATATACAAAGCTGTTTATACAAAACTACAGTAATTTCAAATTTGTATATATATATATATATATATATATATATATATATATATATATAAACAGATTTTGAATGAGACAGACTTCCATTACTATATTTTTAATAGTCAGTGTTAATTTTAATCATTACACTATTAAGTATTTTGCAATAATATTTTCTGCTCTGTGTGTTTTGGATGCAGAACTGTTCCTCATCTGGCTTCAGCACACTGCAGGGGAAACAGTGTTCTGTTCAACACACCACACTCTCACACTGGTTTCTCACCAGGCTAACAACACCTTTGCCTCACACCAGCGATTCTGCAGACTGCACAGATTCACATCATCACCTCCAGTCATGTCACAGATCCAATAAACATGGCTGCATTCTCTTCTATTTATCGCAGTATCACAACAACCATTGCTTGTAATCATGTTCCTGGTGCTAAGATTCCCAAACAGTATACAATATTCAGTTAATTAAAAGTGGATGCAGAACACTGAATATCTGCCTTAGGTCTGCTGAGAGATGAAATATGAAAATGTAGAATGCCTGGGAGGCTCTAAATACTCAATATATATTCTCCAATGAAGTACAACAAAGAGGGCATACCCTGACTGGAGGATACTTACAAAGTAGATATCAGTGATTGGCACATCATCATCCTCGTCTACAGAGGAGTGGCTGGGGCAGCCAGAGGCTTGACTAGTGCAGTCTGAGTCCACCACTATTTTAGGACTCGCAGGAACTGTGGAACAGGAAGCTTCAGCATGGAGCTCTGGTTCTTCACTGTCAGAGTGAGATGAGGAAGAAAGAGGAAAAAAGAGAAAAACTTTGCATTCAATAAGGCTTCTGTTGTACAACCACCAGTGCACGTTTGATATGTAATCCTCTGGAAGCAAACACAAAAGGGACAAAAGTCAGACACATTTGAAAAGTGCTGGCTGCAATAAGGTTCAAAATAGAAAAATGCTGAGTGACATCAAGTGTTTTTTTTTTTTTTTTTTTAAACTCCCAACCAATCAGGTTGCAAATTTAAGGGCAAATGAGAAAAATGAACAAAAGACAGTGTGTTGATGAAAAATGTTCAATGAACTAATGTTGTTAGTGAGTGAATATAAGAAGATTTATGATGCTGAATTCAAAAAGATTAAATTGCCATTGTTCAAAACATTGAAATATAACTAAAGATAACAACCTGTTGCAATGTGATGTCCCAATTTAACTGTGGCTGAATACAGTCAAGTCGCACAAGCAGCCACTCCTCTCTTGATGTTCTTCCTCTAAAAGCTACAGAACGCAAACAGTACTGTACTACTGACCTTCATACTATTTCATGTATTGCATTACAATTTTACCTAGGATCATGGAGGTATATATTTTGCACAGTTATTCTATTTTTTATTTAAATTATAATCTATATAAACATTGGCAAAACGCAAAACTCCTTAAGCTAATTAAACAAATGCTTAATAGTTCCCACCGCAGGACCAGGGGCATATCAGGCAGATGGCTAATTCCCCTCTCCTACAACTCCTCCTTCCTCCTTAACCCATATGGCCACACACCCACAGTCTTGATGACCTTCCTCCACCAACACACCCCAAAAGCATGTCACTACACACTTTTAACCAACCGCTTCACATCAGGACAGAGGGACAGATTGTGACATTGCAAAAATACCATTCCAAGTTCAATCATCAAACAGTCATCAAATCAGACCCTGTTAACCAGCATGTAAGACCACTGCATAACAGGCTGTGTAACTCCTGAATGAAAAGTCTGTACAACAACAAAAAATTATGTAGGCACTACTGTCCAAATATGTTGTTCTGTTTTTTTTTCCACCAATGTTAAAAACAAGTCATGATTATTGATCATCAGTTAAAGATGGAGTTTATTGTGTTTGTATCAAAGAACAAGGAGCTTGATAATAAAAAAGCTTATACCACAGCATTGTTGAAATCTCAAATCTGATTGGTCAGACAGTGTTGATTAGATTAGCAGTAGTGCTGGCTGAAATTCAAATCACAGGTTTATAGCAATGTGCTTGTTCTAATACCTTATCATTTCAGCAGAAACAGCTAATTCACAGGGACTTGCAAGCTCCACATAATCTAAACCTAAAAAAAAACGGGTTAAAAATGTGCTGTTATATCACACTACTGTTCGGAGGTTGCAAGTTCGAATCCTGACGATACCATAGCCATCCGTGGATAGGGGTCCAAGAGAGCAAAACTGGCTGTGCTCTCTGGATAGAATGGATGGCATACTCTCTCCCTACTGTCAATCACAGCAACACTAACCAATTGTGAGTATCTGTGAGCTCATGCATGTGGAAGGGGGCTTTCCACCGAGTGTGTCAATCTCCCTGGTTGGTAGCTGTCGTATGACAGGGGACACCTGACTGGCGAGTGGGAATTGGCCAAGGTAATTTAGGGAGAAAATCAGCAAAAAATGATAATAAAAAGTCTCCAAGTGTTTTATTCCATGCATAAAGACTTTGATAAAGATGTGGAAAAACATATGGCAAGGAACTGCTGAGGAACTTTTCAGACCATGGCTGTATGTATCGTGCATTAACCATCGAAGATGTGAAAATCTTCATTGAGTCAGCAGAAGTTCTTCTGTGCCGCAAAGTTGGGTGGTTCAAATGACTGTTTTTACTTTTACTTCGATTTTCCAATATCTGTATGTTTTTAGAGACATTTGGCACACAGAATCATATGTTTACCACCAGCCATTAAACAAATATAAAACATCCATTTTGTTAGGTAAAGGCTGTTACACTAATAATTACCCTGTCTCTGGAGAAGGTTGTGGGGCTATGAGTGTAGGCTCACTGTCTTGTCTCTTCAACTCCACCTCTACTGTGATGGTCTGCTGATCTTCCTCTTGAGTCCTACAAACACACCAGCAGAGGGTGCCAACATTCAGCAAAGTGCCTTTCAATAACTAATGAGAATAAAAAATGGAGTGTAACATGGATGAAAATACTGCCTCTGTTTGTGCAAATTGATGGCCTTTCATTCTTGGGACAAATATAGTGAGAGTCTTTTTTTTCTTACAGGAATGAAACCGAGTCAAAGAGACTTACGTTCCGTCTTGGCTAGACTGGGTGTGCCTCCTGGGACTGAAAACAAAAACAGCATTATAACAGGCTCAGCTGTGTCAGCTAGAAAGACAGTGTGTGTGTGTGTGTGTGTGTGGGTGTGTGTGTGTGGGTGTTATAGGTTGGTTACCTGTAGCGGGGGTGCTCAGAGGTGTCGGATGGGGAGCGCTCAGGAATGGAGAGAGAGGTGGTGGAGGAGAGTGTGGTGGCGATGGAGGCTGTGGTGGCATCCTCAAACGATGGAGGTGTGCAGGGAAGCACGTCTGAGCGTCCTGAGAGATAGAGAGAGAGAGAGACAGAGTCAAAGAATAGTTGTTTATTCATTTTGTTTTTTCAAGGTTATTAGGAAAGGTTGCTAGGAACACTTCAAGTCTGCATAATATCCTTAAATTAAAATAATCTTAAAAACAAATCAGGCAAATTAAAAATCTTACAGAACCATTCAGAAGTCTACTATAATGTTAAATTGTTACAACATCTAAAAACACAGTAGGAAAAAAAATCTCCCACACAGGCTCTGTGTTAAAGCAAAATAGTGTCAGTTCAAAACTTGCGTCATTTCAAACCACTCCCTTTACAAAACACAAACCCCCCATTCAGACAGTTTTTATAAACACTAATACTGAGGCTACCGTGTTGGATGTGTACAGCACATGCCTTAGAGTTCTGAGGCCAACCAGAATGAGCAGGTATTTCCATGCGTGGTTGAAAATATTGTCATTTACCTTCGTCCTCCAGAGTGGGGAAGCTGCGTGCCCCTCGCAGGTCGTAAATGCTGTCGTCTCTCTCAGAGGGCAGCTGGCTGATCGACCACGCAGCTCCAGGCCCTGAGTACTTGGGCACAGCCAGGCCTCCGCGACCACGCTTTGAGGGAGAGGACTTCAAGGCTGAGAACAGAAACAGGAGTGTTGTTATGACTTTAAAAGAAACAAAAAGGCCAAATATACTTCCAAGACATGACATGATGTGTCTGATGTTTGCTTCTTTAGTTTTGCATTGGAGAAATGTAGTAATGGAAGCCTATGTCCAAAAAAAAAAACCCCAAAACAACAGTTTTGTAGCAAATGTCAGGCACTTTGTTGGAGAAAAATAATCTAAAATGGGGAAAATATTTGTTTGAGGCATCTTAAACAGAGAAGAAAGCTTTGTCAAAATCACAGAAAAATATTTATACATACTATATACATACTATATACACTTACTGTCCACTTTATTAGGAACATCTGTACATTCATGCAGTTATCTAATCAGTCAAGCGCAATACAAAAAAAAAAAATCATGCAGATGCAGGTCAAGAGCTTCAGTTGATGTTCACATCAAACAACAGAATGAAGAAAAATTGTGATCTCTGTGACTTTGACTGTAGAATGATTGTTGGTACCAGAAGGGCTGATCTGAGTATTGCAGAAACTGCTGATCCCCTGGGATTTTCACACACAACAGTCTCTAGTGTTTATACAGAATGGTGCGAAAAACAAAAACTGAGTGAGCGACAGTTCTGTGGGTAGAAAATCCTTGTTGATGAGAGAGGTCAGAGGAAAATGGCCAGATTAGTTTGAGCTGCCAGAAAGGATATATTAACTCAAATAATCACTCTACAACCATGGCGAGCAGAAAAACATCTCAGCACGCACAAAATATTGACCTTGAGGTGGATGGGCTACAACAGCTGAAGACCACACTGGGTTCCACTCCTGTCAGCTGAGAACAGGAATCTGAAGCCATCAAGGGCACGGACTCACCCAAACTGGACAGTTGGGGGAAAAAAATAAATAAATTTATTAATTCTTCAGCTGTCCAGTTTCAGTGAGCCTGTGCCCATGATTCTTGCCCTCAGATTCTTGTTCTTGGCTGACAAGAGTGGAACCTGATGTGGTCTTCTGCTGTTGTAGCTTATCCACCTCAAGGTTTGATGGGTTGTGCATTCTGAGATGCTTTTCTTCTCACCATCACTGTAAAGAGTGCTTAATTGAGTTACTAAAGACTTCCTGTCAGCTTCCTGTCATTCTCCTCTCTCATCAACAAGGTGTTTTAGCCTTGCAGACCCTCCGCACACAGTAAACTTTAGAGACTGTTGTGTGTGAAAATCCCAGGAGATCAGCAGTTTCAGAAATACTCAAACCAGCCCATCTGGTTCCAACAACCATGCCACGGTTAAAGTCACTGAGATCACATTTTTTCCCCATTCTGATGTATCCGCATATTATTTTTTGCATGACTGGCTGATTAGATAACTGCATGAATGTGCAGGTGTTCAGCACTTTTTAAACGTGGACCCCCATTTTTTAAGGGACCAAATGTAGTTGGACAAACTATCATAAATTAAAATTGTCATTTTTAGTAGTTGGTTGTAAATCCTTAGCAGTCATTGCCTTAAGCTTGGAGCCCATAGACATCACCAGATGCTGGGATTCTTCCCTGGTGATGCTCTTCCAGGCATTTATTGCAGGTGTCTTCAGTTCCTGCTTGCTCTTGGGGCGGAGTGTCAGCAAGTGGAATGCATACTCAGTTGGTTTCAGATCAGGCGACTGACTTGGTCACTGCAGTACATTCCAAGCCTTAAAAAAATCTTGGGTTGCTTTCAGAGTATGCTTTCGGTCATTGTCCATCTGCACTGTAAAGCGCCATCCAATGACGCTGACCTGACTGCATATCATACAACTGTATAATCAATCAGCACGCAATCAATCAATCAATCAAGTTTTTGAAGCAGACTTACAGGTGCTCTTCCGAAACACTGTGCTGCTCATAAATCTGAAGAATCTGTCTGCATAGAAAGAAGGCCGATGAACAGACACTGTGTCCTAAAAAAAAAGAATAACTAAGAGTTAGAAAACTGGAATTTTATGACTTATTCTAACTGCATCATTAATCTGAACATTTCCTTCAGCCTGATCTTTAGTATCCCTAAAAGGTTCCTGACAACATCTGCATGAAGAACACGTCCTGATAAGGCTGAAAGATACACCATTTACTTATCTATATACCGTGGTAAGAACACGTACGGTAGTGATCACATAGAAAGCTGTGGTATGAGCAGCCATTTTAGTCATATATAGCAACGTAGGTCACGCCTACCCAGGGTATACAGTGCAAACCAGCCAATCACGAACGTCTCCTTGATTGAGGGAGGACAAAGTGTGCACAAATACTTTAAGGAATGTGAGTGGGGAAAATGAGCAGTAGAAATGAGTGCAACTAAAGACAGTGGTACGGATTTGATTCCAAAAAAGCGTCCTCTGTTATGTGGAGATATTTTGGGCTTAGGAAGGAGGATGTAGAAAGGAACAATGTGTCGTGCAGGGCTTGCCTTCTCAAAGTTGGAATGCAGAAAGACAGCACATCAAAACTTTTCCATCACCTTCACCAACACCACAAAACACTGTATAAAGAGTGACTTGCGAAGGGGCCAGACCATACATACTGCCAAACCTAAGCAAGTGTTCATTCCAAATGCATTCAGTATTCATAATGCTGTATAAGTCTACTTCTAAAAGGCACAAAAAATTACAGATGCCATAACCTTCCACATCGCTAAAGACATGGTTCCTACATACACGGTTACAAAAAAGGGCTTCCAGAAAATGGTTCGCATGCTAGACGAGTGATACAAAATACCATTATGAACCTATTTTAGTCAGGCGGCCATACCCAAACTTTACAATAAGTGCAGGACAAGTTGTTAATGTCGAGCGTCAAGTCACCACAGACTTATGGTCTAGACAGACGAATGAACTCGACATATGTTTAACAGTCCATTGCATCAATAAGGACTTCGAGATGAAAAATCGATACCTCAAGACTTCCTTTATCCCCAGGAAGCACACGAGGGACAACATAGGTCACAGCGTGAAAAAGCATTAGCATCATGGGGCTTACCCAAGGAGCAACAATTCAACAGATAACGCATCTAACGTGATGAAGGCACTGTGAATAAATGAATGCGAAAATCTTCAATGTCTCAGACACAGGCTATACCTGGCAATTTGTAGTCTTTCTTAAAAAGTATAAATTATGCATATATTATTGTTTTAAACTAGATTATTTTTATTGATGTAAACTTGGGCTACACTACCATAGTATTTTGGCTAATTCTTCATTGTTTAAGCCAGAACTGTGGTTACATTAGAACTGTGGGTTGATGATGTGTACTTTGTCATGTACTTTGATCCTACTTGAATCTGAGTTGCACAAGTTTCATCACCCACTGCTGGATAAATGGCTTCATTAAAGTGTAAATGAAGTGCCAGCCATTCAAGTTCAGAAGCAGGCAAATGCATTACAGGCCATGCTGAGGAAGTAGCACACCATCACAGCTGAGCCTGTGAAGCTTTCAGCTATAAATAAAGAACTGCTGAATGTGAGACTGTGTATGTGTATATGTGTAGAATGTGAGAGACTTTGACAGAAAGAGCTGTTTCTATACCTTTTCTACCATCCTTGCAATAAAAACAGCTAAACTAAACTCAGCTAAAGGTACAGTACTGATTATGATCTATACCAGTTGTTGTCAAAGTGGGGTCTGTATTTCTTTTGGCTACAGTGGTGGAAATCACAACCCACCATTATCAAAACTATTATACTGCATTATTGAGTCTTTATAGTTGTTTACCTATTTGGCTGGTCACATGAAAGTGTTTAATTCAGACCTCCATAACTCAGAAATACGTAGGCTTATAAATGTCCACTTGGACCTAATGTGCTCTGTGAATGGAATGTTCAGAAATAAAAAGCTCCATGGCTCGAATAAATCTATTTTACACATTTAAATAATGAGCCTAGTACTTGAATAGTTGTATTACAAATCTGTTCTGAAATGGTCCATGAACTTTATTTTACAGTTAAAAGGGTTTCTGGCTGCATGATGTCTGAGAACCTCGACCTATACTAGTATTTACTAGTGCACTAGTCTATCTGTGACAGGATTAAAGGGTTTGTAGCTTCATAAATACATGCAGGAAGGAGGGTGGCATTACAGCTAAGGTCAAGGACCACAGAGCGTCCAGACAGAGTGTGCTGCTAAATCATTAAATCTTCATACAGAGCAGCAACATCGCAACTTAACAATCAGACTGACGCCACATTGGCAAAAACAGTAAGAAGGAACACAGAATTCAGCTGACTTATGGCTTGAATAGTGTATGAATTGCAGGAGTTTAAAACCTTTAATACCCACCCCGTCATGAACAAGAGCTTTCCATGTGTGTTCTAATTTCTTTATTAACCTGAAACAAAAATCACCATCAGTAAGCTTGAGACCCAACTGTATAAATGCACAGCTTGTAAATCATACTGGCAAGCTCTGAGTGAGTTATTTACAGCAGCTCTCTGTAAAATCTGAAAGAGACAGAGAGCAAACAGAAAATCTGACAAAGACTGTGCTACCTGTAAGACTGCAAGATGTCAATGATGCCAATGTACAGCAACAGACGCTCTCCTTTACTGTTCACTGCCGGTATGCCTCCCATCCTGAGGGAAAGAATATGTGCTGTGGTTTACAGACAATACATTACTCTGTTGTAGAAAAATCACAGATTCCATCAGCTTATGTCAGGGTTTACATGACTTTTACAGAGACAGAGACAGAGAGTTGATGCTGGCTGGATGTAGTGTGCAGATTTCATCTCTTCAGATCAGGTTTCAGGTGAATCAATGTCTATCACATTTTTGTGCATGTTTAGCACTGGGTCAAAACTGACTGCATTTCTACCACCAGCCAATGAAAAACAAAATGGTAAAATTTTTATATAGTTCTATCATAAATATAGTTCTTGTCTAAGGTAGAAACTGGAGTATGTGCTTATACAGGGTTTGATGGTAACCACATGTGCGGGCTGGGGGTGGGAGTGGGGTTGTAGCTCATCCGTTTTAGTTTAGACAAGATGAAGTTCACATGCACACTTATTTCTTTATTCCTATTTTAGGAACAATACATGTACAGCAATTAATAAGAAAGTGTGTGTGTAAACCTTTCTAGTGGCTACATCTTAGCCCTTGAGGTTACCATAAAACCCACATACTCCAGTTTGTACCGTGATGAGTTTGACTGCAATGCTAGTGAGTGCGTTTTTAATCAGTTTCTAATTATCATTATCATTATTAAAAGTTTTTGTAAACTGTTAGATGTGACACTTTGCTGTAGGCCAATTTAATCTTTTTTCGGTCAAAACTTTCTGCCTTTTTTGCTGAAAAAGTGCTGTTTTCAGATGTTTGATTTTTGGTGACATCCCTAATAAACATAATTATGTGATGTTAACTATATACTTGTCAAATGTTAAATCATACATACATTGATAGATTTTATCTCACTATTATGATTGCAATATATTCTCCATTTACTGTAACAGAAAGAAAGGCTGTCTCAACAGAGAAAATTGAGTCAAGAGATCACTAATGTGAGATGGGGGAAGGAGGCCCAGCTTCTATGAGTTCAGTTAATATCGGGTCAAAGCACCTACGCAACTGACTTGCTGTTTTTATTTAGGGGGAAGAAAGAAGACTATTTTGGCTTATTTATTTTTAAATAATTACTCTCAGCAGCATAATCCAATGTTAGAATTATGCATTCCTATGCAAAATGCATAAAGGTTGGAAGTGTGTCTGGTGCCCTACTAAGTGCAAGTGCTCACGTGTCCTCTGTGTCAATGTCCTCTCCACAGGCCGAGGCTCCCTGGATGGACTCCATGGCGGTGGAGTAGAGGGCTTTCTGGGCCGGTGGTCTCTTCCCATCACTGCTGCTCTGAGAGCCCTCAGTGTTCTGCTCCCTCTCAGCTTGGTCCAGGTTATGCAGCCCCAGCAACAAGCTGTAATCCATGATCTTAAAACTCTCCAGCACCTACGAGCCAAACAGAGGAACACTGAGAAACACTGACCTGGGACTGGACTTGGAGCAAGCTGAGCTTCCAATGGCAGGGAAGGGGTTCAATAATGTCTTGGACAAATATAAATGAACAGATGGCAGGCAAATACTAATACTGCCTAATGTTAATAATGCCCAAACACTTCTTTAGGACTATGATCTTTAGCCTGCAACCTGAAAAGCAATCAAAGAACTAAATTTTTGGTGCTACATCAATTCAATAAATGAAGGAACGAAAAGAGAGCAGGCTTCAGAGTAAGCATACACACACAAACACACACACACACACACACATTATCACACAGTGATAGCAAACTGATTCCAGTGATTCAGCCATACTGATTTTTTTTTTTTACCCAGTGACAGATGATACGACTGTGTAACACAACATCAATAAGTGATGCCACTGTAAAGTGACACTTCGATGAGATAAGGCCATCTCATTTAGCAACGCTTCATTTCTCTGTCCTTGCATCCTCAGAGGGAGGAGCTAAGACACACGGGATGTAAGGAAAGGAAATGTAGCAATGAGCAATGAGAAGCTCTCAGTGGGTTTAAAGCTGTAAAAGTCGTGTTAAATTTCAGTGTTTTAGGGCCACAGCATTGCACAGGTTAGTGTTTACACCATAATATACCCATAGACCAAGTCCTCCAGTCAATATAATACATCACACATTTTTTGTTCTCCACATCATTGTTCTTGTTGTAATATGTGTGTAATATTAGTTCATCTTTAACCTCTTTCAAAGCACAGAGAATGGTAGCACTGCACAATGTTTTCAGGTGTACTGATACTTTTGACCCGGACCTGTTGACTATTCTTGTTAACACAATGTGATCTCCCTTCCCCTATTGCAGGGGTGTCCAAAATGCAGCTTCAGGGCCGAATGCGGTCAGCAGTTTTTCTCGGAGAACGTTACGATTTTTCCTTTCACCTGATGGTGGCAGCAGACTGCGTTACCACAGTTAGCTAAAATGGAAGAGGTCTTTTCCCCTCTGACTACACCTGCAAATTATTTCACAGAATGAAATTTAGTCATGGTTATAGACAACAAGCACAAAGTTAACAGTGAGAAGAGGCAATTTCAAAAGAGCTGGAAACCAAGCATGTGAATTCTTGAAAGAGTCCTTAAAAGGATTTGCAACCAAGTATTCAAAAGACAATTTAATTTATGATTATGTTAGTTTGTCCAATTGCTTTTGGTCTCTGAAATGGGGGGACCACATATAAAAAGTGCTGTAGTTCCTACACTGTTCAGCTGATCAAATTAAATTAATTAATAATTATAATTATAATTTAATTAATAATTTCAACTCCAGTATACTATGGTAGACATACAGTCAGGTCCGGAAGTATCTGGACAATGACAGAGTTTTTGTGATTTTGCCTTTATACACCACCACAATGGATTTGAAATAAAACAATCAAGATGTGATCGAATATGGTAAATGCCATATTTTTGTGGAGCCTCTTAAAATAAAGCTGAAAGTCTACACTTCAATCACATCTTGATTATTTTATTTCAAATCCATTGTGGTGGAGTACAAAGGCAAAATCACAAAAACTCTGTCTTATATATATATATATATATATATATATATATATATATATATATATATATATACACACACACACACACACACACACACACACACATACACACACACACACATACACACACACACAGCCTACTCCTACATTTCCCTTTTATTTCCACTATCGTCATGGAACATCTGTGTGTGGGACTAACAGTTTTGAACTTTAAATACGCTGCCAGTAAAAACACCTGGAGTTTCGGGGAGTTAGCGTTGCAGCTTCACAGCTACAGGGTTCCCAACTTTATCCTGAGTGTTTTGGATAAATCTTTTGACTGACTGATGTATAAAATAAACAGCGACACACACACACACACACACACACACACACACACACACACACACACACACACACACACACAACCAGTCCTCACCAAGCAGTCTCTCTGGAGTGTCTTGACAAGGGCATTGTAAGTGTCTGCATCCAGCATCAGGCCCTCAGGAATGTCCTGCATGAAGTCGAGGTCTTTAAACGTTGGCCTTGCCTTCTCTCGTTCTTTTTTGGAGGCCCGGCGCTTGTATGTGGAGCCCTTGAGGTCGTATTTAAGGTGCATGCGTACCACCCTGGGCAGGATGTTGTTCATCACCACCACCCGGATGTTCTTTCCCCCGGACTGCACGCAGTACAAGCCGAAAAACTTGGGCAGCAAGGTGCGAGGGTTCTGGTTAAGGTTCTGTAGGAGGGGGGAAAAAAACTGTCAGATTACAAATATGCATTACACATATGTATAACATGGCCACAGAAAATACTTGTTTCTGATTGGCTGAATCAGAAGTTATCAAAACACCTCTATTGCACTGACTCTTGCACAGTATCACTGTTCACATGGTGTAACACACAAATTACAAACCACATCAGGTCCTAATAAAATACCTAGTTCAGGCTCCTAAATAATGAGGAATGAGATCATGAGATACTCATGGGTGAAAATCACTGATGTTGATAAATGCACTCTGTGGGTAATGCATCACTGGCAAGTTTTGAGTGAGACAGGGTGTGTAGCCAGGACTCACACGCCACATTCGTTCATTTAGTAACTGGGAATTGTTTAATACAATGGTTGCCCAAGTGCTGCAAAATCAATGCTGTTCTTGTTTTAAATTGCATTGAAGAATGAATTGTGATTTAATTTTTTTTTTGTGCAGCCCTAATTTATATTGTTTAGTATTGTATTTAATTGAGATTGGAAAAATGACAATCATGTCAAAAAACTGCTGGTGTTTGCTTAATTCTGGACCATAAAAAATTCAATATCAAAATTTTTCTCTTTAAACTTTATCAGGGATAAAACGTTTCATATTACTCAAGTCCTAATACTTGGCTGTGTTGAATCAAGCGTGTTATAGGCTGAAAAGCAGAAAAATGTGAGGCAAGTACTTGTTGCCAGAATCGTGACTAATTCCTGTTGAGTCATGTGGTCTATAAAGGGACCAGCATTGGTTTTACTTTATCATCAACCAGCAGCTTGCGTCCTCCAGAGAGCTGAGCTGAGCCACAGCCATCAATTCATCCCGCTTCCCATCCACCCTCACAAGCAGTGCTCCTGGCATGTGAATGCCTGCTAACTGCTTAAATGCAGAAACATGGGAAGGGCTGAAATAAAAATGCCATTTGTATGTTAATGGTGCCTGCTAATTTTATTATTCGGCTAATGGGTACACGTATTGCCTCAAGGAAAAAAGCAAGAGGTAAAAATAGGCAAGAAAACATTCTGAAAATAGCAGCAATGTTTTGGAATGGGAAACAACACCAAAAACAACAGTACCAAAACATCTTTACTGAGAGCAGCGCGTAATAAATGTTAGTGAAATCATTACTGAGCTTTTAAGAAGCCCATTAACAAAGATACAGTTCATTTTCACTGACTAACCTGTCCGATGACATTTTGAAGCAAGGACTGAGATTCCCTAACAATGTTGCTGCACCTCAGTAACCTCCAGCTCCAGAAATAGTGCAATATCAAAAAGTGCCCTGAAGGAAAAAACAAAAACGCTGGACGTTCAGCAAGCTCACCATGTAATATCCAGGCAGAAGCTTCTGCAGGAACTCCGCCTCCTTGTGCATGACGGTCTTGATGATGAACTCGTCATCTTTGGTAACGTAGAACACAGAACCGCTGGCTCCTGGGTTCGACAACTCGATCAGCGGCTCGTTACACAGAGAGTACTGCAGAGGACAAACAAAAGCAAAACCACTGGTTTGAAATAAATATAGACAAAAAATATGTAACAAATGCATGAATAAACATCCTAAAGGCAATGACATTTTGTTTGGTATGAAAAAATTACTAGTTGACTGTTTTTAGTTTTAACAGTGCACATAATAACGGACAATAAGCTCATGAACAGAAGTGAAAGCAAATTCAGTGTCAGCTTGTACTCCTAGATTAAAGATAAGGAAAAAATATAACGAGAGAAAATGAATCAGAAGTTCTCAGCGTGACGTCTGGCACATGGTCTTCAAATGAGTCACTGAGTGGGAGAAACGAGTCACCCAGAGCGAGCTATCCAAACAAACACACACACAAGGTCACATTTCATGCACACACCTGCAAACACATACATGCACATACACACGTGCTCCTCATACACATGCCCTTCTCAAACATGTTCATGTTTCACACACATACACACATTTCACAAAGGACACATTTCATACATGCATACGCTTCACACACAGACACACACTCACACAGGTTTCACACTCACACATGTACTTCACACACACACACACACGTGTATTTCACGCAGATTACATTTCACACACACAGTTCACAAACCTTACACACAGACACATTACACGCACACACATATACCACAAATGTTTCATATACAGTGCATACACACTTCACGCGTGCACACATACAGAAACACATACTTCACATAAGAACACATTTCATTCATGAACACACACTTCATACACACCCATCTCTCACACACACAAACACACTTCCTTTAGACACACAGACACATTATGTGCGTGCACACACATTCTTGCACACAGACACATTTTACACACCCTTGCAAATAAACACCACACTGTTTCCAACATACACACACACTACCCACTAATGAAGGTGTTGATTATGTTTCTAAAACAGCAGCTCTGACAGCAGTTCTGGCTGTAATTGAAATCACAAGTTTATATATACACATACAATAGTTATACAACAGTTAGTTCCGGTCCACTAATCTGATTGGTCGGGTGGCTTTTATTTTAATTTCTTGTTTAACCCTTGTGTTTTAACCTCTTAGAGATCAAAAATGACCCGCCACTATGTTCACCAGCTGAGAAAAAGAGTGGTGTCCGCTGCTTAAATGCAGTCTTTCTGCACTGTGAAGAGGGAAAACCCAGATATTCACAAAGTTTCTGATGAATGTCATTGTTTCTTCATGAAAAAGAGATTTGGGGCTTAAAATTCAATGAAGCCACTTTATTTTAAGAGGTTAGTGAAGATGGGTCATTTTTGACCCTTAGGACAAAGGGAGTAGACATAATGTTAAGACCACACAAGGGTTAAATAAGTGTTGTATACAAGCAATATCACACTCACAGCTGTGCGGTTATACTGAATATCGACATGGCTGTGATTACCTTTAGCACTTGCCCTGCAGGCTTGTGCCTACGGCTGAATCACAACCGTGCCAATATTTAGTACAACTGCACTCTTGCACATGCAAAACTGCTTAATTATAATGTGCTCATTTAATACGTTATCATTTCTATTGCAGTAGCTCATTCACTGGGAGTTGTATGCTGGCTGCTCCATAATAATCTAAGACTAATAATAAGTGGATAAGAAAAACAAATTGTTATTTAACAAAGTGTATAACATTGGTATGGTGAACCTTTCTGTGGTGAAACAGGAAATAATGCTAAGAGACACAAACACGGAGGAAAAAAGAAACTGACATGAACCACAGAGACCCAATCTCCCAAACAACATTTTACAGTTTTATTCTCTGGCATGCTGAGATGTTCCTGCTGTACAGAGTGACCAGGCTAAACACACCTCTCAGTTCTTACCAGATAGTCATCGGGACGAATCCCAAATAGTTCCCTGAAGTAACGGAAAGCCACAGGAGCATACGTCTTGAAACGGAAGTCTGGAAAGTGGTGGGCCGGTGTCAGGTTGCTCCCCTCGCTGACATACAAATAAATATAATTGCAAATACATTTATCATATTTAGCAGAAGCATCTGTCAAAAGTCACTTAAATGAGCCAACAATACAGACAATACCCTATGGATTATCTAGAATAAATTACTTTTAGTTGCACAGTAGCAATAACCCTCATGTTTTAAAACCTATTCGACAAAAAGCGCTGAAGTTAATCCAGCTCATTTTACATTTTCTAAAATCTGTGTGTGGCTGCTTGTTAATTAGTATTAATAATAAATACAGTCCCCTCTGAAAGTAGGTGGAAGGGACTGGCACTGCAGGTGAATTAAAACCGTACTCCATGTTTTACTCTCTCCTTTTCCTTCTCTCTGCAGAAGTAAAAAGAATCACCATCTTATATTATGGTTTCTGTATCTCTCTGTGTCTGTCTGTCTCTCTCTCTCTTTCTCCCTCTCTCTGACTCTTGCTCTCTGTTTGTCTCTCTCCATCTCTGTCGTTTTCCGTTTGTCTGCCCCATCTTTCTGTGACTGTCTGTGTCTGCATGTCTCTCTGTTTACATCTGTCTCTCTCTCCTTTTCTGTCTCTGTTTGCCTATGTCTATCTGTCTGCCCCATCTTTTTGTGACTGTCGGCGTCTGTGCCACTGTCTCTGTCCGTCTGTGTCTGCGTCCGTCTCCGTTGGTGTCTCTGTGGCTGTGTATGTGTCTGTTTGTGTGTCCACCTGTCATTAATTCATTTATTCTCATGCCTTTCAGTAGATGGGATGGGAGAAAGATTGTGTAGTTTGTGACTGTAACTGTAGTTTCTTTTCCTTTTCTGCTCTTATTTTTCTTTCCACTTCTTCTCTCTTTTGTGGGAATGTAGGGCTTCTGAAGGATTTGGGAGAAGGTACCCAGCTTCACCTCTTACTATACAGTAGCATGGTGTATTTTCACTACAACATGTGAAATGTTAAGTGAACCTGATTCTGTAATGAAGAATAGTTATAGTCCACAATAGTCTATGTACGTGGAATTTAAATAAACAAATAAAATAAAATAAAATAATGTCTCTGTGCCTCAGGAGTGAAACTGAATACTAGCCTGGGGAAGAAGATGCTCTCCACTACGTAGAAATCCTGCATGAGGACATCCCTCTCAGGCTTGGAGCTCAGATTGCCCACCGTGTAGCCGATGCCAAGCTGGATGGCTCCTTTTAGTGCTGACGATGTGGTCTGGGAAATAAAGAGTCAGAGGTGATGTTCACAACCTAAAGTGACAAAAAAAAACAACAACAGCCAAGACCAATGATGTCATCACTGGCCACTTAAAGTAGCTGACATTTTCATTTTCCTTCTCAAAATTTGTTGTTGTAGTAACTCCTGTGTTTGAATACTACAGCTAAAAGAAAAGAAACACCTTCTTGTACGTCGTCTCTCCAGAAGCGTCCACTCCTCTGTGTCCGATCTTTTTCCCGAGGCCTGGAGGCCCTGAAGATGATGCCATCTAATAGGGAGATCGAACATATTAGCACTGCTTTTTGACCACGTTGTGTCCTTTTAATGACACTAATGCAGTAGAAATGGGCAGTTATCTGCTGGGTTATGATTTACTGCAAAAAGACAAGCCAGTTAATTCATACCTCTGTGATGAAAGCCTTTTTGACAGCATCTGTGCAAGAGACAGAAAAGACACTAATTAATTTACTTTCCCTCTAAATGCAGTCCAGGCGTCAGCCTGGAGCCATCAGATGCTACAGAGAGAGGTGAAATCCTCCCTCTCTTCTTGCACCATGGAGGGAATTTGTCTCTCATTGCTGATCACATGTTATGTTCACCATGTTATAAGGAGAAGCTGCTGGCTCTCACCTCTTGTGTGTTTCTTCTGTCTCTAAGCTGATCCAGACAGAACCTGCCACTGAAATTAGCCAGGTACTGGGAAAGGTTAAACTTCACACCATGACAGCTCAACTAATGTATCATCAATAAATGGACAGGAAACCATAAGGTGATTATACTTCTGTCTCCATTTACTGATGATTCATACAGAACTGTACTCCCTTGATACAGGTTTCCTGTTGTCTCCCGTTCTGTTAACAGTTCCAGTAACATTTAAGTAAGATTTACTCTGCCCAACCTTCTCTTTCATTGCCATTTTAATCCATAAAATTTATCTGTGAGGAACAATACATTATTTAATTTAATGCCAAAATGTATTTAAAATGACCTAGGAACATTCTCATATCCTCCTACCATCCTGAATAGTTAGCTAGCTAGTTAACTGCTAGTGAACTGGTTTGTATTTATCACGATTAAACACAAGCAGGATTTCAGTATCAGAGTCACAATTTGCTTTGTCACATTCTCAGTAATTTATTTAACATTAGCCAAGCCAACAGATTAAGGTTTTGGAAGGAGTCTCCAGTGTCAGCATTTTGTAACGGTCAGAGGTAACGCTGTAACTAACTTTTTAAACAAGTCTGCAGAACAGAGGAGTTTGCAGTTTTGGTACCACGATAAGCTGCGTTTTTTGTCTCATTAACTTCAAGAGAAAAAAAAGACATCGGTAGGGAACAACTGTTTATAGCTGTTGTAACGTAAGTGATAACAGAAACTAATTTGTTCCATGGATGTTCCACAACGTTAAATGTAAATATAAATAGATAAAAAGAACATGTTATTCTTTAAGAAATAAAAAAAATGTTAGCATCGGTAAATTGCTGTGATATAAGAGGAATAAACACTTAATAACAGGAGACATGCTATTATAAGAAAATAATCAAGTTCCAGGAAGTAACAGTAGCTCTGCTTCGTTTGGGGCCACATCACACTACCCAGTCGCTGATTATTTTCCCGCAAGTACACGCCACATCATGACATTCCAAACTGAGCTTAGAGCATTCTCTGAATTAGTTTTACACAGAAAAATGGAATTTTTGCCCGTTTTAACAAATTTGATTGTGTAAAAAAATCATATATTTGGTGACACTTTAAACTTTGTCCTCAATCAGTCCTATGTTACATTATGCTGTAGGCACTTCTTAAAGCATTAAAAATGCATAGCCCATGGCACATGAAAAATTCCACTCCTGAAATTTCAACTCATTCCTGTAACAGGCTTCTTCACTGATTCATTCTTCAAACATCATTAGTTACTTCAAACATCAAGTTGCTTAAATCCTGAAATTCAGCAACATCATTACACCTTCATCTCTAAAGCATTTCAACTTTTCTTTCACTAATCTGCTGTTTGTGATCACTGACCATTAAAGATCCCATCATCAGTAATCTGGAATAACCAAAAAGCCAGATTCCCTCGGGGTCTGAGCCCTGTCACATGGAGTCGACCATCCAGATGAGCCTGCACAAACTCCCATTCACCCCGTTTCCATGGTTCCCTGATCGAGGTCAACTGGCCTTTTTCTGAGTCTGCACGTGCTCGTGGACTCCACAGACACTTGCTTCCTTCCACACTCTAAATAGGGCACTTGCTGCATCGCAAATCAGCACATAGGCACACACAAAGAGCAAGCATAGAGCAAAACAAAGAGGGATGTGTGGGATGATGCAGCAAAAGAGGCCTCTCTATCTAAAGGCATGGCATTCATGCTGCATCTGAATGCTGAAGATAGGAATCCTAGGAATAACAGCTGCAGTTAGGGGTGAGCGATATCATATCAAATATCATATCACGATCCTTGAAGGTATTTCTTTAATACATAAATAAGTTTCATGTATTGTATGATGTACTGTCTTGTGCTGTCTGCACATGTTTGCGCTTGTGCACTTTATGTATAAATTATGTGTCCCTGTAGTACTGTGTTGTTCTGTGTCGTCTTATGTAGCACTTTGGTCCTGGAGAAACGTTGTTTCGTTTCACTGTGTACTTGTATATGGCTGAAATGACAATAAACTCCACTTGAAACTTGATGATATTTAGGTTTGCTATGAACTGCCAACAACACAGTAGTGTTTCATCTAAAAAAAAAAAAAAAAAAAAACCTTGTTCAAAAATATTCTTTTTAATATTTTAAAAATAAAATGTTTATTTACATAAAAAAATTTTTTTTATATCATATTGTCGTATCTCTCGTAACTGTAGTCACTGTTCTGTTCACTGTTCAACTCTATAGAAGGGGTTTAACGATACATCGTGACATGATGCATTGTGCTACAGAAACATGACAATTTGCATTGTATATATCTGCATTCTATTAATATGCAGCTAGTGCAATTGCACTGTTTGAACACCATAGGTCTTAATCTGTGCAACCCATAAAATATATAGAGAGCACACTGACCAACAGCTCCAGATCAACCAACATGCATTATAGTTTATATGGTTACACAACCACGTTATAACAGTTATAAAGTGCTCTTCAATAGCTTTCAAATGACACCAGCCCTACGCCACTGCGATCTACAGTTCCCGAGAATGAGGCCGCGAAATTCGGGCATTTTAACCGACTTTGAAGCTCTTTTTACTGTTAAAATGAAGCCTCAGGTGCTGCTATGGAGTTCATTATGTTTCGATTGATCATTTCCCCCAGGTCTGAGACTCTGTTTATTCAATCAAATTTTGGGGAGAATTTTAAATTTATTTATTCATTCATTTTTAAGATACAGTGAACCTGTAGTACATCTTGTTTGCAATATTAAGCCTGTTTAAATCTGTTCATAGCAATTTTTGATTTATTTTTGTTTTATACAGACAAAAATGCACACTGTTCTGCCTAGTTTATTATAGAGAAATAAAAAAGGAGTCTTTTCAGTCATAATTTTTCTTCAAAGAATTAAAACGTGAACTGTGAAACCAGTATTGTGAATTGGATCGAATCGTGACCGAAGTGTATTGTTACACCCCTACTCTATATCCAAGTTAAGTCAGACTGGAAAATAAAAATGCTGGCAAACTGGCAGGCAGCTATGGATCTAAATGGAAAAAAACTGCCCAGTTTTATATTAAAACATCTAGATTTCACACCACCTAAAAAGACTGTATGAGCTGATTTATGTTATTGTTGCACTCAAAACCAAGCCTTGTACTAACTGTCTATCACAGTGACACGAGAGCAACAAACAACAAAGCTGGCAACAAAATTAGTTGACTCAAATGGGTTTTAAATACCTTGTTTCTTGACTACGCATTTGGACAGGAAGAGGAAAGTCACGAACCTTGTAATTGATTCCGACTGCACCAGTGTGACCAGTTGCCTGATTACAATCTTCATTTGAATCTACAATCTTTTCTATTTGAGTGTACAAGCAAATAGAAAAGCCCTCACAACAAGGCAATACTTGGCAATATAAGGCAATATTGCCCACAGATGGGAATGTTAGACCTGAAAAGGAACCTCCTACCAGGCTAGATTTTGGTCTTGGGACGAGAGTGGCTTTAATTCTTAATAATAAATTATAACAACCATGTAACTAATCTGTGAACTTAAAGCTGGTTATTTGGCTGCCATGCCACTGATTGAGGTTTAAAAACCTGTTATAAGTCCTCTTATACTGGTTCATAGTTACACCCCAGTTCATGTAAATCTTAAATTAAATTAAAATGAAAATACTCTAATTGAGTTGTTTTGACACAATGTGATGTTCATAGCTCATCTAGAGGAATAAATGACATGGAAAAGAAAATGGAAACGCTGCAGACAAAAACATAGCTTAAGTCAAGACAAGAGTCATACATCAACTTTACAAGCAGGCATTCACTACGAGTGTGTATTATGAAGGAACAAAACACTCGGGTGTGATGTTATAGGAAAATAATCAATGCCCTGAAGTTGATAATTTTCCACATATTTTAAACAGCACATTTATACCACAGCAATTTGCCAACAATAACATTTTTTAAATTTAATAACAAATGACATCATGCGTTTTAACAGTTTATAGTTGCCTTTAACGCTGTGGAACGCCTGTGAAATAGGTTCCTGTTATCACTTATGTTATAACTTTTAAACAGTAGTTTGCACACCAGCCTCTCTTTTTTTCCCTCTTTCTTGAAGTTAGATAGAAATAAGCCACTTTTCATGTTACTGAGAAAAGACAAAGTCCTCTGTCCTGCAGACTTTCAAATGGATTCAACAGCATTGTCGTTTAAGACATTATAAAGGTGTTTGTGCTAAAATAAACACTCTGACTGCCTGAACCTGACAAGAGGAGAAGTACAGACTCACACCCTTCTATATTTAACAGTGAGGATAACTTCCCAAGTGACTATACACTGGTGTGATCACAATCTTTCTATAATGTGCTTAGAAATGAGGAACGTCGACAGTATAACTCAACTAAGACTCATTACAAGAAAGTTTAATGTACTTAAATTGTACATTAAATTAAATTGTTCTCTGAATCTGAATCTCTGAATTTCATGCTAAATAATCCTTAATAAGTGATTACTAAAAACAGTGTATCAAGCCATTCTACCTAATTTTATATCAAATATTCATATTTCTTTATGTACAGGACCCATGCACAGTATTACAAAGTGCCAGTAATCTCATGAAAAGTAGCAAAGCACAAAAGTGGTTTATACAAAATATAATCTAATAACTACATGGAAAGCTGACCTCCTCAGCGAATAAACACTTCTGTTTGAGAGTCTAGCACTCCACCCTTAAAGGAGAAAGTGTACTTTATATGGGTTCTACACACTCGCTCCTTATTTTTAAAAAACTGTGAATAGAATCCAGACTTACGGCAAACTCAAAAGACCAGACCTGGTTTGACTTGTGCTACCTACCCCTCAAACTTACATTGTTTATTTAATAACCAAAAGGCTCCTGTTAATGTTTGGCTAAAACAGCAGAAGACCACGTCAGATTCCACTTTTGCCAGCCAAGAACAGGAATCTGTGGTTACAGTGGGCACAGGTTTACCAAAACTGAACATGAAGATTGGAACAACATTGTCTGGTCTGATGAATCTCAATTTCTGATATGACATGCAAATGTTAGGGTCAGAATTTGGTGTCAGCAGCATGAATTAAATGAATGTGGTACAACGGAAGATTCACAGCAGGAATGTACAGCTGACAAATTGGCAGCAGTTATGTGATCCAACGTTTCCAACACCCTGAGGAATCCATGCCATGCATGTTCCTAGTAACGTACCGGTGCTGTGCACATGCAATTAAATATTTGTAGACATCAGTTTTCACAAAATGCCTTTAGCATTTAATTCAACCTATACTAACTGCTCAGGGCAATCAGCTTAGCTATTTGTATATTACATTAGTCATCATCTGGCCTGTGTAAGCATAATTATTTACATGTTACCATATTGTTCAAAGACAAATACAATCTGAAATGAGCATCTGTTCGACAACACATGCTAGCACTAGTTCTAACTGAGCTCTAACTGTGATGTTGACAAGGCAAAACTGGAAAATTGAATGTTGTCAAACTTTCAGAACATTAATAGTGGGTATGTTTCTTATTCTGATAGCTTGGTGTTAAAGAACAGATTTTGGTATAATTAAAGAGACAGAAAGAGCTTTAAAAAAAAAAAAATCCCCAAACACTTGACTAACTGCAATTCTACCAAGTTCTTCTAGAAGAACATTTTATTTGGAGGTATCAGATTATCAGGAACTGCCTGAGCAGTTAAGGAAATAGCACAGCGCATAATGAGCCATGAAGATAACACTTCATCACTGTAAAACCTAAACATCAGGATGAGAGAGAAACATGATCTGTTCTCGAGATGTCTTCACATGAAAACATTGGCTACATGATCCTTTGAGATGGCCAAAATTGCCTCAGTGTTAGGACAAAACCAGGCATGGCCTGCAATCCTCTCACTGCATGAGTAAATCTCTCAGTGCAGATCACGTGGTGAAATGAAGAGAGTCTGGAAATGACAGCAGATGGGGATGA
>CM040985.1:15224120-15230191 GCA_022985145.1 Pangasius djambal
TCTTTTACATCATGTGTACTGCCGGGTGTGTGTTAGTTGCTTACCTGGGGAAGGGCACCAGGATGCACTATGGAAAGAAGGCAAGCCAGTGGAGACATTGTGACGCAATGTTCTGCTGGGAAACCTTGGGTCCTGGCATTCATGTGGATGTTACTTTGACACGTACCACCTACCTAAACATAAAGGCAGTGGTCTGCTGCTAACATCTTGGTGCCAGATACCACAGCACACCTGCAGAGGTCTTGTGGAGTCCATGTCTCGATGGGTCAGAGCTGTTTTGGTGGCAAAAAGGAGACCGACACAATATTAGGCAGGTGGTTTTAATGTTATGACTGACCAGTGAACATTACAGTGGAGGTAAAAATAGCAGCCTGGATGCAGTTCAGGGTGCATTAAACAGAGTGGAACAATTTCATATATATTAAATAATAGCAATAATATATAGTAATGACAATATTAATAAATAATATATTTAATAAATAGAAATAAACAGTACTATTTATTAAAAATATTTAAAATAATAATAAACTTGTAAAGTAATATCAAATAATTTATAACAGACAAACAAACAACAACAACAACAACAATAATAATAATAATAATAATAATAAAGCATCTAGAGCAGGAACCTGTAAAAACTGTAAAAAAAAACAAACAAACAAACAAACAAAAAAAAACTCCATCACCACAGCCCCCAGGTGGCACTATCCCCAGCAATCCAAATGGTTCTTCAGGCCGTCCATATGGGGCCACCCCCAGCAGCAGCGAGCAAACTCATCCGATGAGAACACCAACCAGAATGGGTCAGGATGGGTCAGGCAGGTCCGGGGAGCAGAAGGGGTCAGGATCACTGGCATCCCAGAAGTAGCATGTGTAGCTCGACAGAAAGTGAGGGAGAGAGAGAGATGGAGAGAGAGGGAGAGATTGTTAGGTAAGCTTTTGTCCTCTAATGGTTAAGGACAATGTACTTTGTGTGCAGAGTGCAAGCAGGGACTCTGGCAAGACTAGCTATGACAGCATAACTAAAAGGGAGAGCCAGAAGCTAGCACAGACATGAGGACACCCCGGGACATAAGGCATCCAGCCACGCCACCGTCGACAAACCTGAGTGAACGTGTGAGAGTGGGGGGGGACAGCATCCAAACATCCCAGTTCACCACAACACTCTATGCCTGTGAACCCTCCAGACCTGCCCCTGTACCTAAGAAAAAAACTATTCACAAAAGGCTTGACTAAACAAATATGTTTTCAGCTTAGACTTAAACACTGAGACTGTGTCTGAGCCCCGAACACTAAGTGGAAGGCTGTTGTAAAAGCCTATCTAAAAGACCAAAAGTTTGCACAGGTACTGTGGCGCGAGACCATTTAGTGCTTCATAGGTCAATAGTAGTATTTTATAATCAGTGTGGATAAGATAGGGGTGATGTGGTCATATCTTCTGATTCTAATAAGGACTCTTGCTGCTGCTTTCTGGACTAACTGGAGCTTGTTTATGCATCTACTGGAACATCCAGACAGTAAGGCATTACAATAATCCAACCTAGAGGTAACAAAAGCATGAATTAATTTTTCTGCACTGTGTAGTGACAATATATTTCTTATTTGGCAATATTTCTGAGATGAAAGAAAGCGATCCTAGTTATATTATCTACATGAGCTTCAAAAGAAAGACTAGAGTCGATAATCACACCAAGGTCTTTTACTGCTGCACATGATGAAACAGAAAGGCCATCCAGAGATATTATGTAATCAGAAAGCTTACTTCTAGCTGCATGTGGACCTAGTACATGTACTTCTGTCTTGTCAGAATTAAGTAAGAGAAAGTTAATAAGCATCCAGTTTCTAAAGTCTTTTACACATTCCTCAACTTTATTAAACTGGTGTCTGTCATCTGGCTTTGCTGAAACATACAACTGTGTGTCATCAGTGTAACAGTGGAAGCTAATACCATATTTACGAATAATTTTGCCCAGAGGTAGCATATATAAAGAAAAGAGCAGTGGGCCAAAAACAGAGCCTTGTGGGACACCAAACTTTACCTTAGTATGATAAGAGATGTCACCATTTACGTTTACAAACTGATAACGATCAGTCAAATAAGACTTGAGCCAGGAAAGGGCCGTTCCCTTAATGCCTACTACATTTTCCAGTCTATCGAGGAGAATAGCATGATCAATGGTATCAAAAGCTGCACTAAGGTCAAGCAGCACAAGCAAGGAGACACAACCCTGATCAGAGGCCAGTAGTAAGTCATTTACCACTGTAACCAGTGCTGTCTCTGTGCTATGATGAGGCCTAAATCCTGACTGATGCATTTCATGAATGTTATTCCTATGTAAGTATGAGCATAGCTGCTGTGCTACAACCTTTTCTAGGACCTTGGCCCTATTCTTTGCCCGGTTTCAGTTCACCCTATCCTATCGCCCCGGCTTGAAAAACACCAAGGCCAGTGCGCTGTCCCATGTCCATGCCACAGGTTCCCATGAAGACAAAGAGGAGTTCCTTCTCGGTCAAATGGAGTGTGTCAACCAACTGATTCCTCCATACCTTCTGTGTAGCCAAACCGGAGGACTGGGCACAGTTCTTGCCATGGACAGAGTATACCCAAAATTCTCTCCGTCATTCAGCCAGGAAGCTCACACCGTTCCAGTGCGTGCTTGGATACCAACCCCTGTTGTTCACCTGGAACACTAATCCCCCTGACTTACCAGTGGTAGAAGAAGGTAGAAGCGGTAGAAGAGAATGCGCATAAAAGACTGGTATGAGCCACCCAAACCTACAAAGTGTGGGCACCAAGGACCTGAGACAACCCCACACATGTAAAAAGCTCAGCCCCAAGTACATTGTCCCTTTAAAATTCTCAAACAGATCAACGAAGTTACATATAAACTGAACTTACCTCATCACTGTCGCATAGCCCGCCTAAAGCCAGTCGTTACCGGTCCTTTGGCCATGGACGTTTTAACTGATTCTTCACCTACTCCTGTCAACATAGAGGGCCAGCTGGCCTGCCTGGTCAAAGCCATTCTGAACTCCCATCTCAGGAATGGCGGGCTGGAATGCCTCGTGGAATGGGAGGGGTACGGCACAGAGGAAATCCAGCACACAACATCCTTGACCCCAACTTATGCCAGGAATTTTTCACTTAAGTCACCCAGAATGCCCTATACCACAACCTAGAGAGAGGCCCAGTGCTACCCAAATGGAAGCTATGTCAGGTAACAACAGTCCATGAACTCCAGTTCCCAGCAAACACCACGGCCTACAAATATGGCCGCACCAGACTACATTCCCCAGAGCACACACACGCACCACTCGCAGTCACCGAGCTTCTGATTGAACACACCTGTGTTCAATCAGCTGCACTCACACAGGACTCTTTATAAAGAGAAGCAATTTACGGAGCATATGCTCAGTTTGTCTTTGTGCTCCTGACTGTATCAAGCCTTTATGTGTTTATTGTTTCTCTGGTTTTGACCCTGTTTGCTTATCATTTATGTCTTTGCCTTGCCTGCATTAGTCTGTTTGCTCATCGTGTGAACTCTGCTCATTTTGACCTTGAACCTGCCTATCGATTTGGATTAGTTGACCTGTGTGTTATTAAAAGCTGTTTTACCTGCAACTGCATCTTTGTCTCCATTACATAACACAGGCACTCTGTATAGTTCAAATCCTGGTAATTCCACTATAACATTGGGAATCATGTTGTTGAGCCATGTCTCAGTGAAGCAGTAAACTGAAGTCGGAGAAAAGTCCTTTTTTGTGCTTGCAAGAATTTTGAGTTCATTTATCTTGTTACAAATTGAGCACATATTAGACAGGAATTGGAGCTCTGAAATAATATTTTGGTGACTGGCCCTTGAGTATTTTGATGTGGTCTAATCTGGCCCCTTTTGACGTAAGTTTGGATACCTCTGCCTTAGTGGCATGCTTTTGGGAGGTGGGAGGACACTACACAACTCGGAGGAAATCTACATGGCGAGAATATGAGAAACGGTGCACAAAAAGTAACCCAAGGACCCTGGAACTGTGAGGTGGCAATGTTACCCGCTGCGCCCCACATAAAAATGTTCATATGAAATCATGACAACCTAAAATTGACTTTAAAGTTGACTTGCCGTAAAACAAATGTTTACAAGCTCAAAATTTCAGACCTTTTATGAATAGATGTGTTAAAGGAGCAGATTGTAATTTTTATTGCCTTTTGATGCATGGCAATATTGTGAATCACTGTTTTAAAGGTATGTTTGACATGATGTGATTACTACAGGTCCTAGAACACTTTTACATGCTGTACTCTTAATTCTTTTTACTTGCAATAATAGTAATAAATATAGTAATATAGCACTTATTTGCTAACAGATTATAAATGTTATTATATATTAATATATCTTTAAAGTGTTTGGCTTGGGTAACAGTGCTTTCTATGGGTCACACATCATGAGGGCAGACAGTGACACATGCATAACACATACAAAGGCGTCCCTACTGCACAGCTGCCTTGGAAACTTTCCATATAATAATACTTTACTCTTTAGCATTAGCAACATGCAATTGTAAGTTAGTATTCCATTTTTTTTAATATACCAAAGCAAAATAGCTTTTGTTATTTAATTGTAAATGTCACCAATTTTATGGTTTGAACTCTGTGCTTCAGTACCATCTATGACCTTTATAAGAAACCAGAGAATAACAATCATTCAAAATTCTGGCTTAAAAGTGGCATTAAGACTTTATTCAGTTTATTCAGAGCTTATAAGACTTTCAAAATGAGTACTTTGAGTAATTTCTGACTGTTACTTAATAGCCTCTTGAGACAGGATTATGGTAAAGAAGGAATGGGGTCCCTTTCCAGTTGACTGTCTGTGCACTGGTGATCGTCCCATGAGGAGTCGCACGCCAAACGCATCGAGTTTGTCCTTTCCACAGGGAGGGTTTCAAGACAAACCGTCATAAATCCATGGGATGACGCCACTGACTTCCAGCAGGCCGCAGGAGAGGATGGGGAATGGAAATGGAAATGGCTGGGTAAGAGGATATCTAGCTCAAGGTGAAATTAAATGCAGGATTTACAGATATTTCAGGACATCGCTTTCTATCACCTGAAAAAGAGAGACAGATGTAGATTTATAAAACTTTAATTTTACATATCACCATAACAATTCTTGCCTAAGTGTTTGGCAGATAACACTTTTATCATACTGTATTGAAAAACGACTGAATGCTATTCAGAGTTTCAGGAAATGGAACTACGTGTGGCTTCTTGAGTAAGAATTTCCGTGATGCTGCCTTCAAATTGGTCCAAAATAAGTACCATTAGTAGACAGCTGTCCTTATGTTGCCTTCTTGATAACGCAAACACTGCCTATCTAATCAGCTTCCTCCCAAAAAGAGTACTGGAGTAGTGATAATATTTTGAACTGTCCTTGATAACAATGTCTGCTAAATACTGCAAAACAGCTTCATTACTGCAAAGCAGATGCTTCATTAAGACAATTTTAATCTCATATCTGAGTGAAACCTAAATCAGAAAACTAGCACGTCCTATGATGCAAGTCAAACACTCACAAAATAAGCAAGTTTAGCCAAGCTAACTGGTTACATAAGCATAATACTTGCTAATGTAACCAGCTAAGTATTTATCATAGCTAACGTTATCTCTCCATTAGCAGCTATTTAATTTTATTGGCTAGCCAGGTTCACTAACAAACTTATTATTTAGTATGATAGTAGTATGTAAGTAAAACCAACGTTAACAAGCTAGCTAACATTAGGCTAACTATTATATTTTGTAAACTAGTAGCCAAGGTCGCTAGCCAGTGTTAGCCCTTATGCTCCCAGATTGGTGGCTATCATGAGCTAGAGGGAGATTGTGCTACATTGTGTGAATTTGCATCACCTGAACTGGGAGTGAAATAGATTTCTGTTTTCACCTGGATGCAAATAGGTTCTATCTCAACATTTTTTGCAAACATGGTGCAGAAAGTGAGAATATATTTTCTACTTACAATTGGATCATCAAGTGGCGAGTATCTCTTCACAACCTGGCCTTGTCGGTCAATGAGGAACTG
>CM040985.1:15247212-15296818 GCA_022985145.1 Pangasius djambal
TCTGTACATAACAGGTCTTAACTGTACATTCTGTTTATTTACTACTGTTTATACTGTACATTCCCTTTACTGTTTATATTGTACATACTGCACTTGCTGCTTTTTGCACTTCTGATTAGATGCTAAACTGCATTTCGTTACTCTGTATTCATACTGTGTAATGACAATAAAGTTGAATCTAATCTAATCTAATCTAATTAGCCCTGCTGCCACTAGCAAGTCAGCCATTAACGCGTCTCCACCACTACGGGACTCTGTAATCTGTTTCATACAGATCGTGTTGATATTGAGTTCCCTGTTTGTGAGTAAAGACTGTGAACCTGCTATTATTTATCTGCCTGCATCTTCGTCCTTTGCATCAGCTCTTTCGCCATTGACTGTGTGTAAACCGTTGTGCTCATTAAAGACTCGTAAAGTTGAATCTCTGTCCACTATTGGCCAGTAGCACTCACCCCAGTGGTGATGAAGTGTTTCGAAAAGCTGGTACGGAAACACATACTTGCATTCCTACCTCCCACCTTTGACTCACATCAGTTTGCCTACAAGGCAAATAGGTCTACAGAGGATGCCATAGCCACTACCCTTCACACTGTGCTAACCCACTTGGAGCAGCAGGGTAACTACGCTCGACTTCTCTGTGTGGACTACAGCTCGGCATTTAACACTATCCTCCCATACAGACTGGTGTGTAAACTGTTGGACCTGGGTCTGCCTTACTCCACATGTCTTTGGATTAAAGACTTCTTGTCAAGATGCCCACAGAGGGTTAAAGTAGGCCATCACCTTTTTACAGCCATTAGCCTCAGCACCGGCTCCCCTCAGGGCTGCGTACTGAGTCCCCTGCTCTATACTCTCTACACACATGACTGCACCCCTGCCCACGTCAGTAATAACATCTTTAAATTTGCAGACGACACCACTGTAGTGGGACTAATTTCAGGGGGTGATGAGTCTGCCTACCGAGATGAGGTGCAGCGGCTGTCGAAGTGGTGTACAGATAACAACCTGCTCCTGAACACATCCAAGATGAAGGAGTTAGTCATTGACTTCAGGAGAAATAAAACTGACATCCAACCAATACTGATTGGCGGGGATTGTGTGGAGAGGGTCACAGACTTCCGCTTTCTGGGAGTTTTCATTGAGGAAGACCTGACCTGGGGTGTGAACACCACAAATCTGGTGAAGAAAGCACAGCAAAGACTCTACTTCTTGAGGGTCCTCAGGAGGAACAACATTGCCCAGAGTTTGCTGGTGTCTTTCTACCAGTCCACCATCGAGAGTATTCTCACATACTGCCTCTGTGTGTGGTTTCAACTACAGAGAGTTGTCAGGTCTGCCGAGAAAATCATCGGGTGCCCTCTCCCTACCCTAGAGGATCTACACAGTTCCCGCTGCCTCAAAAAAAGCGCAAAACATAATCAAAGACACATCCCACCCCGGTCACTCTTTGTTCAATCTGTTACTGTCAGGCAGACGGTACATATCCCTTAAAACGAGGACAAACCGATACAGAAATAGCTTCTACCCTGTAGCTATACAATCTGTAAATGCCAAATGACAGTGCATGTTCATGCCAAGCTGAAAAATGTTTTGCATTTGAAATTTGAAATTGAACTGTGCAATCTTCTGAAAGTGCAATATTTCAAATCTGCAATATCTCTTTGTTGGTGCAATATTTTAACTGTGCAATAATCTTGATGCCATATTTTCAATAAGTGCAATATTCTAACTGTGCAATATTTCTTTGAAGGCCATTTGTAAAATAAGTGCAATATTTTAACTAATCAATATTCTTTGACGCCATATGTACAATATGTGTAAATACCTGTATATTTTTTTATTTTATTTGATTTTATCTTATTCTATTTTATCTTACTGTTTGCACTGAGAGTACTCACTCAATTTCATTGTACATCCACTGTTACAATGACAATAAAGAATTACTTAAATTACTTACTTAAACGTTCTGCATTTGGGTCCGACTCCAGCTTTCTGACAGTACCATCTGGCCAGGCATGGACCCAGCAAGTTTTCAAGCGCTGTTGAGCTCGTTATCCAACACCACAACCACCCACGAACGTTGCCTGAAGGACTTAACCAGCGTCACTCAGGATCTGGTTCGCCGCATGAGCCAGCTCAGCCCTCAATCGTCAATGGCGATGCCGGCTCCACAACCTGTCCGGGAACCTCATCTGCCTCACCCGGAGCGCTTCGCCGGGGAGCCAGGCCTTTGCCGCTCCTTTCTCAAGCAGTGCTTTGTGATCTTCGAGCTACAGCCATCGTCTTTCCCTACGGAGAGAGCCAAGATTGCATACGTCATTTCTCTGCTCATGGGCAAGGCTAGGCTATGGGCAGCGGCGGAGTGGGAACGGCAGTCCACCATCTGCACCTCATACGACGCAACCCCCCCAAGAGAGAGTCTTTGCTGGCGCTCTTCGAGATGGTCCAAGGGAACCGCCTGGTAGCAGACAGCAAGTGGAATCCAGCAGCGCTCTACGATGCCTTCTACAGGGGCCTTGCAGCGGATATCAAGGACGAGCTCGCCACCTGTGAATTGCATGACCAACTCGATGGTCTGATCCACCTGGCCTCCCGTGTCAATAGTTGTCTCGACTTGGCGATCGAGAACCCAGAGTGCCACTCAAACGCCTCCTGGCTCCCTATCTCCACCGGAAGCACTGGAACCCATGCAGATCGGTTCGACACAAGCTATCCGCCAGCGAGAAGGAGAGACGTTGCTCATCCAGCCTGTGCTTCTACTGTGGGGGCTCGGGGCACATGGTGCGGACCTGTCCAGCAAAAGGGAAGGCTAGTCATAGTTGTGGCCTAATGGTTAGCGAGTCGGACTTACAACCCAAAGGTGATCCTGAAGGTCGTGGGTTCGAGTCTCAGGCCAGCAGGGATTGTAGGTGGGGGGAGTGAATGACCAGCGCTCTCTTCCACCCTCAATACCACGACTGAGGTGAGTCCCTTGAGCAAGGCACCGATCCCCCAACTGCTCCCCGGGCGCCGCAGCAAAAAAGGCTGCTCACTGCTCCGGGTGTGTGTTCACTACTGTGTGTGTGCACTTGGATGGGTTAAATGCAGAGCACAAATTCCGAGTATGGGTCACCATACTTGGCCACACTTCACTTCACTTCACTTCACTTCACTTGAAGGAGGGGTCAGTGGCGAGCCGACCCATTCTGGTCCCCTCAAAGCCACTATTAAGGGCTCGGATTATGGCTGGCAGCCAGGACCACTACCTAGACGTATTTATTGATTCCAGCGCCGACTCTGAATTCATGGATGAAGAGCTAGCACAGCAGTTAGAGATCGAGACGGAGCCCCTTCCTTCAGCTCTCCTGGTAAGGGCCTTGGATGGCCACATCCTGCACCAAGCCCAAGCAGGCACAATCCCCACATTGTCTGGACGAGCGGCAGAATCCTGGACTGGGGAACATACTGCCACACGAGTTGAATCAGCACAACCTTCCCTGCCAGGGCCCCAGTGAAGGAGGAACCACCCCCTGACCTCAGTTCCGTGCCGCTGGTTTACCACGACCTCAAACAAGTGTTTAGCAAGGCCAAGGCTTCGTCACTGCCCCCGCATCGACCCCCTCCAACAGAACCACCTGAATGTGAAAGCCGAGAAGTGTGAATTCCATGTCATCACCACCACCTTCTTGGGGTTCACACTCTCGGCTGGTAGCGTATAGATCCAGCAGTTTTTGGGCTTCACAAACTTCTACTGGAAGTTCATCAGAGCAAGCCTTCCTCAGACTTAAGGATCTCTTCACGACAGCCCCTATCATAACCCTGCCTGACCCGACGCTCCAATTCGTGGTGGAGATCAACGCCTTTGACCTCGGCGTGGAGGCCGTTCTGTCTCAGAGGATAACCACCTACATCCCTGTGCCTTCTTCTCCTGCTGACTCAGCCCAGCAGAGCAGAACTACGCAACGGGCGAACGTGAACTCCTCGCCGTCAAGTTAGCCTTTGAGGATTGGCGACACTGGCTCGAGGACGGTGAGCAGCCATTCATAATCTGGCCCGACCACAGGAACCTAGAGTACCTCCGGACAGCCAAGAGATTAAATCCCAGGCATGTCAGTTGGGCACTCTTCTCCGGACAACTTCTCGTTGTCGTATCGCCCTGGTTCGAAGAACGGCAAACCCGACACCCTTTCATGTCAGTTCTCACCAGCGGGAGAGGAACCCCCCCGAAGAACGCATCCTCCTGTCCTCGGTCCTGGTGAGAGCCCTTCGCTCAGACATAGAGAGGAAGGTGCAACAGGCTGCCGTCAACGAACCCATGCCCGAGAACTGCCCGGAGGGCAAGCTCTGCATCCCTGATTCCATGCGTTCACAGGTTCTGCAGTGGTGCCACAGCTCTGGGATATTTTGGCATCCAGGTATCGCCCGTACCCAAGCACTCATCCACCAACGCTTTTGGGGGAACACCATCAGGCAGGACTGGCAGGACTCCTCCGACCCCTGCCTGAACCCAAGAGACCCTGGTCGCACCTGTCTACGGACTTTGTCATGGGCCTCCCTTGCTCCACTCGAAACACCGCCATACTCACCGTGGTGGACCTGTTTTCCAAGATGGCCCACTTCATACCGCTGGCCAAGTTGCCGTCAGCCAAGGAAACAGCCTGGATCATGGCCCAGCACGTCTCTTGCCTCGACGGCCTGCCACGCAACATTGTGTCTGACTGGGGGCCCCAGTTCACATCTCTCTTCTGGAAAGAATTCTGCCAGCTCCTAGGAACCACCGTCAGCCTCTCATCCACAGCCAAAAGCCAGACAGAACGCCTCAACCAGGAGCTCGAGATGGGGCTGCGCATTCTGTACTCTGAGGACCCATCATCCTGTCTGTGAACTTGGTCTTGGTAGAATACCCCCACAACTCACTCCTATCAGCTGCCACGGGCATCTCACCATTCCAAGCCGACTACGGGTACCAGCACCCACTCTTCACCACACAGGAGTTGGAGGTGTCTGTACCCTTGTCAAGCGATGCTGGCGCACCTGGAGAAGAGCCTGCCTCATGTTGCTGAGGAGTTCCAGGAGTTACGCCAAGTGGGCCAACCGCAAGCGCCCCAGGGCCCCACCCTACCGCGTTGGCCAAAGAGTGTGGACTAAGTGGTAGCTCAGTGGTTAAGATGTTGGACTCCTGATTGGAAGGTTAAGCGTTCAAATCCCATCACCGCCAAGCTGCCACTGCTGGGCCCTTGAGCAAGGCCCTTAACCCTCAACTGCTCAATTGTATAAATGAGTTAATTGTAAGTCCCTCTGGATAAGGGCATCTGCCAAATGCCATAAATGTAAATGTAAATGTGTGACTATCCACCAGTGACCTGCCTCTCAAGATGGCCTGCAGGAAACTGCCTCCTTGCTTCGTGGGACCATTCCCCATCTCCAAGGTGCTCAACCCAGCGCCTTGCAGATCCATTCCACGTTCCATGTGTCCCAGCTCAAGCCTGTCCAAGCCTGCTCGTTGGTACTGCCCCCAGACCCCTTACATCCTCCCAGTTCATCGACGGAGGACCAGCTTACACCATCCACCGCCTCCTGCACTCCAGACATAGGGGAAGAGGACTCCAGTACCTCGTGGACTGGGAAAGTTATGGCCCCGAGGAGCGCTCCTGGTTTCCGGCTCGGCACATTTTAAACCCGAAACTCATCACCCAATAATTTTTTAATAACCTTAGGGTGCCATTATACGCGTTATACATTATACTGTGTGTTATATGACAGCATGACGTGCTTACTGAAATCTCTGGGTCAGTTGCTATTTGGAACAGTCCTGAGAGATTTAAATGTCATTTATTTTTTTTTCTCAATGTCACAATTTAAGGACTAAAATGACAAAAATGAAAGCAGAATGAATTCACAGTCAAGTGAAAATGTTATGGATTAATAAACGATTGTGTAAATAAGTATAATAATGATGATGCCATGTACAATGCACATGCTCTCAATAGGAAAATATCACAAAGCACACTGTTTCTGTTGATCTTCAATGATCTGCAAAAGTCCTAACTGTATAATGTATTACATAAATATATTACCACCTGTCAGCTTTTAGGAGAAGTTGACCAGCTGATTTTATTAAAAGAATAGTACATTAAAAATTAATTAATACATGGACATGCACATTTTCACCAACAATGGCTTGGAAAAAAACATCTACATTTCTAATAATGTATGAAAAGCATGTGCTCTGTTGAAACTGCTAGTTTTCACTTGTTAGTGAAGAATACTGAATTACGCTTCTTACTCACACCACTACACACATAGCTTGACTCATTTAAATATCCATGTTTGTTATAAAAAAAAAATATATGGATGTGTGGTAAACAAGGATCACATGCAGCTTCTATATAGCGCCATTCCTGAGAAACATGCAAATAAAAAGGAATGTGCATAGATAACATGCCACAGCGAAAACAAGGTACAGATATCACGTTCATGTGGTGTTTAGTATCTTAACACTGCACTGTTTCTGAAAAAAAAAAAAAGAACCCATATAATTTGGACCACCTTATGCATGTTTTCATCCAGTTTCTGGAACCGTCTGAGGAACTAAGGAGTTCTGGAACTCTCCTGAACAAGAACTAAACAGTTCTGGCTCACTGCAGGACCCAAGACTGTTATAAACAATAGCAGATGTTACGGAACAGTAAAGACTTTTCAGCTAAACTACAGCAACATGGTAGATGTTGAGAATTACGCTGCATTCACACTGGCAACAAGTTTTTAGCGTCATGCAACAGGTATAACTTGCATCCATGCAGTTCATCAATGTCTACTAGTGTCAGAATGAACCTAAAATGTTTCTTCTCCTTAAAGAAAAAATCCACCCTGAATCACTTGTATATCGTTTCTAATCAATATAATATAATCACAATTTCCATCACATTATCAAAAATGCTGTTCATAATGGGGCTAGTGAGAATTAGCCCTTGCTTCATCTCTACCTAAAGAGAGCAATGCAGTATCGCTTTAGTCCTTTAGTCCAGCTCTTTCACCTCCTCTCTTGTACATTCTGTATATACAGATCATCTTCTAAAGCTTCAAATTTCATGCTACTACCTCCATCAACACCATCGTGATTACAGACACTGATCTATTTTGGCGCATCAAACACTTCAAGCCTGTAGGCGCACAGGATAATGTTTTTGTCTAGGGGTGTGCCACTGCTCCTTACTCACAGTGGTAGTAGCCACATTATTTTTGCTTCTGATACGCATGTAATTTTAATCTCAGTTTAATCTCCAATGATCTATTTCAAATGGATTACCCCCCTCACCTTGCATTGCAGTTGCTCCACCTTCTGTCGTGATAATTCATCAACTCTCGATGTAAATGAAGCTGCTTTGTCATGTCGCCTCACTGCCAGTGTGAATGCAGGGTTAACATTAAATTAGAGTTTTAAACCAGCAGCAGTAAAGCAGGCATGAAGTGCAATTTCAAGACTTTTTTGCAGCCACTATATTTTTGACTCAACATGTGTGTGAAAACAAAAGGATCATGGAAATGTGTCTGTCAACCCGCACTGCATCTGACATAAAACAGGCTTGTTAGCTAAACAGTTAAAAAAAAAAAAAAAAAAAAAAAAAGACATTGTGTAAGAATATCAGACATCTTGTGAAGTTCCTGATCTGCAGAAAAGTACCAACTCTGAAGCAGATTACTGAAACTAAGGGCCAGGAACTGGTCTCTGTGGTGGAAACGTGCTTAAAGTTCCTGGATTCCTGAAAAGGTTCCTGCAGTGCAAGCGAGTCTCTTTAAATCAAGGGCTTTGTCCTTATACCTAAATACATGTCTCATGCTGATTAACACTGTGGCTCATTATTGTTGGACTGGTTGATGCTGAGTTGTGCGAATGAGCTTGTTGGTAGTTCGTCTGGACTCTCAAGCTCCGGAGGCTCACTCTCAGGCAATGCAGGAGGTTCGCTGTCTGAACCTGAGTGATTCTGGACCTCTGCTGTGGGAGGGGTTACTTCAGGATCCTCATTATTGACTGGGGAGAGTGGCCGTTCTTCAGTCCCGCCTCCTTCTTCCAGCTCAGAGTCAGAATCCAGACTATGCTCCAGGGACCCCAGTGTGCCTGTGGAGCCTTCTAATGGAAAACAGGACAGGGAGATAAACACCTCAGTAGATGAACATCGAAGATTTTCCTACAATGTGAAATTCAGTAGTCCTAAAATACCACACCTAGTCCCTGATTTATCTTGTCTGTCTCAGTTCCTCCATGTTCTTCAGTGCGATCTACTTCATCATCATTTGTACCTGAGTCCTCCCCATCGATACTGCTCTCCTGCACATCACAAATTCAAATGTGCTTTAACAGAATATCAATGTTGCTTTAGTATGGGTCTTATTTTAGAGATGAATGTCAAGAGAAATGCATCAATCGTCAGAAAATTGAGAAACAAAGACAAAGCTTTGCACAGGAAGTCAACATAGGATTAAAGCCACATTGGTAGACGTCCTAAACAATTATTAATCTCTGAACAACCTATTATGATACTATAATAATTACACAAAAATATGTATTAAAATTCACAAAATTCAAAGCCAAATTAAAGGAATGATTAGCACACGCATGGATGCTATTTTGCCTAGTCTTGGAGTATAATCTATCTTGCAAATATTTGTCATGCAACCCCCACCCTCCCATCCCTGTGGAAAAGAGCATCCGCTCAAGAACCTTGTACTTGTCCTTAATGAACAATTTTTAATATTAAAGCCCAATAAAAACAATGACAAGCCATTCCCTGAGCAGATTTGTTACAGCTGTGAATGGGGCTTCTTGCACACACCTGCTGCAGTGATGGGGAATGGACTATAGTGATACCGCCTGTGCGATTTGACTCAGAGGGGAAGACAGTGAGATAAAACACAATGAGTGTCTCCACAATGCGGGCCTGATAGGGGTAATCCACCAGAGAAGATAAGGACACTGTAGCCCCCGAGGGCCGGGGCCGCATCAGTGAGGGCCCAAACACAATGCCCAGATTACTGGGGCTCATCTTATTGTCCTCTTCCAGCTCAGCAATCCTACAAAGTGAATAATATAAACAATTATTTTATAAAATGTAAAAAAATCCAAACCTTTCACATTTTTAAAAAGAAAAGACCCTGTATGAGCTTTAAAGGTTACGTCTAGATGATACAACAGATGTTCATTTAGGACTGATAATGAGAAATGGTTCAAATGTAGCCATAGAATGAACTTCTTGCTTCAAACTTTTAACTCTTTTTTTTTAAAGCAAATTTGGGTGTCGCATTTTGAAGTGATTAAAAAAATCATGAATAAACACAGTATACCTGCCAAAATTTTGCTTGTGTCATGTTTGTGGCACAGAGGATAGGCCTTTTCGAGCATTTAGTGTAGGTTACCTACGGAGATGGCGCGCTATGTAGCGCAGTGTGCTCATGTTCGCTTTGGGCAGCTCACTGAGGAGCTCCTTTAGTCTGTGCACCAGGTTCAGGAGTTGAGGGTCTGTCTCTGGACCCAGATCAACCAGATCAGGCCCTTTCCCAGCCTCGGCTCCCTCAGGTCCCACCAGGGCCAAGCTTTCCTTCGCAAGGCCCATAAGACTGTTGTAGAGGCGGAAAGACAAGATGGGCTCTGGAAGCTGAACAGAAGTACAAAATATGACATGTCAAAATTTCACTGTTTCAGTATATACTTATATGAAATATAATAATTCTTTTAAGGCAAAAAATCCATATTTAATATTTACGATTATATGTTCTGGTCTTATTATAGGTCTGGTTCTAACCTAAGACACGTTGCCACTTGGCCATGTAGTAATTTGTTCTGTATGCGACAGCATTTATGTAGAAGTTATTAAAATTTAAATTTAATTTTTAAAGCAACAAAACTGATAATTATACAGAAATCTTCAGGCCATAATTAAGAAGCTGAATGAATCATATAAGCTTAGATGACACCCTCAGTCATCCTCATCTGGGTTTAACAGTGTAATAAAAATAACAAATCCACCTGTCTCAGGTAGAGCTTGAGCACGTTGCTGATGTCATGTGGAGAGGATTGCGACAGTTCCACGAGCTCTTTGCCATTTTCAAACGCCTGGCACAATTTCTCCACCCTGGTTTTCACCCCATTCACCCGGTAGATGCCCTGTATTGGGGAAAAAAGGAGGGATGAAGAAGAGGAGATTTAGCAGGGAACTTGCATTTCTGTAGAACTAATTTAAACTATAACAAAAGCCCCATCACTGGCTTTTGGTCTCACCTTCATTCTAAGTGCTCTCCTCTCTATCTCACATGTGCACTTTTTGATGATGAAAGGAATTCCATCAGAGCTGCTGCTGGACACCTGGGAAAATTCCTGTCCAAAGAGCTGGAGGCGACCCTGCAGTTTTTTATGTCCACACTGGATGGCCAGAGTCTCCAAACAGCGTTTATGGCAAGCCAGGAAACACTGCAACGTGTCAAAAAGCACATGCAAGACACTTATTACTTGTGCGCATTATCAACACTACAACGCTACTGAAATTTTTAATGTATATTAATGTCATGTAGACTCTGAGCTTTCCCATTACCAGTACGTTTAAACAGGTTAATGAAATTATTGCCAAAATCTGATTTTCTGCAGTTACCAGATTATTTTGTATATGTACCTGGAGGTACTGGAGGTGTCACCCTCCAGTTAACACACTGGACCCAGATAATCAGCCTGGTACAGCCATGCATACCTGGCCCAGGTTTGCCTGAAGCTGTAAAAAATGAAAAATAGACTGCCTGGGAACATCTGCCCAGCTACCAACACTGTACTCACCTCCTCACATTCTGCCCCCTGGAAGTACACATAGCTGTCACACTGCCGGCATTTTGCTGGAGAGCGCAGTTTGCGCAAGCGGTGAGTTTGCGCAGCTTTGGATAGGCCCACACTTCTAAATGGCCCAGTCGGCACCACGATTTCAGGCTCGATGCCATTAATGTCTGGAAGGAAAGATGGACAGAGGGGTAAGGCAGCAGGTCTATATCAGAGTTTAAAATTACTGCATACAACTCATACTAAACATCACCCAGTATGTGAACAACATTATAACAATACAGCCAAAGCTATATTCATGGTGTCCTGCACAAAAAGCAACAGTCTTTTTTCATTGTTATTTACAAAATAAAAAAGTGCAGAGAAGAAGGCAACATGTAAAGGCCACAATTACACTGCAGTATCTGAATGCTGCAACTGCTAAATATCTAGTTGTCAGGTATTAACAAATTAATCCAATGCATGTTAGTCTTTTTCTGCAAATGTTCTTTAATTCTTAACTGGCTGTGATGGATTAATACTTAATTAGCCTAGTTGCTAGTTATGCCATTACTGTATTTATATTGCACATCAATTCTAAAACAATGGCTACAGCAGTATGTAACATCTACTGCCTCATCATCTTTGATTTCATCTTTGAATCATACTAATACTACAGATTATACAATATATTGTGGTTGAGTTCACGAATGGGCAATTCTGCAGCACTCTGAATTATAGTGTTTAACCAAAATTCACCCTACAGTATTGCAGTATTTCACCTGACACTGCGGCATCTTAATTCTCTCTTTGTTAAACACTCTCTTTTGTGATATACACAGTGGTAATGAGGCTCATGTTATTCAGTCTTACTGGAAGTTTCAAAGTTCGCCATGGCCCCATCTTTTTCGTCTGCATCCTCATTTGATGACATGGTTCCTGTGGACGATGTTCGGGCCATTTTACTGATGTCACCTACAACGTGATCATGAGAGAACAATCAGTCTTAAAACTCCTAAAGCTGCATCTATATATTTCCTGTGTTACACCAAATGAAGAGTAGCAGCGTGTTATAAGCCTGAAAATAGCGTGTACCTGCACTGTTGGTGGGGGAGCCGAGGTCAATCCCTCCGACCACACTGTCTGTGTCACTCACTGTGGAGCCCCATGATTTGTGAGTCATGTGACCTCGTGCTAAGGGAGTGACAAGTATAACAGATTACGCACCATGTGCTGTAAGACATCAGTGAGAGAGAATAAGATAAGCTGTGTCTCAAATCATAGTCTTGATTTAGTTTCAGTTCATCAAGTGTGTTCAAGGGACCTAGCGTTTTAATAATGCCATCAGGAAATGCAGCTACACTGCAGACACAATTAAGGAGAAAAAAACATTTTGGATTTTAAAATCACGGCTGTCTTTGTGAAAGCTTCTAACACAGGTCAGTGATTTCAGGTACCGCACACTGATCTGTCATTTGTATGTTATTGTATAATTTGAGGTGTTACAATTCTACAAAATAGAGGCACTGGATTGCCAGACAGCACTTGAAAAACGGCAAATCAAAAATCAACGCAGCTATTTTTAAACATTATTTTAAAACCAATTAGAACACTTTTTTTTTTTTAGAAAAAAGCACAAGTTTTATTAGCTGAAGACATTTTGTCTAGAAGGTGATGCTATCATGAAATTATACATAAACGAAGCCCTTTAATATTGCAATTTGTGCTGAGGGCCACTGCATCAGACTTGCTCCATTACAGAAACAAATTCTCTGGTGGAGGAGAAAAGCTATTTTGTGGGTACACTAATGAATGGAATATTCAAGGCACATTTTCTCTCCACAGATGGACAGAAACTCTAAACCAGAACACCATTCTAACCAGTGACATACACACTGCATTTGATAATAATTAACATTTCTTTGATTATCAAGTGTTTGTAATGCACAGCTAAATGAATAATCCAGGAAAAATCAACTCAACATCATCTTAAACTGTACTCACCTTTCCTCTGCTCCTCTTTTTGAGGATCGGCTGTTTCTCCAGCTGTGACTGTCCCTTCAGTGCTGCTCAGTGCGTCCGTGTTGGAGCTGTCACTGCGCACTCTGGCTGCCTGCCTACAGTCACAACCAAACATATATTTAAGTCTACTGCACCAGATCACAGGCTAGTAAGATTTCAACCTATTTCTCTATTTTTCACTTATATAATATTTTTCAGCTAATGTCTGTCACATTCGTATTTTGAATTGTTAAAAATTGTTAATTTTTTCTACATACCTTATCATATACACTATACAAATTAAATATGGTATAAAGGACTAAGAATCTTCAAAAAAAAAAAAAAAAAAAAAGGCTTATCTCTACACTTTCAGCCTCTTAAAAAATGTTCTGAAAGTGTCCATGAATATCTTGATTTGTATAGCTAGGTATATTCTATGCTATTTATATAACAGTAAATAAAGCTCACAAAATACTTTGTAACAAACATGATTGTGCTCAACACTAATATTGCTAGCTAGCTTAGTTCTTAGTTTCAGTTCTGCAGCTGAAAACTGACATCGCTACCTGGGCTCATACGTAAAGCTCAACAATCTTTTACAGAAAACATGTTTCTAAGCTTCACTTAAAACTGGAACCATGTATGAGACACGCACTGGGTGCTGGAGGCACAGTAGGGCTCAAAGGTGTAATGGACCTCGGGCTCCTCACTCATCTGCAGCTCTTTGACGTGGGTGGCGTACTGCTGTCCCGGATCGTACAGCTTACTGCTCTCACACAGAGTCTGGTAGTGCACGGGCAGCCCCACCGTCTGCATGTGCATGATCTGGTAGTAGGAAATAGTGGCCTGGGAGGAAAAAGGAGTAACTTCATTAGAAGGATTGCAGCGGTATACTGCTAGATTTCCTACCTGACAAAAGAACTCAGGCGTTTTACACCACCTCAGGCATGGGCAGGATTTTTTATCATCATCCTAATAAATCTTAACAATGAAGGTAAATAAAAATAAATTTTGTGCTTTATTTACCCATTACTACAGTGAACCTAATGTCCTAATCCAGTACCTACTAATGTTTTGTAAGCTGGTACTGACTCACTTACAAAAGAATGAGGTTTGGCACTGAGAAAGCAGGATATTGTTTCGAAATTGTTCTTAATGAGACCTAAATGCAGTGGCTTGGATTCTTCTCAACTGTAGGGTGTTCTTTTTTCTAAAATTGCCCCCAGCTCCCTACTCCCAAGTCCACTGTGGGTTTTCTACACCCTCTCAACTACTTCTTTTAGATATTGCAGTGCATTGTGAGATTTCAGGTATAAACTGGATATTCTACATTATTCAGACTTGGCAAAACTACCAAACTAGGGCACTATATACAGTGACCAGTACATATGGTATGTTTTACCTGCCATACTAACATTACAGAGTAATACTTTTCAAGTTTGGTCATTTCAGCTTGCTACTAACAAGAGGCAGGCTTGTATACATGGTAATTATTTGCCATATGTTAGTTAAATGTATTGGTGTTTTGTGTTGACGCCTAATTTTTTTATGTTGGAAGTGCTAATTATTACAATCGTGCCCAGGGACCAGCACACAAACAGCACAGGAGGACACTCACAGAGCGGAGGGTCTGGTCACTCTGCTTGATGACCTCCTGGATCTGCCTCAGCACTGTAACCTTCATGTGCTCCAGCTCCTGCTGCTGCTGTGTGGCGTCTGCAACACACACTCGGTACGTGGCCTCTGCTTCCTCAGCCTGACACGTGGGAAATAAAGATACAGACAGACAAAGTGTTGTTTCGAATCATATTAACTACTGCAATAAAATTATTGTTTCATAAAGTGACAGTAAAGACTCATGTGCTTGTACACAAGGCAGACCTTATTGCGAGCCTCTTCCTCTAGTCGCTTTTTCTTATCCACCACTTTGGCTGTGGAGCTGCTGCCCTCCTCCTCTGCTCTGCTAGCTGCCGTCTTGGCCTTCTCATATTCCTCACAGCGAGCGATATAGACCTGCTTAGCACGTCGCAAATTAGCCTCGGACTCCAACTGCAAAAATGTGATCCCATTTTAAAGTACAATCGTAAAAGCTCATAAATTTGTTTTGAACATTTTTTAAAATAATAATTGCTTGTCACAGCAAAAAAAAAAAAAACTAGAGAGACAACAGAAAAGGGCACCTAGAGGTTTACTCTTACTAAGAAATCTAGATTCTGATATGCAAATTAGAAATGCCTCCACCCCTACATGTACTCTCTCCTTTGGTAAACCAGTGTCATAACAGAGATAATTTGTTGGAACATATACTGTATATACTGTATAGTGGGGTCTAAAAGTTCATTCAAATGTAAATAAAAAGAAGGTTTTCGAATTTTTAAATATTTAAAACAAAGAAAGTAAACGGTCAATATCTTGAATATGTAATATTCTCCTGATGCCTAATCTCTTCTATTGAAGTATATATTCAGATGACACTCTGATGGAATTCACATAAATATTTCAAAGATTCTACTTTTCATTCAGACTGTTGTCAATAATATAATTTGTAATGAAAATTGTTATAGTAAATTAGAACAGAATCCAAAATAGAAGAAATTTTCACTAGTGGTCTCAGATTTTTGGACCCCACTGTATATATCTTATAGTCATAGTTGGACAAACAACATTCACCAGTCATATTCTATTTCATGGCAAACAGCAAAACAGCATCAGATTTAGATAATCAGATCATCTGTGAAACATGCAATGGCCGGATGATAATAAGATGATAATACCACCAGCTCTCACCAGCTTTCTCCTGGCTTTGAGCCACTGTTCCTTCAACTCTTTTCGTTTCTTTTCATGCTCCTGTTTGCGCTGCATCAGAGGCTGTAAACAGAACAGTGTAAGCCATTCTCAAAATAAGAAACAAGAAGCATAAAAGTCAATGCATCTGCTGACATACATTTCAAAAACCATCTGTACAACAGAATAAAACTTTAGAAAAATAGTTTTAACTAGCTGGACCCGATTACATGCAAGTTTTGCTTCTTTAGGAAGATCATCTTCTCTTGTTTAACAGGGTCTCCTCCTTTGCTGTATGAGTATAGTTTTATTTTATTTTTATTTATTTTATTTACACTATTTTAGTTTTATTTATAGTTTTATAGTTAATGTTAATGGAGTTAATGATGGAACTGTTATTAATAATCTCATGTCTAGAATAACACAAGTTAGATTAGAAAACAATATGTTAGGGTATACAGTTAAGAAAAACCTACAAAGTTAACTGAAGATCTTGTCTTAAACATCTTCTGGTAAACAATATTACATATTAACGTATGTATTTAATATTAACTTGCACTAAAGATTTGCTCTCTGGTTTACTTTATTGCGGTAAATGTCTCAGCTGTGTACCTGTATGAAGGTCTGGCAGTGCAGGGTGTTTGCAGCTTGCTGTATTGTTGAACTCTGCTCCAGGTCCTGCTCCAGTGCCAGAGAGTATATGGAGAAGAAAGGCATGTGTGGCTGGAAGAGGAAAAAACAAGAGTAATACAGAGAAAAATAGCAGCGTAATTCAATTTACTTTATACCAGAGTGCTGTTGAATTCTTGATTCCGATTGGTCAAAAGGTGTTAATTCATTTCCTATAACACTGATAAAAAGTAAAAAGCAGTTCTTTAATTAGTAAAAAAAAAAGTAATCACAGCAATCACAAATTGCTGTGGTGTAAGAAGAATAAAACATTTTGGCATATGTTGTTGTGGGAAAATAATAACCTTATAAGATGCTAACACTAACTCCAATTTGCCTTGGGCTGCATCACACCACACCGTTGTTAATTATCTTCCTACAACAGCCTGTTGCGTTTTATTTGTTACATAAAGAGTCTAACTTACCTGTGTGATTGTTTGCTTGCATGTCTGATACAGCCTTTGGAGGCCTTTGGAAAACTCCATCTCTGCAATACAACACATTTAATACGCAAAGTGATCATCACGTGACATTAAAAGGAACAGACTTAGCAAACCAAGGAAAAAAGGACATGGTTAGCATTTAAAATGCATGAGATATTCACATCTTACCAAAAGAGAGGCGTTTCTCCACATAGCCAATGAGGTCCTTCATGTACTTGGAGATGGTCTTGGCATACGTCAGGGCAGAGTCCACTCCTCCCTCACTACGCTGCAGAAGGATGTCTACCTCCTCAGCTCTCATTGCTGTTCACACACACACACACACACACACACACACACACACACACACACACACACACATTTTTTCAGTCAGGTTTTAACAATCACATAAAGTCAATGCTTTAATTGAAAGGGAATTGAAGTTAGAATGATACCTAATTCAGAAGAGTCCTGTGAAGTCTCCACACCAGAGATTCTGTACAGATTCTCCATAGACTGACAACACAAACAGAATTACAGTCATGCTCTTCAATTCCCTCAGACATCATAGTTTAGTTTTTTCCTAAACTTCATCTGGCTCACTGCTATGAGGTAGTCTGGGCTTAGTCCCTGTCTGCTACTGTACACTTCAAGATTGATGCTGAGACACTTCAGTCAGCAGGAAGTGAGGACTCTGCCTTCACAATGCTCGTACACAGGCACAAACACACAGACACAGACACACACACACACACACACCTACCTTGCTCTTCTCTGTGGGCAGTACTGATAAAAGAGTGCTGCTATCAACCTCTCCCATTAAGAGCTCTGAGACACTGAGTAAGAGAGAAAAATACAGAGAGGAGAGAAAATAAATGCATACACTGCTCTGTGTGTTCCACACATCACTGGCAACACTATCACTGCTGTATGGCAGTAAAAACACCCGTAATCAGGTAATGGTTAATATTAGGGTTGAACTATTATTTGTTTTAATAATAATCAACATGTTTGTCTCTATTATTAAACATGATATGTAATATACTTAAATGATTCAACCAACTATTATGACTAAAAGGGCAACAATGTGAATGAAAAGGTTGTAAAGTACAATCAAACTGTTTCTAATGTGGTTGACTAATTAATTGTGAAAGTCATGAATAACTGCAGTATTGTAGTATTAAGAAAAAATGCAGTATAAGGAAAAATAATCACGATTATAATTTTGTCACATTGTGTAGCCCCAGTTAATAATATAATAATGATTGAAACTGATGGATAAAGTATTGAAATAATGTGAACTGAAAATATAGCTTTTCAAGTTTACTCCTACCTCAGAAATATACACAACACTATTTATAATTTTGCTGTGCGATTATGCTTAGCAAACATTTTTGACTCATCCAATACAAATTTGTCTGTGTTCTATTTAAATCAACAGACAGCCAAATACTAAGGTTTAAATAATGGATATCATAATATAAAAAAGAAGAGAAAGTGATTTACAGCGAATTTACAGACAGGCGACTGGCAAAATGATAAAAATCAAACGTCTGATTTTTTTTTTCTTTTTGGGTTGTGGGCCAATTGCTGAGAAACAGAAGAAAGCCACGACTCCACTTCCTGTTATGGCACTGGAGTTACAACAGGTCTCAGTGTAGTTCTTTTTTCTACAACTACACTTTACTCAAACTGCTAAAAAGTGCAGCCAAGCTAAGATTTCAGTTTTAAAATACTTTTATAGCCATTTTCACACCACAGGTGTAATTGTTACACAGCTATTCTTACTTAGATATGTGCTGTCAAGCAGAAAACGAAATCATATCAAAGTCCCCTTGATGTTTTAAGCGTTAGATAAAATCTGAAAGTCATGACAAACAGATCACTTACTTGTTGCTGAAAGCTACTGCAATGGTCTCGATGGCTTTCTCAAAGTCCTTTTTGTCGGTTTCATTGCAGACTTCATAATGAAAGCCTAAGATCAAACCAATATGTTGGAGAAATTATAAAAACGATAAAAATCTTGTTTCTTTCTCAGTAATTTTATGTCCATAGACTGGACAATGCTATTTTTTTGTTTGCAATGTGTTTTCTTATTTGTCTTGGTTATGCCTGTACAGACTGCCTATGTCCAGCTTGAATCACGACATGCAGCTTGCATCTGTAACCACTGAAAATATTTCAATTACGTTAATCATATTTCACTGGCTCTGAAGCTAAAGTGGCATCTGACCTTTGACCTGGGAGATGAGCTTGCCGGCGGCGGTGAGAGTCTCCACCGTGTTGAGGAGAGGATACATGTTGATGATTTGGCGCAGGATCCGCAGCACCTCACCCAGACACTCATGGGCCAACGGGCGGCGGTTCTCCTGTTTGTCTGGAAAAACACACCCACATGTTGTTAAGTGAGAGCATCCGTTTACATCAGACAGATGAACACAGTGACTGCAGAGCTTTACAGCTACACCTGAGAATTCCTACTGATTCCCCGATTACTCAGAGATCAGCAACGTACACTGTATACTGTACCTTCCAGTGGGTGGCTTTTTCTTCAAAAGTTTTGTTCCCCCCCTAAATATTACTAATGAATATATCAAAAACTGTTTAAAGAATATGAAGAGGTTGGAGGCTGTTAAGAGGCAAATAGTGGGCGTAGACTATATTAGAAAATATTAATATCAGATTTTGAAAGCAAATTTATATCTTTTTTATATTAATATCTTAACAGAGTGGCATGGTAGTGCAGAAGGCAGCGTTGCTGTCTCACAGCTCCGACGTCCCCGGTTTGATCCTGAGCTTGGGATGCTGTCTGTGTGGAGTTTCGCATTTTCTCCCTGTGGATTTCCTCGGACCTCCCAAAAACATGGGAGGTGGACTGTCGATTCTAACTGTGTATGAATGTGTGTGTGCATGCTGCCCTGCATTGCTGGTGTCCTATCCAGGGTGTATTCCCAACTTGTGCCCAGGATAAGAACTATGCCCAGTGCTCCCGGGATAAGGGTCCGGGTCGACCGTAACCCTAACCAGGTTAAAGTGGCTATTGAAGATGAATGAAAGAATGCACTTAACATGCACTATTTGAGCACTTTTGTTATCATTTGAAAATGAAGGAACATTCGTGAAGCTCCACACACAAATTACACCATTTGTCTTTTTTTTTTTTTTTTTATTTCATCTTTAGGTTGTGCAAACCTTTGCACTTTATTATATAAGTGCAATGTCTCTCAGTGTCCAAATTCAGGAGACTGCTTCCATCAGTAAAGAATAAGATGTCTAGGTGAAAGGGTATAGTATGCAAGAATATCAGGTTGTGAAGTGAAGATCGAGCTCTTAGGCTGTAGATCCAATAAAGAAACTAAAAAGCAGGCATGAATACATGTGCATTGTGTGTGGGAAAAGCAGTCAAATTCAGACTGCCAAACAGAAGCTAGAGAGGGACAGTAAAAAACATGAAGTAGAGTGACACCAACTAAGCAACGTTATACTAGTAACAGAGTAATCCGACCACACAGAGACTACAGCATTAAGCATATATTCAGCATGCGTGTCCAAGAACTGTCTATCAGGCAGCACATGGTACTAGGGATGCATCGATACTGATAGTTGGGTCAGGTATATTGATCTGATAAAAATGCTCAGATACAAACATCCGATGCCACATGTTGCTATGTGACTTAAGCCAAGTAAGTGTACATTGTCAAGCTAATGAACAGATGACACAAATTGACAGTGATCTGGACGTATTTCATAATTAATGATGGCAATCAAAGCAAAGCAGCCTGCAAACTGCACTCTGTGAAAATGTCAAGAGGAGGGACTACAGCATCTTCCTATTATACAAGTAACCTGATAAAACATCTTGTGGTTTTTAAATAATATCAATAATAAAGAGTGTGAGGATGGCCGACCTGTGCATGCAGAGCAGTATCAAGCCATTACAAATTAGAGTAAAGTGTTGTGAATTGCACACGTAAAGAGCGTGGAACAGTAAAGCGAGAGTGAAAGCAATGCAGTTGTGAGTGCTGAGTACTGAGACACACCAGCTTTCTTTCTCCTTGCTTGCCAGGGTCTACACTTAGCTTGTGAATCAAACCGCAATTCCTGGCACTTTGCACTCATTTTTAAAGACCACACTCACTGATATTAGTCTGCATGCTGAGGTCAGCTGCCTTCAAAAGTTCTATTAAACATGCTGTGTAAACACCACAACATCTTTAAACACAATACTGAGCACAAGGAGTTCACTGCTAGCAACAGGTTATCAACAAGTACCAAAAAACATGTATTCGTTTGGTCAAAAACTGCTATTGACACATCCCTATTTCTAATTGGACATTCTCTGAGTTGTCCTCATATGTCCACCTCATACAGCACACATGCCCAAGAACTGTCAATTAAGCAGGAGCACATGGGACATATGAGCAACAGTGGGAGCGACGTTACACAAGATCGGAACCACTTTTAAGTGCTGCAAACACCTCAGAAAGCCACTTCCTCCTCTCTACACAAAGCAGCAGAGCACACTTCCCCTGATCTTTCAAAACAACACAGCTACTGAACCGAAAACAGCCATGTTTGTAAGTCAGAAAGAAATGAAGGGAGGCAACATAACTTTCAGTAAGAGAGCTCCTAAACACATAAATAAATAGTGCACAACTTGCAAATTCACTGATTAGTATCAAAAATTTAAATGCTTTTAAAAATATAAAATTAAGAAATATTTTTCCACAAAAAAAAAAAGCAACAATTTTGGAATGAAGGCACATTAAAGTTTCATTTACAGCATGAACTGTGTAAGCAAGCCTTCCTGGTGAGCATGCAGGTGTGATTAGGTAGACTGAGAGTGATTCTACCAGAGAGCCCTCGATGCTCTGTTAGAGTAGAGTTTCCTGTTTGAATGCGGTTTGCCACAGAAACTGTGCTGAGAGCAACGAGCGGAAGCTCAAGGTGCCGTTGGACTGAAACCCCACCCCCATTTTCCCGCTTCTGTCAATCATTTGTGGAGTGGCCTAAGGGAAACTCTTGGACAAAACGCCTTTTGTTATATGTGCACATAAGTGCAGTTACAAAATTAAAGCTGTAATGTGGACTGATGGTAATCCACCATTTTGTCCACCATCCACCATTTTGTTTTGACATTTTTTTAGTGCTCTAAATATGGTTAAAAAAATGTGCCTGGGTGATGGAAAGGTGACAGCTAATCCTCCGACAAACTAGAAAGCGACATCACTTTAAACTGGCACCATAACAAGACGTCCCTAATTGCCTTAGCCCTAAGTGGAGGCAATTAATTTGCTGTTAGCAATATTAGCTACTGAAATTGAATATTAAGCCGTGTGTATGAAAATGTAAAACTTCAGAATCTTACCAGAGTCTTGCTATGTAAGTTAGCAGGGATGCTAAAAGATAACTAGTTGATGTTAAGGTAAAGCAGGAGCTATGCAAAATATTAGCTAGGGCTAACTTTTATTACTACTTTGGAAAGCTGATGGGGTTTCTCGTTTTTAAGAAAAATCAGTAATGAGGTGTGAAACAAAGTTACTGTTACCATCCCAAAGTTGAATATTTTCCAATAAAGTTTTATTCCTCCTATATCACAGCAAATTATGATTTCTTTTTTCACACTGGCCCATAAAGTCAACACTAACAACATTAACTATATGTTACATGTTAACTACATTTAATAAGCATGTAACATTACATGTAATAAGCATGCTTTAATTTCACCAGCACATCTGATCCAGCTAATCAAAAACAAACATACTTAATACTATAATAAGACCAGAGACAACTACACTAAAGCAGCAGGCTAGTAAACCTGTAAGATATTTTGCCCACTTAATGCACCTCCTGATGTCTCTCTGATTTTGTTCTCTGCTACAGGTCATTATATATGCTACAATTCTCACATGCACAAACACTGACGCCTATTATATATGTGACAGTCGCATCATGTAAAGGAAAGACTTATCACTTTACTGGACAATTATGATAAGAAAACCACATCCTTCTCTGTCCAAAATACATACAGAACACAATTAAAAGAGCTATATTGTAAAAATGGTCTGTGTGCCCTCTTTAGAAACACTGATGCTCTATGTCTATTAGTAAGCTGATACTATTACCTAAAGATACTAGACTCAATCCAAATGTGCTCATAAGGAACTCTGTGCCATTTTTTAATCTGATTTAAAAATCCTCTCAGGCGGATAATAAGAGAATCCTCTGCCCACTCAACTTAGTTACAGAATATATTTATAAATAAATGACCTCTGTGTTCTCAGAAAGAACCAGTTATGCTGTATGTTCATTAGAAATATAATGTGCTATATGTAGACAAAGTCAAAAAATACCGTCGACTTGAACAGTTACTGTATGAGAACCATGTCCTATTTTCCCACCCACTTCATTTACATACAGGACATCATGTCTTACCTTCCAGAACCACATCTTTGAGTTTCTCCACAGCCTCGGCGAAGCGAGCCACAGCACGTAGCAGTGGGGGGATGTCCTCCACCTCAATAGCTGCAGGCATTTCCACAGTCTCGGTCTGAGGGCTTTGGGCGATTGCGGCCCGGCCTTGGCCCTTACTGAACACCCAGGACTGGAGCGGGGAGCCCGCGGCGCTGGCATTGCGGCTCAGAGCTGTAGGCCTCTTCAAGGTGCCTGCCGGTGACGGACAACCCACCAGTTTTCCATGCGTGGCAGACGGAGTGCCCTGGCAGCTTTGGCCTTCCACAGCTGGTGGACAAAGACTTGCAGGGGTGGAGGAGGATGCAGATGAAGAGGAAGAACTGGCGTCCGAGCCATCTTTCCGAGGCTGCTCCTGGAGAATGGACAGCTAGGTTGAAAGGAAATGAGGAAAAACTGATCAGCTAAAAATGTGGAGACTTTTAATAATATTATACCCAAAATTATTTTGCAAAACTTGTGGTTCTGTGGTCTTAAGATGTTTGGGCAAATAGCAGAAGACAGCTGTTGGTAAACAGACCTTATTTCACAAGAAGCCATTGAGTAACACTGCGGCCTGCTTCCTGTCACACCCTAAATCTGGAGTTAAAACGCTCAAACTCACAAGTCCTATATTTCTCTACATTAAAGACTAAATGTAGCACCATTCTGAATTAAGCCAATTTAATACAAACAGCACTCTGAAATACAAATAACTGAATACACAGATGATGTGCAGAAACAGCATACAGGTGTGTGTGTGTGTGTGTGTGTGTGTGTGTGTATATGTATATATATATATATATATATATATATATATATATATATATATATATGTTAGTTTTAAAGCATTAATACCTTTAGTTTTAAAACAAATGTGTATTATACAATCCAGTACAAATAGGTGGCTTACCACAGTGCACAAACTAGGTTTTCAGACAGATTGTTTCTTTAAAAGGACTGTGTTGGTGAAAGTGCTGAAGCCCAGTCACCTACCTGTTTCAACCACACATTGGCTTTATTGGGCAACAGATCCAGTTTGGTTTTGCTGTCTGCTTTCTTGACTCTCTGGCCCGTTGAATACGGACTGTAGCTAGCTTTAGAACCTGTTCCCCTTTTTAACATGTTTACTTTTTTTTTTTTTTTTTTAAATAACGGAATAACGAAAGCTTATGAACCAAAGAGAGTCATCCATCTTGTCAAATTCATCAAACGTAGCCCCACTGAGGGTAAGCCACAGGCTCAAGATTAGTTAAATTAGTATCAGAATTGAAAAAAAAGAGGTTAAAGTCACATTTGCGTTCTATAAAAACGGAAAAAAATATTTTTAAAAAAATGAATTAATATTTAAAATGGCCCTTTACAGACTACATTCATATGTTGCCATTAAAAAAAAGCTTCATTGTGCTAAGCTAACCAGCTAAATCCCTTTTCCTCGAGTCGACGACATAACGTCATTTAGCATTACGTTTTACTTCTAAAACTGAGATAAACAATTTATAGAAAAAAAATGAAGCCAAATCCAAACCACTACGCTTTTGTTTTACACAGAAAGCACAAATTAAAAGAGAAATGAGTACCGACGATCTACACGGTACCAAAATGTCGGAAACGTTAGCTTCAACCCAGACTGCACACTACCGTACTACGTAGTATGCTACAATACTACGCCACCTGTGGTAACTATGGTGACGCACTATTTTATCATACTGTTTAGTAGGCTAGTATGCGATTGAGTGACAGGCGAGGAAAATGTGTGACTTACTGTTGACGAGCCTTGAGGCGACGAGTTTCCGGTCCGACTCTTCTTCGACACGGAGTGTGTTTTTATCAGCTCTCTTCTCTTTTTGGAGAACATTTTTCATTCTGTGCCGGCTCTGACCTTCGCTAATTTCTTTTTCAGCACAGAATCCCAGCCCACCCCCTCAATCCCCCATGTCACAGCTCTGAAACTTCTTACTGATGCTGCTCCATCCGATTGCGCTCGTGCACTGCCTCAGCGTGCTGCTGTTATCACACGTTCACTTTCCTGCTGCTCTGCATCACAGCTAAAACACATCCGCTCTACATTTTTTCTTTCTCTTTGAAAGACAACTGAACCACGGTTGCCAGATTGGGCGTGCAGTTTAACTACTGCTTTAAACCTCAGGCTTCCACACGGTACGATACGATTCGAAATTTGATTTGACAATATCAGTGAATCTGACTGCAATAATACGAGTTAATTTCGTGGCCCCTGATTCATATGTGAACAGAATCTGGGGTAGGCCTACCATTTATACATACATATACATATATACATATATACATGTGTGTGTGTGTGTGTGTGTGTGTGTGTGTGTGTACACATATACATACACACACATTATATATTATACATATATACACTTATATATATTACATTATATATAAAGCATAGCATACATTATATTTATATATAATTTTTTATATATATATATATATATATATATATATATATACACACTGCTAAAAAAAATTAAGTGAACACTTAAAATGAACGAAATATTCAAGGTGAAAATCTTTACTTATATACATTATGTAAATTGTTGAGAACAAAATGTTGTCACACTGGTCATTGGAAGCCAAAGTCATTAGCACATTGAGGGCTGGATTCAAAATCACACCGAAAATCAAAGTAAAAAATTGACATTACAGGCTGATCCAACTTGCATGAATTTCATCAATTTCGGCAACTCATAATGTAAGTCAGCAGTGTGTATGGCCCCCACGTGCCTGTATGCACTCCCGACAACGTCTGGGCATGCTCCTGATGAGATGGCAAATGGTGTCCTGGGGAATCTCGTCCCAGACCTGGATCAGGGCATCAGTGAGCTCCTGGACAGTCTGTGGTGCTACCTGGTGGCTTCGGATGCTCCAATACATAACGTCCCAGATGTCCTCAATTGGATTCAGGTCTGGGGAACGTGAGGGCCAGTCAATGGCATCAATGTCTTCGTCATCCAGAAACTGCCTACACGCTCTGCCTACACGTACTGTTGGCTAGCACATGGAGGTCTGTGCAACCCTCCAAGGATGTTCCTCCCCAGACCATTACTGACCCACCACCAAATGCTGGATGATGTTGCAAGCAGCATAAGGTTGTTCTCCATGGCATCTCTAGACTCTTTCACATCTGTCACATATGCTCAGTGTGAAACTGCTCTCATCCGTGAAGAGAACGGGGTGCCAGTGGCGGACCTGCCAATTCTGGTGTTCTCTGGCAAATGCTAATGGAGCTGCACGGTGTTGCTCTGTGAGCACAGGTCCCACTAGATTACACTGTGCCCTCAGGCCACCCTCTTGGAGTCTGCTTCTGACAGTTTGGTCAGCACCAGTAGCCTGCTGGAGGTCATTTTGTAGGGCTCTGGCAGTGCTCCTCCTGTTCCTCCTTGCACAAAGTAGCAGATACCGGTCCTGCTGCTGGGTTGTTGCCCGTCTACAGTCCTGTCCAGCTCTCCTCATGTAACAGCCCATCTCCAGGTATCTCCTCCATGCTCCTGAAACTGTGTTGGGAGACACACCAATCCTGCTTGTGATGGCATCCTGGAGGAGCTGGACTACCTGTGCAACCTGATTGGGTTGCAGGTACTGCCTCATGCTACAAATAGTGACAAGGACCCTAACAAAACACAAAACTTACAAATCAGTCAGGAAGGATAAGGAGAGAGCAATCATCTGTGGCCACCACCTGCAAAACCATTCCCTTTTTGGGGGTTGTCTTGCTGTTGCCTCTCCAGTGCACCTGTTGTCACTTTCATTTGCATCAAAGCAGGTGAAATTGATTCAGAATCAATTATGCTTCCTAACTGGACAGATTGATATCCTTGAAGTTTAATTGCCTTGGTGTTATATTGTAATGTAATTGTAATTGTTTTTTGAGCTATATATATATATATATATATATATATATATATATATATATATATATATATATATATACAGTACATACAGCCATAACATTAAAACCACTGACAGGTGAAGTGAATAACATTACTTATCTCATTTCAGTGGCACCTGTCAAGGGCTGGGATATATTAGGCAGCAAGTGAACAGTCAGTTCTCAAAGTTGATGTGTTGGATGCAGGAAAAATGGGCAAGCGTAAGGATCCGAGTGACTTTGACAAGGGCCAAATTGTGATGGCTAGATGACTGGGTCAGAGCATCTCCAAAATGGCAGGTCTTTTGGGGTGTTCCCAGTATGCAATGGTTAGTACATAACAAAAGTGGTACAAGGAAGGACAACCGGTGAACCAGCGACAGGGTCATGGGCTCCCAAGGCTAGTCCATCTGGTCCAATCCCACAGAAGTGCAACTGTAGCACAAACTGCTGAAAAAGTTAATGCTGGCTATGATAGAAAGGTGTCACACAGAACACACAGTGCATAGCAGCTTGCTGTGTATGGGGCTGCAGACCGGTCAGAGTGCCCATGCTGACCCCTGTCCACCGCTGAAAGTGCCTACATGGAGCATTGGAAGAAGGTGGCCTGGTCTGATGAATCTCGTTTTCCTTTACATCATGTGGATGGCAGGGTGCGTGTGTGTAACTTACCTGGGGAAGAGATGGCACCAAGATGTACTATGAGAAGAAGGCAAGCCGTATTATACTTCAGACATTGTTCTGTTGGGAAATCTTGGTTCCTGGCATTCATGTGGATGTTACTTTGACACATACCACCTACTTAAACTTTGTTACAGACCAAGTACAACCCTTCATGGCAATGGTATTCCCTAATGGCAGTGGCATCTTTCAGCAGGATAATGTGCCCTTCCACACTGTTCCAAATTGTTCAGGAATGGTTTGAGGAACATGACAAAGAGTTCAAGGTGTTGACTTGGCCTCCAAATTCCCCAGATCTGGATCCGATCGAGCATCTGTGCGATGTGCTGGACAAACAAGTCTGATCTATGGAGTCAACACCTTGCAACTTACAGGACTTAAAAGATCTGCTGCTAACGTCTTGGTGCCAGATACTACAGCACACCTTCAGAAGTCTTGTGGAGTCCATGCCTTGATGGGTCCAGAGCTGTTTTGGGGGCACAAGGGGAACTACATAATATTAGGCAGGTGGTTTTAATGTTATGGCTGATCGGTATATATATATATATATATATATATATATATATATATATATATATATATATATATATATATATATATATATATATATATATATATATATATATATATATATATATATATATATATATATATATATATGTATATATACACATACTCCTGAACAAAATCTTAAGACCGGGGGAAACATTCCAAGTATTCGCATTTCGTGCTGGTGGATCATAACCAGGTTGTAAGAACTGCTTCAAAATGTCAAAAGAAGAAAAAGGAGCAAGAGACAAAAAAAACAGAGATTGGCAATTTTTTGAAAACTGCATTTAAACTCAAACAGGCTGTTCATCAGCTGATCAAAAGTTTAAGACCATAGCCCAAAAATACCCACAACAGAACTAAAAGTGTCAAAAAAAGGACTCAGTAGTGAGTAGCCCCACCGTTCTTGGTGATAACTTCAAACACTCGTTTCGGCATGCTTGATGCAACTGTTTCCAGGAGGCTGGTGAGAACGTTGCTCCATGTGGTGAAGGTGGCTTCACAAAGGGCATCCACAGTCTGGAACTGACGTCCGTTTTTGTAAACTTCACTTGCCATCCATCCCCAAACATTCTCAAGGGGATTTAGATCAGGGGAACACGCAGGATGGTCCAGAAGTGCAACGTTATTGTCCTGGAAGAAGTCCTTCGTCAGGCGGGCGTTGTGAACTGCAGCGTTGTCCTGTTGAAAGACCCAGTCATTACCACACAGACAAGGGCCTTCAGTCAAGAGGGGTGCCTGCTGCAACATGTCCACATAGCCAGCCGTTTGACGCCCCTGCACAACCTGAAGCTCCATTTTCCCATTGAAGGAAAAAGCACCCCAGATTATGATGGAGCCTCCTCCACTATGCCGCGTAGAAAACATCTCCAGTGGGATCTCCTTGTCATGCCAGTATCGTTGGAAGCCATCAGGACCATCCAGGTTAAATTTTTTCTCATCCGAGAATAAGACTTTCCTTCATCTTTCAATGTCCCATGTTTGGTGCTCCCTTGCAAATTCCAAACGGACAAGTTTGTGGTGTGGGAGGAGACGTGGCTTTCAAAGACGTTTTTTTGTTCTTTAAGCCCTTCTCTCGCAGATGCCGTCTTATGGTTATTGGGCTGCAGTCAGCATCAGTAAGGGCCTTAATTTGGGACGAGGATCGGCCTGTGTCTTCACAGACAGCCCGTCGGATCCTCCGGCTCAGTGCAGGTGAATTTTTTTTGGGTCTACCACTTGATTTTTTTGTCCCATAACTCTCAGGATCTTTTAAGAAATTTAAAATGTCTTACTGCGTCCAACCTCAGCAGCAATGGCACGTTGCGCGATCCCTTGCTTGTGCAGCTCAACAATCCTGCCACGTTCAAAAACAGAAAGCCTTTTTGTTTTTGCCATCAGGAGATCATGACAGTGTGACTGTCTGAAGGACAATGACATTAAAGCCATATTTTTGCACAGATTTTAACTTTTAAAGGCGATGGTCTTAAACTTTTGATCAGCTGATGACCAGCCTGTTTGAGTTTAAATGCAGTTTTTAATAAATTGCCTACTCTCTATTTTTTGTCTCTTGCTCTTGTTTCTTCTTTTGGCATTTTGAAGACGTACTTACAACCTGGTTACAATCCACCAGTACTTGTACTTGTAATATTTTCCCTGGTCTTAAGATTTTGTTCAGGAGTGTATATATATATATATGAATTATTACACACCAGTTGTCTGTCCTTTTCCAAAAATAGTCAATCTATAATCAGTTAACATCTATAACAATCAATTCATTCATCAGTCCAAATTCTCCAATCGTTACATCCCTACAGTCTACTGTGTAGATCTGTCTATGTAAAGAATAAAACACATGCTGTTATACCAACAACCATCCCAAAGTTGATTGTGTTCCTATAACAGTGTTGTATTCTTATACGACAGCAATTTGTGAACAATTATTGTGAAAATTTTTCTGTTTATTAATGAAGGACACATCATCCTTTTTTTTAATCCATTTATAGTTACATATAATGTTGTGGAACATCTGCGAGACAAGTTCCTGTTATCACGTATGTTATAGCAGCAGTTGTTCCATCACCAGCCTCTCTTTTTTTGTGTGTCTCTTAAAGTTACTTAGACAAAAAAATCCCAGAGTCTCCCTTGGTAGAAAACTTATTGTTTACAAAGCACTAACACTGGCGACTCCACCCATAATGTTAAATATCTCTTTACAGAAAACTTCATATCAGCAATTATACATTTTTCTTTGTTAAATAGAAACATATTTTAAACCAGTTTATTATTAGCCTTCTTATTATTATTTTAAAATATATTTTAAGCCGTATCTTTATTATTAGCCTGATTATATAGCTCCTCCACCATACAAGTGCCTGAGAATGAGTTGTTTCTATAGAAATGATAAAGTATTAGTATGAGCGCATTAATCCAAACCCGTGATTTGTCTTGCAGAGCTGCTGTTACAGAAAATTAATCAACACCTTCTGACCAATTAGACTGGAAAATCCAACAGTGCTGTAGTATAAAATAGCTTAACACTCTCTCAATTAAATATAAACCATAATGATAAATGACTTATAAATTACTTTGTTTTGCTTGCCAACAGAGCAGGATTATAAAATAAATTGTGAGGAAAGAATCCCAGTCAGGCAATCTTCCACACAAACATATGCGTTACTGGCATTTACAAGATTAAACTGACCTCATATCTAAACAAGCACACACAACCAAAACAAGCTAAACACAACCTATACCACAATGTTGTTGAATTCTCTATTTTGATTGTTCAGAAGATGGTGATGCATATTCTATAACAGCGGCTTTGATGGCAGTTCTGGCTGCAAGGCCAATCACAGATTTACATTAACCTGCCCTTTCTAATATGTTTTGGTTTCTATAGTTACAGGTCATTCACAAGGCACACTCTAAACGCAATCTAATAATAAACTGATTAAAATGTGTTGTTATTTAAAAGGTAAACATATGATCATTAATATTATTGTGAATTTATGGAAGGAGGCTTCAGCGTCGGCACTTTGTTGCAGTCGGGATGTTTTCCCGTGGTTTGGGGTTTCTGGTTTCTCAGTAACATGACAAGTTGCATTTTTTCCCTTTATTAACTGCAAGAGAGAGAAAAAAACAGAGGTAAGTGACAGAACGAGTGTTTATAGCTGCTATAATGCAAGGGATAACAGGAACTAACTTGTAGAGGTTCCACAACATTCAAAGTGTCTATAATTGGTTAACAAGTACAATAATTCATCAATAAATTAAAAATGAGAATTGTTGGCAAATTGCTGTCGTATAAGAAGAAAACAACACTTAGCTTACTGGGAAATAAGCAACTTCTGGGTGGTGACAGTAATTCTGCTTCACATTGGCCTGATCAACCCCATTTAGCATTCATTATTTTCCTTTAACAACATGTCCGATCATGTTTTCTTCCTTACTTATCAGATCCCCTCTGCCCAATCCATCAGTGGAAAAGGGCTACTGTAAGACCACCAATTGTTTGGGTGGTGGATCATTCACAGCAGTGACACTGACATGGTAATGTGTGGTGCTGGTATGAGTGTGCTCAGTGGTGTTCCTACAGCGGTCTCTTTTTCACTGAATATAGAGAGGCTGATGAATTGCATAGCAACTGATGAGCTACAGTCAATAATTGTACACTTATAGAGTAAGTTTACCTCGTAAAATGGGCATTGTGTGCTGATATCTTAGTCATGCCTGCACTTGATTCATTCAAACCCCATTCACTGTTCTTGTCAGAGAAAGAAACCATTACGTAGGTTATACATAAAATATATCACTGACTGGTGAAATGTTTTGTTAAATGAATTTATTTTAAAACAGTTCATGCTTAAAAAAAAGACAGGGCTGTAATGTAATACAGCGGGTAAAATATACATTGGACATGAACATGTCCAATGCTACAGGGCCTGAAAGAAACCCAGTGTTTGCAATACAGTCCAGTGGTAATGTTCAGAACAGGTCCATGAGGATAGGTCAATGACAGTTTAAAAAAAAATTCACATTATTTCCACAGATGTGGCAGTCCATATTAAAGGTTAAAGGTTGAGTGTATTAGAGCTCTGTGGCAGGACCCCATTCCATGTCATCGGTTTCTTCTTCATCATCATTATAGTCATCACTATTCTCTGAACTGTCGCTGCCTCTGATCTGGGTCCTTCGCATTAACATTGCTTCATGATGTGCCAACCTAAAGTTACAAAAAAAAGTAAGACAAAATGGAAAAGTCAGACGAAATTTGGAATTTTGGACTAGCAAATGTTGGGCAAATACTTTTGTCATGATGCTTACACAGATAAAGGGGTCTTTGGTGCCTCTGCCATGCGTGTCTAAAAACAGAAAAATTACATGGACATTTATGTACTTGCTTTCCATTTCTTATCACAGTCCATATTTCACAATGTTAAACACCAAGTGAAACATGTATAGATGTGATACCTGTTGTAGTTTCTGCTCTATGACAGACAGTGTGACAGGTGATGGGCTCTCGCGAGGAAGCTCTGTGGGATCTGGAGCCCTAAATTCCGGAGGTCCTTCTGAGGTGGGTGTGGCAGGTGGATCAGGCTCGGCGCTGAAGTCTGAGTCTGTGAAACTGCGTGTGGCTGGAGATGCTGCATTCTCCAGCTGGAAAGCTGGGGGCTCAGGGGTATTGAGGATAGGAGGCACCTCTTGAGGGGGTAGAGTGTATTCCAGCTCTGCCTCCTCCTCTTCTTCTGAGTGTGGCTCAGGCTCAGGGCTGGGTGTCTGATGTGCAGCTGGCTCTGAGGAGCGAGCCAATGCTGTTCTGCGGCGCCACGTTATGTCTGGTTGGCTGGGAAGGGGCTCCTCCAGGTCCTCGTTGTCTGTGTAAGCCTCGCCATCAGTGTAGGGCTCACCGTCTGTGTCCTCGTAGTCGCTGGCACCACTAAGGTAGTCGGAGGCATCATTGCGGTTGAGCACGTCCAGTTCCTCATTGGCACCTCCCTCCAACTAAACACACATTATTAACTCATTATTACAACTATCCCTGCAGGAAACAGTTACAGTACATTATATTAAAGTATATTCCTTAACCTACTGTACATGTCTCCACCTTCACTTAGTATGTTAGAAATACCATATAAGAGACCTAACTGCAATCTAAATGGTGGCCCAGGAAACTCTAATACTAAACATAAAGGCCTGGATTTACATAATAAAGTTTACAATATTATTAAATTTTTTTTAACAAAACTGTACTATAAAGAATATCTTAAATTCCCATATTTGAACATGGATAATGAATTTTTTAAAATTACTGAACTATCCTCATGGACCTCAAATGCCTCAAGTTGATTATTGGATAATTATATCTAGTTTTATGTTTCTAAATGTGTCATTTATTTAATTGAACTATTATTCCTTAGAATAACATGGTAATTTAAATAAATTATGTTTTATTTTTTATTTTCTTCTGCACTTTCTGTGAGCTTTTTAAAAATATTTTTTAAACCATTTTTGCATCCAGAGGAAAAAGAAAAGTCTTACCGTCACTTCTGAGACCCAGACAGGCTTAGACTGTTGTTGTCGAATCTTCTCTTTAAGAATTTCGTACCACACGTTTGAAGTGGGCTGCAGATCGATGTGTGCTGAGGAAAAACAGAGAACTTGTCTGGTAAAGTACAAAATATTATAAGAACAGCAGTATTTTCTAAATAGAACACAACAACTGTCATATTATCTAAGCCAGCAGTTATCAATTCTCTGGACCCCAATAAAGCATCATGAATTTAATCCAAACCTCAATACCTGAAAAATAAATAGGCCCATAAAGAATGTCAACTTGAACCTAATGTGTTCTATTGGTGATAATGTCAGAAACAAAAATCTTTAGTACAGCAATAAACAGGCAAAAATATTATTGAACATATTTAAATAATGAGCCTAATATATGCACATTATTCAAATATGTGTGCTGAGAGGGTCAGTGGAATTTCTTTTACAGTAAAGTCGTTCCTGGCTACAAAATGTTTAAGAACCACCGATCTAAGCAATTAGATAGTAGATCAGCATGTGTGAAGAAAAGCCTGTGTGTGTGTTTACCAGCAAAAATGTGGCTGTATTGTTTCTTTAGCTTTAAGGCCTGACTGTACAGTTTGCGTGAGCTTTTCTTAGAATTGGGATCATATCTCTGTCTCATAGCTTTCACATCTTTGCGGCTGTGTGGCTCCAAGAACAGCACTATAGGGTGATACTGGATGTAACTGAGTCTCTCCACTGCAGTGGGTGTGATGTCCAGTAGAGGGTGCCTTTCCTGCAACAAAGAATACAAAGAAACAGAAATTTGTCCATTGATGCTTGTTTTAGCACCAATTTAAGCAGTGTATAAAGTATACAGATTAGAGAAGGAAAGAGAATAAAGATTTATAACTTGGTTTACCTGCTCTGCTATTCTTTTTACTGTGTCCAACTTAATGACAGACTGTCCATCTCCACCACCCCTGGCCACCATTTCTGCAAAAATACACAACAAACCAAACCCAGTCATCTATTCTATAAGGTAAGAAAATTTAACTAACATTATACACAAATAAAAATATTAAACATACCTGCCACCTCAAATTCATTAGGCATTTCTTTAGACAGTTTCTCATTTGCAATGTCATTCAGGGGGCCCATGATGACAATTGGCCGTTTAAAGTTGGCTGGAACAACAAAAAAGTTTCATGAGACTTAAATAATCTTAATTATTAATTAAAGAACCCTTAAAGGTGCACCAACTGCATGTGCTAATCTTTTCACCAAACACATCTGAATCCTATGCTTGAAAATGGTTCTTAATTTTAACTAAGCTACAGTATATGCAACTGGGTTTTATCTTCAAGAGTAAAATCAGTTAAATTTCTAGGTGTTCCATCTACTCACCTTCCCTCAGCACAACTTTCTCATATGCTGGAAACCTGCCCTGGATGGTCAGTTGAAGAAGGTCATCCCGTGTTCTTCGGACAGGCTTCTTGGCCCCCCGGAGACCCCGTAGTTTCCAAAACTCTGCCCTGGGAGCTGAGGCCTGGCGTTCTGCCATCTGGATCCTCTGAGTCTGCTCGACAATGGCTAGACTTTCAGCTCTGATACACACATGCACACACACATGCACACAGCTGTGGTCAGCTTTTACTTCAAAAACCACAATGGAACGTACTATGAACCTGGTTTACCGGTTATCAGGATCATGATCATGCTTTTCAGCTCTGATGTTTACATTCATCAGTTCTAGAGCTGATGCATTTTTTTTTCCACTGTACGGCACATTACTGTAAATATGTCATGGAGTAACTTTAATGAACCTTCCCGAAATAAATATGAAAAAATAGGATGACAATCCCCAAAATTGAACACATTGTATTTAATCTTGTATTAAAGGCTCTAATAGCTATTTTTATATTATATCTTCAACACTTTGCTTTTTAAGGTATGATTTGACAATGCAGATGAATTTCCAAATGTGACTGGTCAGAAGGTGTTGATTAAGTAAGGAATAACACGCGGCAGAATGCGTTGTTATACAAAAAATAATGCACACCTGCGAAGTTTTCTATAATAGCAGCTCTGAGCAGTCACAGGCAAAGCTGTACGTTTAAGTTTTCTGGCATGTGAAAGTCTTCAGGACAGCAGACTTTGTGTTTTCATCCCAAAGGTGTTCAGTGGGGTTGATGTCAGGGCTCTGTGCAGGCCACTCAAATTCTTCCACTCCAGCCTTGGCAAACCATGTCTTCATGGAGCTGGCTTTGTGCACAGGGGCATTGTCGTGCTGGAACAGGTTTGGGCCTCTTAGCTCCAGTGAGGGGAAATTTTAATGCCACAGCATACAAAGAAATCCTACACAGTTGTATGCTTCCAATTTTGGGGGAACAGTTTGGGGATGAACCACTTATGGATGTGATGCTCAGGTTTCCACAAATATTTGGCCATATAGTGAATAATTGGAGCAATTATTATCCATAATTATTTTAAAATACTGGTTAAGTGGCCATATATACATGAGACAGCTCTCAGCAGGTGTGCTGATATCAGAAAATAATGGAGTTGAATTAATATGTAATGAAGATGCATGTGGCATTCATAAATATCTACATAAAGAAAAGCAAAGGCCTTGAATTTGGTACAGAATTAAACCATATGAACGCATGAACAGTGTCTGCTTTCCTCCCACCTGGTCTGGTTGGGTATAGTGCCCTTGTCCAGCTCATAAAGGTTGGTTCCCATCCGAACAGCCAACCAAGTTCCCAGTTTCCCACGGTGCATTGTATCCACCACACGGAAAACCTCTCCCCGGGTGAAGCTCAGCCCGTGGCTCTGCTCTGGCTCATGGTCAAAGTGGGTCCGGACGTAGAAGGAATCACCCAGGCTGGACTTCAGGATCTTCTTATAAACTGGAGATATGAATTGCGCATTAGCACCACTAGACCGTAGCACTCTTAAAACTATGCCCCAGTCCAAAATGGCCCATAAAATTCGCACATTTCTTGACTCATATGGAATAGCTCATGTTTGGCACTCTTGAAATCCCACATCTATCTTTTTCCCCCAACCTATTTAATAAATAACTTTTTGCACATAGAGTCTTTTTTACCTGACAAAAATTTTCTGCCCTTAGACTCTGACAGTGAGTATCGTGCAATAGTGATTTCTGATCATGCCCCATTTTTGATGAAGTTTTGTTAAATCTATTTCCTCTATTGGCATTTTTAGAAAACAATTAAGCCCCAGGCACGTTTTCCTCAATCATAAGGGAGGCTTGTTTGAGGAGTCAAATAACATCATACAGTGCTCAAAAGGAATGTCTTCAGAAAATAACTAATGAGCTCTTGAATTTGGGTGCAACAATTGCTGTGACTCTATAACCTGATTTATATAAGAAACAACTGATGCTTCTAATGGAAAACAATCTTTTAAAATCTCAGTTACATCATCTTCTTATAAACTGAAACAGGACAGTTATTGGCTCCCAAAAGAGGACAGGTGTGTACTCACTGTCCATTTTATTCTGAGTGAGCATGTCAATGCGTTCCCCAGCACGAAGGTTCATAAGGAACATGGCAGCCTCTTCTCTGGTGAAGTGACTGAAGTCAACCCCATTGACCTGAGTAACAGTAAAACCAAGCGTTAAAAGAATGCATGGGGAAATGAAAGCAACATGACAGTGGAAACAGAAATCAAACCTGCAGTATCTGATCCCCCTCTCTCATGCCCTCTCTCTGAGCAGGGCTGTTAGGCTGGATGCCTCCAACAAAGATGCCCACGTCGTTGCCCCCTACAAGCCGGAGACCCACGCTGCCCTCCTTAACAAACCCCACCATTTTCTGGTCTGAGCTGTAGCTGCAATGCAAAAGGATTTTTGAGCAAATTACTAAATTCAGTCAAAATTCAGTGTCTACACATTCCAACACTAGTTTGAATGCTAAAAATTTGCTTACCCCAGGTTAGGTGTAGGACCTGCATCAGGTGGGAGGGAGTAAAGAGGCTCTTCTAAAGGCTTGGCTGAACACATGAGCAACAACACAATGTTACTGCCCAACCAAGCGAAGCATAAGAAGAGAGAACATGCTGCACACTCCTTTACTTGCCTTCAGCTTGTTCAAAAGGAAAATAAATCACTTGGTAGCACGAAAATCAGTGGCCTTCTTAATCTTATTCTTAATAAGTTACTTAACAGAATGTGTGCATGATCTTCATCCTTCATTGGATTAACAATCAGACCTCCAATGTATGGCACTGGATTTAATTAGTAGGGCTTTGATACATACCATTCAGCCTGGTATTGTTGGATCTTGATAAATCAGATCGGAGAGTGGCATCTGCCTCTGGCAAACTAGAGGGAGAGTACAGTAGGTGCAGTAAACATAATTACACCATTGTTCATTAAACAGTCACACAGTAAAGACCTTATAAGGCTATGGTAGGTAAATGTTTAGACTGCCACTGTCTAGAGCAAAAAAAAAAAATTACATTTATACAATTTTCCTCTACTTCTACCTAAATGAATTAAATCAACCAAGAGAAGTTTGGTTTCTTATGTTTTGAACTGTAGCTACGAGCCTAATGTAGGTAACACAGGGGTAGCTAGGGTGTCCAGGACAAACAGTTTTTTTTTTGTTCCGGCTTTCAATTTGTTAAGCCTACATGTCTGCTGGCAACTACAAATAAACAAACACAAAAAGAAAAAAATTACTCCTTATTTACATTTGCAATAAATAAAGGTTTTCATTTGGTGCGTAGCTATGTTTAAAGTTCCAACTATAGCACAGGCTTCCAAATTTTGTTTAAATTCATAACACAGACACACAAATACAACTGTATCTGGTGGTGTCAATGTCCATACAGTGAGACTCATCTAAATGTGAATACAGACAATCCCTCCTCTTTCAGGAAATAGTTTCATTAAAAAGATACATCATTTGAAGCTAGAGAATGAAGGGAAAGCAAAATTTGGGGTTCCATGACCAGCTTCATTAGCATCATAGTTTAGTGCTTACAAAAAGCTTGAAACAGCCTGAAGCCTAAATACACAGACTCTTTAGCCAAGCATGAAATATTACCAGGTATAAATGACATTTTTCAGAATGTGTGTGAAATGTACCTATGATTGCTGTCGTGATCGGTGCTGCCTGATCTCCTGGGTGGAGAAGATGATCTCTCAGACTGAAAGACGTCTGAGGATTAAAACAGCACAACAATGCAAGGCATTAAAATATATAAGATGTACATGGAGATGTAAATATCAGTCCAGGTGAATGGTGCATTAATGACAGTGTACAGACCAGATGGAGGTCTGGGAGGTGAGGAGGCTCTGTAATGAAACTCTGGTCTGCTTTTAACCGACGCCACTTGAGTTTGGGCAACAACTCTGAAATACAAATATTTATGCAGCTCATAAAAAATAGAGCATGTTTCCTAAGGTGGAACATTTTTATTCGTCCTGACCTTGTGTGGAAATGAACTGCAAAAGAGACTGAAAATATTCTATCTATTCTATTACATAATCTACTTTTGCAAGCAGGTTTTAATGTCCAAGTGGAATTCTTACTCGTCTGAATGTGTGGCATTTGGACTGGGAACCACTGGGTAACTTGCATCTGACTCAGACTCTGATGGACCTGCATGAACATAAAATTCAACATTATATACTTTTCTCCAATCTGCTTAGCTAAATTGTGTGCGATTACACCATGCTCACCTCTCTTGATGGGTGTTGAGGGTTTTGACCATTTTGGGGCCGCAACCATGGGGGCTAGTGCTATCTCAGACGTGGCCCTGCCAAAGCAAAAGGAAGAGGTGAAAGAGTGAAAAGGTGGAATTTGTTTGTGTCTAGTGGCATAGAGGGAAATATGGAAGATAAATATAACGGAATGCTAAAGAAGCATTAATGGGGTGGTAATGGGGTGGTGCCCTTGGTGGTGGTGTGTGTGTGTGTGTGTGTCTGTGTGGTTCATTTGCGAATAGCGTTATTACTGCCCGGCTTCTGATAACACAGCTGCCAGCACTGCTTAGCAATGGTACAGGAACTAATCTGCGTCTTCAAGCCAGTTTAGAATGTATGGGCATTTTCAAAGCCTTCAAATCATATCCTTATAATATATCCCCAACCGAAAAGAAAAATAATATTTATTCTTTGACTGTCAATAGGTTTTAATTAAAATTATAGGATTGTTCTTTTTAGAGCACTGTAAGCTTTTCACCTCAATGCCTGACGTTTGTTCATATCAAATTAAAAATTGATACATTTTTTTAAATGCTGATGAATTCTGAATTAAACGTAGTCAGAAGTTTAAGTCATGGTTAACCATAAACCCAAAAAAAAAAAAAAGCTATTGTATGGCTTATTTTTCAATACATTTTCTCTAATCACACATGAATACTCATAGTCTAATTTAATGTGACTCCGCTGAATCATATCTCATGTCTATTATTGTCATTATGTTTGCTATATCTTTGACATGATTTAATAATATTAAATTGTTAAAATTTAATTTAATTCTGGTGATCTCGCACAGGAAAATCAATGCAAATACAGTCACATATTCAATGTGATTCGATTCTTTTTATTTAAGATCACAAAATTTATTACACTGCAGCATAATGCTACAAAAATATGCAAACAAGCATGAGGGTAACAATTGAAAGGAGCAAAAAGAAACCCCATGTAAACAATATAAAAAAAACAAAACAAAATGCACGCACAAAATAGCCTAAATACCACAAAAACATGCATAACAAAAAAAAAATGTATTCATTACATTTTTAATTAGACATAAAATTAATTAAATCTTGAATGCCCAGTAGATAAGTGGTCCTGTATGGGAGGTTCTTGCTGGAGTTCAGCATGTTGAATGAGGAGGGGCAGCAAGACCTCCCTCATCAATACCTGTATCTGTTGCGCGAGTCCTGGCTGGACAGCGTTCCCGGTCTGAGTGGCGCTCCCGAACTTTCATCTGACTCTGAGTCGGACTTATCTGTTGAAAAATAGGGTTAGCCATAAATCTAACATTCTGCACCTGAAGCAGTGAAAAGTAAAGACAGTGGGGTGAAGGGGAAGAGCAGTGGAAGTGTTGGAGGAAGGGTCTCACCTCGCGGTGGGGGTCTGTAAGGGGAGGAGCCATGGCTGAGGAGGTCCAGGGAACGGCTGCGGGAAGATGACTTCAAGCCAGCTTGGGGAAGGTCAGGGAGCACCCTGGGAGAGGGAGGGAAGGAAAGAGTCACGATCTGGGTGTTGAAGGGTCAGACAAGATGCATCAGGTCATGTACAGGAAGTAAAAGCTGTGGCCCATTCTGGAGTACCTATTGTCTATTGCTAAATGTGCCAAAACTGAATAATTTCAACTTGGCAGTTAACTTCATCATGACCCTTTATGAGTGATCATACATCGTAAGTTTTAGCACACTGATATATATTTTTATATAAACCTGCCACCACCCCTTTCTTCAAAGGACAAAAAAGACTTTGCTTGCACAAAATAAAGTTACATTTTTTGGACTATTACAGCCTAAGGAACAGAGAAGAAAAGAAAAAAGTAAGCAAAATAATTGAGAGTAAAAAATACATAAAATCATATTTCACATTAAAGATAAAAAATAAGAAAAAACAGAGGAAAAAAAGAAAAAGAAAAATGATGCACACGTGCGTAATCATAGCCTGCTGGTTTATCAGTTTTCCTCCTAACTGAGGGTGGATCCTAAGCACAACTTAAAAACAACTTGATTACTGTTTGCTGAATAACCTAGCCAGCTAACTAGCACTAACCAGCAAGTGTGTTTTAACAGACAGCAAATTAGTCACATATGCTAGACAGTGGAATTCAAGCTGTGGTATAAATGGTATATAACCTACCAGTTGAAATGCACTGATGGCGTGTTGAAGCAATGTTATGATGAGAGCATGACACACTGCAGAAGGAATGGTCAAGGAAAAGCAGGTGTGGTTGGAGCGGTTATGTTTGTAATAACTCTTACTTGTATCTGGACTGACTGTCAGTCCTGGGACTCTCCCGTCTTGGGGGTGGAGAGGCACTGCGGTCTGAATCAGACTCCGAAACAGCTGGAATTCAGAACCATTTTCTTAACATAATCTTAACATGGCTACTGACCATTTTAACAGAATCAGATTCCTTCAGACTTCAGGTTATAAGGCAAATCAGATATTAGAAGAGGGGAAATTTAAAACCATAACATGGCAGATTGTAGTGTCTAAATTGTAAAAAGTGTTTAGGACAGACCTTTGCGTGGCCGTGGCAACGAGTAGGAGCTGCGAGGAGCATTCCAGTTATCAGGGACAGGAGAAGCTCGAGGATTAGGCAGTGCTGATACTCCTGAGAGCACTCTGTAAAGACAACCACTCATTTACTCTCAGATTAAAACCGGTAAGTATTTCATTATATAAGTTAATGTGAAATAATGTGAGTGTGTGTAGCAGTTCGGAGATGTTTGTGGCTTATTGTGAAACACCACAACTTTACCTGTACCGGTCTCTGCTGTTATTGCTGTCATGTTTAGCCGGAGGAGGAGATTTGCTGTGGTCAGAATCTGACTCAGATGAAACTGCACATGAATCAGGTCAAGAAGTAATTACAGAATTTAGATTATTATTGTTATTATTATTATTATAAACATTTCTCCATATTCAGAGCATCTTTCCTCTCATAAGTTTTTTAAATCCAGTTTCATTTAGAGAATGATACAGAAAATGTATGCATATAAATAAATTTTTGCAAAATGGACAGACTTTGGACACAGTAAAAAAATCTTACCTTTGACACACACATAAATCAGATTTTATACAAAATGGCTGTCAGATCGTGAGTGACACAGCTAAGCAAGACTGACCTCTGCGTCGAGGCACTGCATAGGAAGTTGGCTGTGACCTGTTGGAGCGCAGATGGGGTGAATCACGAGCTTTTGAGGAAGGAGGAGCCTCAGCCCGGGTTCTGAGACACAAAAGACAATTCTAGATGTGCCATTTCCACTTTCAACATCACAGGCCTGACCGTTGTGTGTGTGCGCTGTTTACCTGCGTGTGCGACGTTCTCGGGTCGGTGCGCGAGATGATCGATTCCGTACAGGGCTATCCGTATCCAGATCAGAAATTTCTGATGGGAAAAAAAATTTATGCATATTTTCTGGTATTTATAAAAGAACATTCACAATGAACACTGCAGTGAGATTTAGACAGCCTTTTTTTTTTAAATTTATTTTTTATTTTTATTTTTTAAGAACTTTAGTGACTCACCCTCCAGCTCTGAGCTGCTGCCACCACTCCTCTCCTCAGCACTGTTCTGAGGGCTGTCCTCCACCTCAGGGATACTGACCAGGAACTTCCTGTTGTCCCTCAGCACCACCATGGTGAGTTTCCCTCTCGACTTCTCCACCAGGTGCTTGGTCTCCAGCAGGGAAAGGTTCTCTGTAGTCATTCCATTAATCTAGGGAAGATTTCATTTATTATTCAGATATTATTAACATTTTTAAATCAACAAATCAGGTTAAACCAGTGTTCAAGAACATTATACCTTGCAAATGAAAGCATCTCACCTTGAGAACGAGATCTCCCTCCTGCAGTGTGCCTTCTTTAGCAGCCAGACCAGTGGAAGTCATGTGCTTGATGAAAATCTGACTCCCTAACTTCATCCCGTACTCTAAGAGAGAGTGACATTTTGCACAGAACACATAAAGCAACCCACAAAACTAACGTCTTTCTTGCAATATACATATTAGTATACCATACTGCACAACTGCACAAGTTGTGTTACATTTATTAGATAAATGGATCATAGAATACATGCAGAATACATCTAAATCCCTTACAGTACAAGTTCTCAACCTTGGTCCTTAAGTACTCCCTGTTTTCTCTGCTCGAAAACACTACAATCTGCATGACAGGAGGTACTCCAGGACCAAGGTTGGGAACTGGTGCTCTAAGGGATTAACAGAATCCATCCCTCCATCCTGATAGTGGCCCTATGGCTTGTCCTCTCACCGTCTGTAGGTTTCAGCTTCACTAGCGTGGCTCTGATGGGTTTATCTGAAGTGTCCTGATTGGGTAGTCTCTTGAAGCCGGACATAAGTGCCAGGTCGTGGCCGTTGTGTTCAGGTGTGTTACTTCGTGGAGGCCGCCCGTACCCTGAGTCTGACCCACGCCGAGGTTTCCGCTCATATCGGTCATCCAGAAGGTTTGATTGTGAGGAAGCTCGTGTGGGCCTGCCACTGGCTGGGACCTGAACTGTGCGAGGCCTCTTCACTGTCTGCAAAAGACGACAGCAACTATATTAATTCTTTCATCAATATGAATAGTTTGGTCTCTCAGTGTCCTTTCACAAACAACACAAAATCTTACTACAGAGGGAAACCAGACACCACAGCCTGCCGAGTAGCAGATAAAGCACTGGTTTTGTGGGTGGTTGTACTCACAATGTTGGCTGTTTTGCCACAGCTCTTGAGGTGCTGAATGGTGTACTGTGATGTAGTGTTCTCCATTGACACCCCATTCACCATGACTATCTGATCCCGTGTCCTGTACAGATGAGAGTATATATTTATACAGCATATTTCATTTTGGATTTAATCATGTTTTAATCTGCATTTAAAAACACCAACAATGCTTGGATTTAGGAGCTATAAGAAAAGGATCACTTATAACCGAGTTTCAATGGGATATAACTAGGGTTGCCAGATTGGTGTCACTGGTTCTATCATTTAATATTTTGAAATCGCTTCCAATTGTAAGCTGAACGAATGAAAATATTTGAAAGTAAACTACACTATTTAAGTCCAATCAATTTGTCCAGACAAATAAATTAAAATATAGTTGGGAAATCTTCCCAATCTGGCAACAGTGGGTAAAAGGATTCAGGAGATCTCTTAGATAAGTCAGAGCTATGCCAGTAGTTTCAAATGTCCACAGTAGGACTTCACAGTTAATGCAAAAGTTAATAGGAAGCCAATGTAAACAAAAAGATGGCACAATATGCTCTGACACTACTTCCTGGTAAGGACCGTGCCACTTTCTGAGCTAGCGAATGTTTTCTTATTTAAAGAGACAGCAGCCAGTAACACAACAACACAGCACTCTATATTTTATAATCAAACATGATAAAATTTTGCTTCATTTTATAAGACTGGATAATTATGCTGTGTTGAACACAGCATGCTGAGGTGTTTGGGCTTGTAGGTATTTCATACACAAACATGACAGGTTGGACAGGATTAGCCTGGAGGTGCAGGAGGAAGTGATGTTTAAGTGCACATGAGGAACTCACTGTAGTCTGCCCATAGCTGGGCCACCGGGCACCACATCAGAGACGATCACAGCTGTGTCCCCATTGACCGGGTTCGGCTTGTCCCTCCCGCCCGAGATAGCAAAACCGAAACCAAATTTAGGATCCTATCAGAAAAACAAAAGAGGGGTGTGGAGAAGGAATGACACAAGAGAAAGTGTTAAAAATCTACATACTCCAACAGAGAATCTAAATAGGTCACATGATTTGAGACGTTAAAAATGCAGGGTGTGTCCTGGCAAGATGAAAAGTACTGCTCTGGTGAGCCACTGGTAAGTAAAAACACCCTCTTGCTTTTACATTTCCTCATCAACATGTACTGAGTTTCACCCTCTTTCTTAACCTTTTCAGGGATTATTAAGCAAAGGCAAAAGTGGAGGAAAGCTTGAAGGAAAACTTACTTTGTTTAGCGTCACTGTGTGCTGCTCCCATATCGTCATTTCCTCCATGTCTGCCTTCTAAAAAAAAAAAAAGCAACACGTATAAATGATAAAAGCCCTCCTGTAGTGTTACAGGTGCAAAGCATCGATACGCAGCAAAAGAGACTCAAAACAGCTCCATGAGCAAGACAGAAGCTGTGCCGAGAGTACGTTGATCGAAGGCCTTTTTGTTTTTCCTCCCACTCCGTGAATTAGAGGAAGAGTGACTCAGCCCTAGCATGCTCTCACCTGCTCACCACATTCCTGGAGGGCAGGTAGAGGGGGCGGGGCCTGCAACATGACACCTCCCCCTGATGAACAAACGCATTACACACAGCACCAGTCACTGTGCACATTCTCTTCATGGCCAGCATACCAGCTCGTTTCGACACGAAACGCTTCAACGAAACTAAGACAACTTAATGACACACACACAGCTCACTGAATCACTCTCACCTGAACTGCAACACAAAGAAAGATGAAACCAATAACCAGAAATAACTTCAACTAAGCCTCTTGATGTTTTTTCTCCTGTCTCTAAAGTCCACTGTACTGAAACTATGATCAAGTAGATTTCAGCCAACACCAGGACACTTTTTTTTTTATATAGTGGTCAGGAAACAACAAATATAAAAAAAAAAATGAACAGAAAGATTGACAATGCCTAAAATATAATCTACAATCACTGAACCTCATTTATTAAAACTGGATAAATATTTCTTTGAAAAATCGTTGCAGGAGCATGTACTTAAGAAATGTGGCATTCATGAAGACAACAAATATTAGACATGTTCATACAGAGAAACAATGAGAAATGTCTAAAAATAAATAAATTAAATAATAATAATAATAATAATAATAATAAATAAGTAATTAATAACACTTATTATTAGTAGTAGTAGTAGCTGAAAAAATATATTTATATAATTTAATACAGTATTCAAAGCAATCCAATTAACATAATAATCTGTAATAATCTTTAATCATTAAGATCAGTACAAATCTAAATTTTCAATTAAGATATACATGTTGAAACCCATTAGAGTAAAATAATAAAACATTCTCCCACCTCTGTGACTTTGTACTGCTAAGACCTCTAAGGTTTTACCCCCTACATAAAACGCCATGTCTTTAAGCATCTACACAGAGATGCTTTAAAACCAAAGCCTTTCTAGAAACACATTCGCTTTTCTGAGACAGAAATGTCAGCAGGACGCCACATTCTTTTCCTGGAACCCAGAGGTGACTGCCTGTCTCACGTAGAGTGCCGCTTGTTGTGTTGACAAAACATTCACATTTTTACATTTACATATATTCAGTTGGCACGGGAGAGGCGGAATGCAATGCACTGAGCTGTCTGATGACTTAACAGTACTGAAGAACTACAATACCATCAAACAAAAGCAAACCCAATATGACTGTTATCATATAGAACACTCTTCACACTCAGAGACAAAAGGTAAAAGTTTCCCAAATTACATCTTGTCCATTCCCGAATTCATAATGTATCAATTCTGTAAACAACACCGGCCACTTACTGCAGCGATCTGAGGCTACAGGCTCACAGACACTGGAGATTAAAGATTGGAAAAAAAGACCAGGCAATGTTTTTCCAATCTTCGACTGTCCAGTTTTGGTGAGTTTGTGCACACTGTAGCCTCAGATTCCTGTTCTTTACTGACAGGAGTGGAACTCGATGTGGCCTTCTGCCTATTGACCACGAGGTTTGACATTTTGTGCAATTTTGCAAAGAGTGGTTATTTGAGTAACCACAGCATTCTTGTCAGCTCAGACCAGTCTGAGCATTCTCCACTGACCTTCTGCAGAAATGGTGCTCACTGAATGTTTATTGAATTTTGCACCATTCTGTTTAAACTGTTGCGTGTGAAAATCCCAGGAGATTAGTAGTTGTTAAAATACAACAACGCCAGCATGAAAGTCACCGAGGTTACATTTTCCCCATTCTGATGACTTGATGTGGATATTAACTGAAGCTCTTGACCTGTATCTGCATGAATTTTTACATTAGGCTGCTGCCACAAGATTGGCTGATTGGATAACTGCATAAATGAGCAGGGTGTATGGGTGTTCCCAATAAAGTGGCCAGTACGTGCATATAAATATATATACAAGCGACCACTCTACATAGTGCAGTCGTCCTGACAATAAGACCACCATTATTATGATTATGATTATCATGTGACATGTCAGTGATGGCACCACAGAAGATTTGTGCATGCAACACACTGAACCGTAGAAAATACAAACACTATCCTAACTGCTCTGTTTTCTGCACTTTCGACGTTAAACTCAGCATCAGTGAAGAGCTGCAAGGTTTTGGGAACGATTTGGGACACGACCTAGAGTAACAACAGCAGCTAATAACTGCGAAAATCTTCTACAGCACCTTGGTCTTCCTCAGCACACTTACACTGAAACATTATCTCTTCATTACTATATTGTTTATATAAACAGTATATATAGTTAATGTGATGATGTCAGAAATGCAGATTTAGAAACATTTAAAGTACAAAATAATAAACTACATTACATAAACAAACAACAATACCAAGTTTCTATATACCAATAAGACCATCCCACAGAGCAAAACTTCCTGAACTTTTTGTCAGCTCAAGCCCTTCAACCGAAATTATTTGCCCCTTTGAGATTTCAGGTCATGCTAAATGAAACCATTTTAGAAAATGAAATAAAAGTATTATTTTCTTTCCTTATAAAATATCATTAGTTACTTTGCTTATTATATCATTGTTTTAAATGGTCGTGAAGTGGCCTGTTTTGTTTCTGAAAGCTGACAATGTATCTGTCCATTTTAAGTGATTTTTCAAACTTGTAGAACATCGCAGAATTGTGTTAGTTGTCTGCTAAACTGTAACCTGTGGTGTGATTAATGTTTAACATTTAGCATTTAAAAATTATTTGAATAAAACTAATTCTCTCACTCTTTACGTACAAGGTCACAGTGAAGTGTTGCACTTTGATTGATTTTGATGAATCATGATCTCACAATTCCCTTCTGTCCACAGAAAAGCCCTTTGGGAAACCCCCGCCTTAGAGTTTCTATTGCTACTCATGCAGTCATAATCAGATGATTGCAAGACAGCAGTAAAACTCATATGAATGCACCAGAACAACACTAGGTGACAAAAGAATGAAACAGAGTGTGCACATGAACATTCATTTCATGAATGCTTAAATGTCACAGGAAGTCAGACTATGCATGTAGCTGCACAATCTCTGTTAACCTTAAAGGCTTGCAGTAATGAACCGTGTTTTCCTGGATGAAGTGCTGGTAGTGAGAACAACATCAACCCTCGCGATCTACTGCAGAACACATCCAGGACCAGTGGACAACATGGCAGAATGATCATCTCATGACGTTTACTAATAATTGGTAATTTCCATGACACATGATGTGCATTAAGACCTTTAGGTTTGACAGCAGAGGCAGTGAAACTGAAACGCCTCTATACTGTTCTTTGCTTTGTCTCACTGGGGGAACCCTTAAAGATTTCATGTGGCACCTTACAACAAACATAGGAAGAACCCTTGAGAAATCTTAAAAAACTACTAAATAATTATTTATGTATTTATTTATTCATTTTAATAACATCCAATCAGCTCTTTGTTATTGTGAGTAACAATGGAGTCATTTGGTGTTATAAAAATGCTGCTTACTTCTAAGAAAACTATACTAGAAAATAATTTGTCATGATATTTATATTATGTAAGGAATAACACTTGGGAGTATGCTGTTATAGGAAAATAATTAATGATGAGGTGGTGTGATGTGGCCCGATCCAAAGTGGAGTTACTCTTACCACAGCAGTTCTCTAATGATTAAAAAAAAAATGTTTTTTATTTACTAAAGAATGACATCATAATTTTTATCCATTTATAGTTATATTTGATATTGCGGAATGCACATGAAACAAGTTAGTTCCTGTTAGCACTTATCTTAAAGCAGCTACACTGCCCTCCAAAAGTTTGGAAACGCCTGAACAAAATAGGGTTTATGGGCAATATCAGCATAAATCCTCTTTAGTTAGTGACCATTTTGCATTGATAATAAGGGACAACACAAACTATGAAAACATATTTTATTAAATAAAAAGTTTATGAACATAAACATGAACATAACATAG
>CM040985.1:15302735-15492119 GCA_022985145.1 Pangasius djambal
AGCAGCAGCAGCAGCAACAACAACAACAACAGCGGCAGCAGTAGGAGCAGCAGCAGCAACAACAACAATAACAACAACAAAACAAAAACAGCAGAGCCGCTGATAAAGCAGCTCATTTGGGATTAGGGGAAGATGTGTGCACTTAAAGACATTCCACCTGATTTACAGCACTGACACATTCATTCATTCAGTAATTCATTCATTCTTCCATCCATTCATTTGTTCATTCACCTTCAACCACCGTAAGCACTTTATCCTGGTCAGGGTAAATCTGGAGTCAATCCCAGTAACACTGGATGCAAAGCAGGTGAATTCACCCCTCATTCGCACCCGGGGCACCATGAAACTGGAGGAGACCCACACAGACACAGGGAGAACATGTGAAACTCCACACAGACAGTACCCTAAGCTCAGGATCAAACTCTGGAGCTGTGAGGTGGCCATGCTAACCGCTTTCTGTGCTGCCCACAATGACACATACTAGACTAAAGCTACAATCAGTGAGTTCATGCCCAAATCTATTCCTGATGAGCTGGATCCACCCAAGTTTGAAGATTCCCCAGCTCAATGACACTTCATAAATCCTTGAAAAAAATCCCCAAACCGAACTAAGCTGTAGATAAAGAGAGTCTTGCATAAGTATTCACCCCCTTGAACCTTTCCACATTTTGTAGTGTTAATTGGGATTATATGTCATTTACATATCTACACAGAGTAGCTAAAGTACAAAGTTAAAGTGTAACAATCAATATCTCGCTTTAAATGTGATAATCTGCACCAATGGGACTTACTTATACTTACTTATATGATCACAACATTTACCCCATCACTCCTTTAACAAAATGTGGAAGTTCAAGGGAATGAATACTTATGCATTTAAGACCCTGAATATTAATGGAATCAGACATGCAGGACTGAATTTTCAGTAGCATGTTGCCTTGGATAGCTCTTAGGAACCAAAAGCCTCATTTAAATGTGGCAGTTAGATTACATTTGCATTATTTACAAATACTGGGTGGGCCACGTGACCTAAAAATAATATCTTTTGTTTTATTTATTTATTTTGTACATACAATATGTAATGCAAGAAAAGATGTGACGACTTTCAAAATGTTACCAATAAATAATTTAGTAATTTAATAATTAAATAATTAATAATTTAGTAAAATAAGTACTTTATTGCTGACTTGTAGCTTATCTTCATGCAGATTTAGCAAACGTTTACTTGCCATTAAACATGACTTTAACGTAAAAATAGCAACTGAATAAAGAAAAATTTAAGAAACTTTCAACTGCACTACTGGTATTTTTTCTTTTGTAAAAAATCCTAATAAAATCATTCTAACCTTAGATCATTTTTTATTTATTTTACTTTTTTCTATATCAAGAGGTGACTGCACTTGTTATAAAATGTTATAATTCTTATAGTAACAACTTGCACATTTCTATATTTACAACTCGACTTGTACTGCTGATTTAAAATGTGTGTAATTATTATAAAAACTTGCTAAAAAAATGTTTTTTATTAATTTCTTGAGAGAGAAAAAAAGAGGCTGGTGAGGGAACAGCTATTTCTAGCTTAGTAATGGATACTAAGTTTGATAACATTCCATATTTATTTATTAAAAAAAGTAATCAGTTAGTATCTGTTACTAAGTGTCCATTACTAACATTGCACCAACATGTCACGACCTTAATGTAACTATTAATAACATGAGAATAAAATGGTACAACATGTTCTTTAATTGAAATGTTTCATTATTAATATGGTAGTCATTTGTAAATTGCAGTGCTGTAGTGGTATAAACACTTTGGGATGTGCTTCAGAGTGGTGACAGTAACTCCACTTCTTGCTGGGCCACATCGCACCACCCGTTGTTGATTATTTTAACATGAAGAAGAAGATATTTTCAGATTTTTTTTTTTTATATAGGAAGATATTTTTCTGTAACAGCGGTGTTTTATTCCTTGTCACTGCAGCAGAAGTGCAGGTATTACAGATTTTTGCTTAGGGAATATTCTAGAATATTCTTATAATACACTTTTTAGGAACATCACTCTTAAACTTCAGCAGATTAGTAAAACCTGGAAAATGGAAATTATGTTTGCTGCTTTATATTTTTAACATTTCTAATTCTAATGTACTTTTGTGATATGAATAAACATAGCTGAAAGTCTCTACATCTGTTAGGAGCCTAATTTCACTGTTTGTTCTTGGTGACATTTATTTCTGAAGCAGAACCTAAAGAGAGCTTCAAAATGAGCAGTTTAAAGTTCTGTTTTTTTTTTTTTTGCTTAGTCACACTCTGAACTCACAACCTTCCAGTCACTTGTATATATCCTTACCTGCTGAGCTACGTCTGCTTGTTTTACCTCTCCTTACTGTCATCTCAGCAGAAATAAAATGTATACTTACAGCATTCCAGCAATAGAATAATTTTATTCATTGCCTTGTTAATAACAAACATTGCACTCCTGTATGTTCATTTTGTTATACATAGAAAATTTTGTTAAGAAATGGCTGAAAGGCACAAATCATTTTGCAGTATGTACACCTCAACATCAGATATAAATACACAAAGCAAAGCAAAAGGCAGAATAAAAAGGACAAACCCCAGATACATAATTTCAGTAGCACAGTTTTATCTCTTTGTGTTAAACAATAAATTACTTAAAAGTGATATTACAGATGGTGCTCAACTTTTACAATACATAGTTTTAAAGGGATAGAGCAAACAAAAAGTCTCCATCATACCGAAACTTTTCGATTTTACTTTTAGTGCAAATTGTACACAGAAGAAATGACAGATACAAACAGATATTAATTTATCTAGTCATGGAGAGTGCAAGATCATGAGTGTGTGTGTATAACAGGTTCAGGACTCACTTCATCTTATGTTAAAGGCCCAATCAGAAATTACGGCAACTGAGACGGCAGTTTCATAGGTATTCTTTTATAATAGCACTAATAATAATAATAATAATAATAATAATAATAATAATAACTACGACAACAACATCCTTATTAGTGTACAATATGTATGTTCCTTTGGGTTCAGCACTTTTCAGTCTTTTTAAAGGTGCCATATTGAATTTGTCCTAAACACCAGGAGATGAAAGATTCAAGGATATTTATTCGATAACATTAATAAAATCAATCAGGTAAAATCAATCTGATTGGAGTTTTAAAATTCTTCATCTGCTAGAAAACAAAGACCAAATTAAGGACCACAGGGCTGGAACCATAAATCCATTTAGTTTTAGTATACTGATGCGTATGCATGCAGACTGGGATGTGCCTGGGAGAGCTTCACATGTGTCTGATAAAGAAATCAATACTGTCTCCTGCATGTGGAAAAACGTTCAGAAGCAAATACACAACATGGATCCAAGTCTGAACATCATTTTTCAGCAGAAACAGTGCCTATTTAAAAAAAAAAAATCTGATCTGAGCCTTTAGATAGTTTGGCATACACACTATAATCAAGAAGCAACTTTTCATGAGCAGATAAACAAAATTTGCTGCATGAAAACTTGCTTTTTTTTTGCACACAAAGCCTGAGAGAGTGGCTGAGTATAACATACTGATAAAACCTGCACACTGGGCATGTATTAGTTTCAATCGGGATGATAAAATAAAACCATCAAGCAACGCCACTAAGATCTCTTCCTGAGATAAAGGACAATGTAATTTACTACAATATTAAGATTTAAAAAAAGCCTCAATCAGGAATCACTGAAGGACCGACAAACAGACACACACACACACACACACACACACACACACACACACACACACACGCTGATTAGGGCTTCAAGTTTTAATGTACTTGGGTCCAAACAAAATTTATTACTATTATTATTATTATTATTATTATTATAAACAACAACAACAATAATAATAAGAAAATAACAATTTTTTAACAATAATGTTATTAACAATATATTAATCTCATGCAGAAATACAGAACAGTGCAATATTATGGTGCAAATTGCCTACTTAGGGCTGGGCAATATGACTATAAAATATCAATACCATGATGAATTGGGTCACAATACACTTTTTGTAAAGTCTGAGATATCGCAGGTTTTGTCAGTGCTTTTAGAACAGCAATTTCTTTGCTTCTCTCAACAAATAGTTGAGTGTGTTATTATTATTTTGTGTTAAATAATTCATCTTCAGTAAGTGCTTTATCCCCATCAGGGTCAGAGAACCTATCCTGGGAACACTGTGTGTGAGGTGGAAATCCACCCTCTCTCTCACACACACACACACACACACACACACACCAATTGCATGTTTTTGGGAGGTGGGGGAAACCGGAGAACCCGGAGGAAACCCACAGACAGATGTACAGAAACTCCACACAGAACACCCGAGCTGTTTTGTGCTAGCAAGCCTAAATATAGTGTATTGTGTATGAAGAACTGAGATATTTTTGCCACATCACCCATCTCTACTTTGTCTTGTTTGGGTTTTTAAATAATTCCTTGTCTCCATTTTGTTTGATTTTCTTCCTTTTGCACAAGTTGTATAAGCATATAGTATGAACAGAAGATCCCTTTAAGAAAAAAAAAAAGATAAATCACTATAAATTAAATGAAATATACTGCAAGAGATTATCCCATCACCCAGATTATATAATATTTTTACATCTCTATACTGCATCCCTGTTCAGCTTTTTGGTCAAGTCTTGGTCAGTTTTGTTGGTCTGAATCACTGAAGCATCTTTGTACATTGCTTTTGTTCTGTGAAACCCAATACCTCCGTGCACTGAGTGCACCGTAACTGCCCAGATTCTTTGCGTTACCTGAGAGCAAACAATCAAGAACAGGAATCACATTTTAAGATTAAAAGCTGAAGCTGAAAAATTTGGGTATCAGCCCTGAATCACTACTGCGTTAACTCATTAAAAGCAGAAGCACAAATGCATTAATTACTCTGGTGCGTAAAGAAGACAGAAGCATGTCTGGGGACATTCGAGTGGACCGGTGGGGTTTGTCCTATGCTCTCACCAGTCCAGTAATGAGGTCAGATAAATAAAAACAATAAATAAAATGATAACGCATTGTATACAAATATATACTGTACAGGTGTCTGTTTACAACACTACATTCCCTAGTATGTTCCGAAGGCACTGTGCTAAACAGTAGTCTGTTATTTCGCTCGCTGTAATCGTAGGAGCTGATTGTAACAGAAAGCTGAGAAACAAATAGAGCAGGTTTGGGTGTGGTTCTCTTCTGTTTGTACTTTTCCAGTTTTGGTTTCAGCATTACAGAGGTTTCAGCAGAAGAGGTGACGTGTGACAGAGATGTGCCAGTAGAGGGCAGTGTGACTCAAAGAACTGTCTGGACTGGTTTCAACACTTCCAGTTCACTGTTGGATTTTTAAGCCCTAGTCCTTTGTTTTATCTATTTTTGATCTGTTTAAACAAACAAAGAAAACATTTAAACATCTAATCTGAGTAAATGTGGGCAGATATCAGGTTGGTGGGCTCCCTCTAATAAACACTGGGGCTCTGTCTAGGGTGTGAATGAGTCCAGTGCAGGTCTGTAACACACAAAACAGATTTAGTGACACACCAAGCCAACTGTTGAGCTACCGATCCCAACTAGCACCACTGTCTCTAGTATTTTTGCATTAACTGTATTTTTGTATTATTAATTGTAATAATAATTTGTATTTAGTATTTCCTCAGTCCTGATAGTGTTGAACTGAAATTAGATGCCAGAGGAATAGAGGTCTCTGACCGGCTGTTCATCAGGAGAAAGGAAACTAAAAGTAAGCAAAGTAAGCTAACACTCTCGATCACACACACATAGAGCACACCTCATGTTCTGCTCATCTTGCATCTTGCAACTTCTTGCAAATTTTCTTGCAACAAAATGGCCGAGCGGAGAGTTTAAAACAGATTCACAGTGGTGAGAAAATGGCAGCTAGGCTGATTTGTGTGGCTGGCCCTAAACAGAAGTCAAAATTGTATACCATTACAAGTGATATCAGAAGTGCCAACAACAAATCCTAGCAGGCAGAGAGAAAAAATTTACCTCAAAAACCATAGCATGTTCTGGTGGACAAGACGGCTATTTGTGTTCTTTTTTTTTCCAGTAATAAAGCAGCAAAGCAGACTTTCGGTGTGACCACTACAATAAGAGTCCAAAGAGTCTAAATCAGATCAGAGTCCCATCCACTTTTTTTCCCTATTGCCTCACAAGAGAGAGCCTCGAGAATTCACAAGTAAAATTTCACCTAGATAAAGTCGACATGCTTCAAAGCCAAAGTAACGGCTAGCAGAAGCAAATGTGTGTCCTTTCCTCTTCAGTGAATTTTCTTTTCTTTCTTTACTTTACCTGACAGGCAAAATTTAGTTCTGCTTTATCTGAAAAAGCAGAAAAGTACTGATTTCAGGTGGCTCCCGTAGTGTCAAAAATCATAAGCTGGAGATGTTGGCACCTCTGTGATTGATATAAGTGGTAGATGGTATACGGTTTTGACATAGCATCTAATACAGTAGTATACGATTTGGGACATAAAATACTGTGTCTTCTAATTTTTTTTCTTTTCATAATAAGTACAGACATCCTGGTATGGAGAGTTATTTCCTTTCACACAAGGACAGAACATGCAGGCATGTCGTTCGAGTTCAACTTCTTGAAGATAACATGAGCTAACAGGATCAGCCAACCTGCTCCTTTTTGTTGGTACTAATTTGACTATGTCAGCTTGGTGTATCACTGTGTGACAAACCCAACAGGCCTGTTTCACACACTAGGCTGTGTTTAGGACAGGTGCTCTGACTCGGGTACTCTGAAGTGAATGACAGACTGGCGGGACTCTGAACCGCTCCTCAGCATACTGCTCAGCACCTCTTTGGCGTTGATGGCAGTGTCTTCTCTGCAATTAGCAAATGAGTGCTTGTCCGACGGTGACAGGGAGGAAAAGAGTGACAGTGAAGAAGAAGAAGAAGAAGAAGAAGATGATGGGATCGAAGGAGAGAAAAGGGATGATGATGAGGAGGAAGAATGCATGGCGGAGTTGGAGAAGAGGCTCGCTGAGGGGGTTAAAGCAGTGTGTAAAGAGTCCGGTGAAGAAGAGGGAAGCGCAGAGTGGCATTGTGATGCTTCCGGCGGCGAGTTGAGAAAGTCGAACAATTCCTGGTGCGCAGGGTCTCTCAGAGCCGGCTGACTCTGCTGCTGCTGCTCCGCCTTTGGGAAGACCTTCATGCAGAAATCCGTGACAGGCACAGAGAGGATGTCTGTTCCTGTGCTGTGTGGGGAAAGGCGAGAAGAGCCAGGGTTCGTCAGGTCCAGGGCGCCCTCTGTGGAGTTTTTAAATGAGGAGAGGGGAGCAAAAGAATGAGAGAATAAGGGGCCAGTATAAAGGGTGGGCAGGTTGGTCAGGCTTGAGAGCTGGGGAGGTTGGGAGTAGAGCGCAGATATATCTCTGTGATGTTCTTCCAACATCCTCTTTCGCTGTTCGGCCAGCCGCTGCTCCTGAGCCTGCAGCTCTTTCTCCTGACGCCTCCTTTTCACCTCCTTATCCATCCGGCCCAGCTCATCTCGCACTTGAGCCACGCAGTTCTCTGGGATCTTTATACCTGAGCAGAAGAGGATGTGAAAGAAAGCATGAGCAAAATTCAAATCAAATAATTTTTAAGAAGCAAACTGACCAAAGTACAGTAATTCAAATCAATTTGACATCAGTGTTCCCTCTAAAGCTATACAACCAAACACACGCACACACTGTCTATGCAAAAGTGCCTGAATTCTAGTGCACAAGGAAAAGCTTTCTGAATGGAGACACAACATGATTCACAGGCAACTATGGACGCCTCCTTGTCCTGATAGGTTTGGATATTGATGACCCACACTCCTTTCACCTCCTCTTTACAGAGCTTTACAGAGTTTTATTTCTGAATATATATTTTATTAACATCCGCTGAAATGTGGGGAGAACTTCACCTACCTTCACTGACTCTACATTATTTATTATATATTATTTATTGATGCTAAAATAAAAAATTAAAAAAAAAATTAAACATATTAAAGAAGGAAATAAATAAACAAATAAAGCATTTAACCAAGTTAAATTGTATAAATTAAACTAAAACCCTAAACTGAACAAAACAGAATTATAGGCAGAATATGAACTACAATGAAAAGAAAATGACCTAAAATGTATGGCTTAATAAAAACTGGACTAAAAATGTACATTACGCAGACCTAAAGCTGAAAAAAAAAAACCCAGATGGGCTTTTCCAGGATAGGATTTAAGAAGTGTCTGGCTGGGACAATGTAATGTGAAAGGGTAATCTGTTCCACAGCCCTTGGCCGATAGAGTAAACACAACACCATTACACATTAACTAAGTTTGTAGAATGGAAATGACCAATTTGTTTGAGAACTGAAGAGATTTAGAAGCAGATCTTTGAGCAGAACATAAAAATTAAGTGGTGCCAAAAAGTGTCATAGGGCTTTAACATACAATAACAGAACCCTAAAACCAATTGTGAATTTTTTAAATTGAATTTTGCCCCCTATTCCTCAATTTGTGTGATTGCAAATTCCTACCCATCAGCTAGTGTCACTGTGATTGACATGGAAAAGAATAAACACCATCCCTCCTACCCTCTTGACCTTCACGTGTGGATTGTCCAGCTCCAGTAGTCTAGCTGACACTCACCCACTTGTTTGTGCTCCCTGGTTTTGAGGCGTACAATTTGCAGGATGCTGGAGCTGGTGACATCCGCCACTATGTCAGCTATACGCTTCCACACACACAGGAGAGCACCGCAAAGGACGTGGTACTGCCGCAAGCGCATACCCTGCAAACATTCCTGGCCCTCGTCGACCTTTTTGCACCTCCCGTTCCTTCACAGAGCACACACACATATACAATGAACAGTCTGTTTTGAAAACAACCAGAAATCAAGAAAACCTTGGTAGCCTCGCCATTTTTATGCTTGATTCATTAATATCGATCACTCTGAAGACAACAATCTTGTTCTTCTGCAAACTTCAGTCAAAATGCAATGGCTTTACTATGCTTTGATATGTGTTCTGACATGAGTGCAAGCGGGAAAGAAATAATAGTGTTATGGTTATAATTATTATGGTAGGGGAAACGAAGAGATTCACACTCACCAGTTGGCATGGCTACATTTCCTGAAGGAGAAAGTGAACTGATTCTCCCAGCTTTCCTTCGCCTCCTCAGGAGTCACCTGCAGTTCGTTTGTTAAAAACATCATTATAAAACAATGTCACTTGAGACCTCTTAGTATAACAATCATAGTAAAGGTTCGTAGATCGCCACCATAAACTGGTGTTATGATGCTAGGGCTCAAAACTGACCAAGACACTCAATGACTTTAAGAATACACAAGGACATCCTGCCCAAATTATTACTGGCACAATACTAGAATTATTCGGACGGGATAAGACTTCAGGACATAGTATGTCTGTTAAATAATGTTGCTGGAGGACATCTGTAGTAATTATGATCGACTCACATTAGTAGAGATCACAGAGATGGGAGTGTCTTCTAAAAAAATTTAATGTGTACTACACACACCTCATTTTAATTGTTTTGTTATTTATTATAAGCACCTCTTAGGGCTTGTGGTTCATTAGTTGGATCATTAGTAATGCACATTACCATAATACATATGTAGGCTTTACCTCTGCTAGGAATTAAAACCTCCAGAAGCATCACTGCTCTGAATCCTTTTGAATGTCTATATTTTATTGTTCTGCATTTTAAACTTAGCCAATACCTGACTTTGTTTTGGTTTTCATTTTGGGAAACAATAAACTAGAGAATTCTCTGGAGGGTCTTTATACTGAAGAATAAGCACAAATCCTCTTTTCCCGCAGGATATAATATATATTACATGGGGTTATTCTACCGGCCATTTTATAGTAGGTAAAAAACGATATCATCTTTCCAGATGTGTCCACATGCAGTCTGTTAAAAAATATGAACATGGCTGATTTGACTAATTACATTATCCCGCCTACCCATGTAAGACTAATTCAAACAGAAAAGATTAGATCACAGTAAAAATGAACAGGGACAGAAAAACAAAGCAGACCTTGCGGTACTTCTTTTGGATGTTCTCCAGATTCTCCGGTTGCTTTTGTTTGCCCACATTGGGCTTGTAGACAGTCAGGTGGTGACCTCTGCCCAGCTCGGCCAGCAGCACACATGGGTGACTCCCTCTCAGCTGCAGGGGAGACAGACACCAAGGCTCACAGTCTGCTACCAAGTCTTTGCTGTAAAGTGACCCCTAAGCACTGACATGTGATTTATTTTTGTTTCTTTTCCATGCGTTTGTGCAGAATGCTTTAATAATGAACTCAGAGTCACCCCAGTCATCCCGCTCGGATCATAAAGGAAGCTGAATGGAAATTTGGGAATGTGAGACAGCTTTTGGATTCTGCTTCAAAGACACACCTTGTGGGAGATGTAGAAGCCTTCGTCTGGGTTGCTGAGTGTGTGAGCCTTTTTGAGAGCCTCCTCCCAGGGCATGCCTCTGTCCACACTGATCTGCAAGGCACAACAAAGCATCCACATCAGAGGTGGGATAATTAGAGGAGACAGACAGACAGCACTGGGCCAAAGCTTTACAAAGCTTCCTTATTCTGAGACAAAACCACAAAAGGAAAGTAGCTTTGGGTGGAACTCTAAGCGACAGTTGATAAACTGGTCTGTGCTGCACTTGCTGTTAATTTAAGCCGTCTATTAGTAGCGGAAGAAGGAAATGGTCAAACATTCCAACTCAGACTTTTCTGTAAATTGCGCAACTTGTGAAACAATGTCAAGTTTATGCTTGGTGTTGTATGACATAAGAAACAGCAAAGGTGACCCATTCTCTGTTAACTGTTGGCGCACATAGAGTACACTCTGTGAAATGCAGATGTCATGTAAAAGTTTTGCATTTGGGTGCACATCATTCAGAGCAGATGTTTCACAGCTATGTCTGGAAATACATTTTAAAAATTGCAAATTAGGCACATATATACCTATTTATTTATCAGCATGATTTGAGCTTTAATTCCTGAATTTTTAGCCTTTATACTGTTAAAATGCAGATCAAAACAAATCGTTTTGTATTATTTAAATTTTTGTAGTTTGCAGTTTTTGTAGTATTAGGACTGCAGTTAGAAGTTAACATATTTTAATTGGTGAGATTTAGATACAATCCATTTAGTTCAATTAAACAGTTAAATGGACTATAAATAAACTATAAATGAACTATTACAACTAAATAATAACTTGAACTACACTCTTGGGCAAAAAAAAATGGGCCACGCCCAAAATGGCAAATATTAAGCTTTTAATGGTCTTAACAACAAATCATTGGTCAGAAAATTTGGACCATTTTTTTGCCCAGGAGTGTAGTATAAGAGCTCTGATAGTACTTAATACTGATTTCCAATACCATAATATCATTAATATTAATAAAAAATAAAATCACTGTCCCCTTACTTCTATGCATCATTAAACTTGCATGGTTCTTTTTAAAAATGGCTCTAAATAACAGAAATAAAAATGTTTCCTAAAGGGGTGATTTGGTTTGCCCCTAAAAAGAACCAGTGAGGAACGCTTTACTTACACAATTACCAAGTAATCAGTGCTATTTGTTGCTGCTGAAGGACGTTAAATAATGAAGCAACCAAAATATAAAATTTAGGCTTTTCATGTAATAGTTATCCAATAATCCAAACTATAATTGTAATGATTATCCAAGTTCTTATAGAGCAGTGGTAAGCTTATTAATTTTCATGTAGCTTATTACAAATTATGGAGGATTTGTTTTCTGCAGCTGAGAAAACGGAAAGGAATCTAAACAATGGAAAGGAATCCAAATAATTATAAATACAGAAAAGGCCTTTACTCCTTAAAATACTCTACTTGTTTTCCCATGAAACCAAGTAGGAAGAGGTCAGAAAGAAGAACATGACTGTTTAACACTGTATATGTGAAAAATAATCTGCCCATTAGTGGCTATGAGTCTGCTCACATGACAAAATTGTGTATTTCAGAGTCTATCATTCTGCATAATAAATACATACAGTATGAGCACACTGAATGACATGTTTAATCCAAACTGACCTTATAGAGAATGACTTGGCCTTCCTGCGGGTTGCCCGGGGTCAGAAACTTCTCTTGAGTCTCGTTGGAGATCTCATCATTACCGGGAGCCAGATCTGTAAACAAACAGGAAGAGGACACATGGCATTACAATCCAACAGCTCTTTAAAAGAGGGAACCACATTAAATAAAAAGTTACAGGAATGCTTACCCAAGATCCCCATATCATATTTGCCTTCCTTCTTGTCCTTTTCAATCAGGTAGTCAAAATTGTCACTGAAGTACTGAAAGAGAGAGTTCTGCTTGTGCACCTCCAGACCCAAAATACGATTGAGGAACTTAGTAATGGTGCAGTCTGTCGAAAAACGGAGTTGTTGAGGTAATCTGTATTTGTATATATGTGTATGTGTATCAAATGTAAAGAGTGGAGACCTCACCTTTCTCAGAGTTGATGCCAAAGCGAGCCTCCTTGCAGAAAATGCCAACATCCATCATGCCTTGCTTCATGTCTAACAGAACAGAAAATTTGGAAATGTGCAAATCAATACCTTTAGAAAGGGTCACATGATTACCTTATTTGAATACACAGAGAATAATTAGCGGATTGAAATATATAAATATCACACAGACATCCACATTTGCAATTCAACATATGACAAACATTAACACTGACTATAATTCCAAATGTTATGAAACTACTTGTTGACACGCAGACACACACAAGCTAGTTTTACCTCTGAAGAACATGGCGTCACCTCCTGGATAGCCCTTGGGAGGGGCCACCTTACTCTCAATGTGACCCAGAATGGCTTTGGTGATCTTCTCTAAAGCCCTGTTACCATACTGGAAAGGAAAACAAACACACTCATGGCTTAGTCTAGGACTCCTTTAGAGTAACATCTGCATATGTGTTCCAGATAAGATGTCGACTCACTTTATTTTCAAAGTTGTACTTGCTCAAGTCTCTAGACTCTGTTGCTCTTCGGTCACCGTGTGTCAGAGCTCCCTGTGAGAGGATACAGACATTATAGTTACTTCTGTAATTACACCCTTCATGTCTAGTCAAAATTAGCTACATCCATACGTACAACTGCTAAGCTCTTGCCTAATTAAAAGATATTAGTACATTTCACCATGTTAGCTGCAGTTAGCTCCACTGGAGGTGCGTTCTAAAATACTGCTGCCACAAAGAGTTTAATAATCTACTTAAAAGCCTGAGCAGTGTCAAACATCTGAATGCAGCATAGGGGGAAACACAAATCAACAAATATTATCTGTGAAAAAAAAATAGGTTATATGGATTGGCTTAGCTTAAAACTGTACTAGGTAACACTCCATCAGCTTCACTTTTAGTTAGACTGAAAGTGAGTAGGATGTCTCAAATCCTGAGCATCGCGTCCTATATCAGTTTTGACTTCCAAAATGACTAATATGACCTAATTGTAAGTGGTAGACCCCTTTGAAGTGAGAAACGAGATCATTTCCTCTACGTGGGGAGAAAAAAAAAAAAAAATCTTAAATTCAACAACAGAGATGGCCTCAATGCCCGAGTGCATACAGCAAATCAGTGTGCAAAGGAAATATATTATGATACGATACAATACATTACAGCAAACACCATAAGAGGATAAGTGTGATCAGTCAGAATGACTTTGTACTGATGCACACTGATGCTCTCTCTAAGGGGACAAGTGGACACAAACCATGCCAGTAAAATGGTATGCTTTTTTTTGTTTTATATTAATGTGATATGAAAAAATAATGCAATTAGACATTAAGTTGTGTGGCTCAGAGGATCAGCTCCCAGTGGCCACATGATTGTTTTTTATTAGGACATAAATGTCAAAAACTCTTATGTCTGACAAATATAAATCAGTCGTGAAGGCATAAAGCAGCTGTGGTGTAAGCCTGTATTTGCATCGTGCATATGAGTGTATTTGTGATATACCAGGCTCTCCAGCCTCTTAGCCACAATAGAAGCGAAGCGTCTTTCGCCAGCCAGTTCAGAGATGAGGAAGATGTACTCCGGTGCTGTGACTTGGTTTGAGCGATGAGTGCGACCTGGGTGAGAGTGGTGAAAAAAAAAGTAAGGTTTGCTGTTTATGAGTCTGTGGTAACAATGTCCTGCTTTACGGGAAGCTGACTATGAGCACTAGATCCAAAGGTCAACACTGGTGGAGTAATTATAAAGTCATTACTGAAAATGTCAAAGGTGAGATCAACAATCTAATTTGAGAAAAAGCAGGCCACAAAGTGCTTCACTTCATTTATCATTCAGATTTATTTACACACACACACATGTATTTATAGAGAAGTTTTCCATTGCATATGCAAAAACAAGAACTGGACCAAACAGAAGTCAACAAAACTAGCTCATTTTCAGCAGCTGAACAGAAACTGGAATGATCACAGGGATAGGAGTAAAACTGAATGCTTCATCGCTGTAGTGCATAACAGCTTAATCGTTAAGTCCAACATGGAGAAAGTGGTCGAAATAAAATGTTTATTGCGTGGATGGGCTGTTTAGTTAAGCAGCACATATCAGCCAAATAAAACTGGTCACAAAAGGATGGACTGACATAGGGGTTTTTAAAATTTAGTTAACAAATATGGCAAGATTAAAAATCTGCACCATGACAAAACAATAAGTCATATAAAAATTGCCTATGCCTATCATTTACGCAGAGCTAATCATGAACAGTGCTGCTTGCACGTGTACCATTAGCTGCTTTAGTGTTAAAAATGATCTGGTACTTTTTTTTTTTTTTGCAGTGGACATAAGGACCTCAAGTGATCGGAGTCTGAAAATAAGACTCAGCAAGTGGAAATGGAGGCTTTACTCACCAAACTGCTGGATGGCCCGGTCAGCACTCCAGGGCAACTCCAGGGTCATGTGGACTCGCCTGCGCTGGTTCTTCACCCGTCTGTCTGCTTGCAAAGAAATTCCTGAACTGGCCGCCTCAGAGATTATAGCCACCAGCTGAGAGAGAGAGAGAGAGAGAGAGAGAGAGAGAGAGAGAGAGAAAGAGAGAGAGAGAGACAGAGAGAGAAGGAGCAAGAGAAACAGAGAGAGAGAAATAGAGAGAGAGATATTTGGAATCTGATTGACTCTACTCAATTTTTCCATGACGTAGTCAGATAGGGTTGTGCTTTTGAAATGAATTAGTGAGGCAAACTTCTAACCTTCTCTCCGTTCATGAAGCGATCCTTTTCTTTGATGTTGATGTGGTCAATGGTATGGCCGTGCTCAGCACGAGACTCATAGCGCACACTTCCATCTGGCCGCCGAACCACTCGGCCCTTCCGTCCTGTCATCTATACACACACACACACACACATATATATATATATATATATATATACACATACAGTGCTGTGCAAAAGGAAACATTTTTCTGTAACATTTAATTTTGTGCTGGAAAACTAATGTTTGGAAATCTGAAAAGTTTTTGTCTACTTTTTTTTCTACTTAATTTCTTTCCACTTGCCTTACCTCTGAAACCTTCTCTGGACCTCCAAATTTATCTATGAGCTCATCCAGTGTGTTCAGAGGTAGTTCTTTCCCAAGCCCAGAGATTTTATTAAGGAGGCTTTGCTTCATCTCCTCCAAACGAGCTAGTGATCAAGAAAAGAAAATTAGGACTTAAAACATTTATTTAATTCCTCAGAATCAAAATGGCAATCATAAACAGTGCTTTCTGTTCTTGTTAATCAGGTGTGGAAATATACACCACACCCTGTGCTGAATAAAAAGGACTAAATGACTCATGCTAAAAGTAGCAGTATTTTATGCACCACTGGACATAAAGCAGAATGAAGAGACACTGTACCAGCATGACAGTTGGTTTGTGTAATGAAGATGACATCATCGCTATTGTCCTGTAGTGAATCTGGAGACGAATTAGAGTCACTGTCCACTCCATCAGACTCTGTGCTGCTGTCATCACTGATGTTAATGACGCTTCTGGCATCTGCACCCTGCTTGTGGCACTTCAACTGCCGGCCTTTGGGCTTACCTATACCACACACACGTACAGCACAACATTTATACATGTCTAGATAGATTTCAGTCTGAGAAAACTCTTTGAGGGGTATTAATTAGATTTGACTTAGGGCCAAATTCTCACAGGTTAAATACTGTTCGGGCCTGAGCCCCATCCTGATGGTAGGACTATATTCAGCTCAATTTTGATTCTATATAATTTTTATGAACTGGGAAAAAGTGATGGAGGATGAGCTGAGGCCAGAGATACTCAGCTGTCTTTTGATAAGGGAAGAAAAGACCTACGTTTCCTCTTGCTGGCTGCTGCCTTCTCTCTTTGCTGTTTCTCTGAAGGGAAGTGCTTTTGGACCAGGGACTGGAACACACCCCTAAGAACACAAAAACAAAACCTGTCACTTAGAATCCACACTAAGCACTCACATAGATACTACCATACTATGTTTCCTATTTCTGCTACAGAGAACAGTAAGCAACATGACAGTAAGAAAGTCCCTTATATGGATTGGTAATATTTAGAAGCCATGGCACTGATGATAAAAGCACAACGTAAGAGTCTTTATCTGGCAATCTGACTTCGTTAGACTTGCAGTTTCAGAATTGCAAATGGAACGTTAATCAGTCACAGTGATTTAATAGACATCAGTGATAAAATCTCAATCATTCACACTGGAAAAGCCAGTCATGCTTTTCGAGGATTAATTCACAAGCAGATACTGTGTGCCATAAACCTACACAAGCACTGAGAAATGCTATACTTACTCTGCGGCAGACACAAATTTGTCGAGGTGTCCTTCATTTTCATCAAGAACTTCTCGGGTTCGTGCTTCACCTGTGGACTGTAGCCCAATTACAACGCACTGCGGGACAAAAAGAAAATTATTAGAATTACAGTTTGCCAGTGTCATTCATCTGCTCTGAAACAGAAGACAGTAAGTCTAAAAACTAATGATTGCTTCAGTGTGGCGACGGAGCTCACCTTGCCAGCTTCCAACTCCTTCTTGGCCAGCTCGACCAGACAGCGCACCTTAGACGCGATGCAGAGGTATTTGAAAAAGCGCTGGTGGGAAGACCAGAACTGACCCCACAGAGACTTCCTGGACACCATACCGAGCAAATCAGCCGCCTGAGTGAACACGACCAAGGCTTCTGCCCACTGAGAACCACAGATAGGAAGGGTCAGTTTTCATTTCCACAGTTGACCTCATTTCAACATGACCTCATGAAATGAACCACAACTCCAGAGTTTACTGCTGTATTAAAAATATATTATACCTCAGCTCAGTATAGCTGTGGTGAGCAATATGGTTTCAACGAGTAAAACAGGAAAATTAAAATACTATTTAAAAAAAACAACTTTGGCTGTTGTGCTATGCTCACCAGTTTGGCGGCTTTGTTGTAAACGAGTGTGAAGTCTTCGTCCAAGCTGATCTCTTCAATGCGGAAGGACACCCCTGAGAAGCTCAGCTGCCGTGCAATGTACATCCCACTCACCTTCATGTCCATGGCAACAATCTCCATGGCACCCACACCTCTACCAAAACAGTGCGAAATGCCAATGACAAAATTCTTCCCACACCCACTAACTATCTACTAACCATGTATATTTTGCAAACCTCTTTTCTATAGCATGGAGGAAGTCATCAAATGTCCTAAATTGTGTTCCTTCTCCCCAGATGCCCAGGCGACTCATGTAGATCATGTTCTTTGGCTCGGAGGCACCTGTGGAATGGAGGAAACATCAACCTTCGGATCATAAAGACTACAAACATTTCCATGTAGTTGTAAAGATGTGTTTGGAATACTCACCTGTGGCACTGGCGTACACCACCCTGGCCAGAGGAAGCTTGTTCTGTAGCTGCAGCACAGCTTTGCCCATTTTGGTAGATGTGGCATTTTTGGCTTTATGGCATTCATCAAACACAATCTGTAAGCACGGTGCAGTTAAGGAAATTTATAGCAATCGTCCAGAGATGTGTAATACTCATCCAGTTTTCAAATCTTCACACTCTCTGGTCAGGTATAGTGAGAACTCAAACAGTAAAGGATACGACTCCATCAAAGTCAGGTCCACACCAATCCAGGATCTGCTTGAGCCTGGTGCGACGCTGGCCTCCTGCTTGGCTCTCTCCAATCAGAGCCGAGTAGGTAGCAAACAGAACCCCTTCTGAGGTAGCTGTGTCTCCATACTTTATCTGACAGGACACAATGATACACAAATAGGTGAGGTGTGAAGTGGAAATATATTCTTTCTGAGTTACAATGTGGAATGTCAGTTGTATCTAATGTGTGTGGACCTTCACCTTATTCAAGGCATGTACTAGAATATTAGGAGCACCAATGTCCTGAAGATCTCGTTCAGCATCATATTTGAGGTCATTGGATACACTGAACCTGAAAGAGGCAGAGAATAAATTAGAGATGGAAACTGTGCTTATTTTAAGGGAAAAAAAAGCTAGCTAAGAAGCAGTAGTAAAGTTTAAGACGACAGTGATTATAAATCCAAGTCTTGATGGAAATATCCCATGTTGCACAGTTTAGAATAATTCCTCCTGTTACACACTTCATTTAGGTGATGAGTTCAAACATGTTCACAACTAAGGAAAACACCAAGCTGTACAGTGCAGGGATTCCCCAGGACCTCATTACTGTGTAAAGCTGTGGATCAATTGCTTACCAAAGTGCTTTCCTCCTTCCCTTTAGGTAGTTCTCAAGGATGATCCCGGCCACCGTGCGGCCCTTTCCCACTCCAGCTCCATCTCCTATCAGAAAACCTGCTCTCTGCCTGTTCTGTAGGATCACCTCATGTTGCTAACGTGCAAAGAAAGAGGTCATTAATGAGAAAATGATTCTGTGCAAATGCGAATGTGCAAACTGACACTATTAACATAATCTGTTGAATAATATACTGTCTACTATGTTTTATAACATTCTAGAAACTACTAAAATGGCCTCTACAGTTCTATGAAACATGCAAAAATCTTTAAGTCATCCAACCATCTCTTTCTAGCCAACATGTCAACTCCAAAATTTTTGACGCATCAGAACCGCTGCTATATGATGATATTTTACCACCGGTAACGTTATGCATAGCCAGCTGAAAGTTGTGTACGTTCGTGTGTGTATGATTATGTGGTGCGTGTGTAATAGGAAATATGCTTGACAAGTGTGGACACGTGTGTCACTGCACATACTTGGCAGGCATAGATGATGGCCTCAAGCTGCAGGGCAGAGAGCACACCGCTGTCTATGATGGCCTCGGGAATGGAGAGAGTGTAGCTGATGTCAGGTGGAGGGACACTGGAAAGAGTGTTGGTCTCCACTACACGGTCAGGATGCGAGTTTCCTATAGTGGCTGGTGGAAGGACAGGCAAGGAGAGAAAGAAAAAAATGATGCCTGTTAAAAGAGGGGAATGACAGGGAGACAGACATAAGAAAAGGTATAGGAAACTGAGAGGGCTGAGCCTACATTTTGAAGGTTTGTAGTCAGCATAGGTGTCTACATGGCCAAGCTCTTCTGTCTCCTCTTCCTCTATCTCCTCCTCCTCCTCTGGCTGCAGCTGTGAACTCTGTAACACAGACGCACACGGACGAGTTACAATTACTCACAGAGACAAAGAGTACAGGTTCACCCACTTATCAAACAACCAAGCTAAAAATGAAAGTGAAAACAAAATCTATCAAAGCAAAACTTAAATACTACCAGTCATATGAATAATTCAGGGTATTCATCTACAGAACTCAATTTAATTCCTAAATGAAGTGAACTGTACTATATACGTAATTAATTATGATGAAGTCACTACAAATGTGTCATTAACACTGTTAGTTCAGATGTGCTACAATGTTTAGGTCAATGTTTAGGTCAATGTTTAGGTCAATGTTTAGGTCAAGTCAACTAAAAATATGCACCTCAATTAGAGCTCATTTCTATTTTACAACAGACAAGGATGATTTCATTTATTCATTAACGTAATGCTGTGACAATCTACCTGAATGCTCCCCAGAGGTGGTGTGCTGATTATAGCAGTGATATCCTCTAAACTGTTTAAACCCTGAAACTGGCTGGAATTCAGCTGGAAAAAAAAAAAAAAGCACCATCTTGACTGATTTCACAACACCTCTCAAACACAAGCTAAAAAGAGCATATACAATGGGTTTAAGTGTAGGAGTGCAAAAAACAATATCAGAATTCAGAGGAAACCCGCGATTGCTTTGTTAGATGTCTGTGTGTGGGTGGGGGAGCAATTAAATGAGTCTTACCTCCTGATTCTGTGCTGGTGTATTGATGTCCCATATGGTAGGTACAGTTGGCAAGCTGTCATCTACATACTCAGACAGGGAGTCAGAAGAAGAGAAGAGGGAGCTGTCATCTATACATACAAGGTCCTACGGAGGGAGAGAGCGAGAAAGAGAGAGGGAGAGTCAATGGTCACAGATTAAGAACAATTTATACAAAACCTTTCAACGTACCAATTTATAATGCCAAGAATTTCATTTCTTTATTGTAGCTTAAATATGTTCTTTTCAGTCATCCAGGTCAACCTTAGTAGCCGTTCAAGAGAGCACACTGACTACAATTTTGAATACTGTCTGCGTGCAGTTTCTGTGGATTATCTCCACCGTGTCCGCATTGTGGGTTTCCTCTGGCTTCTTCCAAAAAAAAATGTTGGTTGATGGCTTGGCTACTTTAAATTGCCCCTAGGTGTGAACAAATGTGTGAATGGGTCCCATCCCGCTTCATACCCAGTGCTCACGGGACAGGCAGATCCACTGTGATCCTGAACATGAGAGACGAGTTACTGAAGATGATATCATTTCGAGTGACTAAATCACCCAGAGGTTTAAAATTCCAAGGAAATGTTCTTCTCTTTTCTAACACAACAGCTGGTTCTTGGGCAGAAAAATCAATTCGGTTCTAGATAAACCTGTCCCTGGCAATCATTCTGTTTCCATGAGAACAACTCCAGCAACCCAACTATAGAAACTCAATTGAATTACTTCAATGCTAGTGAAACATGATTGCTGTGTACTGACGCTGAAGGGTTTAACTTTTGATGGTGAAATGTGTTTTGCAGCCTCAGAAAATCCATTGGATGTCATTGTGAAACAGGTTTTGCCCAAAATCAGGGTTTTCTGCCATAGTTTGGCACCTCAACTATATATATATATATATATATTTCACCAAAACCAACTCTGAGATGTTTTAAATTAACTTTCTAATTTAGCCTTTCTGCAAAGATTACATTAGGAAAGCAGTCAGCAAAGACGTCTAAAACCTTGCTGGCTAAGTGTGATTTCCATTCACACAGTGAATGTCAGGTTTTGATCAAGTTGCTGGATAGCGACGTGCCAAGGCGAAACAGACAAAGCTGTCAAAATGTGTGTCCCAATGAAATCTTTACATACAATTTTCTCCTTTCTCACTTTTTGGGTAACCAGACTTCAAAATGCTATAACATTTATCAGTTCAGGAACTTGTATGCAGTAAACTATATATAGTAGAAACTGTCAAAGCTCACCATATGAAAAGGTTTTTCTTCCAGGCTGATACACAAATGCTCTCAAAGCCCAGCATACAACTAGTAAAATCCTGCAAGTCCCACATCAGATTATGTGTTTGTTTGGCTGTATAGGGGTATAGGGTTTATGGGGTACCTGTAAAATGTCAAACCCCTTCAAAACATTGCTTATATATTTGTTAATTTGATCACAACAGCCATTCAAATTTTCATGCATTCAACTGTATCCAACAACGTCCTCATCTCACAGAGCTTGAGATGAAAAAAGGAGTTTATTTACTATCAGGGATGAAGAGATGATGATCAGCAGAGTCTCTAATTAAAAGCTGCTTTCTAAGTGCATACAGTAAAGCTTGCTGTAATCTCGTAGCTGCAATTAGCCGAGAGCTCATTTCACACTGGTGTATTCTACACATCTCCATTTAATTATTCACTTCAGAAACACAGTACTGGCAGAGACACTACTGAAGAATCACTGAAGATGAGCAAATGATGAAGATGAAAAAAAAAAAAAACCCAAAAGGAAATACAACCATTATAATAAAACACTAAATGATTTATAGAGTACAGAGTAAAGCATTTGATCCAAAACTAGCAGAATCAAACAGAATAAAAAAAATGATGCTGGTAAAACATAATTAATTGAGATGCACAAAATACTCAAGTAATCAGAGACTAATCACAGTTTTGGTTTCCTCAAATAATGCTTTCACACAAATTTACATTTAAAAACATTTAAATGTTTTTTTATTAATCGGAATTGTGTAAATGGAGTGTCTCAAAAAACTGGAAAACACTGATAAACATGTTTATTTAATATTAGTTAATATTCAGGTGGTCTAAAATATTTTTAACTTTGACAATCTAAATATTCTGTATAATAATATCTGAATATTCTTGACTTGTAAAAATGCATGCAGTTTACTTTTTACCTGATTTAGGATTTTGTGCAGAAATCAGGATAATGATGTCTACAGAAGCTTTAAATTGACTGTCCATAAGTGTGGACACTTGCATGAAAGGGTTATGTTTAGATATAGCATTTAAAAGATATCCTCACTGACTGTGACTAAGAAGCAGTTATATTTTGATTCAAAGATTTACAGAGTCAAAATAATTCTAATATAGGTTTATAACGTACAATGTAAGAGTGTAGCAAGCAAATGAATCATAATTAGGATTTTTTAGCGTACTCCGAACTGTAAACAGACAAGCAGGATCCCTGGAAGCTCACAGCTAGAGAATTCAACGAAGACTGCCACTGTGTCAGGGTAAAATAAAGTGGCCTCTGGAACAGAACAGCGGAAAGCTTGCCTCGGTGAGGTTCTGAACATTTCTACGGAGAATCTGAGGAGCTCTGACAGCTGCTTCTTTACTAAGCAAAAACATCACATCCTGCCCCTCTTACTGATGCCAGCTCTGACTCAAACTAGAGCAGCCTGTTTGTTCCTGTCGCAACAGAAAACACCATGCACAGCCTCCTTTTTCCATGGACAGGACAGTTCGGTAAAACTGTTTAAAGAGATGTGCGAATACACAGATGGAGTCCATCTTGTATTCAAATTACAGCTGTCTTATAACTTTCAAACAGCTCAGCGTGTATGCAGCATATTTAAACATGTGTAGTAGGATAGTAGGATCAGTTTGCTGCTTAAATATGATGCAATTTTTTTCACTGTATGTATATTTTAAAGCAAACAAATTCCTTTGATTAACATATTTAATTTTTAATTTTTAAAGTGTGTCCTAAAACTCCTTAAAACTTACATGTGAGTAATTTCCCAAAGGACACTAATTGGAGTTATTCTTTTTTCTATGACTGAAATTCCTAACTAAGTAGAGCTCTATAACACCATTATACTGTTTTACACCACATCTCGATTCTGATCGGTCAGAAGATTAATTTTCTATAACAGAACAAGCAGCTAATTTAATAGTTTTCTACTGTTTGAATCTTTATAAATGTATAAATATTATTACATATACATATTTATATATAAATAAATATTACACAAAAATGTTTGTATGTCAGAAAGAGAGCAGCATATTACATAAGAGACACTTTTCAGACAAAAGACATGATGAAGGCTGCTGAGTTTTGCTGAAGAAATTAGAAGCAAGTGCGACCGTCAAAGTTTTCAGAAGAATTGTGGCTGGTTCTTCAAGATGCTCAGTAACACTTATCAGTTAACTTCCTTATAAAACTGCATATATTGTACTTGAGACTAATATATATTTTTTTAAAGCAAGGGGTTGTCACACCAAATATTGACTTTGTTTCATTTATTACTGTTTACTGCTTTTTATAGTATTTTTTTTAAATGTAGAAACATTTAATTTTAATTTGCACAGCACTGTGTGTACGTGTGTGTGTATACACACACACACACACACACACACACACATACACACACACACACACACACACACACACACACACATACATATTGAATTTCAAAATGTCTTGAAATTCTGATATAAAAATTTCATATCACCCACCCATACTGTGGGTAAATAAATAATAACAAATCAGAATCATTAAAAATAATAATTAAAAAATTCTTTTTCGAAGAAAGATATAATTTACCCTTGTTCTTGAGATGCAAGGTCATTTCAGTGAAACATCTGTGTACCCCTTTAGTCTTAATATCATTTCAGAGGATTAGTACTGAAAAACTTTTCATTGCAAAACACTTCCACTTCACAGATTCAGCTTACGGGGCATCTTCAGTAAACACAACGACCTGATGAAGTTAGAAATTGTTAAGAGACAACACGGTTATGTGGCTTGCGGTATGATGATCCCTGCGTCCTCTCAGAGCCTGTTCCTCTTCCACTTCATATTCTCCTCTGTTTCCTGCTTAAACAAGCACATTGTGTTTCCCAGCAGCGCTCTCAAAAAAAAAAAACCACATTTATGACCATATTTAGACCATGTTTTCACAATCAAAGTAGTTCTCCCTCACTGACTGGTACTGAAACAGGTCCACAAACTACTAACACCACAGTTCAGAGTTTCGGAAAGTCAACTATTTAACATCAGTGCTAATTAACATTGTGTTCAAAGCCTAAAGTCAAGATTTGCAGCTTATGCAGATAGACTGCATGTTATTAGCTACAAGAACAATTCCACACCAGGACTTGTGATAAAGAAATTAAAGACAGCTGTATTGTGTATATCTGTAGTTTCAGATCATACATTGCTTGTTGTCCTTCAGCCACATGAATGTAGCACAGGCTTTCAGGAAAACTGAGCCACTGCTCCACTCGTTTGTTGCTGAACCTGCATGCAGGGAATCCCCCAGCATTCCACATCAACCACAAGAAATTCTTCCATATATAAATGACTTAATTTATTTGTTAAAACATATTTCTAGCCAAAAGAACCACGCATAAGAAAATCATGTCTGTAACCTTCTAAAATCCATGTTCAACTGTAGCATTTGGTTCATTTTTTAATTCTCACTGGGTGTTGGAGGTAAATGCTTTTTTAGTTTCCGGTAACATTCAAATGCTTTAACACAAAGCTGGTACAGAAATTAATCAGTTTAGAAAGAAGGCACAGGGATGAATTGGGGGAAAAAAAAAATGGTGCGGAAAATATTGTTGTAGCCCAACTGCCTCAAGGTTTGGCATGCTGTGCGCTCTGAGATGCTTTTCTGCTCATCACAGTTGTAAAGAGTTGGTATTTGACTTAGTGTAGCGTTTCTGTCAGCTCGAACTAGTCTAGCCATTTTCCTCTGAACTCTGATCAACAAGGCCTTTTCAACTGGCGCTCACAGGATGCTTTTTTCGCACCATTGTGTGTAAATTCTAGAGTTGTCTATGAAAATCCCAGAGATCAGCAGTTTCTGAAATACTCAAACTAGCCCTTCTGGCGATGGCCAAAATCACATTTTCCCCATTCTGATGTTTGATGTGAACATACTTGACCTGTATCTGCATGATTTTATGCACTGCATTGCACTGTGCACATGAATAGTGAGCATGCTGAGGATGGTTCACAAAGAGTAATTGTGTGATTTACTGCACGTGCAAAGTAGTTGGAGGAAACGGCATGTAAATGAGGTTTTTGCATGCACTAAATTATCTCAGTGGCAGAAAGTCTCCTGGAAGAGTAAAGGGAACGATGAATAAAAGAAGAAAAGTGTAGACATGAGTGTACATTATGTGAATCAAGTAAATGATTGCAAACCTTTTCATTCATCTAAAAAGGGCTCGGTTTAAATGCCGCTGGCATCAGATGGGCGAATCTAATGCGAAACTATCATTTTGAGAAACTTTCTGACTTTTCACTATGGCATAATTTTGATAAACATTCTCATTATTAGCAAATGGTATAATTTTGTCTTCAGCTAATCACATGTCTTCCAGTTGCATTAAATTGTGCAATTAAAAGTGACTTTCAGGCTTAGTAAAACATGCCAAATGAATCTATTTGAACTGACCCTGCCCTGTAGTTTGCATCTTCAGTTTAAAAAAGACATATTGCATATTCATTAAGCCAAATGCGCAAATGAACAAGTCATGCTGTTTCGCTCATTTGAATGACAATCCTCTGCAGACTCCATTAGTAAATCAGTTTGCACATGTATTCTCAATTACAAACCCGCACTGCTGGTGAACATTGCTATCTAAAGTGTTTTTGCACAAACATGCCCAGAGATGTCCACTGAGCTCTGAACAATGGGAGAAATATCGGGAAGATTTATTTGTTTGCTCACAACTAAACGTCAAGGAGTTTTTCAAACTTGAATAAAATATGAATAAAATCAGGAATATAATGCAGCCAGGAAAAACACCTTCTGACTATTGAGTTAAAATCCTTCGCCTGTATAAATAAATATAACATGCAGGCATGGCACACCCTCTTCCTGACCTCCATAACCCGCTTCACACTGACTGTAACCCAGCGGTGCTCTGACACTTTCCACTGAAAACAGATGATTTCATCTCTTTCATGTTTCTTTCAAGACTGCTAAGGTGGCTCTGTTTGCTTTGGGCTTGAATAAGAGACTACAGTGCAAACACTTGGACAGTCAAGGCTGCCTATGGCAACATGCACGCAGGCCAGATGTGACTAACAAACACCGTGTTAGCTCACTGTGTTAAGAGGAAGCTGAACAGTGACGGGGGCTTCTCTTACCGAAAGTCAGTGAGTGTCTGTGTGTGATTTTGAACAATGAGGAAAAGTCAAAGACCTGTGTATAAAGGCGAACAAAAACGTTTGCTGCACTGCACTACCCAGCAGGAGGATAAAATCAGTGTGTATATATGTGTCTGTGTGTTTAAATAAGAGAAATTTTGAGACACAAGTGTCCTCCACGTCAGTAAAACCAACTGACGATAATCCTCCTGTGAAATTATGCCTCATTATTACAACAATAGATTAGGTTACACCACAAGGCATGACACTTACTGAAGCCTCTAAACAAGTGGTGACGGGAAAACAGCAGCCAAGCAAGAGCTTCCTGATGCATGTTAAATAAAGTTAGTCCAACAGGTGTGGTTAAAACCGTGATCTGAAAACAATGCCTTTAAAATGCATGAGAAAGAAAGAAAGAAAGAAAGAAAGAAAGAAAGGAAGACAGAAAGAAAAAATAGTGAAAGAAAGGAAAATAGAAAGAAAGAGAAATGGAAACAAATGCAAAAAGAAAAAAAAGAAAAGAAAATCTTTTTCATATCTGTGTAGGTCAAGTAGTGAAACCACAGGTGTCCGTGTTCTAGGTCTCTTCACAGCACCTTACATCACTCTCTTCCAGTAAGGCACGTGCTCTTGCTGTTTAGCCTCAGGCCTAAAATAGATCTATTTGCCCACCATTTACTGACAGACCTTGGTTTTCTTTCTTTCTGAAGAATCTGAAGATTCACAGGTCCTGATGACACTTTTGACCCAAAAGTGCACATGAACCGATAAACAGACGTTATTTTGAACCTCCTACTCCCCACAACAGAATGACATTTATTCAATATGCCACCTATTCCATTTTTGTGCATTGCATTCGTGCTCAGATAAGGACAAATCACTGACAGGATTGTGATTAGGACTTTTTCATGGCCCGCGCTACTTCTGGAAGTTTGATGTGCGACAATTTATTACTTACACTTGAGTGCACACTTCGAATCATACAACAGCTTATGCAAAAGGCTCCCATGCAAATAACCTGAAGTTTACACTCAAATCATCAAGCTGTCATCTAGCCAGAGGAGAATCCAAGAAGCGCCTCCTTCCACCTCTTACTGGAAGCCGGCACAGATTGCAGTTTGTCATGCTGATTACCAACATGCAGTGACCTGAGAATCAATAGCGTTGAATGTGATTGACAACCGTTCTTCATCTTATAAAATAACTCTGCTTTTAGTTAGTTCATTCAAACGGGAAGTATAATTATCAGAAAAAGTGAGGCATTAACTCAAGGACGTGTTGACGAGGAAGTTTGTTCATTTATCACATCAAGGAAATAAATTCCTGGAGAGAAACCAGATTAAATTGTGCATTGGCAATGACTTCCCAGAATGACATGTGACTAACGCAGTCATCATTCATCACTACGAGAAAAATGTAATCACATGATCAAATAACACCGGCAGTTGCATTTGTTATCCATGCAATTGTTTTAAAAAAAAAAAAAACCCTCTGCAAAAAAAAAAAGTGAAGCGGATATCTACCTTGGGAAGTGGACGTCCCAGGTCTGCATAAAACTTAGTCCAAAACTGCATGAGCGACATGAGTCCAGTACCTCTCCGGGAACTCACTGCTGTTCACGGTGAGAAAGCAACACGTCCATCCATGTGCTGGAGAAAAACCCAGCACTGTCAGCACAGCTGTAGCATTCCCAAAGAATGAGGACGCCAAGGAAAGAGCGAATGACACAGAGACATAGATGGGGGCCGACGCAGCAGTCCCAAAGCTCCGCACCAACAGCTCCTCTCTCTCTCTCACTCGTACACACAGACATGCGCACATTCACACACACACACACACACACACACACACGCGCACGCACACAACAGGTAGGAGCTAGGCTCACACTGGAGAGCTCTTTGGCCTTCCTACTGAGCGTGCTCCTCTTTTGCTAAAAGAGGAGTGACAGGTATTTGCTCAGAATGTTCAGTCATATTGATTGTGGTTTAGTTCCTCAGTGCTGAAGGTGGCAGGGAGGGGAGGGGAGAGGAGAGGAGAGGGGGAGGAGGGGAGGAGCTTTCAGGAAATGATGCTTTTGTTGGTAAGTGACTAGAGTTCCTGGCAGTCAGGCCCTCTTTACTGTACATGGTGTAACACAACCGCATTTCTAGTGTAAACAGCGCAGCGCGCAGGATCTCCAGAGCACTGTGGCGGCTGTGTGGCCTCTGTTTAATGCTCACAGATCATCATTTAATGATTATTCTCTTTAGGCTAGCGGCTCTCTGATGGGCACATTATTTCAGCATCTGTCTTTTTGTGTTGAGCCACACGAGAAATACCATGGTTTCATTCATCACTTATGAATGGGAAACGATCGAGATAATTAGTTTTACACAGCCCGGGCGGCAGGCAGAGAAATGAGTTAACGGCTGCGTGGAGGACTGTAAAGCCAGAAAGCAAACGTTTTCTGAACAAACTATTATTGCAGGAATGGAACAATCCTCTCAAAAAGCAGCCTACACCTTACCTATTTCTGAAAACAGATTCAGCAACAACTACAGCAGCAACACAATTATAGCCAGGGACACTATTTAATCAAGGAATGAATTAAGCATGCAAACCCCACACAAGGATTTTAATCTATATAATACAGTATGATGTTTTAAGGCTGCAAACATTTCTGCTGTACAATCTATTTACCATCTCATGTCGGTCATGACACTGTGATGTGATTTCAGGCTACACTTTGCCGACGTTTTAAAATAAATACTTCATGCACTATTAATACTAATACGTACTAATATTAGGATTATTGAAATCTATATATGAAAGTATATAAGAAATGTATATGAAACATTTTTGCAAATGCAAATATGAACTTTTTTTCTTTTAAAGAACCAAAAGAATCTGATACAAAGAAAAGATGCTGCATGATGCCTTGAGATCCTAATCAGTTTGGAGGCCTCCGGTTGTGGCCCGCTGATCAATGCCTCCTGGAAGAGACGGCTCATGGCAATAAGAAGCCCCAGGACTGTTATGACTGTTAGCTTGAGAGACAGAGCGGCGTCGTGAGTGGGGTCATAGTTGGGAATCCGCATGAACAAGTAGTCATCCGGTACTAATAGGATATCAGAAAGGATGATTCAACCTCTGCAGCCCTGCGTTACATTCAATTAATTTCCCTTCATGTTGCGGGTGAACAGGAAAAGACAGTCATGCCATTTGTTTCACACAGCATATTTTTAATAAGATTTTTCTGTTTTAAAAGTCACATGGACAAGTTGAGATCACTGATCCTGGATCAGCTTAGCCCTAACTGACAATTAGCCTCAAAAAAGCTTGAAAGTATATATATAAAAAAAAGTATTCATGGCTTACTATTCGGTTAGAAAGTGTTCCACAGAAGTTTAGCCTACGCATTGCCTAATTGACAGTAAGCTTCATGTCAAATTCTCTTTCTGCATAATCTCATTCTGTATTTGACCAAACTCAAAACTTGCCCACATACTAAAGCTACCATGGAAGAAGTCACATGATGATGCATGGGCATGTTTTTAAAAGTTCTTTGTAAGCTTATTGTGCATGTGTGTATGTGTGTGTAGTATGCACATGTATTGAGGCCCCTCTTTTCTCTGTGGTTGCGTTGTGGTTTCATGTTCTCATTGCTCTCTAGTTCAGGTAGGTTGTACTTCGTTCCTGCGCAGTCATTAGCGCTACATTCTCCACCATGCAGCCTGAATAATCAGGAGGAAACAAGCCCCTTACAACAGTGAAGCTGAGTTTTACTTCAGGGTTTAGAAACAGATTTACACAGGGAGGAGCCCGATACTGATAGGAACTTGGGCTGATCTACAAAGATCACTACCAATACATTTATGGATCTGAGTGGAAGACGGAGAACAGACTGACTGGAGGTTTTACATTTTCTTTTCTTTTTTTTTCCCACCTGTAATTGTGTGGAAACTACAGAACATTTCACCTTATACACTGCACACTTACGCTCTCACCTTTCATGAAAATGAGCAAGAATTAATATGTAGAAGGAATAACACACACAATAAGTAATGTTTTGAGCTTAAACATAGAGCATGAACATATAATCACTTTTTCCCCAAAATACAGAAAGGTTTATATATATATATATATATATATATATATATATATATATATAGTACAGTTCTTGTTTGCAAATCACTGGCTCAAAGTGATCATTTTGTGATACATGGAGACTCTGGAGAAAATTACAGCAGAGTCTCAACACAAAGGGAAGGGGTAGCTCAGTGGTTAAGGTGTTGGCCTTCTGATCAGAAGGCTGAGAGTTCAAATCCCACCACCACTAAGCTGCCACTGCTCAGTTGTATAACTGAGATAACTGTAAGTTGGGCCTGGGTAAGGGCGTCTGCCAAATGCCATAAATGTAAAGGAGGCACTTACAGAGGGATCTTGGACCACATTTCCATGCAGCACATTTTAGCATCCTTTACATTTTTAGGTTTGTGCTTGAAGAGATGATCTTTACAAAACACTGATTTTGTGTTTCTTTAACCATTTCTGTGTTGATTTGGGATTTTTTCTGTATGTTTGGGTCATCATCTTGTTGAAAGCTGTACCTATGCCAAAGTTTGTATGTAGTCGCCAAACATGCTTATAGTATGCATGACCAAAAAGTTTCATTTTGATCTCATCTGATCCCAACACATAATGCTAACTGTAGCTCTAACAATACCTGGTGAGGTTTAGGTGCAGGATTTATTGACTTGCTCTCAGGAAGAGCTTCTTTCATGCAAAACTTCCAAACAGCTTGTTATGAATGAAGGGCGTCTGCCAAATGCCATAAATGTAAATGTAAATGTAAATGTAAATGAATGTGGTGTTTAACAGCTGATTTTGAAATTTGACAACCACAAGAATAAACTACGCTGCATTTCTCTGGGGCGTTTCCACACTTGGCCTAAATACTCGAGTCCACACTCAGGACCTATTCTGGGCTCACCTTGGGGCAGGGCTCATATTCACAGGTTTGCTTTCACATTGAAGAATTCCTTCTGAAACACAGCTAGATTGCGCAATTCCATACATCATGGCTGTGCACGCAATGTAAAAATGTTAGGCACTACGTTCACCCACTTGCTGTTTTTTTCCTGTGGTACCAACACTCAAGCGGTGATGAATGGTGCTTTTTGGATGCATAGCAGGCCATCATGCAGGAATACCTGCAAATATAGCGCTGGACTCGATACAAGAGAAGACCTGTAGCAATGCAGGCCATACATTTTTTTTGCGATGCTCACAGTGCAAGCATTCGCACTATAAAGATGAGCTAACAGTGCTCTAGTTCTATGAATATCTGATTTTATACATCAATAACCATCACAACTCCTTCCCGGCATCACAAAAGTAGAAACCGCAAATAACATGACAAATCAAACCAATCATATTACTCGACATTACCTGATGTGGACCATGCTGCAGGCTCGGAAACAACGTTCACACTTCACCAACTGTACCAAACTCTGGGCTCAAACATCCATGAGAATTTTTTTTTAAAAAGTGTGAAAACAACCTAAAACTGTGATCTTTGGATTTTTTTTGTCCCTCCTTCACCATCATCCTGACTGTGTGGAAAACAAAGTCCTCATGGATCCATTTGTGCAGCTGTTTCAGATTTGAAACTTGATTGGTGCAGCAACAATCTGTCTGTTTTGTGTTTTTCTTCCTCCATGGTAATGGATGACAAAGCGGTTTTACATGTGTGCAACCTCGTATTAGATCCAAAGGGAAACAGGACATGGTTAACAGGGTTCCTTGGGACTGAGAGCAAATCAACAAATGCTGTAGGATTTTCAAAAATGACAATGTTTGCTTTGATTTTTAAAAATTCCATGGGGTGTCAATAATTTTGGAACATATATCTGAGAAAAAAAAAGATTTTTTTTTTTAGCACAAAGAGAAAGGTTTTCTCCTCCTGTAATTGTATGTGATGTTTATTTTATACTGTTATTTTTGCTCATTGCTGTGAAGGGTGCCATCAGTTCTGGAGGTACCCATGATAAAGCCACCAGACAGCTAGGCATTCACTTAGAGCAATAAGAAATTTTACAGAAATCTCATGCTCAGCATTACAGAATGTTTTGCACACCCACACACACACACACACACACACACACACCCGCACACACACACCCTCACACACACGTACACAAGCATTTCAGACATGTTTGGCAACACACAAGGAAAGGCGGACAGAATAGAATGATCGAAGGTGTGGCTGCATTTTAAGCAAATGGATGACGAGACCACAGTAAAACCTCTGATTGCCAGGAAGGAAATGTAAGCAACTGAGCAAAAATACACCTGTTATTTACTCGCAAGATAAATCTCTACAAATGCACTCTGAATGCTCGCAGTCCTTCTCTCACAGCCACTGTAGCCACAGAGTGTTGTAACATGGCTGTTCTTAGAGCAGGTTATGCTAACAAAATCACTACAAATAGACTAAAACATGAAAGTTTTTCCCCCCCTTTAAGCTAATAACATCACCACAAACATGCCAACACATGAAAGCTAATTTCACTAGGTTAGTAAGAATGTTATAATTAGGCTAAAACAGAAAAGCTAATTTTTCTAGGTTAATGAAAGTATTAGGAATAGACTAAAACATGAGATCTTATTTTGCTAGGCTAGTAAAACGATTATAAATTATGACTAAAACTAAAAACTTGAAAACATGAAAGCTAATTTTGCTAGGTTAATACAATTAGTACAAATACATTAATGCTAAAATGTTACTGCTTTGCTAACTAGTTTGCTATACACATTTCAAAAAAAGTGCTAATTATTTAAAAAAAAAAAAAAAAAAGGATGATTAACAATACTGGTAACATTAATAGCAATGATAACTATAGAGAACAAATACATAAAAGATACCCAAAAAAAAAAAAAAAAGGTTCTGAGTCTAAACCCAGCAGATTAAATTAAATTAATGTATCAGAAGTAGTTGCAGGAACAGAACGGTGCTCTTACATCCTCTACACGGCACAATATGAGGAAGTTCTGCTCTTTACATTGTCACAAACTGTTAACCAACCAATCCCTTATGTTTTTTAAGAAGTCTCTTCCACTGTATTCATGTAAATATGTGTATGTGTGTGTGTGTGTGTAGATGGAAGATAACAGTGGAGTGTGATCTTTCCTGCTGGCCAACATGGTCAGGATTAGTCACAGGACAATTACAGTCTCATTTAGTCACAGTTATATCATGAAGCGTCTTTTTCCACCAGCTGAGAAAGGTGAAGCATGGGCTGACGTGGTCTTTGCCACCACACTAAAGCTGCAGTGAAACACTACAATTTTAGGTCAGACATTTATAGGTCACACACATTCATATTACACAAGTAGATCTGAGGATGTGAATAACTTTTTCTTCCTTTATTGCTCACTCGTCCTAGTCTTACTGGAGGTTTACACCACGGCCAGGTCACTACACTCTTATCTCTTACACTCTTTCCTCGCTGCGGCTTTCACGATAGGCATTTCTCTCTCTACCACCAACGTCCATTTTACATGTAATCCTACAAGAAGTGACTGCAAAGCAGGTGGAATGCGGCCTTTTTTGCAGTTCACATTCTCAGAAAAGGGTTTTGTGGTGTCAAGCACTTCGGGGGCAAGCAAGAAAAACAAACATTCTGTATATTCTTAGTGAGAGAATATGACTTGCTGACTTTCATTGTTGCAATGTAACAAAAGATAGCAACAATTTTTCGAACATTTAACTGTACCCAATGTGACATCCCAGCTTAAACGTAGCAGCAAGGTGATTTTCTGCCTCTGGAGCTACGGCAAAAGCTAAAATGCTCATCTTTATTTCCATCTTTATAACAAATATAATAAATCTAACCCAGGACCCTACCACTGCATACTAAGGTTGTAAAGCAATGACACTATCCGTGTCTGTTTAGTGCTCCAAATATCCGTATCTGTATCATAAAGCCTAAGTGGGTGTGGCTTAAACCAGAATTTCCAGTGCTAAACACTGGAAAAAACCCAGATGTAGAAATGCCAGTAGTGTCAGCATGGTCTGTGAATTCTGGCTCTGACAGGTCCTTAAGCTCAGCTACGTCACTCCAGAGATGTGTGTGGGACTTTTACCCCGCTTGCCCAAAATAAAAACAAACTGGCAGTTTAATTTTAACCACTGCAACCATGAACAGGCGGTAAGGATACACGGCACACTCCGAGTTCACACACCGTCTTTGTCCTGCGAGCTTCATATATTACTGCTTGCTCGCACCCGCATGAAAATAAAACCCTCTCTAGCTTGCACGACTTTTTTTTGCTGTGTCCCGTGGGATCCCAATCCTGATGCACACCTTTAGTCTCAACCAGATGCCCTGGGAACATTTTTGGCAAGTTTTTCTAAATGAAAATAAATAAATAAATAAATAAATAAATAAATAAATGACATGCCTCCTATTCATATCTGTATTTATATTTATTTAAAACACATTATCTGTTCATTCAGAATTGGTTACATCCCTACCACATACACATTCACAATAACTCGATTGTCGATTCTGATTGGTCAGAAGGTGTGCATGATTTGTGTATAAAAGTACGGATTGGACAGTAGTTCCAGCTGTAACATGATCGATAGGTTAATATTAATGCGCTCACTCTATACATTATCGTTTCTATAGTAACAACTCATATACAGGAACTTGTACAGCGCATGATCAACATAATCTAAGCTAATAATAAATGGATTTTAAAAAAACCAAAAAAACGTGTTTTTTAACAAAGTAAAATGTATAATCGTTGATGTGGTAACGTTTTTTTTGTTAGGAGGTATTAACATTTATAGAAGGAGTCTCGTTTGTAGGCAACTTTGTAACAGGAAAGTATTCAGGACAGAGGAGTTTACATTTTCCAGTTTCTTGGAAAATTGACTGTGTTTTGAGAAAGTGAGAGACGGAGTGAGAGAGAGAGAGAGAGAGAGAGGCTGGTGAGAGAATGACTGTTTATCACAGCTATAACGTAGGTGAGAACATGAACTATCTTGTCTCTTGGATGTTCCACAACATTAAATCTAAATATAAACAAGGGCTGCGCAATATACTGTTTCGAAATGATCGAAATATAGCAAATGTAAATATTGTGATATGCATATAGCAAGGGCTTGCGATAACTGAATGATTTGAATACTTCACAAAGTTACGAAAGTCAAAATTTCAGGGCGACACAGATAGCAGAGAATGTTTTCTTTCCCTCAAAAGAACATAAAACATATATGTTGGTTATGTCATTTTCAGTATATATATTTATATATATACTTACAGCATTATCATACCGAATATCGCTTATTTACCATAAACCGCTAAAACGCACAACCTGTCGCTCGTTAATAAATTAACCACTGTAATTGTTGGCAAACTGCTGTGGTTTGCATGTCATGCTGCATCGCATCCTCAGAGCATTATCTGCATATAACAGCACAGTCTGTCTTGTGTCTGCTTTCACCTGATCTCTTCATGTGTTTTAAGTATCAGAGGGGTGGGATGCAAAGAACTGCTGGTGTAAATGCTCCCAAGATGCTGCATAAACCACTTCAGGAGACGAAAGATGTATTGTAGCCAGATGTTTGTGTTAATACAGTTACCTCTCCAAACCACTCATAATACCTAATGTCAGAGCACATGTGGCCAAGTACAAGTTCCACAAGCCTTCACTACAATTATGCTCTCAAATTAAACTCTGGACCGTGGTGGAGTCTGGAGTCTGGTGCAGCCTAAACAGCGCTGTCTAATGTGTCTGGCTAAACGGAGACACAGTCATCTACCAGCATAAATGCAGGTGGGCACCATCCAGTCAGGATACAATTCAGACACATGTATAAAACTAACAATCAGGTGTAAAAAGAGTCAATAATTCTGTGAATAGGTAAAAAAAATAATTTGATAAACAAGCTGAAGAAAACTTGCTTTGATTAAGTTACAAACAATTCCGAGCCACTTCAGAAAACTAATGGACTTTACTGAATCTCCGCTACCAGGCACAGCCTTCACACAGGCTTCACACAGGCTTCACACACTATAATCTTTAAACAAGCATCCATGTTCACGCCAGGAACTAAAGAAATTCAAATGCAGCATGTAAAATAACAACTGCAGCCAGAAAAAGGCTGAATGAAAGGTACAATGGAGGATAAAAACAAAGAGGTAAATTATTATTCAAATTTCAGATTTCCGGGGGTTTTGAGGAGAAAAAGAAACAAAAAGTGAAACTGCAGCTGAGTTTTCAGCACAGCACAGTTTGTCATTCAGTCAGTATATCAAGCATGAAAACCAGTATAGTGACTAACTGCTTTGTAGAAAACAAAAACTTTCTTAATCACAACTTTCTTAATCCTGTCAAACTGCAGTTACATTCAAGAGTTATCAATGACTACATGAATATTCTTAACTCTGCAACACACTGTACAATTTTCTAAACCATGTTCTTCATTATATGCTCACATGACCCAAAAATAATCAGCCTAGGGGTCCAGAGCGGCACAACAGAAAAGCATTCACCCTATCATCATGAGGTCGTGAGTTCAAATCGTGAGGTCGTGAGCCATTCGTGACCAGGAGCCAAGGAAGCAAAAGACGGCCAAGAAACACTTACTTTCACAGACAGAGCCAATCTGACTGACATGGCAAATGACCAACCACACAGCTTTTTCCACTGCCCAGAGACAAACCTGCAAGATCTATAAAACTTAAAGATGGGATTCTGTGAACGTTTTTCAATCCAGTTGTAATCTTGCTAAAAAGCTCATTGTGCTGCAGTGTTCAAAAGTTTATCTCTTTGTCACATGGAGTGCATATACATGTTAGCGTGGAGTGCAGATCGCAATCTTCAAGACTGGTCAGAAAAATGCACAAAGGAAATAAATTCGTCTGAGACGACTGATGACACTGAAAGTTAGCCTGATGCTGATTCATCAGTTGTAACTGTCACTCTGTCCACAACGCGTCCCTCCCGTCACTCTGAATAAGTACGTAATCAAACCACGCTTACCCGAAAGAAGTCTCCATTGTAGGGAAGACTCAACGTGTCAAGATCAGGAAAAGTGGAATGGCTGAAAATGTCCATGTGCATCTCTTCAGTGCTGCTGGAACAGTGTTGCCTACGAGATATAAAGAACGCTGGTGAATGAAAGACTGGTGAGAAAATAAAGGTACTTCAGGTTCATCTGTGTTCTCCAATTTACCAAGAATGTGAGTGCACCTTCAAAATTGCAACAATTATTTTAAATTTTGTTCAGTCAATTTGTTTTAAGTCTATACATCTAATGTAAGACATACGCTTGAGGGGAATTAACACGATGATGTGAAACTATAATGTGACTCTGTAAATTAAGCATCACATTGCTCATTCTTGTTCATTATAACATTACAGAGGGGTAAAACTGAGTAATGTAAATATAGTGCATACTTCCTAAGGCTGTTATAGAGCAATCTCAGGTGTTGATCACCCTGTACTACATTTCCACCTCAAATCCTCATTCATATGTGATTTGTGAGCCTTCACACCACAGCAGATGGATCTGACAACTAACCAACAAAATTTTCTCTTTAGAAAATCAAAACCAAACAAATATGTCTTAATCACGTCTCATGAGCATTTAATACACTGTGTCTAATTATAATCATAACGTAACAACACTGCATGCCAAAGGTTTTTAAAGACTCTATATTAAATGTAATACAGTTATTTTATTAGACTGTCTATTTGGAAAATTAATTACTCACCACAAATATTTGTCTCACACTATCTCTGTCTATGAGTCTTTCATTTATTTTATTTACAGTTTTACCCTCCAGATGGACCTGCCTTTAAAAAAAAAAACCCTCAATTGGATTTACACTACTACACAACTATTTGATCAAAAGTTTTTGGCTATGTTGAACAACATGCTATAAATGTTAAATTAATACTGAAAGTGATATGATAAGGGAAGAATATATACACCCAGAAGACTGTAGGCGATCACTAGAAAGTAAGAATGTCATTAAAAGTAGGAATGAAACAAAAGGATGAGAGAAAAATCAGGAGCCTACCGTTAGAGCAGCCTAAACCTAAAAAAATTCCACCCTGTACACCTCCCTCAGTCCCTCAGTCCCTCAGTCCATGACTAACATTAGCGCCCTTTAGCATGTGACGTACATTAATTCCCTACCTACCGAGTCATGTTCATGTCACATGACACTCACTTTCAGTTCTTCCTTTTCAGCCACTCCCAAATGGGAAAGCACCATATTCTGTTTAAGGAAGTTTTTATTCTTTTCTATTGTTCTTTTCAGCAGAACTTTTTGTTAGTTAAAATACAATACAAATGAAAAGGCAATTTAAATATCCCAGACTATAAAGTTTTATTTTGTATGAGTGATTTCAAAACGTAAACCACTACAGTGGGCTTAGTTTCTGTTTGACCACAACACACACACACACACACACACACACACACACACACACACACACACACACACACACACAAAATGAGTAATACATGCTACTAAGAAATTCATCATAATTTTAAAAAAAGAAAACAAAAACTAGAACCAGAAGTAAGACAAGAATGACTCTTTATGGAACAAAGGTTTTTGTGGAACAACAAAATGCTGTCTTCAGGATTTACAGGTTAAACTTATTTTTATTTTCATTATTATTTTTTTTGATAGATATAATTTCAAACCTGCTTTTACTGCAAATCTGAATACTTTGTTGATTTGATCAGCGTGAATACGAGTTAATGTTAACATTCTTCTGTTGCTTGTCTCAGTCAGTTAAATAGTTGTTCTACCAGTCACCTGTTTTTCCAAGACCTCATGCACAGCTAACTTTGCAGTTTGCGGTTGCACTGCACTAGTGCACACGCTGATACTCATCCAGAAATCCTCCCTGTCTGTCACTTTCCAGCTCTTTCCACTGCTGTATTGTGATAAAACCTCCATTTTCTTTTAAACAGTCATTTGTCAAAGTGAAACTCATTTGCTCCTTTGACCCAAAACGTCATTTAACTGTAATCACTGATAGTGATGGTTAGATTAATTAATTCAGCACATAGGTCAATTCATAGTGTTAAAGATAAAAGAAACAAACGGAGAATCCCATACAGAATGATTATTCATTAAACTTGTGTTAGGTATTTAAAGGGGCAATATTCTTCATTTCTTACTAACACAAATAATGTAGAAAATTATGAAGAAATGATTATGCAGTTGAATACCCCCCCCCCCCCCAAAAAAAAAAAAAAAAAAAAAACCTGGAAAACTGCCTTCCAGTCCAGAATGTTTGCCCAGAATGTTTGACATGCCCCCAAAGCCCCTTCACATCCTCATAAATCATTATGAGGACATGCATGTTTATAGATGTAACTCAGTTTTCAAGCAGTTGAATGTCTGAGGGCACTTGAAAGTGTTGTCATGACAGTCCTTGCTAATGGGAACTATAGCTAGCATGCTAACTCTTGTTGAACCACCATAGGTTTTGATTTGAGGACACGGAGTAAAAAAATCAATGAGTAAAAAAAAAATAATAATTCAAATCTTATTCTCCACCCATTTAACCGTTACAGACCTCTTTTTCACCAATCTTACCTATTGCACTTTTAAAGGAGGCATGGCACACGTGCCAATTCTAATTGCTAGGTTTTGAAAAGATAGCACTAGGACACTGTTATGCGGAGTTTTATTTGCACTGGGGGCTTTTCTTTTCCCCACTTTCCTCCCAATTTGGTCACCTGTCAATTCCTACCCACACGCCAGCTCTCCCCTAACATATGAAGGCTACCCTGCTTCCTTCAAGACATATGAAACCAGCCAACTGAATCTTTTCAAAGTGCTGCATCTCAGGGTAGAGTAACACACTCGGAGGAAAGCGCCATCTACCCTCTTTCGCATACTCTCCCCCAAAGTAGTGTTGTCTTCTGAGACTGTAAAAGCAGCCGTAGTAAAGAAAAATAATAAAAACCTGGATTTTCTAATGAAAACAGCAATTTTACTCTCAATTTCACTCACTCACTCACTTTCAGTAACCGTTTTATCCTGATCAGGATTCACAGTGGATCCGGAGCCTATGCCGGAACACTAACCGTGAGGCGGGAAAACATCCTGAATGGGACACCAGTCAAATGTAACTATAATCAGTAAAAATGTATGAGGTGTCATTCTTTAATAAATAAAAAAAAACATTGTTAATTGCTGGAAAGGTGCTGTGGTATAAGAGGAATAAAACACTTCAGAATGTGCTGTTAAAGGACAATAACTTTGCCTCACATGGAGCTGCATTACGCCATCCTGCCATTGATTGTTATCCTATAACAACAATCCCTGTTGTGGTTTATTTTCCATACATATCACCCATGCCTAATGCAAACTGCAATGAACAAAACAAAGAACAAATTAAAAAAAAAAAAAAAAAAAGCTTCCCACATACCAGCCTGGCGGCAGAGTAAAAACAGGCGATGTTCTTAATGTGCTGTAAAAATATTCATACAAGTCACTCGAATGAATTATTTCGTTTACAGATTTTCATGTTTTGCCAAGCATAATTAAAATTAAATAGAAAATTAGACCCACCACAAGTCTGTACCTAAGCGACTCCACCAGAGACCTGAGTGTTTGTTGCGGATGTGACTGGCGCTGAGCGGAAAACCCCCTCTCCTGATCTAACAGTGACACTGCAGGCTTGGCACACAGCCACCACTTTCTACTAACACAATACCAGCCTCTCAGCGTGGCTCTGCGTGCCTCTGGAAGCCTGAGAGTTTCCCGGAATGTTTTGGCCCTGGACTGCGTAACGCCAGCGCCCTTCTGCTGCCTGACCTGGCATGACACGCTTATCTCATGCTTCATCCCAGTGACGGAGGAAAAATATCCCGAAGTTCCGTAATAACACCCAAATGTTTGAACAGGAATTAAAATTGCAGTCAAACATTTTAATAAGAGAATACATTAATTGCACTGGGTAATCTCTTTAAAAATGGAAATTTTCCAAGAAATGAGTCATAGACACATAGGAGTGATTTCCCGTCTCAAGCTTTTATGATAGTTACATACTACAACCACCGGGTAATTACAATGAATACACAACAGACGATCAGTCCCGTTTTATTCATTTCCTTCTTACTCTCTAAAAAAATGTTCACTGGAATACTGTGATGTCCCTAGTACCCTCACGCTACATGCAAGTCACCCACGCTGTTTTTCTCCCTTTATACTGTAAGAATGGGTTTAAATCTGAACATTTTGTGCTATTTTTCCAGCAGAGCATGTGGGCAGACAGGATGTAGCATTCAGAGTGACGCTTTTTGTTATTCATCCTAAAACTGAGATTGCAGTTTTACTGGCGTGATGAACAAAGTAACCGTTACACACACATAATCCAGATCGCCCACTCACTCTGAACAAATCTGATCAAGATGATCGCATCCTTGGCTTCTTTTAACATTGAATCGTTTGTGCTGAGCACAAATCGAGCAGGTTAATTCATGCCCTCATTTCCTTATTGGATGTTGCCATTGATTCCCAGGTATATGATTCACTTTTTCGCATGCCTGCAAGCTTTTTCACTCACGTTGCTACAAATAAATCAAAAACAGCAAGGCCTTTGGATTGCTGGTATTTCTGTAATAATAATCCAGCCATTAATGTGGCTTATTTTGCAGTGCTTTTGACTTCTCATTTGGTCAGAAGGTGTTGATTCATGTTCTATAACAGCAGCTCTGAAAGTAAGTCCGGCTGTAATTAAAATGACAAGTTTATCTTAATGCGCTCGTTCTCATATGTTATTGTTTCTATAGTAACAACTCATTCGCATGGAAGTGTATGGCAGGTTTTCCACTTAAACTAAACCTAATAATAAATAAATTAAAGTACACATTGTTATTTAACAAAGACAAATGTGTAATTGTTGATATGGTGAAGCCTGAAGACATTTAGAGCTTATAACATTTACAGAAGGAGTCTCCAGTGTCAGTGCACTGTTAAAGCTGTAACTAAGTCTTCCGCCACAGCAAAGTCTTCAGGAGATAGGGTTTTGTGTTTTGCGGTTTCTTGCTGTTTTTCTGTCTTATAAACTTCAAAAGACAAAAAAAAAAAAGAGAGGCTTGTGAGGAAATCACTATCTATAGCGGCGATATCGTAAGCTATGACAGGAACTACTGTAGCTTGTTTTGTGACTGTAACACAGCATTTAATATAACTATAAATGGATAAAAAGTGTGATGTGTCATTCTTTAATAAATAACAAAATTGTAATTGTTGGCACATTTCTGTGGTATACAAGGAATAAAACACTTTGGTACAAGCTGCTACTGTAACACTGCCTCAAATCAGGCCCTATCATTGATTATTTTCTTGTAACAGCATTCCCCAAGCGTTTTTCTTTATATATGTCATCCACACACTGGAAAAGATGTTCTCTGCAAATCCATGGCAACGTGTGCAGCAAATTTTGTAACAAGTATTGCTATAAGGCAAGGTTATAAAGGCAGAATCTGTATTTGAAAATCTCATTTGAAAGTCCTAACATGTTAATGTAAATGCTGAAGCCAACCCAAAGATGATAAGATCTTCTAGAGTACTTACTGACTCCCAGACTGTGCAGGCCAACACAGGTTGAAAGGCACCTGCGAGAAAGTCCATGGTGAGCAAAGCGGACTCTGAAACAGAAAACAGGAAGTGAGAAAGAGAGCGATACGAATACCGATGTCCAGGCAAAACAAATGCATAATTCTTTGCTTCCGTAATTTTCACAAACTTGTGCTCCACAGTGATCCTATTTGCCGCTTGCAGAAAACAAGTTTGAAAACAAGGGAAGAGACATAACATGTTGACATACACACAAACATCAGCGGCAGCACTGTGCACTTGGTTTTTACTGGATTGAACGGGTCTTGATGTTATTGATAAGAGCACAGACTGGATAATAAAAATCCAAGTCATAGATCCATTAGCTAGCCCATCATGCAAGTGAAATCTATAATGTGCTATGTTTTGGTACAGTGGTTTGGTACCAAGTACCATGTTTTGGTTGCCCAGAAACCTAACTGACCTGCTAAAAACTGGAAGCGAACATAATGTAATAAAGCATGGCAAGCAAGTTAGCTTGTTAGTTTAAAAAGAGACACAAATAAAACAGATGACTCGCATGCCTAGTAATCCCCACTAGTAAAAGCCGTGTGTGTTGCTGCAAGCGGTTGCATTCAGAATGAGTAGCGCTTGCTATAGTTGCAGCATTGAGGTGCGCTGCATAAAAAATGCTGGTGACCGCTAGCCTACTGAGCCTGCTTGTCTGCTGTACAAATATGCATATAAAAATATTAGCCTGAATATGTAATTTTCTTGTCCTGTGTGTCTGGGCTTTTTATGTGTCCACTCTAATATGGTTTAAATAACAGCTTTGTAACTAAATAACACAGTGCGACACAGATGAGAAACATACATATGTTTTGAAAATTTTGTGCTGAAAATGTCATCATTTTTGTACCATTTCTATCAATGCATCCCCATTAGGTTGTGTGTTACAGGATGCTGTACAGATACTATTCAAAACATATCATGATATTACAGCATAACACAACAAAAACTGATAAGTAGTATGAAAGGTCGTGGTTTCTGTTGTGCAATCAGTGTGAGCTTTTTCCCTCTCAGGGCATTTTTCCAGCTCCCAGCATTGCAACATTTCCAAAGAAAAAGAGGCGCAATGTGTAACCAGCATGTAAACCCTGTGAGACATTACCTCCATAGCAGAAGAGGCCAGGCCCAACATTCCAGCATCCATCTGTGTTCCCTCCGTATGAGAAAAGTTCTGCCCTTCCATGGCAGATGTAGCAGAGAAAAAAGGCATCAGGTCAGAGTCAGGAACATGCTGACTGACCTTTATGTCTGCCATGTCATGCCACTGTGTGCGCCATGGCCTAGACACAGAGAAGAAATGATCAGACAGAAAGCAAAACAGAAAAGTGCCAGTGGTTTAATTGGACTGCTGGTGTGGCTTAGGGTGTGGAACTGTTCAGTCTCTTATTTTTCTATTGAGGTTAAGCAGCATGTGGTACTAGACTATGTATGTTAGTTAAAAGAAAATGCGATTTCATCAAGAAAATGGCAACATATTAGTATGAACAGCCTTGATTAGGTTGTCATCTGCCATGATTAGGTTATTCAGGACAGGTATACCATTTACCGTTACACACAATAACTACATACAACTAGAGCTGCCCTGGAGACAGAAAAATAACGTACTGTTTACAATTTAATAAATATTTTGCAATACACGTTTTTAAAAAATGCATATATATATATATATATATATGGGCAAAACACCAGTACATATGGAATGTATTTAGAAGGAAATCAGGTAACTGACTCATGTAGACCCATTATAAGTAAATACGTCTGATAAGTTATAACCAAAACTTTTGTACATATCAAGTTTCCTACTTACTGTCTCAGTGTAAAGTAAATGAGAACAAATGGAGAAGAGAAAGAAAGGAGGGTGTGACGAGAGAAGGAGGAAGGAATTCCTTCCAAAAAGCTCCAGAGAGAGAGAAGGAGAGCAGAATAAAAAGATCAGTAGTTAAGGGTGAAACCAGGAGGGGAATGTAAGGCTTCTTTGTACAGGTATGTTCTGTCATGTGACGGCTCTTAGGCTTGCTGCCCAGCGGCTACAGAGCAGAGGCCATGCGAGTTATGAGTGAGGCCCTGGCAATGAAGCACAGACACAACAAACACCCACAGAACAAATACAGGGCCTGTGACCGCATTTCATTTCAAACGACTATTTATGATGAGTTTATGACAGATATTATTAAATGGTGAGAATCAAAGTAGCCCTAAGGATGAATGTTAGGGCCTTTCCTGATGTGGGGAATATTCATCCGTCATCAGCAGGAAAGAGAATGTGTTTCATTTTGCTTGCAGCTGAAAGTAGCATGATTTGCACCATTATAACATTACCCAAATGACACGTGTTTCGGAGAAGCTTGTATAAGATAAAGAAAAAAACGGATAGCTGAGATTAATTAAATTCTATTCAATTGTATAGTGCTTTACACAAATCATGACCTTAGTACAGAGGGATTTAAACTGTGGGATGTGCCCCACTAAGGAGGTGACGGGTGAGATGGAAAATACAAAAGCAAAAGACTGTATCAGACCTGCCAACATTTACACATTTGGTGTTAGAGCTCCATATTTTAACAATTGAATACGCTGGAACAAACTCCAAAAAAGAGCTGTCTTTTTTTCCATAATAAATAAAACACATGAGCCAGTGGACATTTGTGCAGGTGTTTGGAACTCTCCGATATTAACTGACACTCTCTGGAAGCCCAACCCCCTTCCTCTCACTAATCATGGTTTAGCACATGCTCATTATGCTTCTAATACGCACTGATACTGTAACCTTGCTTTCTGTCAAAGTAAATAGAGAATGTTTAGTGTTAGCCGAAAATGTTCAAAAATGGTACTTTTTGACCAAGGCTGAAAATTTTGACTGGAAAACCAAACAGAAAATACTAAACTAAACCAAATAGACCTACAATGAAGTATTAAATCTAACACCCTATAAATAATGTTAAAGGTAAAGATAAACAGTCAGTGATTTGCCTGTGATCCTGCGCAGGTCAGAGCTTAAATGCGTTCGAACAGTGCAAGCAGCAGATCAATAATGCATGACCAGGCATTATTCTTCTTGTGGATGTCAGGTCTGCTGTATTATACAAATTGTTTTTCATATTTGATTTGATTTGATTTTAGATAGATAGATAGATGGATGGATGGATGGATGGATGGATGGATGGATGGATGGATGGATGGACTTTATTGATCCCCAAGGGGAAATTTGGGTGCTACAGCAGCAAAGGAAATTGAAGTACTAGAAAAAGTTTTAAAATTCAACATATATTAACAATTTACACAGTGCAAAGAGACCTCAGTAATTAAGTGCAAAAATCCCGTGTCATGTAATAAGGTGCAAAAATCCCAGGTGCAGAAGGGCAGCATTAGCATTGTATGTGTTATGTGTACTTGAATAAATTCTGTCCAGTTGTTCATTCACTGTGGGAAGCTAAGGGTGTGTACCACTGGGAAGAGATGTTGTGGAGCCTGATGGCAGCTGGTAGAAATGACCCCCAATAGTGCTTCGTTGAACACTGTGGTGGTATGAGCCAAGAGCTAAATGTGGTCCTGGAAAAGGCGCCATGGAGAGGATGGGCAGAACTTTTCTCTAGTTTTGCTACCATCCTCTTCTCTGTAATTGTTTCTAGTGAATCTAATCTCAGTGCTGTGATGGAGTTGGCTTTTCCCATCAGCTTACTGAGGGTGTCTCTTGCAATGATGTTGCTCCCCCAGCAGACCACACCATAGAAAAGAACACTGGCCACAATCGACAGATAGAACAGCCCCAGTAGCCTGATGCACACACTGAAGGACATGAGCTTTCTTCAGAAGAAGAGCCTGCTCAGGCCTTTCTTGTATAGTGCTTTGGAGTTGTGTTTCCAGTCCAAACTGCAGTTCAGGTAGACACCGAGGTACCTGTTGGAGGCTCTTCTCCATGCCACCAGGTCCTTTGTCTTTTCGATGTTAAGCTGCAGGGTGTTTTCCCTGCACCACAAGACAAAGTCCTCCACCAGTACTCTGTACTCTGATTCATCTCCACTGTTAATGCATCTTACAATGGAGAAGTCATCAGAGAACTTCTGCAATTTGCATGAGCTAGTGTTGAACTGGAAGTCCAATGTGTGTGTGTGTGTGTGTGTATATATGTATGTATGTATGTATGTATACACACACACACACACACACACACACACACACACACACACACACACACACACACACATATACATATACATACATACAGTGGTGTGAAAAAGTGTTGGCCCCCTTCCTGATTTCCAATCTTTTGCATGTTTGTCACACTTTAATGTTTCAGATCATCAAACAAATTTAAATATTAGTCAAAGATAACATGAGTAAACACAAAACACAGTTTTTAAATGAAGGTTTTTATTATTAAAGGAAAACAAATCCAAAACTACTGGCCCTTTGTGAGAAAGCGTTTGCCCCCCCTGTTAAAACATAACTTAACTGTGGTTTATCACACCTGAGTTCAATTTCTCTAGCCACACTCAGGCCTGATTACTGCCACACCTGTTTGCAATCAAGAAATCACTTAAATAGGACTTGCCTGACAAAGTGAAGTAGACCAAAAGATCCTCAAAAGCTAGATGTCATGCCGAGATCCAAAGAAATTCAGAAACAAATGAGAAAGAAAGTAATTGAGATCTATCAGTCTGGAAAAGGTTATAAAGCCATTTCTAAAGCTTTGGGACTCCAGCGAACCACAGTGAGAGCCATTATCCACAAATGGTGAAAACATGGAACAGTGGAGAACCTTCCCAGGAGTGGCCGGCCGACCAAAATTACCCCAAGAGCGCAGCGACGACTCATCCAAGAGGACACAAAAGACCCCACAACAACATCCAAAGAACTGCAGGCCTCACTTGCCTCAGTTAAGGTCAATGTTCATGACTGCACCATAAGAAAGAGACTGGGCAAAAGTGGTCTGCATGGCAGAGTTCCAAGACGAAAACCGCTGCTGAGCAAAAAGAACATAAAGGCTCGTCTCAGTTTTGCCAGAAAACATCTTGATGATCCCCAAGACTTTTGGGAAAATACTCTGTGGACTGACGAGACAAAAGTTGAACTTTTTGTAAGGTGTGTGTCCCATTACATCTGCATTTCAGAAAAAGAACATCATACCAACAGTAAAATATGGTGGTGGTAGTGTGAAGGTCTGGGGCTGTTTTGCTGCTTCAGGACCTGGAAGACTTGCTGTGATAAATGGAACCATGAATTCTGCTGTCTACCAAAAAATCCTGAAGGAGAATGTCCGGCCATCTGTTCGTGACCTCAAGCTGAAGCGAACTTGGGTTCTGCAGCAGGACAATGATCCAAAACACACCAGCAAGTCCACCTCTGAATGGCTGAAGAAAAACAAAATAAAGACTTTGGAGTGGCCTAGTCAAAGTCCTGACCCGAATCCTATTGAGATGCTGTGGCATGACCTTAAAAAGGCGGTTCATGCTCGAAAACCCTCCAATGTGGCAGAAGTACAACAATTCTGCAAAGATGAGTGGACCAAAATCCTTCCACAGTGCTGTAACAGACTCACTGCAAGTTATCGCAAACGCTTGATTGCAGTAGTTGCTGCTAAGTGTGGCCCAACCAGTTATTAGGTTAAGGGGGCAAACACTTTCTCACACAGGGCCATGTAGTTTTGGATTTTGTTTTCCCTTAATAATAAAAACCTTCATTTAAAAACTGTGTTTTGTGTTTACTCATGTTATCTTTGACTAATATTTAAATTTGTTTGATGATCTGAAACATTAAAGTGTGACAAACGTGCAAAAAGATTGGAAATCAGCAAGGGGGCCAACACTTTTTCACACCACTGTGTGTGTGTGTATATGTGTGTGTGTGTGTGTGTGTGTGTGTGTATATATATATATATATATATATATATATAAATTTTATTAGCTAGTTATTAGGTAATAAAAGCTCTGGGTGAATGGGATTTCTTGGCCTGTTTATAGGGAAAAAAAGTTTGAATACATTTGACTTAGTTTTATATAATACTATTATATAACACTAGGGTTATGAAATGACAAGTGTCAAAACACATTCCAGAAACCTGGATGTAGATTCAGATCTCTAATGAGTAACAGAGCAAATATGTACCACCATAAATAATACCCATAACACCCTCATACCATTTGATAATAACCTCCACCACTGTCATGTGATTTAATAAAAGCGATACAGTCAGGTACCCAATGGATATACATCACGGACCCCTTGGGGCCCCTCGACCCCACTTTGAGAACCATGGCCCTAATGAGCAAGCCAAGGGAGACAGTGGCAAGAAAAACCTCCCTGAGATGACATGAGGAAGAATCCTTGAGCAGACCGGACAGATTTTGTGTCCCAGATATTAGTTTTTTTATGCACAGTTGCCTGGTGTTAAGTAGACTCGGTACGCTAGCGTTCATTTTCTGATCATTAAGACATGTTTTTAAATACCATGGCTATCTGTTCAGTTGCTGATTCCCTATTTGTGGTCAGGAAGGTAACACGAGGCGAGAGCATCACCTGAAGATCACCTGAGCGAGTGAATACATTGATGTAACCTTGAGCACATGTGGCAATATTGTCCTAATTAGCAAACCATGTTTTCAATATGTAAATTGTGTACATCTTGCTGGCATTTGTGCTCTATCTGGGAAAACCAGAGCAGAAAAAAAAAATCTGCATACAATCTTTATAGGGTTCTAATATAACCTTATATATTTAATTTCTCCACACTAGAACTGCTGAGCCGTTCTTGCTCTTTTCCATGGCGCCATAGCACCGAAGGTAACAGTGCTGTGTTCCAGTCCCTGGGGTCATATTAGGGTTAAGTGCCTTAGTCAAGAGCCAATCAGGAGTGGTCAGAGAAACAGAATCAATCATCCCAGAGCACACCAACTAACTGAACCAGGACTACTCTGGCTCAACCATGTTCTGCTTCCCAGAGTGAAACATTCTTTTGCCACACACATCTCGATCCAACCATCACAAGCCTAAACACAAAGATTCAAAACACTCAAGCCTTCATCAAGCTCCAGACGCTCTGAGGGCGCAATCGTGTTTCTGCTCGCTCAATATGCTGCCTGACACTTCCCAGACGCCGCAGCGGTTAACATATCACACTAACCAGGTGTCCATCTTTCCCAGGCCCATCTTGTAGGACGATCAATAGGCTAGTCATCATTATTGGGCTGCAAAATGACCTCTTCCTGTAAAGCGCCATTATCATTACAAGAAAACCTATTGAGCAAATACAGTAAGAACCAGAATTATGGCCACCCACGAGAAAGATGAAGTAAACCGCCATATTAAAGTCCAAACACAGGAGAAATCAAATTCAATACTGTATTTAATTTCAATATAGGTGTTTTAAAATTGACATCGACAGTATTTTCCCGTGAAAACGAAAGTGTTTCACATTAAATAATTTAAAAAAAGAATTCTATCTGTCAAAATATTATAATAAATGAAAATATCAAAGATCATCCTATAAGTTTTGTCACATTGATGATTTTGTCCATATAGTGCAAATTAATCTGTAGTTTTAGCTTTAGAATAATTTGAACATTTGATTGTTTTGTTATTATATATACACTCAGATCCCAGCTGTCTGTCTGTGGTAAATTAACCTGATGTTAATATTGAGCCGGGGAACAAAAACTCAACACAATGTTCCAGAGCTGCTGTGAGTCGCCACTCCTGTAATTACTCACAGTAATTCACAGTCAAAGCTGTTGGGCTCAAATCAGCTGGAAATTTTGAACAGACATGTATTACATCAGCTGATACAGTCCAACAGCAGTGCACCTGAAAACACTACAGCCAAAGGACAACCGTACAACTTAATAAAGAGCCGCATGCATAATAATGGAGAAGCCTTTTCCCTTACGAGTGAGACAGTTTTTTACATCCTGTAGCTTTAAATAATAGCACAGTGGTTTGAGGTTGGTCAATATATATATACATACATACATACATACATACACACACACACACATATATATATATATATATATATATATATATATGTGTGTGTGTGTGTGTGTGTGTGTGTGTGTGCAAAAATCAAAAATACTTGTGAAACATTCCTACAATATCAGGATATACAGGATTGCTAACAGTATTGTTGCATCATTTTTTTTCCTACAAAGTTCAATTATTTAAAACTGAAGGGAGGGAAAATAAAAACACTACAATTTAGTTTTAAAATCCAGTACAAAATTTCCAGTCAGAGCTTGTCACTGATTTTATATATATATATATATATATATATATATATATATATATATATATATATATATATATATATATATATATATATATATATATATATATATATAAAAGTCATAAAAAGACATCTCCATACCAATGATATCTGGAAAAAGTTTGTCATTTATCACAATATTGATATTATATTATTAGACTGCCCATTCCTATGTATTATAATCAGAAAATACATACATGGTGCCCCAACGATTAATGTTGCTGGTTCGCCAGGAAAAGAAGTGTGTATTGTGTTGAATAGGTCCAATAACAGCAAAATAAAAATCTTAAGGTTTTCAAATCAGTCGTCTAAAGTTCTTAAATGTTCCTGAGAGAGATGAATATTCTGTAGCTGGAGAAGTTCATTCCAGGACAGAGGTCTCTCTCTCTCTCAGTCTTTTGGTTACCTAAGAGGATGAATTTGGTGGCTCAGGGTTTCTGGGTGGCCTAACACTGATGTTAAAGCCAGGAGGATTATTCTACGACCTGAGCACATTTGACTCTCTGACTGACTCATGGATCCTGTTTCAGATGCGTCTGATCCTCACTGATCTTTATCTGCCCAACACCTTCAGTCTTCAAAGGGTAAAAACACAGCAAGTCACTGAAAAACCCACAGAACTGCCACGTACACCAGTGTGAGTTACACATTTGTGGTTTTACAAATAAGAACGACATGTTTCTACAGTTTCGAGATAAAGGCTCCAAGTTTTAAAAGCCCATGCTTTGTCTTGTCCTGAAATTAGAATATATAGTAGGGGTTTTCCACCCTCTTTTACTTTTTTCCACTCTAGAGTTAAGCCCCAGACTCGTATTCTGTTGTTTTGCAAGAAGTGTGAGCAGCAGGAGAACATGGAAGTCATCCAGTGTGACTCTGGTAATCTACTCTGTCACAGCTCGGAGTTCATGAGGTCAGCTGGCCATGGAAAAGAGGGAAAGGGCACTCTTTCATGAAGAGAGAGAGAGCAGGTTTAGTGTTCGCTCAGTCTGAAGGGGACATGAACCATGTCTGTTCCACTTGTTCATTCATTGTAGGTTCAGTGAATCCAGTAACCTTTATGCACTGATAATGGCAGATGTTTCTGATGTGATAATCCATAAATTACTAGGCTTTTGGGGCAACGTTTGATCTTTTCAAACCCAGGTTGAGGAAGTGGATATTTTGTCCACTTCAAAGCTAGTGGTCTAGGGTTCAACTCATTTGTGTGGTTGAGCCATATATGAAAACAAACTCTCCGTCTGTTTCAGGTTTCACTATGAAAGGGAAAGAGAGGGTCTGCAAAGGGTAGGGATCTCTTCTAAGGTCTTTTTGCAGTGGAAAAAACACCCATGCTAGACATCTGAAGTGAAGAACTCATGAAAATGCTGAACTATTTTTGTATATAGGCAAGCAGCTTCACGAGAAGTATGGACCGGCCTAATTAATAAATACATTAAATTAAACTATATTAATGAAATAAACTAAGGACAATAAATGGACATCTTACTGTCTCCTATTTAAAATAAATAAATAAATAAATAAATAAATAAAAAATCGAATGAAGCATATATCCAAACCACATTTTATCAGAAATTAAATTAGGGGAAAGCACGCTCTTTAATGAGTGGACAAAGAAAGTCCACCAACAGACATGTTTTGTTTAACAGGAAATTCTTTGGAAAGATGAATTACATCAGTTTATTTATTTAGTTATTGTCAACTTCCCTGTTCCATGAAAACTATCAACCATTAGAACTGTTCCTGAGAAGCTGATTAACACATTCACATGTGAGATACAGACTCCATTTCTGTTCTGTGTAGTAGTTTCATTCACTGTTTGCATAGTAAATCCAATCAGTCTTCTGAAACTCGATAACTTAGTAGAAGTTTTAAATAACTTTACAATGGAAAACAGCGATAAAAAAAACATAAAATACATCGCTACACTTACAAACATGAGATCAAATTTTATGTTATGACCAATATACAAAGATCAACCAAGCATAGTAAAATTAATGGGAATATCTCACTTCACTGACAGTTAATAAAGCATTTACAAGGCTACCCATTACTAGCAGTGGAAGAGTCACACCAGCTAGTTAAGTCAGTGGCTGGCTGTTAACCCTTTCAGACCTACATTAAAGCTGGTGTGTGTTACACACCATGGAACTAACCATGCTAAATTACTCCCGTCAGTCAGAAGGATCCAGCTACCCGAGCCAATAAAATATGCATGCAGTTTTAAAACTGGAGCTCGCTAGTTAGCCTGAGAATCTACTGTGACAATACGTAGTACAATCGCTGGGAAATTATCATGAGGGCTCAAGTGAGAACAGAAGACAATACATTAGCAGGAAAGAGGATGATGTGCTGATAGCTATGATAGTGAGACACATGTACAACTTGTGAGTACTGTTGAGCACTCAGTAATGTTAACATAAACCAGATAAAGGACTGTTATATGTGATGAGGTACAGTTAAACCAGTTAATGCAAAAACAATAGGCGCGAGAGGTGGAACGATCAGACAATTTGGATCGATGCAGTTTAAAAGGCAATGACTGAAATGAATCAAGGCAACAATTATTAAACTGATGATTATCAAAAAAGGACAGACAACCGATGTGCCAAAAAAAATAAATAAATAAAATCAGATTTTTTTAAAAACTGATTTGTAAATAGGCTAGCAAGGTGATTTGCCTGTAACTCTCTGCCTGGTACTTAAAATAATCCTTCTCCAGGGCATCATACTACGTGAATTACCATATTGTATTGTAACAGATTCACTGGTATCATCAAATATCTAATTGTTGCCCTATGAACTGCATCATATTGCATAATAGCAGAGTTAGTGATATTGTCAAATATTGAATCTGTATGGAAAATTGTAAATTGTATCGTATTGTGTGAAAGCTTGAGGTTTACACCCCCAGTATGCACCTTCCTTCAATATATTTCTGAAAACAATTCTGAAACATGCAGTGCATTTGATCGTATATAACAAAATCACAAAAGTAAGCGTTGCTTATGAAAAAACGCTTCATAAACCGGAAAATGTTATGAAAAAAATTCATATAATTTACATAACATTTTTAATATTAAATAAAACGATGTATCAGAACAGATTAACTGTTCACACATTGTTGAAATTATAATGAATGCACAACTGGACTACTTTTAATAACCTTGTTTGTATAATTTGTAGACCTGTGAAAAGGTTTAAACTGTGATTTGAACTGTAAATAGTGTGTCACTTTTGGATATGTTCGTATTATGGGTGTATCACAACGCCACTATCAGCATCTGCATTTGGATTTAAACCCAAAGTACCACTATGACTGCGGAAACACTGGAACAGACCCAGAGACAGACACGGCAACAGTGTCAGCACGGTGTGTGAATCTCAGCTACTTTACTCGCGTTCATAATCGGTCTCAGCTAGAGAGACTGTTTTTGTAATCCCACTTGCACAGTCATTATATTTATTTGTATTTGCCTGCAATATTTTCTAACACATTGAATTGGTCCTATTTTTTGAAAATATAAAACAGTAATGAATGAATGAATGCATCTTGTTCCTGTTAATATACACGGTCTTTGCTTGTCCCCTGAGCTTAATATCTGACTGCTCACTCGTGCCCCCTCACTCAACTTTTTGTTGCATCCCCTGGGATCCCAGTTACGAGGCACACCTTTAGTTTCAACCAGACGGCCTGTGAACCTTTCTGGCAAACCTCAGAAGAAAAAAAAAGGTAAATAAAAAAAGAATAGCATGCCTCCTTCTCGTATCTACTTTTTATCCTTTTAGAACACATTATCTGTTCATTCATGTTTGCTTATGTTCCCACTGCACACAATATTTTCTCTTCCTGCCTGAAAGACTGCTGAAAATATTCAAAATTCATGACCAGGTTACTAAAAACATTTTAAAAATGTCAGAGAACCTGTCTCTAACACCAGCCTGTAATTATTTAGAACTCACATATTCCACATACTCAGTGAAAAGCAAAAGATTTAATAAGCCTGTGCTTTCTTTAGACCTTTCAATCTCTGTTTATTGCTGTAATGTGACACTTTAGTCTGTCTGGGTGGGTATATTCTCCATTATCGAGCCATCAGCAACAAATTCATTGCCGGTGAGTCACAATCAACCTTCCTCATAGTATAGGGTGGAGCCGCCCTGTTTAACGATGCTGTCTGCTAGAATATTTCAGAGCCTGACTGAAAGCAATACAAGCGCTGGAAGCACATCAGATTAAGTGACTAGCCGCATTCACATGCATTCAGAAACACAGCATCTCCCTGCCTGCGGACTTTTTACTTGTCTTTCTCTTTCACTGCTTTTTGCACTTGTTTACCGACATGCTCAGCCCACTAACAGATTCCTCATGATAACAGTGTGACACTGCCTTTTGGTTCACGAAAAAACCAAACGTGCCTGGTCTGAGCCTGCAGCCCGGCCCCAGGCCACAGAGCCGGCGCTTGACCCCATGCTTCTACAAGCTGATAATTACACAATGAGTAGCCACAATTGCATTCAAAATGCAGCATGCAATGCCAAAAAAAGATTTGCTAAACCTTCCAGGAAAAGGCTGTGTGAGGTTCGTCTGGAATAATCCAAACCAACATGACTGGGGAGAAATAGTAATTAGGTAAAGCTAACTTTATTTCAAAATGTGGCTAAGAAGAAACATGAGAAATCCAATTATTGTGACTGCAGTATAAAAAAGGTCCAGTATGTGACATTTTGCGATTCTGTTCAGTTTAGATTTTTTTTTTACCAACATACTATATAATGTTTGACTATTAACAGTGCATTCAAAAAGGTTTCAAAGAAGATTTCTAGCACAATAACTTATTCCCAGAGGCCTAAATATTGATTTATCCTGGAACGAGATTTAGGACAATTAACGGAAAAATACCATAAGGGCTCATAGAAGACAATACATTATGAGGAAAGATATGGACACAGGATGAAGTGTTGATAACTATGATACTGAGACACGCTTACACTGTTTGAGGGGGCTGATTTAAAACATTATCACTGTTGCATGGCTGAGAAATTAACAAGGTAATTAGAGGATAGAATTCACCACCAGTCATGGCATGGTGTCATTTCTGAGCGAAATCACCAGCAGAGTTAGAGAATGTGGTGATAAACAGGAAAGACAGGTGATAATTGTTGAAATATAAATTGTATCAAATGTGGGACAATATTAAGTGGAACATTAAATGTGCTTGTAATGTTGATATTTTTAGGATAGGGGACTTATCTTGACAAAAAGTGATGGACAAATGAAGCTTAATTGCCTTTAAACACTTCACTGAGTGAAAATGTAGAATATAACAAACAAGATCAAATAACTTCTTTATGTGTGACAAGAGAACACCACAGCCCATAGCTGAAATGTTAGCCGAAGACTTCTGCCTTACCGAAGTGTGTGCAAACATGAGGCTTCATCACCTTTGTCCCTCCCAATGCTTCAAGTACTTATTTTCTATAGTTTCTCTTAAATGTGCGTAATTAGTTTGTCATGCTTTGAATTAAATTACATCAGTAGCTGCTTTGTAACGAGTTAACAGGGTTTTCTGGGAAAGAAGAACATGGACTAGGCAAGCACACTGGAGCTTTGACTTGTCTATTGGGCTAGCTAATGAGTTTACAATTTGTCCAAATAAAGCTCTACTGTCTATCTTAATTATTATCTGAAACTCTTGAAGGAACTGGTCCCATAATATTTGAAGTGTCCTGTGAAATTATAAGCTCGTCAGCTCTGGAAGCAGTGAACAACTAAACACAATGAGGAAACAATGTGAGCAGGTCATGGGAAAACTGGGGGTGGACTAAAGCCCTGTTGACTCTGAGGCCTTAGTTCTTTAGCTTTAACTGTGAGAATAAAGATAGAAATAAAGATTGCTTCATATAAATACATGCATGCTGTAGTCTATCTCTTATTCCCTCATAAAAATAAACTAACTCACTCTGATCATATTAGGTCATTTCTGTTATTGATTTTAAAGAACATTAACTGAATTTCAAAATGGTCTTTTAAGCACACAAATAAATGCTGACTGTAATGATAACAACTAAAGAAATCGTCTACTTCCTCTGCTAGAAACAGCAAGGCTCTGGTGTGAATGTATGACCCGTGACATCAGCCGTCTCTTTCAGCTCTAAGCAGCGTGTGCTCTGTTCGTTGGTTCAGGCTTACAGTGCCGAGATGTCAGATCTGTAATCTTTTACTTCATCCACAGAGATGAATATACACTCACTGAGCACTTTATTAGGAACACTGTACTAATACTGGGTAGGGCCTCCCTTTGCTCTAAAAACAGCCTCGATTCTTCATGGCATGGATTCCACAAGATGTTGGAAACATTCCTGAGATTCTGGTCCATATCGACATGATTGCATCACGCAATTTCTGCAGATTTTCCAGCTGCACCTTCATGCTGCGAATCTCCCGTTCTACCACATCCCAAAGGTGTTCTACTGGATTCAGATCCGGTGACTGGGAAGGCCACTGAAGAACATTTAACTCATTGTCACGATCCAGTTTGAGATGACTTTTGCTCTGTGATGGTGCATTATCATTCTGGAAGTAGCCATTAGAAGATGGGTAAATTATGGTAAACATGGTCAGCAACAATACCCAACTAGGCAATGAGTGATTGGTATTAACGGGCCTAAAGTGTGCCTAGAAAATATTCTCCACACCATTACACCACCTCCACCAGCCTGGACCATGGATTCATGCTGTTGGCACCAAATTCTGACCCTACCATCCATGAGCCTCAGCAGAAATTGAGTTTCATCAGATTACGCTACGTTTTTCCAGTCTTCAACTGTCCAGTCTTGGTGAGCCTGAGCCCACTGCTGCCTCAGCATGCTGTTCTTGGATGACAGAAATGGAACCTGACAGGGTCTTCTGCTTTTGTAACCCACCTGCCTCAAGGTTTGACGTCTTGTGCATTCTGAGATGCTTTTCTGCTCACCACAATTGTGTACAGAGTGATTATCTGAGTTACTGTAGCCGTTCTGTCATCCCAAACCAGTCTGGCCATTCTCCATTGACCTCTCTCACCAAAAATGCATTTCTGTCCACAGAACTGCTGCTCACTGGATGGTTTTTCTTTATTGCTCCATTCTGAGTAAACTATAGAAACTGTTGTGCGTGAAAATCACAGGAGATCGGCAGTTATAGATATATACTCAAACCAGCCCGTCTGACACCAACAATCATGCCACAGTCAAAAATCCCTGAGATCATATTTTTCCCCCCATTCTGATGGTTGATGTGAACATTACCTGAAGGTGCTGGTCCATATCTGCATGGGTTTATGCATTGCACTGCTGCCACACTATCAGATAATTGACCGAGTGATGTTCCTACTAAAGCGCTCAGTGAGTGTACACCTGAGACTTCTATATTTATCTATACATGTACTGAGTTGTACTTTAATTTCAATGTGCCCACATGCAGCACGTTAAACTAGTGTAATACGAGTCTCTCAAAGGAACACTAAATGGTCATTTCATTCTAAAAATCTACACATAAAGCTGGACCACACCGGACTTTTGCCTCATTACATTTTATCACCAAAAAAACAACCCATAACTACTGTAGCAGTGCGCTCAGTAAGAATCAATATTAAGATTAAGGTTAAGATTCAAACTTTGTGAAATTTTTTACTGCCACAGAGTTTAATGAACTGGACAATATATGTTCATAATAATATCTTTACCAAATCAGTGAATGAAAATTCAGAAATTAATGCAGGGGTGGGTTCTCACTTAAAACTATAAACATTGAAAGTTGACACTGTTCAAAGGGGTAGCTGGTGTTAATACGGGTGGGGCTAGTGTTCTAACCTAATTAGAATGAAACTGAACAAAATTCATTCACACTGTTCATTTAAACACCTGAACTGAAACGTTGATGTATCTGTGTATAGACCACATAATGTTCACTATAGTCCAGGGTGCATTACGTTCACTCAAATTTTTGTAGTCCTTAAGTCTATAGTTGCATAAAATAGAGTGTCCTGAAACTGTAACTGGCAGTTATTCCATTTTTGCTTTTTTTTTTAAATAAGAGGAGAGCAGAGGCCGCGAAAACCAGGCAAAAATTATTCATGTTGAGTCACAAAACATTAAAAATACTGTCTGCCTTGAGCAATAATGTGATATTGTGATAAATATTTTTCTGATTCCTCAAACTCATTTCATGGGCAGCCATAGTTTATGTTATTCTGAAGTAATATTGCAAAATTGATTTCCTATAATTGTAAGGTGCAAATAATTTCGCCTGTCCAACTCGTTAGTTATCTTGACGGCACTGAAGTAATCAAGCTGCTGAACTCTGAGGCACACACTCTAACTGGTGAAACAAAGATGAGAGTAAATGGCTTGATTTGACGCCTGTGTTCAAAAGTAACTCGTGTGAAGTCTATGCTGAGGTTATCCCAGTGGTGTCACGACATCCTGTTTCCCCTTCAAAATGTTGTGCACATTCACGTCGCTCAATGATAACTAAATTTGGTCAACATATTACTGAATAATTACTTCACTCTTTTCTTTAGAAATACACGACAGTTCTGTCATCCTTTTAGGATAGCTACAGCCCACTGATGTCAACAGGCTTTCATCAAAATGATTTAATGATGTCACTGCTACCAATGTAAAAAAAGAAAAAAAAAAAAAAAAAAACTCTGAAAGGAAAATAATATAGGTAATGTGCAATTGTGATGGTGATGACTGAGAACTGATCTACTTTCAGTTTAACAAATCAAAAGCACATTATAATAGCTGATATGCAGAGGTGGTGTAAAGAAGACTGGTCATATTTTACGAAAGGCTGTTTCTTCTGTGACCCGAGTCACACGCTTATCTCTATAAGGAATTAATCAAGTTTGCAATTGCAATAAAGCCTTTTTGGCCTCTGTAAATAAGCAGCCACCACAACTAATGCCCTCCTGACAGCAGTACAGTTGCTGTAATTAAATCAATAAGACAATAAAATCAAATGCTCTGAAGTTTAAACAACACAAAGGGATTGAACCATGGAACATTGTGTGGTTTACTGAATCACCAGCATTCCTCAGAGAGAGAGAGCTGTGCATTACTGTTCAAGCCACACCTATAGGCTTGAAAACTAATAAAGAAAAAGATGAAGCTAGCGGAGCAAAAGTAAACAGAACACTTGGCCATACTGTGTCCGAAATGTCACTTACTCGATATTAATCTCTTGCTTATAGATCTGTCGTATAAAAAATATTTGCAATCGTGTGGTTATACTGAATATCGGCATGGCTGTGATTACCTACTGCATCACAAATTCAGTATTACTGCACTTTTGCTTGTGCAATATTGCACAATTTTGCCACGTGAATACCATTAAATATTGTTGAAACTAATAGCAAATGCATGTAATTCAATGAGCAAGGAATATAATTCTGGAGCTGCATGTGCTCAGCTGGATGAATTTGATTGGATTAGATCATTTTCAATTTCAATTCAATTTTATTTGTATAGCGCTTTTAACAATGAACATTGTCTCAAAGCAGCTTTACAGAACATAAGAAACAAATAAACATGCAAACAGTCCCTAGTGAGCAAAATGATCCCTAGTGAGCAAGCCTGAGGAGACTGAGGCGACTGAGGCGACTGTGGCAAGGAAAAACTCCCTTAGATGATACGAGGAAGAAACCTTGAGAGGAATCAGATTTAAAAGGGAATAAAGTCTGATAAGTAAATACATGGACTGGTTGTGTGGATATCATGGACATGATACTTCAACTAGCTGACTTGCGAAGTGTCTCGCTGCCTGCATAACTTTAGCATAATTAATATCTCATTTATATATAGTATAAGGAATAAGACACAACAGGGCGCGATGCCATAGGAAAATAATCAACGATGGAGTGCCGTGTGGCCACCTGATGCAAACCCTGAAACTGATGCATGGCCTAAAGTGTTTTACTCCTCATACCACAGCAATTTGCCCAAACTAACTATTTTTTTATTTATTAAAGAATGACATGTGATACTTTTCATCTGTTTATAGTTATGTTTAATGAGTTGCAATGCCCAAAACGTTCCTGTTATTAATTACATTATAAGAGCTCTAAACAGTCACTCCCTCGCCAGACAAAAAAAAAAGCACCTTGGCGTGCTAGCTGGAAACTGCAAAGACACAGATGAAAATTCCGTGCAAATTCTGACCAAGGACATGAGTGAACAAGGTTAAACAGGTCAGCTTTGATTTCAAGCTGTCTTTAAGGACATGCAAAAGAATTGATTAAATATACACAGAAACACCGGAGCTACAGTCAGCAACTGAATACTAATTAAAGCGTACCTAAATGTTTATAAGGTATGTTTACTTGATCTGATAAAACTAATAAGACCACTAAGTCAAGTTAAAGAAAAAAATTAAAAGGCAGTGAATCTGAGTGCTGGAATGAGTGCTGAATATCTCCAAACTAAACTACTGAATCTGTGAATTTGTGCACACTGAAAACTAATGGAATATAGACACGATTTTTTTTTTTTTTTTTTAAATGTGAATTTTAAAATGTGACTGAACACTGTGATAAAACTAGTTTGAATTTCAAGGAGTTTAACTCAAAACAAATAAATACAGACTTCTAAATTTAATTGCTAGGAATTTAATGACTTAACATTCAAATATCTGCGTCTTTTTGGCTTCCTAAAAGTGAATATGGTTTTCTTTTATTTTCTGGTGACATCATAGGTTGGCAGTTGTTTGGAATTGCTCACATATTCACCAAACTGTGTAATCCAGCAGGAGACACGTTAGGAAAAAAAATTAAATCTTATGTTTAACTGGAATGAACTGGTATCTTATATCTAACTGGAATGAATCTTATATCTAACTGGAATGAACATCAGTTCTCCCAAAGTGTATTGGGAAATGTAACTTTTTCTGTAGAATCCTTTACAGGCTTCTTCCTAAGAACGAACTGTTAGAGGAAAAGCAAGAGCTCCAAAACAGCGGCGTGTGTTGTGGAGCAGTCTGAGGACACGCAGGTTTCCAACACCCTACAGCACATCCCAAAGATGAGAATCACTCGAATCGCTCTCTCTCTCTCTCTCTCACACACACACACACACACACACACACACACACACATCTCTCTTGCATTGTTTCTTCACACTTCACATTCAGAGTGGATCCACAGTCAGACTGAAACTGACTGTAGGATACACACAAAAGAGGATAGAGTTATTATCAGTAACAAGAGGATACCGATATTATCAGTAACAAGAGGATATTGATATTAACAATAAAAGTGGATATTGATACTATCAGTAAAAAGAGAATACCAATATTATCAGTAAAACAAGATATCGATATTATCAGTAATTACACCTGATGAAGTTGCTTTTTAAAGTTCAGCATCATGCTTTAGGGCTGCTTTTCTGCAGCCAGAACTGGGGCTTTTATCAAGGTGGAGGGAATCATGAATAGCTACAAACACCAGTCGATTTTAGTGCAAAACCTTCAGGTGTCTGCTGTAAGTTGAAGATGAAAAAGAATTTCACCTTTCAGCACGACAATGATCCAAAGCATACATCCAAATCAACAAAGGAATGGTTTAACCAAAAGAAGATCAGTGTTTCTGAATGGCCTAGTCAGAGCCCCGACCTGAATCCACCTAAAAATCTGTGGGGTGACCTGAAGCGGGCTGTGCACAGGAGATGCCTTTACAATTTGACAGATAGAATATTTTTGCAAGAAAGAGTGGGAAAATATTGCCAAGTCAAGACATGCCATGCTGATAGACTCTGACCCAAAAAGACTGAGTGGTGTAATAACATCAAAAGGTGCTTTAACAAAGTATTAGTTTAGGGTGTGCACACTTATACAACTAGGTTATTGTAAGTTTTTCATTTTTCCTTTTTTTCCCCATAAAAAAGTTTCTGACTGTTTTTCACTTAATTTTTACATGTTGTAATTTCATATTAAGGGTGGAAAAAGTTCTGACATGATTTATCTTCGTTTCATTTTTTTTTTCACATCACAAAAACCTGCCATTTTAACAGGGTGTGTAAACTTTTTTTTAATATCCACTGGAGTTATTATCAGTAAAAAAAAAAGGATATCGATATTATCAGTAAAAAAAGAGGATACAGATATGATCAGTAATTACACCTGATGATGTTGCTTTTTAAAGTTTTGTTATTAAATGAAGTCTGTTTGAGAAACATGGTCACTTTCATTTTGCCTACAGTCAGTCAGTCAGTCAGTCGTTTTTCATTACCTAAGTTCTAGATATTTAATGTTAGGTCACTACATGGTCATTTTAATAACCTCAAAGCAGTTTTGAAATTTAGGAGCTAAAGGGACACTATATTTTATATATGACTAGATAAAACCAGTCATAAAAACGAGTATGTTATATAAGTAACACGCTGAGTTTGCTAGTTATTCGGTAAGAGTATGAACACATCGCGTTACACTGTGAACAGCTCACCGTCTGAGTGTTTACAGAAAAGAAAAAGAAAAAGCCGTTAGGCTGTTTGTCAGTTACAACAAGTAAACTAGTTAACTTACCTTTAGATAGTCACACTTTCCCAAAACTCTCAGTTATAACCAGTCAGACAAAAAGTTAATTCCTTTCTGTTTAGAGTCAGCAGTTACAGAGTTGATGTCAGTGAAGTTAGCGAAGACTCGGCCATTTCTACACACTTCCGCTGTTGCTCGCGTCTCAGCTGCCGGCCCTGTTTCTGTCCTCACCCATAAGTCCCGCCTCCTGAGTGGCGATTGGTCAGTATGCACTTTAAACGTTCAACTGTCCAATCAGCGATCTATTCATGAGTACGACGACCTTGAAGTAATGGTCGGAATACTAGCGGAGAAAAGAAAGTATTTGACAGCCAACATGAAAAGAAAGTTTCTGTCTGAAAAAGATAGCAGGAGTAAATTCGAGACAAAACGACACCTGGATTTATTTTTCAAAGCTGTAAAAATAAACATTTTACTTTCAAACCATAAAGTTAACAGAAGTGGTCAGCGCTTGTAAAACAAAAAACAAAACAAACAACAACAAAAAATGGTATGTGTATAGAGCGCCATCTACAGGACTAACGGCGCACTGTTTCTCATGTAATGTAACATGAAATCACATGAAAAACGTGTGAAGGAGCATTTCAGCATGTTGTACCCTGATACTGCACATGGGAATTCAAGCAAAATCGTATGACATCATAAATTTTATGATGCGTATGTGCATAATAACTGAATGGCATGTGAACAATAAAATGTGAAGAAAATTACAGGTGAAAACAAAACAAACAAACAAACAAACAAACAACATGCATTACACGTGAAGTGTCTAAAATACATATTAAAAAATATACAAATTCACACAAGAAGTTGATGTGACTTCTGGAGCCATGTTTACTGAGTATTCGTCCAGTATTCATTAGTACTTAACATTAATAGCTTAGGTGTTATATAGTACTACTCATTCATTTCCCTGCATACCTATGAGTTATTGAACAGTATTGTAAAATGTTTACTTTTTTTTTTTGTAATCTCATATCAATCATCACAAAGGCACAGAAAGGAAATTTCAGATCTTTGCAAAAGAGAATTTAAGACTTTCTGCACCAGACCAAACTTGGGCTAATTCAGATCATGACAAAAGCCAATGCTGCAGCTTCATCCAAAACTCCTTTGACTGGTGAAGTTATATTTGTTTCAGTTATATGCATGTTTCATGCCCACATTACTGGACATCCACACACACTGAGCTTATGCCTCTTTTCCTTAATAAAGCAGCAAACTTTTATTCTTTCATGCTAAATTTTGCTTATGAAATATGATGTAGTTTAAGTGTACACAATCTATTTTCTTTACATAGTTCCCACACTGAATAAACACAGAGAAGGTGGTGCAGGAAATAAAAGTTTCATTATTTACATCAACATTCCTTGGAGTCCTTTACATCCAGGGCAAGCTCTAAAATTTGTGATCCATTAAGATGTTTTCTAAATGACAACATCCCCAGACCTTTCTCCACTTGTGGAGCTTCAAATCACCTACTCAATCACTTCATTTGTGTGTGCTGTGACAACCCTGATTCAGGGAAGAGGACCCTTTGATTAATGTGTTTTAATATAGCGCAGAGCATTTCACAATAGCAGAATGGAGCAATATAAGGGTGAAATGTTTTATTGAGTAGCTCTACCCTGAGCACAGGACAGGAATGTTGGACAGTTAGTTGTGACTCTGTTATGCGGTGCTGTTATCACTGTCCGCCACTAGAGGGCAACATGAACGCGCATTTATCCTCCTCAATCATTACTGACCAAAATCACAGCCCAAGCTACTCTAGAAAAAAAAGGAAAGAAAGAAAGAAGGAAAAAAAGACTAGACAACAACAACAACAACAAAAAAACCCTAATCTAAAATGCTTAACTGATATCTGAATCCAACGCAATGTAAGTTTTACTGAATTGCACAATGATAATGGAAAATATGCTATCTAAAAACTATGAAATTTTAAATCAGACTTATTCACATATAAAATTTATGCTTACTTATATATGTGTATTACGTACATATGTGTATTACCCAATTACCAATATGTATTGTCTTTCACATATTTCCTTCCTGTGTGGCAATTCAGATTCCTGTCATTCTATTAAGCAACAGTCAAGAAATATTTTACATTTTTTAATATTTATAGTTCCAAATTATATCCCTGAATGATAATGTAAATAGTATCTCTAACACGCTTTTGTTCATTGCTACTATTGATGATGTGCTTGAATGTCTTTACTCATGAGCAGCAAAGCCATCAGTGTGACCTTTGACCCCTAAAGAGGGGAAGAACACTTAGAGTGCATGGTGGTATTACGCAGTTGCATCGTAGTAAATCTGAAATAACCATGAATTGGCAGAGTATGTGTTAAATTATTTGGGTAAGGAAACTCTGGGATTACTGTGCTGGACTGGCATCCCATCTAGAGTGTATTCCCAGGATAGGCTCCGAATCCACCGCAACCCTGACCATGATAAAGCATTACTGAAGAAAAATGATTGCTGGAATGAATGGCTGGACTACAATTTTCTTATATTTTTTAAACATATTTCAGGGAAATGATGTGTTGGATGTCATTAACAATATCTATGATGTATAATTATCACAGTAAAATTATTTCTAATTTTCTTATCAAGGTATATCACCATATAGGCTCCACCCCTAGTCAGATCTAGAGTAGACTATGTTTAGACAAATTAGAATGAAAGGTGTTTTCAGATCAACATAACTTAATTCACCCTTTGCTATTACCTTAGCAAAGCATGATGTATATGCAAAACTGGACAAAAGTAACAGAAAAAAAGAAACACATATTAGAAACTCTGTTACAGCCTTCATTAAATGCTGAGGTGTCTGTGAAATGCAACAATGTCGTATTGACTCTACAGGCCTGTGGCTATTCTGTTGACTGGATTAGCTGTTTTAATATGTTCTTCTTGATCTACCTCACTACATGCCACATTCTGTCAAAGGATTCTTTATTTTATAGCATGAATCTTCTACCTGATAGCTAATAACTTGCTTCTTTTAACTTCTAAGAATATCTCACACACAGGCCAGGTCAGTTTTTTCATATTTGTCTGGAATTTATATAGTCACAAATCATGAGATTGAAAATTCTGAGAACTTGTCTTTATTTAGTAACAAAGCAGGGTCATTCACACACATCTACATGAATTACTTTTATTGTGTATACATTCAGGAAATCAGTGAAAAGATCTAACTGAAAGTGGCATTTCAGCGGAATGAGTCACACTCAGAGGGTGAGAACCGCTGACATGCCATTTCACCTTCATTAGAGAAAAGGAAAAGGAAAATGATAAATGATTACACTATTCTGCTAGTTTTATCACTGCAATCGGAAACAGTGTGTTGTTCAGATAGCAGACAGCAATTCCCATATAAATTACTTTTTTAGGGGTCTCAAAAAGTCATCTGTTGTAGCACATAACTAAACATTAATCCTTTGCTGGGATGGAGGAATCAATAATCCCTATCTTACCTGTTAGGTAGGTGAGCTAAACCAATCTCTCCTGAGGATTACCGCAGCATATCTCGAGCAGAATGAAAGAAAGAAAACAGCACCATCGGGCAGTATATCTCCGCATCTTACAGCCAGGCATTGTGGTTCTTCCCTGTTCTACTGTGTCTCAGTAAAGGCCCTCCATCAGATGCCAGCATAAAGACATTTTATAAGACCTGCTCTAGCAATCCAACCATGAAATTGTTTACAAGGACACAAATCTGTTGCAATAACATCACACCATTCTTGCTTCTTACATTGCAGCTTACTTTTTTATTTATTTATTTATTTATTTTTACCATTTTCTATATATGAAGGAAAGGATTTATGTACATATTATGTTATATTAAGTGCATAAATATTTTCTCAGACCTGTTTTTCATCTTCCTTCCCCTATTATTTGTCTCCAGGACTCACCACATGAAGGTCTAAAGTGTGTTGGACAGGTTGTTAGCTGTGCTTTGAAAGCAAATCAACACATGCCTTTAAATGTCTTTGCATAGACCCAAACTTAGTATCTTTTCAAATATTTTTAAAACTAAGAAATAGTTGTTGTATTAACTCAGTCATTGTATTATTGAAGTCATTGTTACTATTTTCTCATCGCAAAGGGTCACTTGACAAAGCAATCATTACTTCAATTCAGAACTAAAACAAGCTTGGAAAGCCATGTATGACTATACTGAACAATGCCTTCATCAGTAGAACCTTGAATTAAGATAAAATTATACATGATAAACTTGGTATTTCTTACAGTGCTGTACAGTGCTGTGAAGACCGTGTGACCTTTTCAATTGTTCAGTTTTGTTTTTGTTCACTGTAGCCTTAGATTCCTGTTCTTGGCTGACAGGAGTGGAACCCAGTGTAGCCCATCCACCTCAAGATTTGACATGTTGAGCAATCTGAGATGCTATTCTGCTCACCGGGGTTTTTGAAGAATGGTTATTTAAGTTACCATCGCCTTCCTGACAGGTCGAACCAGTCTGGGCATTCTCCTCTGACCCTTCTCATCAACAAGGTGTTTAAAATTGTTTCTTCTCTCCATGAAGCCAGTTCTGGATTGCTCACTGGATCCCTTCATTCCTCTAAAGGAATTCCCATTCCCTGGATGGGATGCCAGTCCATTGCAGAGGACCCTGCTCACATATTCACGCCTATGGACAATTTACTGTAGCCAATCCATGTACATGCATATTTTTGGGAGAGGGGAAGAAACGGGAGAACTCAGAAGAAACCCATAGGTTTTTAAAAGGTTATGTTAAATGGAAGATAACTGTGGAGGTATCATTAAGGTAGCCACATTTTCACTAAGCTATCTCCAAGCTTGCTCTACCTCCCACCACATCTAATGAGAAAAGCAGCATTACCCGGAGACCATAACCTATTAGCACACAGGAGGAACACTGAAAGTGGCTCACCCTCCTCCTTCAGCTGTCACCCAGTCCCTCTGTCTTTACGGTCAGATCTCCTCAGGTGTCAATGCTTTAGTGTTGTTTGGTTTAGGATTTTAGCTGGGTCAACAGGTTATCCAAAGTCTTTGCTCTGCCTTGAGTCCAGGCATGATGGCAAGCAATCGATTAGGCAGGAGCTGCACTGTGGAGAGTTGATAAGCTAATCTTTTCCCTGAGTCCCAACTGAAGCCCTTCAGAGACTTCAGAGAGGAGACAGATCTGAGTGTATGTTTGCAAGAACGTGTGTAAATATGTTTGTCTGTGTGTTTTGGGCTTCAGTGCCCGTCTAAATCACTTATGGTGATAAACCATTGCAGATGTCCAGATCTTCTCCACTGAGAATAGAAGGGAATATTCGATTAGTGCTTTCTTCTTTGTGTCCTTTCATTTATTAGGATCATCAATGCCACAGTAAGGGAGGGTGATATGACAATATAGTATAGAAATTGTGATAAATAATGTCACAATATGCTTTAATGAAATATCGTGGATTTCTTTGTTATTACATTTTTTTCACTTTTTACAAACTGATTGGATGTACCTGTTGTAACTTAAGCTTTAAAATTAAAAATTTTTACTTTTTCTATTTTATCTATAAAAAATGAAAAAAAAAAATTTGTCAACATTATAGAAATCATCGAACAGGTTTTTTAATGTAACATTGTTTTGCTAGCTGTTTGTTTCTGTATCATAGAAATGTTTTTGATAATCATGATATGATTATTTTTTTTGTCATATCTCCTACCCATGCCACAGCGAAATACAATTTCCAAAGGTGTATCTGAAATTTATTACAATGGTAACATGGCACTCATGCGTTAGTATTTTACTTAATCGAGACAAACTCAAAGTCATCCTCTTCCTTCTTCATTTCCGCATACAAGTTCTTGTAATTCAATACCTTTCATGAGTAAACAATGACACAGGTTTGTGTGTATGGTTCACTCAGTAAGATGAATGCAGCTGTGTGTGAATGTGAATTCAATGCACTGGTACCTGTCATCGTGTTGTAAAACACAGCTGGGTAGCAAGAGCAATGGTGCCCTTTAGAGTGAATCGAAGTGCATTACAGGAATATTCTCAAAAGTGCTATTTATACCACTGACACTGATACTGTACTGATAAAAGAACAGGAAATCTATTTACTCAATGTCACTTTATAAATGAAGCCTGAGGGCGGTAGGTGAATGCCATCAGTAAACTTTTAAAATACATGACTACGTAGCACAAATTCAAACAGCAACCACTAAACTAAATAAAGATGTAATGAGAAGAAAGACTTAACAAAGCTACTCTTATGTAGTTTTCCAACTTTCCAACATTGGAGCAATACAATAAAAAGATATTCCAGTTACTTTCCTGAAGGTTTTGTAGTATTCGTGCATGAGCAGATGGAAACTGACTTTGTTGGCAATGTACAATGGAAAATTTGAAATTTCACAAACATCTCAAGAAAACATTTTCATATAAAAGATTATTGGTTGCCATATATAGCTGCCATTTTCTTTTTGTTTCTCAGTCCAGTTGCATTGGTTATAGACTGAGTTTAAAAAAGACTGGAGTTTTCTGTTTAACTCTTTCAGACCCACACTAAATCCTGTATAATTTCAAGACCAGAATAGAAATGTGCGCAGGACTGTTTTTTCTTTTTTTTCTAAACTGCTCCCGAAGTATTTCTGAACAATCTCACTACTCCTGCAGTTATTATCGTTTGTTTCTACCCAAACACAATATTTTCTAGTTAACTTAGTTGGTTCTACAGTGTTTTCCAAAACATAAACTAATTAGTAATTTAAGCCAATTTAAGTGATGCTTCGTGCAAAGTTGTACGACCAACCAGTATGCTTTATGTTTAATAAACATGTCCTTTTTTGGACATGTTTATTAACATACGCCTGTTCCAAAAACCAAGGGAGATGCTTGCATTGAATGGGATGTCAATAGAAGAACCAGTTTTTACGTGCACAATAATTTATATTTCTATCATCATAGAGCTAACCAGGCTAAGTTACTAGCCAATAAAATCGGCATGTGATTTTCTTAATAAGACAATACTGTATGTATACAAGTACAAACACTGTAATGCAAATACTGTATGTATACAGTATAAATCTCTATATGTCAATTTACACATAAACAAGGTATTGGATGAAAATAGATATAGAGTGAACAACCCATCAGGCAACAGCACAAACTATCTGTGTGTCTTTTTGGATAAAACTTTAAATCGGAATTTTCTGATGGACGGAAATAAGCAACAAACGGTGGCCCTTTACTTATCTCTAGTCTCTTGGGAAACAAATTACATCACTCTCTATTGAAAATATGACAAGCATGCTGGTGCTATATTAAAGGCAAAGAGGTACAAATACAGATTACAAAGCCAATACCAAAATGTGTCTATTACAAAAAATGTCTCAGTCGATACATATGCAATAAATCTGAGACTTTTTTTTAGTGTTTTCTTAGATTTGAGGTATCTGGTTATTTATATAAATATCTTGTACAGATCTTTCTTTCTTACATTCTTAAAGATTTGTTATGACACCATGTACTGCATTCATTCAAATAACCTGTGAACCTTTACCACAGCTAACACATTGTTACTGAAGAGTTTTATAGGCAAGCATTTCAAGTTTTGGTATTTGTTAGGTTTGGTCACGGAGAACTGAAAACCCTGCTTATATGATTTGTGTGCTAAATTTCTGTTAACTCATTTAAAATCTACTTTTAACACTATTTTTTAAAATAAAAATAATAGCAATTAAGAGTACTGTCCAATGTTTTCTTTTTTTAAGTTTTGAAATCTTATTTCAACTCATATATTTATGTGACATAAATAGGATGTTTGGTGTTCTTCCACATTCATTAGTTTTTACAGTGGGGACTGTTAGCGAGCTGCTCCAGTGTAAAGCCACAGCTTTGATTAGAAATGCTGCCTCTCCTGGCAGCTCTGCCCTTATATAGAGAGAAACAGGGGGGAGATGAACTCCTACACACCATGGCTTTGATCATGCTTGTGTTTGATGCTCTATTTTCTATAACACCCCTACGGGCACAAAGCTGCAGCTGGAGCTCCTAAGCAATGAAATACAATGCAGTGGACATTATAATGGATAGACAAGACAAAACAAAGAGGGGGCTGCAGTTTATATAAATATGTGCTACATGCAGTCTACAGTATATTTAATATGTTTAGTGAACTCACTGAGGTCAGAAATTTACAAAAACGTTACATCAAGAAAGTCAAATAAAGTGTGATTCTTTTGACTATAACCAGGGACCCTGGAACTGTGTACCACTGTCTCACCCTACAGCTTTCCTAATGTTACACATATTGTAATAAATAAAGTAGATTTATCAGAATAAATAGACTAACTCACTGACATGCAGCAGAATACATAAATACGTTAAAGTATAGCACTAGTGGTGTTTAGGGGTTTAGGGGTGTTTTGGAGTTTTTCAGTGGTGGTAAAGATTGTCTGTGATTCTAGGTTCCTTATAGGATTTAAGTGTTTGTATACTACATTAATTAATTGTGAATTAGTTTAATAATATATCACCAAAAAACTCTCTGGCATAATTTTTACCTGCATTATAGTAATAATTACTCATAGTTTTTGTCGGTTTAGGGGTCAGATACCGGAAAAAGTCTTTAAACACAGATAAAAAAATAATATCTATAAAATATGCCACATTTGTACTTGAGACTTTTCATGTTTAAACATTTGATGTTAGACCTGTGATGCAGATTGTTATTCTGTATGACTAGAGAAGTAAGAATAGAATAATATCAGTGACAGCTGGTCATAATATTGAACTGGAAGACTAAAAAACTCTTCTACCTATCAATAACTCCTTACAATTATGAAACCATTAGAGTTTAACCTTATAGTACAGAGTCCCATCATAGACATAGAACTATTATGCATACACGCAGGAACACATACATACACTTGTTTAAAGAGAGGTAGACACCATTTGTGCTTCCTATTATATTTGTCAAATTCATAATCATGCCCAGTGTGTGCTTAGTCTATTTGCTTCTATTTTTTCCCTCAAAGCACATTTAGAAAAATTAATGATCAAGAAAATAACCACTCCTTCTCAATCAGTTCCTTGAGGTGTTATGGATGTCTCAGCAAAGTGGGCTTAAATAAATTAGCCCCTAAGGACACCAAATATAGGGGGCATTTCACTGTGTGCAATCACTTGACATGACTATAAAAGACAGACTGCATGAATCTACAATCTGAGATAGAAAAAAATCAGTCCCAGGCTCGCTCCTTCATACCATTCTGTCTATTTTTAAGACTGTCAGTAGTGCCAGTGTTCATAATTGCACAAATGTCAGAAATACAAAATATGAAGCCCACTTCATACCATATGAAAACACCAAGTAAGACCATGTGGATGGCAAAGATTAAGCCTTATTTTTTATGTATTTCTTCCTTATAAAAGCAAAAAGGCCCTGCTAGCCCATTTATACCAGTCATCCCTGATTCATATTATATGCAAAGAAGCTACATATTTACTATCTTGTACGTGCTAGCAGAGAAAGATATCTTATCCTGTGTATTTCTAAACATGATCACCTGGACTTATCCAGTGACTGCTGGGAAAAAACAGTTGACAGCAGGGGATAGACCTTGTGGAAGCTTGGAGGGACAGCTGACAGGAAGGAACAGACCCCAAAAGGACAGACAGGGGCTAACTACCCAGGTCTGTAGTTTCCCAGGCTTTTTAGCATGTTGGAGACACCCACTACAGCTATGAAAAAACAACAAAAGAGAATACCCCTAGACTGGGAGAGTGGGGGTGAAAGAAGACTCAGTGGTGGACAACATAGCAACAGAACCTGGACCGAAAGCGACTATGAGTATCATCAGCACAGCACAAGATTGTCACAGCAATTGTAGCAGTGGGCCGCAAAATGCAGATATGTGCCTTTGGGTGGAAAAAAAGTTACATCCCAGCTGGGGTTGAGGATTCACCAGGGTAAGAAAAAGTGCTTGAGAGAAGAAAGACAAAAGTCTCAAATTGACTTTCTGTGTAAAGGGTCAAATTAGTCAACTGGATGCAAACCATAGCTTTCAGCGCATCAGTAGCACTGTAACAGAGAAGGAAAACCAAAGCACAGAGATGGCAACAGTGGAGACCACCCAGCTTTCCAGACCTGCAGCTGAGAAGAGGACAGTGGAGCACAGACTGTATGTGAAGTTGCCTGGTGCCACTGACAAGAAACTGTGGGAGACAGTCAATGCTGACCTGATCCAGTCCTTGGAGCAACTGCAGGGCACAGTGGAAAAGAAATTAGAGAAACTGGGTGACATCATCTATCAATGTGGGCAGAACACTTTGGAGTACAAGAAGGGAAAGGGGTGAAAAACATCCTAACTGCACCAATTTCCAGGAAGCAACAGGAGATCAAGTGACTCAATCAAGATAGGATATAACTCAGGAGACAGTGGAAGAAAGCCTCTGAGGTAGAAAGGGAAGGCATTAACACACTCCAAGCTGAAATTAAGACCTTCACAGAGCACCCACTCTGTATCCCTGCTGAATATGGAGGGTAAAATCTGGACCTTGGTAATGCCTTTGGATCAGTGCCTCATGAACTTATAAGGTCTGCCTTCAGTTTCTTCCACATTCCAGACACCATCACAGCAGTGGTAAAATCGTACTTCCAGGACTTGTAGTTCTGTTTTACCACTGCAGGATTTACCACCTCTTGGCTGTGCATGGAACTAGGTATCATGGCAGCATGCGCAATCTCACCTCTGCCATTCACCATGGACATGGAGGTCATAATCCGAGCCTCAAAATGGGTTGTGGGTGGCCAGTGGGTTGACTCTGGGCAGAGCCTCCTCCTCTCTGAGCTTTCATGGACGACATTTCAACTCTGACCACCACTGTTCCATGCACTACGAGACTGCTTGGAAAACTGGAAGAGAACATCAGCTGAACCTGTATGAAGATAAAACCATCCAAGTCATGCAGAATCTCTATTGTCAAGGGAGTGCTCATGGACCAAGGGAGTGCTCATGGACCCAACAGTTTCTGAGCAGCCTGTTAAAAGCATTGGAAGGTGGTATGACTCAAGCCTGAAGGACAAAGACCAGGTGCAACAGCTGCAGAAGGAGATCAGCAGTGGCCTACAATCCCAACTGCCCGGAGGATTAAAGATCTGGTGTGTGCAGCTTGGGCTGCTACCATGGGTACTGTGGCCCCTCACAATCTATGAGGTTCCAATCTCAGTGGTGAAGAAAATAGAAAGAAGAGTCACAGCTTATATCAAGAAATCTTAGAGTTCCATGGTGTCTCACAAACATAGGCCTATATAGAGATGGGGTCCTCAAATGGCCTCTTATCAGCCTAACGGAGGAGTACAACTGTGCAAAAGTAAGATTCCAGATGACATTGAATGAATCCCGAGATGTGGTGGTGAGCAGCATTGCGCTGACCTTGACAGCTGGGTGCAAATGCCAAAGCAGTGGAGGAGGGGAGGCTTTGGGCTAACAAGTCGTCCATGCTGGAACAAAGCCACAGCCTCAAGGCAGAGGAAGATGGTGTTGGAGGAAGTATGCCATCAGGAAGAGGCTGCAAGGTGCGACAAGGCAGTCTCCCTTGGCAAACAGGGACAGTGGACGTGTGGGGAAGGTGTGGAGAAGAGGAAGATCAGTTGGAAGGATTTGTAGGCGATGGAAGCAAGTCAAATGAGCGTTACCATCAGAGCTACATACGACATCCTTCCAACACCAGCCGATCTTCAAGTCCTTAAGAACCTCTCTTCCATTCTGAAAAGTAAATGAGCTACTGCCAATTCCTTACCACCACAAGTAATAAACTCCTTACAGGCAATTGCCTTTATCCGGGAGGGGGTCAAGGCAATCAGGAATGTCTCCTTACCACCGGAGCAAGGCCAACTATACTTAGCCCCTGACTGGAAGATGCTGGTTGACATAGGCCAACAGCTTATATTTCCTTCAGAGATTGCTGCCACCACCATAAGGCCTGACCTGGTACTCTGGTCTTCTTCACGCAAGAAAGTCTACATCATCGAACTCTGTACCTTGGGAGGACAGTGTGGATCAGGCTTTTGAGTATAAACATCTGGGCTATGCTGAGCTAGCAGTGAAGGCTCAGCATCGTGGCTGGAACACTGAAGTCTGCCCTGTGGAAGTGGAATGTAGAGGCGTCGTGGCAACATCTACCATCAGACTCAGAGACTTGGGGATTAGAGGCCAGACCCTGAACCTTGCCATCAAAACTTTGTCAGAGGCAGCAGAGAGAAGTAACCAGTGACTGTGTATTAAAAAAACAGGACCCCAGCTTGGCCCCAAGGTAACCTAGGGGACGGTAGGACACAGAGAGGGGTGATTCTGGGATTCCAGAGTTCACCATTGAGCCCTCTGAAGGCATAGTGGGCTTATCAACGATACATCAAGGAAGGAGGGTGCACACTTGAGAACTCCTCTGTCATCCTTCTCTCAATAGCTAGTTACCTCAGAGTTGCTTCAACAATCAGCAGCGACTAACTTGTTTGTGCTAGTACAAAAGGCTAGCAACATCTTATCCTGTATATTTCTAAACTTTAACCCATATAGACCAGGAGGGGAACATATTAGTCTAGTCTTGACTCATTAATCTTAAAAAAAAATTAAATATATTTAAAAATGGAGGAAGTATCAACTATATAGCTTTGTTCCAATCAGTAAGATAATAAAATTGCTAGTGAAATTTTGCAATGTAGGATGATGAGTCTCTATGCAGTCTCAATGGTGTCATATCTGTGTCACCTGTAGTCTTTGTTGAACAGACTCAGGTTCTGTTGAACCTGCTATACAAGGTGACTGTGCAGCTCCAGGCCCTGCACTGCACACATGATTCTTTTCTTTCATCAGCAGAAGTGGGTTTAAACTGGCTGTAGATTAAACAGACACAGAAAGATGGATAGAAGAAAAATACCCTGTGTATTTTAAATAGATTAATACCACACAATGTATTAGGTCATTTTATTTTTGTACTTTTTATTATTGATTAGTTTTGGACTAATTTTGATCTGACTTGTTTTTATATATGTGATTTATATACCTCTTTATAAAATAATCTTCTGCTGTTTTAATAATAGTACAAATAGAAAAAGGACATAAACATCACTGACTACTCCCTTTACTGAAAAAGAGCCAAAGTTCTTCTTTAAAGAAAGTCTGATAATTATATTATGCATAATGCATATGCTGTAAATTACATAGTTTTTTTGAGCAAATGGAGGCGGTTATGAGTAGATCACTGTGAAAGAAGACATTCTCTCTTGAAGCAAATGCAGCAAAGAAGAAAACATACAAATAATAGTGGACACTGTGCTGTCTTGTAATGATGCCCATTTATACATATACTATATATATATATATATTTATATATATATATACATATATACTGTATATACAGTTAGGTCCTAATGATGGCCTCCTTCACTTGCATTGAGATCTCCTTGGACTTCATATTGGTAGCTCCAGTCGCACCGCTGGCAAATGCCAACTCAATACCCAATATCAACTCCAGACCTTTTATCTGCTTCATTTGTCTTGAAGTAACGAGGGAATGGACCACAACTGGTCAATTAACTTCTTGTCAGTCAATTGTCCAAATACCTTTGAGCCCCTGAAAATGGAAGTACTTTGCTTCAAATGGCTGTAATTCCTAAATGGTAAATGCCATATTTTTGTGAAACCTCTTAAAATGAAGCTGAAAGTCTACACTTCGATCACATCTTGATTGTTTTTTTTTTTTTTTCAAATCCATTGTGGTGGTGTATAAAGGCAAAATCACAAAAACTCCGTCATTGTCCAAATACTTCCAGACCATATGTGTGTGTGTGTGTGTGTATACTTCATTCCTACCCTAACTTTAACAGTCCATGAAACAGGCATCATTTAATCACAGTTTTGTTCACCAGCTGGCAAACTGTTCAATAAATGACGCTGTGTTGATATAATCTCAAAATATTTATATCGCAGTTTCTTGCCTCTAGTTTCTTGTAAACTGCATGCATAAGGTTCTCAGTGTTCTCAGAAGTTCCTATCACCACTTTTTTACAAATAGCCTGCTATGCTTTAGAGAAAAGAGAGAGGAAAAAAACACATATGTACACTGAGTGACTTCTCTGCTTCTCTGATCTTAAAAATGCATATATCATATCATCATGAATTGCTTTTTTCATCATTCCAAGCTTCACTTGGAGTTTTTAAATGACTTGAGAGATTTTCTCTTATTCAGAAGATTTTTAGGCTGATGTGAGGAAATGCCTCACTGGCACAAGAGCAACACTTTTGTAAATCAGATCTCTCTTTTCAAAGCACTTGATGATTCACTGCTGGCAAAGCCTAAGGAGAAGCCTAAGGGAAAGCCTAAAGCGTCATTTCAAAATTACATCAGGATCTGCACCTAGATATAAAAAGTCTACACGCCCCTTTTAAAATGGCAGGTTTGTAGCTTTGTGATGTAAAAAAATGAAACTAAGATAAATCATGTCAGAATTTTTTCCATCCTCAATGTGAAATTAACATATAAAAATTAAATGAAAAACAGTCAGAAATATTTTAAGTTATTTATGAAAAGACAAGACAAAAACTTACCAGGGAGGCTGACAAGAGACCTATGAATATCTGACAAGTACTGATTACTCTCTGCATGTGACAACAATTTCTCATATTCTTCACATGTATGGGCTATGGGGTAGGGTGGCTAGACAGAATACCTTTACTACAAACAACATCCAAGCTCAAATAATCACCCCAAACCATGTGGCAAAATGTGTTATGGTCTGATGAGACCAATTCCAAAAGGTATAATAATTCCTTAATTCCAAAAGGTATATTTGGTGAAAAAAAAATTAAATCATTAAAAGAACACCCACGGTGCAGTATGGTGATGGCAGCATCATGCTTTAGGGCTGCTTTTCTTCAGCCAGAACTGGGGCTTTTACCAAGGTGGAGGGAATCATGAATAGCTACAAATACCAGTTGATTTTCTTGCAAAACCTTCAGGTGTCTGCTGTAAGCTGAAGATGAAAAAGAAAGGAACGGCTTAACCAAAAGAAGATCAGTGTTTCTGAATGGCCTAGTCAGAGCCCCGACCTGAATCCACCTAAAAATAGGTGGGGTGACCTGAAGCGGGCTGTGCACAGGAGATGCCTTTACAATTTGACAGATCTAGAATATTTTTGCAAGAAAGAGTGGGAAAATATTGCCAAGTCAAGACATGCCATGCTGACAGACTCTGACCCAAAAAGACTGAGTGGTGTAATAACATCAAAAGGTGCTTTAACAAAGTATTAGTTTAGGGTGTGCACACTTATACAACTAGGTTATTGTAAGTTTTTCATTTTTCCTTTTTTTCCCCATAAAAAAAATTTCTGACTGTTTTTCACTTTATTTGTATATTTTAAAATTTCACATTATGGGTGGGAAAAGATCTGACATGATTTATCTTAGCTTCATTCTTTTACTTTGCAAAAGCCTGCCATTTTAAACAGGGGTGTCAAGACATTTTAATATCCATTGTATGCCTAGGGTTAGGGTTAGTTGTTTATTCAGCTGGAACTGGGCAGAGTTTGTAAAGTGCTCCCTGAAGGCTGTGAGCCTTCCTACCTGATTACTATTAAATTACTATTATAAATTACTATATTATTCTGAATTTATACGTGAATTTGCAGAAATCGTCAGACAAAACAGTAATTGCTGGAGACTTTAATAATCATTTTGATAATCCATAAGATCCTCTGAGAACAGTCTTTAATAGAACCCCCTCATTATGACACTACCACGTCAAGTATACAATCACGCCAGCTACTGTACACAGTTTTATTAAAACTCTCCCAGAGTCTTTGACCTTGACTGGTTCAGTGTCTGACCCTGTCAGAACTTGATCAGTCAACTGAATGCTTAGAGTTAATGTTCCGCTACACTCTAGAAAAAACTAGCACCCTGATATAATTATCACTATCAGAAAACAGAACTCTCGAAAGTTACAACGGCAAAAGATAAATGTCGTCAAACTGAATTAGCAGTATTCCGAAATGCATGCAAGGAGTGCCTCCTTAACTATAGAAAGGCTCATATGATGCCTTCACGTGCTATCAGAATGATCATAAATAAACTACTACGAAGTTGCACATGAATGACCCCTCAAGTCGTAAAAACGACTGGGAAACTCAGAGATAATTTCGATAGCTGAGTTTCTGAGAGGGGAGGAGTCCTAAATTTTCAACATGGCGGAGGAGAGTACAGTTTCTGTACTGATCGACAAGTTTTGTTCTTTTTTCTAAATGGAGCTAATTGTTAGCGCTTGCCGTTATGGTCATACTCATGTATGTATATCAGCCACCATTCTATACATTTTGTATATCGTTACAACATGAAAATAGCTTGTATTTGACCAGAATTCCATTAGTCAGCAAGCTAGCTAACCAAGTAATATCTGTTATGGTGTCAAAATAAAAGTAAAAGAAATATGTATGAATGAAACTAGGGTCATCTGTGTTTCATGTTCTTTCCAACAACAAAGCTTGTGAACACGACATATTCGTAATTACCACTTCAGAAGTGGGAAGTGGGAGAATTCCGATAGCAGATGAAGGCAGCATTAATGTTACTAGGTCAGCATATCTCTCCACCTCTCTATCTCTCAAAAACCTATCTTCTAATATATATTTAATATATATTTTATATACTGATGCTCTAAATATATTTATTAAATTTATTAATTAAATAAATATTATTTGCTTACATTTAAATAGGAACCTAGAAATAGTGCAGAATTTTGAATATTAAATACACAAGATATTGATCATTTACGTTCTTTGTTTTAAACATTGTTTATTTCCAATTTTAAATGAAAAAAAGTCCAGATTTTTCAGTGTGGTCTCAGACTTTTGGACCCCACTGTACACGTGTAACATATGTGACTAAAAGTCAAAGGAATATTCCTTGCACTGACCAATCTAGTGGGAAATGTGTTGTTATAGGAAAATAATCCACTCCGGGGTCATGTGATACGTCGCGACGTGAAGCAGAGGAGCCTGGCTTATGCTTGGTGTGTGATTTTGCGTGCGTGTGCAAAAGCAGCAGCAGAGCGAGCCACATTGTTCACACACTTGCTGTGTATCTTATGCACATCCAGACGGTTTAAAAGCAACATTAACTAGATGGCACATCACAGCAAATACATCCCAGTCCATCAGATTTCCAAGTCAAACTGTAAAATGTCTAGGATTTTAGGCTCCGCAATGTTAAACACACTGATGAGCTCTGTCTCTCTTTAAAACTTTGTGCTCTCATCGTGACTGTTGTCATGGGCTGTGTCTCATACTGAAAACTCTGACCTTACATTCAAAAGTATTTACCGATCTAGAATATCCAGAAGGCCGGTATACAAAACAACCTTTCAGTAGGTTTGAAGGCTACATGAGAGGTTTTTAAATTTCAAACACTAACTGTAATAGGAAACCTAGTTAGTATTAGTACCCAATATCAGTCTAGAATTGTACAAAAATATACAATTTGAGAGACAACACTAGCTTGTTTAGCAGAGGAAGATGGATGGGGAAATTTGTCTATTTTCATTGCTGAACTGTTACTGCACCATGTCAGGATAGTGAAAAAGACTAAAATAATATGTACACTATTCATTTAAATGTCTCTTTTCTGAATGTGAATCCCAATAACATTTCCAAATATTAACACAACTCATCTTTGATATTCAACATTCATTTATAAAATAAATTTTTATTTGTAAATCAAGCAACCACAAATTGGATCTTGACCCCTAGTTTGGGAACCACTGAACTAGCCTAATGCACTAGCTCAAACTGGTTTAACATTTAGTTACAATTCACTAATGTCACCTGTTGATAGTGATGAAAAAGTATTTACCCTACAGATTTCTTCAGGGAGTATCAATCGTAGTTTGGAAAGTAAAAACAAGCATCCCTTTTTGGTGTACTAATAGTGTGAAACCATAGGGTTAAATAAATAGTGTCATTCAAGAAAAGGATTAGATTAAGAAAGAGGAAGTGCAGCAGTGAGGAGGAGGATAAGAGGAGAGGAGGATGAGGGAAGAGGGGGATGAGAGGAGAAAGGAGAGCAGAGTCAGTGTGTTTCGCGACTGAACTGCAGCACAGCGCATTAAATCCTGACTGCACTTGAGGAACACACACAGCTGCACTGAGCCGCCTGAGCATTCATGACAGCGGTGAGTGAGATAACGCCATTGCACACTGGAGATGGGAGATGATATAGATTTTATACAGTAACCTTGATCTGGTGACACTGCGGCAGTAGTCAGGGAGTGTTGAGACTAAAGGTATAGCTGTGATTTAGCCCTGTGTTACTGCAGCACTACTGCATGAGTCTCTGCAGACTGAGCTATGACACATTTCTTGGGAAAAAATAACATCTAGAAAAAATGTTATTATAGCATGAAGTCTTACAGCAAATTTTCATGTATTAAAACATTGATTCATGTCTACGTAAAAATGACATATATGTGTATGCACCTTCAGAAAAAAGATACATTTATGTTCCATAGGGTACAAACAATGTAAACATACCCTCAAGATAGTCCTTATATAATTATATAACTTTTAAAGGTACACAACATTCACTTTCCTGGTGATTTGAGGTACAAAAGAAAAACCACCCCAGTGACAAGCTTTGCCCCCTGTGGGGTCCAGGGACCCCCAAGGGTCTGTGAGATATAGCCAGGGGGTCAGTGATTTCTTTATATTTTTACAGTGGTAGAAATCACAAATTAAAGCTATTTCAATTATATTTGACTTCTTATAGTGATTACCTGGTTTGACTGGTTCCTTGAATCCAAACCTCAATAACTCAAAAGCAAATTGGCCTATAATTAATGTCAGGTTGGAACTAACGTGTTCTGTTGGTGGAATGAACAAAAAGCCCCAATCAACAGCCAAAATATTTTTTGTACACATTTAAATAATGAACTAAATATTTGAATAGTTTGTTAAGTTTTGTAATGTTTTGATTATGTTTGTAAAATATATCTGTGCTGAAGGGGTCTGTGGAATTTATTTTACAGTTAAGGGGGTCCATAATGCATAGTTTAGCACCTTTCTTCTGACATTGTTGCTCTCTGCCTGTCTGTGATGTGTGTCTGTCTAGAAGAATCCAGGGCATACCTGCAGTGTACGTCAGCAATAAATGCAGAGTGCACGAAGCTTTCACTGAAACAAGACAAGGATGTTAAATGTTAATTTTTTAATCTAAACATACTGTACTATGTTGTATTATCTATCTATCTATCTATCTATCTATCTATCTATCTATCTATCTGTCTCTGTCTGTCTGTCTATCTATCTATGATCTCTCTGTCTGTCTTCTCTCATCACACAAAAGATTTAAAAATATGATCCTCAATTGCACCTCATCATAAAGCAAAAACAGTCAGATTAGCATTAAAAAAAACCCTCCTTAATCTCACAGTAAGTCTGTATTTATTGGTCTGCATGGTAAAGAAGCTGCCTCTTGACTCTGTGTTTTGTCTAAAGCCCGCAGTGAAATCATGGTGCTTGGCATTGCTAAGCTGCAGCATGCTGCTCTCCCCCTCCGTGACTGCGTACTCAGCTGACTCAGACAAGGGCAGAAGGAAAGTAGTGCATGTGCTGGGTAAGATGTTTCTCTCTGGATAAAAGCATACACACACTGAGATTTCACTTAGTCCAAATACTAAAAGACTCCAAAGGGAGGAGAAAAAAAGGAATAATGGTATAGTTTCAGTGCCTGTGCTGGTTTAGCCTTCGTGCTTATTTAGATTTTGTTAAGGATTGTAAGCTTTAGAGCATGTGTGTTTATGAGCCAGGGAATAATCTTTAAATTCTGCATCTTTAAACCAAGTTGGTTTGTGTTGTCTTATGCTGTCCTGATTTTCTTGCTGTCACATGCAGTGAAGTAGCACTGAAGATCCCCTCAGAGTTTCAGACTCATTTGGCAGCTGCAGATTACTCAGAACTGAGTCACTGGTTGCCAGGACACTGCTTTTCATTTATGTCCCTTTTCCCCAAACACATCTGTGGCTCTTTAGATGTCAGAAACTGAATTAATGGGAGGATCAGTTTACCATTTGGCTCTTCGTTCGGCGAATGTAAGGTGCTGACAACATTTCAGACAAGCATTCAGTGGAGATTTTTAATGAGCAGATGTCAGTGCTGGTTTTACTTTCACTGATTTTTTTACTGAAAAGCTGAGACGGTATTAAACTGATGCTTTGTTGAGCTGCCCAGACCATTCAGGCTGAGGGATGGAGAGGCCTGGAGCATGTCTGTATGAAATCCAGCTCCCCGGCAACTCAAGCAGCTCTAAAAAATCTCCCAAAAGAAAACGAGCCATAGTGTCTTCAATGAATGAGACAGTGAAGCAAGCAGGCTTGCTTAAATAAGAGTAGCAACCAATGTTCTGTTTACGAATGCTAAACCTCATCAGGACAGACAGGACTGAAAAACATGTCAACATCCAGTTATTTATGAAATTGGGCCAAACATTAAGATGAAAACTTTTCTGATCTCAATAATAATTCAGAGAATACTAAATGAAGTAAAAATTCTCAATTTTATTCAAGAAAAGCAGGTCATGGTGTGGATAATTTTGGAAATAACTGGGAGTAACTGGTCTTCGCTCTGCTCTGCTTTAGAGGATGATACTGGAGCAGTGATCGTACAGACGGCTCCGGGTAAAGTAATCACGCATCGGGGTGGCACCATCACTCTGCCTTGCCGCTACCACCATGAGCCCGAGAGTGTGGATCCGGACCGCATCCGCATCAAATGGACCAAGGTGACAGACGAGTTCCAGTTTGAGGATGTGTTTGTGGCACTGGGCCGGCAGCAGCGGACATTCGGGCTCTACCGTGGGCGTGTGGAACTGGAGCAGGCAGGACCAGGTGACGCCTCCATCATCATCCACAACGTCACGCTGCAGGACTACGGCCGCTACGAGTGCGAGGTCACCAACGATATGGAGGATGACACAGGATTTGTCAATCTAGACCTTGAAGGTTTGGGCCATGGCTGGTTGATGCTATACATCACTTAGGATTGTCATGGTAACCTTAGTACCATAAGACCACAGTTTATGAGAATTTATTTAGTAATATGAACATAACAGTCAGCAGTGTTTGGATTGTTTAAACAATAGTAAACATGACAAGGCATGCTGTTATAGGAAAACAGTTAATGATGGCGTGGTATGATGTGGACCAACACAAAGCAGAGCCACTTTTATGCCACAGCAATTTGCCAATGATTACAATTTTATATTTATTTAAAAATTATGTCATACTTTTTATTCATTTAATGTTGTGGAACCTCAAAATAAGTTGGTTCCTGTTATCACTTACATTATAGCAGCTATAAACAGTTGTTCTCTCATATGTTCTTTTTTTATTTCTCTCTTAAAGTTAACAAGAAAAAAAAATGCAGCTTGTCATGTTACAAAACCCCTCAAATTCTTTTGCCTAGAAGATTTTCCACTGTCAGAAAAAACTAAAATCTTTACCTCTGACAGTTACAAAGAGCTAACCCCGGAGACCCCTTTCATAAAATGTTTCCTTACAGAAAACCTCAGCATATCAACGATTACTAAATAATTAATAAAGTGGATGGTGAGTGTATTCTATAATCAACTATAAGTGTGGAATCACATTTCTTATGTAAAATTCACAGGTGTTGTCTTTCCGTACTACCCTCGACTGGGCCGCTACAAGCTAAATTATCACGAAGCTGAAGATGCGTGCAAGCAACAGGACGCCATCTTGGCCTCTCATGCTCAGCTGCACAAAGCCTGGCGAGATGGTTTAGACTGGTGCAATGCGGGCTGGTTGGAGGATGGCTCAGTGCAGTATCCCATCTCTCATCCTCGTGATCAGTGCGGCCGTAAAGACACTCCTGCTGGAGTTCGCAACTACGGCTACCGCCACAAAGAGGATGAGCGCTATGATGCCTTCTGCTTCACGTCGAAACTCAATGGTGAGTGTGCGTGCACCACAGGCTAAAGACGCTCTCTCTTCTCCCACTGTGATCATGTGAGGCTTCAGGCAAGAGGACCCACCCTTTTCTCTGGCCATAAGCCCTCTATGTCTGCTTACTTCTCTTTGAGGTCCAGGTTGCAGGCAGGTGCTAATTAAAGAGCCTGAAGGAACACCATATGCCAAACATGGCTTTGACAGAATGATGCATTTGCTACAGCACTGTTCTCCAAATCAAATTTGGGATGGAAATATGATTTATTATGGTGGTCTGAGGTACAGAGTCAAACTGGCAGAAATGAGTGCAAACAGAGAAGAGAGCCAAACTGGTTTCACCTTTTGGATGAATTATGTGTGTATATGTGGGCTTTATTTTAGCATTTGAGCCTTGTGTAGACAAGAGCTGTAATATCAAAATGGCTACATCTTATATCTTACATGCTCTTACAGCTTTTTAGGTCCACTCACAATCCTGGGAGCTAACAGACCTTTCATTACACTGCCAAATTAGCTATTACAAAAACCATTTAGTTCAGAAATGCTCACAGCTGGTGCGATTGTGTCTCATACTGCAACACTGACCAGCTGGAGATCCTTTAGAGAGAGCCTTCAAGGAAATACAGATGGATTCAGACAATAGCAGCAGCCATGTTCATAAACAGAGCACTGATGACCAGGGAAGGAAAAAGCCATTTTCTTCCATTCTCTCATTTATTTGTATCTATTCATTTCAACATATCTATTCATTGCAACTTAAAATCAAACATAGAGCTGAGCTGCTGAGGATTAATCAGGGGTGGACCATCATAAATTAATTAGCTAGCCCACCGGGTTAGCTCTAATGTGCTGCTCATTCCCATGTTTTTGGCCTACAAACCTAATTATCTCAACTAAAAGCAATAGCTGACATAATTTAACTCCAGAGTAAGTCGAGCTAGTTAGGTAGTTAATATAGATGGATGTGCACAAGGATGTACTTGAGGAGAACGTGGGTGATTACTTATATCTGTGGGAAAGGCCAATAGTCATCGTCCTAATGTCTCTTTAGCATATTATATATTTTTATATTGCTCCTGGCTTCTAAAGCCTATTACCCTAGCACTTTTATAAACAAATGTCACAGCAGTTTATAGTCTTCAGATCATGTATTTCGGTGAATTTTGAGTCTATCGAACCAATTCTCCCAACTGGTCAGACTCTGTGATGAAGTTCGACTCAGTGAGTTCATCAACAACAAGATCTCAATGGATCAACAATCTTGATCTTGGAATAATTGTGTAATTATTGGTAGATCCTCAGATTTTTGGTTTCCTAAGTCCAACATGGTGGACAGTGATAATGTCTGATCCACTGAGCGAGTTGAACATGTCATTTATGAGTTGTGTGTGAATTCACTAGTAAGGGCTCAGGGAAAGGACAGAGCTTTTTATGAGGATAAATTGTTTCATTGTTAAAATGTGCTGGACATCTTAAACCTTAAATCTTAATGTTTGATTCAGATGGATTTCTAAACCCAATTCATTATAAAAGAATCATGTAAAAAGGATTTGTTTATGAGTCAGACATCACTGCTCAGTAGATGTTTGGCAGTTCTGTGATTTGAACTCACCATCTTCTGGTTACTAGCACAGCACCTTAAATATTCTTAAATATATAAAAACCTTAAATATATAAACTACTCTATAAGATTGCATTTATTTTCATCACGGTACAGGCAGCGTCCATAATGATGATCCAATTTTCCAAAATTCTGGGATGGAGGGATGGAGAACTATCTTCTCACACTTGAAGTCTTCTTCCCTGTGTGTCTATTTTAGGCCAAGTGTACTTCCTCAAGCGCTTCAAGAAGGTGAATTATGCTGAGGCAGTGAAGGCATGTCAGCGTGATGGTGCAGCGGTGGCTAAGGTGGGTCAGCTCTACGCAGCCTGGAAGTTCCAGCTGCTGGACCGCTGTGAAGCAGGCTGGGTGGATGACGGCAGCGTGCGCTACCTCATTGTCAACCCACGTGCACGTTGTGGTGGCTCAGAACCCGGTGTCCGAACCCTCGGCTTCCCTGATAAAAAATTCCGCCTCTACGGGGTCTACTGCTTCCGGAAGGATTCAGGCAGCACCAAAGCCCAGCCCACACAGGCTCCAGTTCCAAACACCACATCATTCACCAGGAGCATTTGAGAATGCACAGCATTACTAGCACAGCTTCTGTAGCTTTGCCAAACTGACTGACAGATAATGCTGTATTAGTAGCTAAGCTAGCTGAAGGGTATCTTTAAGCCAACATTATTTCCTTCGCTTGCCTGAAATGAGATGTCAGTCATATCTGAAAAGAAAATTGCAGTCATGTCCTTTATGACGTGCCAGCTAAACTCATTATCTTCTTTCTTTAGTGTGCTTCATATGTAGCATGGGCAGCTAATGAGGATTGATTTTCTGTTGTATACTTTGTCAAGAAGAGAAATGATTCAGATGAAGCACAGACACTGTGCTAATTAGAATGGGAGTCAGTTGGAGAGCTAATTTAGCTCACGTCATAATGAATGCGGGCCATTAGGCAGAGAACATCCTGGCATGGCGACGATGGCAGTGAGAAGAGCGAAGAGCTCGGCTTGGCATGGCATGCTTGTAGTGTGCCACTTCTTTTTGCTGTTGCACTCAGTAGCAGAAATAAACATGCCATTTACAAAGCACACAACAGCCAGCTATGGAAACAATTACCTTTTACAAGCATCATTTAGATGATAGCAATAAGTCGATAAGCATGTTTTTGGTAGTTGAACATACCAGCAAGTGAGTTTCATGTTGTCACTGCTTTACTACCTCATTAGTGGTCAAAAATTGCACTATTCATCAAACTGTGATGTGTCACAATATTACCTTCAGTAATGCACTTTAGATTAAAGATATTTTACCTGTTCATGTACATCTCTCTGCTCTTTGTTTGCATTTAGACATGTGGTATTGGTTGGAAAGAAAGAACAGCAGTTGGTTGTTAGTAACCATGACGATAGCTGATTCTGCCTCCAGCAAACTGGCTCATCCATTTGGCTCTTTTTCTTGGAAGCAATTCCTGGCAACTCAGAGTTGAGTGTCTAGCCGCCTGGATGACACTTGAGAAAATATTAGTTTGAAGGGAAAAACAATAAAAGTGCATGGTCATGAATTTCAAGGGTCATTTGTTAACTCTACATAAATAGGTAACAATTGCTGTTATATTTAAGCTGTTTTTTTCTTTAATACATGTTCCAGACAAAAGTCAGTACTGATATCAAATGTCTCAAACGTAATTAAAGTCATTATGCTACAGACAAATTATAGTACAAACCTTCAGGGTCATCTGATCATCCATCAATTTTCACAGCAAACCAGATTCTCAACTGCCTCGTCACTGTTTAAAACTGGTATAAATGTCTGGAAGGGAAGATCACATACTTGACTTACATATCTGAGAAGTTTTGACCGCATTTCAGTCCTATTAACCAGTGAGCGGATTTCACATTGGGAACAAAGAGAACAGCAGATAAGAAACACCATGTGTGTGAGCCAATGTGACATATTGCTCTTGAGTGTGCACTTTTTTTATTTCATTTGATCTTTGCCTTTCCTTGCTTCAGCATAAAGTGAAATTAGGTGACCTTAGAGCAACTGAGCAGAGCCCAAGGGTAAGCAGAGCTGAAGCAGAAGAGCCTCCATATGTGTCCCATTTCTCACTGCTGACAGGAGGCTAGAAAAAAAAAACATGTTGAGACCTACAAGCTCAGAGGGAGCAATACAAAAGAGTAATATTACACAGAGAAGTGGGTGATTGGTAAAGGAAAGAGTTCAATGTACACCAGAAAGGAAGAAACCAGAAAACCTCACAAAGACATGGGAATAACATGCAGAGAAACTCCACACACACAGTAATCCAAGCTCAGGATTGAACTGGGGTACCCTAGAGCTGTGAGGTGACAATGCTACCCACTGCACCATTACACCCAATCAATAGCAACTACAGTATATTAAAACAGGTACACAATTGCAAATTGTTGTTTGAAAAGTTATGAATGGATAAAGGTGATGAAGATGAAGCAGGGTTTGTGGTCTTCATTTTTTTTTGCTTTTTAAATGTCTGAGACCAGATTGGAATGGTTGCATTAATAGATTGCATTTTTACAATCTTTATTTATTTATTTATTTATTTATTTATTTATTTATTTATTTATTTTTACAATTTTTACCCTTGTTATTAACTTGTTAATCCTTGTTTTCACCAGCTAGCATGTTTAACATCTTAGTAGCTAGCTAGCTAGTCAGCCATCTAAGCTTTGCGACTGTAGTTCAAAAAAATTGCAATAATTATTTTGAGACAAGATGCCCATTTTTTCACATCTTGTGGCTAACTTTACATTTCCCTCAAAAAGAAAAATAATAAACACAAGGAAATAATCCAGACAAATCTCTTATCAGCATATAGAAAACAAACTGTGTTCAATATATAACACAGACACACAAATCCATCCATCCATTTTCTGTAGCACTTATCCTACACAGGGTGGCAGGGTAGCCTGGAGTCTATTCCAGGGAACTCAGGGCACAAGGCAGGGAACTACCTGGACAGGGTGCCAACCCATCGCAGGGCACAATCACACACACATTCACATACTACAGACAATTTGGAAATGCCAGTCAACCTACAATGCATCTTTGGACTGGGAGAGGAAACTGGAGTACCCAGAGGAAACCTCCAAAGCAAGTGGAGAACATGCAAACTCCACACACGCAGGGATTCAATCCCCCAACCCCGGAGGTGCGAGGCAAACGTGCTAACCATTTAAACCACCGTGTCCCCCAACACACAAATCACTATTAATTAAGTACAAAAATACACTACTTATTTCACATTCCTCACAAATACAGCCAAGTGCAAAAGTTTCCATCATGTTATTTGGATTAAAAAAAGAGAAAATGTAACTATTTTACAATATTATATATTCTGAAGTCTTCAAACTTTATTTTAGAAAGACATCTGGCATACTTAAAACCAGCCAGTGAGAATGGTGAAGACAGTTAAAAAGATAAGGAATGGGCATACAGGTTATAAGAAAATATTTATATCACATTCAGCGTCTTTTAACTGATATTTTTTAAATACTAATGTCTTAACACACAACCTATTTGTACAACCTAACACACTAAATATTGTTGCTATGAAGTAATCTTTTTCCAAGGCGTATACAAACTTTTGCACTTGACTGTAATTCCTAATTATATATTCATTGTGATAAATAATAAAAAAAAAAGATCTAAAACATAACCATACAATAAATATGATTTGTGATTAGGTTTGTTGACATTACTTGGTGTGGAAAAAAAAAAGATGGGGAAATTGTTATGTCAGCAGGGAGTCTTCATTTATTCTGCCCTAATGTGCAATAAACAAATAACTCTCATTTTATTCTAGCAATGATGACACAACTGAGTTAATAATAATCTCTCACTTCGTGCAAATATTGCTTGGAGAATAAACATACACCATGAATAATGAATTAGAAACTGAATTAGCTCAGTTGTTTAAAGAAGAATCATTTCCAAGAACCATTTAACTTCAGGAAGCTTCAGAGGTAATATGAAGTGTTTAACATCTAAGAAAGTATTTTGTAATAATACTAATTGTTAATGAATGTGCACACATCAACAAGCTTTGTAAATTCTTCCAACAGAGCGAGCTTATTCTTTGTTTACGCTGGGTGTGCGTGAAGCAGGAATCCAGCTGTTTAGTTGTAAATGTAAGCTGTCAGGAGCACAGATTAAATGCAAGCACTGCACTGCAACTGAGACTGAAGCAGAAATAAAAAGCATGAGGTTATTAAAAGTGTTCAGACACAAGAAGCCTGAGGAACAACAAGGACATCAAATCACTATTGAAAAAAGAGAGAAATGTGTGTGTATGGGTGATTCCATATTGTGCCATTTAGCCCTTGTAACTTTTCAACATTGAATCCAGGAAAATGTGAATTTAAACATTAAAAAGTGCATCTCTTAACAAGGTGTCTTTACTGACAGTGGCTGAATTTTGCTCTTAAATGAGAAACAGGGTTTTAAGTATAGGATTAGCAAATACACAAAATGTGTTTAACTACTATCCATGCTGATGGCATAAGGACATTAAGGACATAGATAATTTAACCTCTTAATGGAAATGGATGTTTCAGGCTTGAGATCTTAAATTGGATTTGCATACTAATGAAAAAAAAAAAAATTAATGATAATATTTCACTGTAGAGTGTAGTTATAGTGGGACAGGAAGAACAGTGTTTTCTAAGTGCTATAGAGGTTTTTTTTTATTAATGTTTTAAGTAAGTATATCTGAAATATTTGTATAGGTTGTTGTGAAGGACATTTTACCTGTGTTTAAAATGTTATTTCCCTCTACTTTATATAATTTAAGTATGACACAAATGGCACCCAAATCATGGAAATAAACATATTCTGTAAAAAAAGTCGTGCTGCAAAGTATAATCATTGATCTTCAATTCAGTTGTAGAACCTCAGTGAAGTCAAGCATCATGCTATGCATCAGGAAGTCATGCATCAGTCATGCATTTGTTCTGAACTGCAGATCTAGAAAAAAAACACCTCCATAAGTCAGCTGTAGGTATGAAGGTTAGCCATTCACCTGGAGGATTTGTATGGAGACCAGCAGTGAGAGGAAAAAGGCAAACAGTGCACTTGACAGATTCTCTGGCCGTCCCCGTGGCCAGTGAGGCATAATAATCCCGTCGTATGGAGAGTACACTAAGCTGCTTAATGAAGGAAATTTCCGGATCATCAGCCATGGACCTACAATAACAGCATGCTGGGAACATGTAGAACACACAGCCTGTGCCAGCCCATAATGGCAACAGCAGAATGACGCTCTGTATTTATCTATTGGCTGTATTTTTTTTATTGTTGTTTTTTGTTTTGCATGTCATGCTATTTTCGAAGCTATTAGAGGCTGTAAACTCACCATCTGTACAATCATTAGCCTGTTTAATGCAGTTGCACTTGCAGGAATTAGTAGACCTGCTCTATTCATCAGGGTTTCTGTTGGAATGATAAATGGGCTTAAAAATGGGTATTAACCTTTGGGTGGCACTGAGTCACGTGGTGTTTATGAAAGAACTGCTTAATCGTGTTGCACAGCTGAGGAGAAAAGGACTCCTCACTGGTTTTGTGTTTTAACCCTTAAATGCATAGCTGTCTCACCAACTGTTTGATCACCCCACGGTTTATTAACAAAATGGCACTTATGTATGTCGAATATGAATTGATCAGCAATCTGCCATTACAGCATTTAGCTCCCTAAAAGGTTTCCACTTGGACCATTCTCTGATGATGCTGCCATATATAGTATGGTTACAGAAAGGACCTTTGAGGGTTTCCATGGGTTTAACCCTTTTCTGAGTGTACACGGTTCTTGTTGAGTACCCACAATTTATAGAATCCATGACAATGACCATTCACTTGATGAATAGCTATCTTTACAAAAATGTTTACCTTGTAAGAGTTCCCCCTGGAGGATAACACTGCATGGAACATTTTAGGGAGATGAGTGCCTGACTGAAAAAAAAATGGACAGTGTGGGGAGGGGGTATAAATGAGGTCATGAGTCACCTTGACTTATCCATTTAAGAGTTGCCCAAGTAGCTATTACCAGCAATATAACAGAAGTTGTAGCACTTCCTGAAAAGGACATTGTTGACAATTTTTTTTGGTCTTTGTGTTAAAGTAAAGAATACAACAATTAAGGGCTTGCTGTTATAGGAAATTCAAAGATGAGGTGGTGTAATGCATCCCAACATAAACATACTGTTACCACCCTGTTACAAAGTGCTGACACTGGAGACTGGAGTTAAATAAACATCTCATAGAAAACTTCACCAGTTCGTACTATAGAAACAATATCATAGTAGAATGAGTGCATTAAAATAAACCTGAGATTTGTCTTGCAACTGACCCGTTATTGTCAGAGCGGCTGTTATAGAAATAATTAATTAACACCTTCTGACCAATCAGAATCGAGAACTCAGCAGCTCAGTGGTATAACTGTTAGTAAGTCACTTCAATACATGAAAAAAAGTGAAAGAAAGCATCTGAAAATACTCAAAAGTTTATTTCTTCACATTCTCTTTTTCTTTCAGTGCATCGACTACATTGTGTTCTGCTTTTTTATGCATCAGAGAGAAACATTTCGATCTCCTTTCTATTAGTGTTAACCCACCATCCTCCTTTCTCTGGACCACTATTTTTTTTGCTACATTTAATGAGGATGGAGTGTTCTTGAAACCTGCAGAGCCGAGCACACTTCAATCGCCATCAGTTTCTCTCCTGTAGCTCTGAAAAATTACACTTGCCAGATATTTTTTCCAAACATATTCACAGGTAAAACTGAAGTCTTAATCTACCAAAAGTGTTCTCAGAGAAAAATCTAGAGGGTCAAATTTTTTCTCTGAATCTCCCAATGTGAAATCAGCACTATTAATCTGAGGTAGATTATGTCAGATTTAATATACTGTATTTCCTATCGTGTACAGTACACTGGAGTGCATTCACTGGCAGAAATATATTTGTAAAAGATTGACTTTTGCCATTTTAAGATTTTGCCTTGAGCATAAACAAAATGCATGGTTTATGGAAATCAGTTTATGATATCAGTGATGACCTGGCATGAATATTGGAGACCTGCAGTCTGACATGGAATAAATATGGAATAAATAAATATTGGTATTCAGAGATGCTTGTTGAATACATTTTTCAGTGTGGAGCATTTTATCTGATGATAAAATGGTACACCATTCTGTGTAAACTCTAGAGACTGTTGTGCGTGAAAATCCCAGGAGGTCAGCAGTTTCTGAAATACTCAAACCAGCCCATCTGGTACCAACAAACATGGCACAGTTAAAGTCACAGAGATCACACTTTTCCCCCATTTTGATGTTTGATGTGAACATTAACTGAAGCTCATGACCTGTATCGGCATGATTTTATGCATTGTACAGCTGCCACATGATTGGCTGATTAGAAAATTGCATGAATGTGCAGGTGTATAGGTGTTCCTGATAAAGTGGACTGTGAGTGTCCATATACTGTACATCCATCTCAGTGCATCATTCCCCTGCACAGATCATCTGCACATCAGAAACCATCCTTTGTGCAATCTCTTGAGTAAATAAAAAGACTGGTAGCCCAAAGTGGTATGGTGGTGCAGAGAGTATCGTTGCTGCCTCACATCTCCAGGGTTTGATACTGAGCTCAGGTTACTGTCCATGTAGAGTTTCTGTGCATGTTCTCCCCATGTCTGTCTGGGTTTCCTCTAGGTTCTCTGGTTTCCTCCACCTCCCAAAAACATGCAGGTGGATTGGCTATGCTGAATTGCCCCTATGTGTGAATGTGTGTGCTCATGGTACTCTGAGATGGACTGGCATTCCCTCCAGGGTGTATTCCCACTTTGTGCCCAGTGTTCCCCGGATCCACCACGACCTGAACAGGATAAAGAGTTACTGAAGTTCAACAAATGTATGATTGGTTTACCTTTTGTGACTGGCTACATATTGTAATCTTTTCAATGGAGACAAACATAGGAAAAAAGTGTGCATCAGTGAACAGTGAAAAAATGTATCCAAAAGAAAAGATATCCAAAAGAAAGGTCCTCCAAAAGAAAAAAGCTGCTCCAAAAGGTTCTTTGCATTTCAAAATGGTTCTTCAGTTCAAAAGTCCTATACTCTTTGGTTCTTCAAACATTCTTTGGAAAGATTTCTAAAGAGGTTCGCTGAAAGGGAAGCCCCCTTATAGGTTTCTATATAGCACTTTTAACGGTCCCCTCAAATGGACACACCAAAGAAACACACCTAGACCCACCTTTTGGGTGCAAGAAAGATCTTTTTAAGACTGAAAATACACTGTAAACAGCGTAGCACCACAAGGCATCCTTATGGAGAAGCCCAGAATACTACAGTCTTAGACAAAATAACTCTTCTTTGGTTCTTCAAAGGTTCTTGCCATAGCATCCTAAATAGGTTCTATTTTGAACTCTCTCTGAAACAGAAACCCTCTGTTGTAGGGTTCTACATAGAACCTTTGACCCAGGTCGCAATATAGAACCTATTTTTCAATTCACTTGATGGGTAGCTATCATTGACCCATATAGCCTTATAATCTTATTTAACCCTCTAATCAATACCTTTTGATTAGCATTCTTTTGTTAGCAAACATTTTTTAACATTTTCTAAAGGGGTTCTACTTAGAACTTTTTCCTAAAAGATTCTTTATAACCCTTTCTTGTAGTGTTTAGTCTTTGTTGTAGTCTTTGAGGGTTCCCTCAAAGGCTTCCTAACAGTGTGGCAATATAAGTACTACAAGCGGAAAAAAAACATTCCTCAAGAGGTCACTGGATTAAGATTAGGAATTAAGGGTTCTTAATGCCTTAAAAGGGATTAAGAACCTTACAAACTTTAAGGGCTCTCCCAGAGGGATGAGCAAAGGACCCTTAAGAGTTTTGAATTTCTAAGAGTGTTGAAGCAAGTCATTTTAAAGTATGCAAATAATTGAAACAAAAACAACACGCAGGATCTGTACTGATCCAGCCAAATGATTTTAATGGATCATTTGTCAGGTAAATAATGTAATACAACGACAGGACTAGAATTCATCAGAACACTTATAAATACTGATCAATACACATGGAGCACATTCACATAGCCTGACTCAACACCATTAGCTATAACTGAGAAATACCACTACTGGAAAAGGAAACCTGTGAGAAAAGGAGTCCATAGAAACCATAATGTCTCTATCAGAATGTTAAATGTTTCTCTCTGCTGCAATTACTTTAACATTTTCCCCAATTTGTTCACTAAGTCTACATTGGATGGTAAGTTAGACTGTGTGATTGTGATCCATAACTCTAAGCAACAAACATGTCCAGATTTCATTAGAAAAAACAGAAATGACTGGAAATGAAAAGTAGAAAGGTACAGAGTTTGTACATCACAGAGGTGAGAAGTGGTACAGCAGAGCTTTATACATCATCAGAGTGGTGGCTGGTGTATCAACTAAACTCACACTTGAGCCAAACCTTCACTTTCCAGAAAATAGCTTCTAAAACCTAATTTACTATGTTGTTCTACTAGCAGAATAAGACAGAACTTTATGTGGGTTAGAAAACCAATAAGAGCACCTCATTGAAAAATTATCATGATTCAAAAGAGAACAAAGGCTAATGTAAAGAGTCATTTGAGACTAAAGCTAATACTGACGAATTGACCACGACTTGAAGTCAAAAATGTACAATAACTAAAAGCAAAATATAGATCTGTGCTTTGATTAACCACCTCTACACTTCTGTGTGGGATGGGGATTAGTCAGCTAGCACTGTCTCGACTCTCCGCTTGCACAGTCTCTCTTACAGTCTGAGAGATCTATCGCAAAACATATATGCCAATTATGATACTGTTAAAGGGCTTGGCTAGGATTCTTCTGTGTAGTGTAGGGCAAATTTCAAAAGCAAAAATTACACACATATGGAACAGCTTGTGCTATTTAGGTCTGACTCCTCTTCCTCATTACGTTACTTTCCCCCTTTATGAAAGCATATAACCAGAAACCCCCTTAGGCAAAGATAATGCAATGAGAAGGAGATAAGCTCCACACACTGCTCATACCATGTGGCCTAGTCGGCAGATGATAGATGCGCAACTCTACCATGGTGTCTAGACGGAATAGAGGTCACTCCTTTTCCCCTAGCTCACTCCTGCCCTCCTTTCAAACACCTACAATATAAATACAAAAATGTACATGTCTTACAAAGTGTGCACTTCTGTATGTGGACATTTCGATAGCAAATATTAAACCAAGGCCTTTTACAAAGCTGCTGTCTGTTTATGCATGCTATAATATCACATTTCATGGGAGACAAATGTTCTGTAAATGGGGCCATGATCCAGAAACCTAACTAGTTTGTGATGCTGCCCCAGAACCTTCTGGGATTTCAATGGCTCTGTAGTAATTAGTCAGAAGAGTTGCCCCAGGAAGCCTCAGCTGACTCTAAAAGCTTTGAAGAACACTCTCCAACAAACAGCTATGAGCATCATCCATTTAGAGACTCATTTTCATAATTATGAGTCACTCTTCGGCCTGCTGTTATCCATCTGACGCGCCTTTATGGTTCTGTAAAGAGTTTAATTTATATGACACAATATGAAGGGGAGGTAAATTAGAGCGTATTCGCACTAGTGGCCAAGTCTGACAAATTTATATATTACCAGCATCTCATTTTTGAGCTGTTATATTCTATTCTTTCTATATGTGGTTTGATTCATTCTACTAGTATCAATAATGTCAGGTTTAGAAGCAAGTCAACTGCAAATCTGATATATTCACTAAACAAGTCATGAACTAATATCTAAAAGTCACTGTGTGACTTTTAATGTCCATCACGTCATCATTTAAAAAACAAAAAATCAAGGAGATAACCTCAACGTTAATTAAGCATGCTTGGGAATAAAAAAGCATGCTTTTGCACCTCCTTGCACATATCCTTGTCACTGACAAGCTGAATAAAGGCAGCGACGAAGACTCGAGGGGAGAGAACGCAAAGTGGGAAGTGTAATCTTTAGAGGAATTGAGGGAGGACAGAGGGAGAGAGATAAGCCCAAGCAGTGTTGGCATAAGGGGGAGAGTGTATGAAAGTGTGTCTCTTTTCTTTTATGGCGAGGATGGGAGAAAGGCAGAGAGCTGGTGCAGATCTTATTCCAGTCAGCTGCTGCAGCCTTCTTTGGAAAACAGGACATGCATCTGGTCCTTAAAAGAAGAGCAGAAATGTTATCCAAACCACAATGAACACTGAGCACAGGTTCGATTAGAAACACAAACGTTGACTCTCTTGCGGCTATGTTCCTTACATGCCTCTCTAGATAGTTTTAACTCCATGACCTTAAGTGCAGCTCAAAGTGGAAGTGAGGCACCTCTACAACTGAACATTTTTTCCAGGAGCCCTTTTGGCATGAGATCATCTATGTCTACAGTGTTGTAGTGTTTTATCCTTTTTAATTCACTCTTGAACTATATAAATCAATTTGAAAAGCTAATTACAGGTACAGGGCATTACTCAAAGGATGACACAAGTCATGTTTTAAATGGGGTACAATTAAGAGTGTACAGTTCCATCTCCCTCTCTTTGTCTGTTTTTCACTTTTATACATTTTCACTCTTTCATACACAATAGTCACATAACAATTCTCCAAAAACGAGTGGGAAAAATCATTCTGCCTCAGAACAACAGCTACTTTTACCCTTAAAATTGTACCAATCCACCAAACATTAAAGAGTTGAAAATGCCTAATTGCTATGTTGGAAGTGTCTTACCTTAGAAGCTAGAGCCCTGCTAGTAAGAAAAAATGATGCTAACCCCCATTTAGCATAAATGCAACTCAAAATCATTAGGAAATGCTTAAGCATTGTGTAATGAATTCTATAAATTGTAAATGCAATAAAGAAATGCATACAGTGTAAATGACAGAGCATTATACTATCCCTCAATACAGCCAGATAGTCTTAAGAGACCTGTTGCTTTTAAGATAATATAAGGCATTGAAGAAAAAACCCTTTATATATTTCCAAATTAGTTGTGCAACCACATGAATAATTCTGGCCTGAGTTTCCCAAAATTATCACAATGGTGGAGCATCACATTAAAACACTCTCTCTACGAGTAAAACTTTTAAATGATTTTGGGAAAATAGGCTCTGTATGGTTTTGGTTTATTGTATGATAATGTGCCAACTGTGCTATGATTTTTTTTATTACTTGCATCATGCTAATCAAAGGATTTTGGCTAATAACTATTCAGGAATTTCTCAGTACATGTTAAAAATGTAAAAGTTGAATAGTGCAACTAATATGACTGATTTTTGCCCAACTATCCTTTTATTTAATTTGTCGATCTCTGAAATAGAAAGGTGAAAAGAAGATTCCTCTGTGTTGCTGCTGTTGTAAAAGATTTTAAACACTAAGACAAAACAATGCTAAGCAATCATCCTAAATCAGAATAATCATTACTCCTCTTAATGAAAACACAACAACCTATTCAGAATTATCATTGAGTTAAGGTAACGCCTTACAAACTGCTAACCAAAGTTAACAAAGATCAAGAAACGCTCTCAGTATATGAAAGATAGTATGGTAGTAAAACATGAGCGTGATTTCTTGACTGTTGATCCTGCATTTTAAAATGAAATTCAATACTATATGTACACTTTTGTACCAAACTGCCACCTCTTATACCTGCTTATGTGAAAGTACAGTACACGACCAAAAAGAGTTTTCAACCCCTAGGGGTATGAATGAACTCCCTTGAGTAGGCTCATTGTAGGTACAGTAAGATGATGGACAGATTAACAGAATGAAATTGACAAAAAAAAAACAACCAAAAAAACGAAACATTGTAGTCATTATAGTCTATGCGGGGTCTAACAGTGACCCTCTGATCACAGGTTTGAGGGATAGAGGCTGATGAAGGAAACAGAATGTTTCAGACAGTGCAGGAACAAGGAGAACTTCATTGGGACATAGAGGCATGGGTTTTGTTTTTGGTTAGAAATGGCCATGACCCTCCTGTCTACCCCGATGACCGCCTGAGCCATGCTTCTTGTGCTTTCTGCGCTCATGATGAGACTTGTGATGATGGCGTCTGTAGCGATGGGATCTCCGAGCTGTAGAAAGAGATGGAAAGGGAAAGCAAATGAGCACCAAGACGCCCAAAAGAAACTGCTCCAAACTGCTGGAGCACCTCTTCTTTAGTGATCTGAAAGGCCAAATTCAGTTCATGTATTCAGTTTGTTTACTCACACACTCACATGTTTGATATAGTTGGGGTCATAAGTTTACATATGCCTTGCAGAATCTGAAAAATGTTATTAATAAAAAAAATAAGAGGGATCATAAAGATTGCATTTTGTTTTTATTTAGTACTGCCCTGAATAAGCTATTTCACATATCAGATGTTTACATGTAGTCCACAAGACACAATAATAACTGAATTTACATGAATTAACCAGTTCAGAAGTTTACGTACACTTGATTCTTAATACTGTATGTTATTACCTGGATGATCAACGACTGTTTTTATGTTTTGTGATAGTTGTTCATGAGTCCCTCGTTTGTGCTGAGCAGTTAAACTGCCCACTGTTCTTAATAAAAATCCTCCAGGTCCTGCACATTCTTTGCTTTTCCAGCATCTTTTGCATATTTGACTCCTTTTCAACAGTGGCTATAGGATGTTGAGATCCATCTTTTCACACTTAGGAAAGCTGATGAACTCATACACAACTATTACAAAAGGTGCAAACATTCACTGATGCTCAGGAAGGCAACATGATACATTAAGAGCCAGGGGATGCAAACTTTTGAACAAGATGATCGGTATAAATTGTTATTATTTTGTCTTCTGGGAAACATGTAAATATCTTATGTAGCTTCTGAAGGGCAATACTAAATGAAAAAAAAAAAGATCTTTAAACAAAATAATAACAAGTTACACTGATCATCCTGTTCAAAAGTTTGCATCCCCTGGCTCTTAATGTATCATTAAGCTCAAAACTTAATCTAGTGTGTGAAAGGGGTCACATTTGCAGAAGATGCTGGAAAAGCAAAGAATATGCAGGATCTGGAGGATTTTTCTGAAGAACAGTGGGCAGTTTAACTGCTCAGGACACACAAGGGACTCATGAACAGCTATCAAAAAAACATAAAAACAGTCGTTGATCATCCAGGTAACAGCACTCAGTATTAAGAATCAAGTGTATGTAAACTTTTGTACTGGCTCATTCATGTAAATTCAGTTATTATTGTGTCTTGTGGACTATATGTATACATCTGCTATGTGAAATAGCTTATTCAGGGCAGTACTAAATAAAAAACAAACTGCAATTTTTATAATCCCTCATATATATTTTTTAAATGATTAACATTTTGCAGATTCTGCATGGTGTATGTAAACTTACTGTATGACCCCAACTGTAATATGATAATTTAAGTCTATGTGTAATTCAACACAGTCACTTACTCTTTGTGCAGAAGATTTTGGGATGGTCCCATTTACCACTGGCGCGGCACTTGGTGGTGGGAATATGGCGCTGGAGGAACCCATCTGCACACTGGTAACGCACAACTGAGTGGATATCGTAGTGTGAACGCTTGCGGCCAATCAGGAAAGCGTTGTCCACTAGGGGAGGGGGGCCACACAGCACTGCAGTGACAGAAAATGTATTTATTTAGGTTACCTTCAAGCATTGCCTTGGCTATCTGCCATGCAAAAACTATTTTGGGTAAGAAGGCAGTATATTACAGTGGTAAATGCAGTCAGTCTGTTAGATTTCTAAAAACCATGGCAGCTATGTGTGATGTTCTCACACAGCTTTGGTCAAGTTGTTGGACAGCTACGTGCCAGTGTGAATTTAGAGTGTAATGGATGATGCTGACTATGCTGATAAGTGACTGCACACTTCCCATCATAAACTTATAATTCTTTGATAAACTTACATGTATTGCATATTAAATTAAATGCAAATGAAATCAATAAATAGCAGTACTCTTAGACCATCTGTGTGTTTGTATCTATCAGTGGAGGTGGAATGGCATCTTTAAATGCAACGTGCTCCATTTTCATTTTCTGTGGCAACCAAAACGCTTTAAAAGGTTTTAACATTACTTCTGAAAAAGATGCATAGAAAATACATGTAGCTTTCAGAGTTACATAAAGAAAAAAAAAATCTCAAAAGGTTTTCCCAGGTCAACACACGTTACATTCATCATTAACACATCATTAACAAGTCTTTTGTCTCTATGAACACCAAGTATTTATAGAAATTATTTAATATTGCAGAAATTTAATTGTGGAAAATAGACAGGGCAGGAAAAGAAAAACAAAATTCAGTAATAAAACACAATTCAGAAATATAGGTCTATGATAGTAGAGCATGTCTATGAGATATAACGCTGAACAATGCCAAATGTCAGCCATAATGCATATGCATTTATAAGTGTGAGGAATGTGATTCAGGAGCTAGTGACAGGTTTTACATTTTACTAGTGTGACGTGCCATATTTCTGAACAAAACAGCTCACCATTTTTTGAAGGCTATTGAAGGCTAGGTAAAACATGACAATATTATTGGTTAATATTTTTTGTCGCTGCCCAAAATGTGCAAGGTGATGCAGTCAGTTATCTGGAGATATTTAGAAGTAGGCAAAAAAATCATCGCATGTTGATGGAAGATTGCAGAAAGACTTGTTTTAAGTGGTTGATACTGATGACCTGTGCACAATATGATCAAAAACATGAAAAAACAAGATGAGAAAGGTTCATTTTGATTTCAGTTCAGTGAGGTCTTGTTGTAGTTCTTTCCTCTTTCCTTAGATGGCAGTCTTGTTGCTTACACTCTGTGTCTCTGTTTACTGAGTCTGCAAAAGTAAACTGACCCAAGTCTGCTGTGGTGAGAAACGACGCACCACAGGGAATTAATGTGCAGACAGAACACGTGTTAATTGGTAATTTCCTGCCAAACATCCAAACATCTTTCAAACATCGATCAAGCAAAACACTGAAAATCTACTAAAATCTTTGACCATTATGGATTTCTACCTATCTGGACTGTTATTGTTTCATGTGTCTGCTGTTCACTTTGACATAATCGTTCTTTATCAACCACAACAACTCTAGAACAACAATCAGTGCCAAAGGATATCTGTTACCGTTCCAGATTATTCAGATACTACAAGACAAAAAATTGATTTGAGATGTCTCATGCCAGTCGCTGTTGACATGTATCATCCAGCAACTACTCTAGGTTTTCGAGATTCCACCGCCTCCATGACATGTAGAAAAGCCTTACTGCTGCACAAAATACAAAAGGCTGAATCAATATCATTGAAGATGGGAGCATGAGACAAAAATAGAGGGTAGTTTTTCCGATTCTGCCATTTAGCAAAAACATTATTCAGTTCCTCACCCTACCTGGGATGTTACTGCTGGACAAATAACATTTACACCGAGTTTATTGTGCTACGATGGTGAACGGTGCCACTCTCCAACTGCTGCGCTTGAATAAAGCTGTAATTTCACAGTTAAAAGTCATTTATGGCAGCAGCATCAGGGAGATGTTTGTAAAATAACACTGCATGGTGTTTTTCAAATGCCTGCAGATCCAAGCAAAAACACTTCAGGATGTTTCCTGCTGCATTTATAGTGCTGTCAAATTCTGGAAGGTGATTTAATATTATAGTCACTTGTAGGACACTGCCTTACTGACTCAGGGTTTAGTACCGCCTAAGGGCAGACAGAGCTCCCTAACTGCAGTAAAAATCATGTAGACCGCGTGTTCTGTAAGGTTTACGAGAACATACATCGCAATGAACATCATCTGTCTTTTAAGAGAGTCTATACTGCAAAAAATGACATCTTAGCAAGAGAAAATATATTGAATATAGCCAAATACAATAAATCAATAAACCATTTTCCTCACAAATTTCAAGTTTCATGCAAAGCTTCATGCAAAATTATTTACCAATGGAATAAGAAAATTCTAAATCCGGAAACATATAAAAGCTTCTAAAACAGTCTGAAAAATTTTATATTAATTATAATAATCTCATAATAAGAAATATTGGATAAATTTGCCCATATTCATTATATTTTTTTCAGTAATTTTTTCTGCAGCGTATCAAGGTACATGTAGTAATATATTTTCATGGTTAAAACTAGTAAAGCAGTTTTAAGTAAAAGTAAAAAAAAATAAAAATATATATGTTTAAGAGTTATGATATAAGATGATTACCATATAACATGGTCATTTTATACTACAATGGAATGAGCACTGTCACTGCAGGTGTTATAATAATTGAAACTAAATTAAGTAAAAGAACTGCCTCTCTTTGAGGTTAGCATGGAGAAGTACTGGGTATGAGGAAAGTTTATAAAACTTTAAAAATCCCTTTTCAAACTGTCAAGGTGTCAGTTGTACAGATTTGTTGGTTTGTTTTAAAAAAAAAAAAAAAAATGTTATAATGTGCACTCTATAGGCATAGGTATGTTGCATTGTTTTCAGTCACAATGAAATGCTGGAATTTTTCATGTGAAGATGTTTTATTAAGACGTTTCTCATTCTTTCACCACATCAACCAGCCTTGGCTTCTAATCACTGCTGATAACCTGCACTGATGCATGCTGGGATGTGCTAATCACAGTGAGGAGTCCACTTCCTGATTCATCCTTGTCACACTGTGATTGAAATGGAAAATATCACTCAACTCCTTCAACTGGACCTCCAACCGTTGATGAGAAAACTACCAATATCTCCAGATAGAAGACTATGATTTATTTTAAACAGGAATTTGGAGTAGAGGTTATAACATCTGGAGTCAATCCTAAATATAGATTTTTGATTACATCCTAAAAGTTCCAAAGAATGATTTACAAAATTTCACACATAAACTCCACCTAGAAACTCCAAGTAGATAACATAGCTATCAGTTTTTCATTCACATTTGCCATGTGGACTAGCAGGTTCAGTGGCTTGTTGATAGAATGGTCACCAGTTTTTTTTTTTTTACTTCTCTCACTCAACCACCAGAAAAAGTCTATATTTTTCACTTTCCAAAAAGAAAATCTTTCATTTCAGCATGAAATGTTTGTTTAAATAGAACATGCTCCTTTTGGTACATGCATTTCTCAGTGGCACAAAGCACACTGACCCTGTAGTGCACGCTAATCTTTTCCAAATCCCGCCACCTGCTGCACTATACATGCAAACCAATGATTTGATCTGGCTGTTGGTATGAACTACTTTTACTAGCCATATTAATAACAGTGAAACAGTAAAAAGACTGAACAGTGAAAAGACTGAGAAATATACAGTACAGTACAGCACAGAATATAAACCTAATTAACCTTTAGCCTAGTTAATTGGGCCTTTGGGCAAACATACATACCATGGGAATGGACAGCACATTGGGGCTTTCACTTGCCCAGTGGGCTAGCAGAATAATTTATTATTTGTCCACCCCTTCACTAAGATTCAGCCATCAGGAAAAAGTAAGCCAGGACTAGTGTTGCTGTGCATGAGTGCCATTTGTAAAAAATGTTGTAAGCAACCAGAGTAACCACTCACAGTCCAGCCAGGCAGCCAAACCTGGCTATTCTGCAGGCTCTGTCTGCTCTGTATGCAAATCTTCAGACAAAATGAGTATAATTGGCCCACAAAGGAGTGAAATGAAGCGCCTGTGGTATTACAGAAGGACCACAATACTTCATGTTATAATGAAGCTTTTAAAAATGGCCCTCCTGACAAAGCCTCTGTCACACCTTTGCTGCTTCCCAGACTGACTTTTATCTGAAGAGGCAGGGCAGAAGGAAGAGTAGAAAGCTGAATTCACTGTCTCCAAGAGGCAGATGAGTAATCGAGGGTAACTGAGGTTATGATATATGATAAGATGAGACAGGAGTTCAAACCGATGTATGCAAGTATAAGTTATATATATGTGTTCAAAAGTGCCTTCAAGGCTCATGCCAATGTGTTAACGTATGTAATGTAGAAATTTGTAAATATGAAACCACACATATGAGAAAACAGAATGCTGAACACACTTCCTTCCATTCTCTCTCTCTCTCCCCTTCTCTTTCACACACCTGTGCCTTTCTTGCAGATGTAGGGCAGCTTGTAGTTGCAGGGTACATCGTTCCATTTGCCATTCTCATGGGCGATCATCACCACGCAGTCCTCTCCTCCCGCAAAGAAATTATCAGGCTGGTTCTCCCTCCAGTTCTCATATTGCTGCAGGAGGAACAGGGATATTTCAGACACAAACACAATCCCTTGACTTTGCTAGCCATTTAACATATCCTGCCACATATTGAGCATATTACAAATTCATTTCCAGATACAGCAAATGGATTTGAGGTCTTGGATATAAACAGGTTTTCTGGCTTCACAAAGTTTGGAGAGTGAAATATTTTGAGGTGCAATTTTTCTCAGAGCATGTACTAACTGAGAGCTGTGCTATTTAAAATGCCCCTAAATTGTACAAGAACAGAAAAATCCCATCACAGGCAGTTTTTGAATAAACACTGCAGCTGTCTCGTGTCTTGACCCAACCCTCTGTTTTCTTTTAAAAAGATTCTGCAGTGTAGCTGTCTTGCTTTTTGCAGTCAGCAGACTACTCATCAAAAAAGGCAACTGAACAAAAAAAAACTGACAAAGGAATATGTCAGTCAAACAAATAAGATGGAAACATCTACTGGCAGACAAGTGAGCATATGGCCTCGCCTCACCAGATCCATGTTATCAGTCCAATGGAAATCCTCCTCCACTGTTCTATCATTCAGACCGATCCAAGTGTTCTCGTGGCTCATACCTGTTAATAAAAGATCAAAAAGTCCAAAAGACGAACAAACCAAACAACACACAAAGTCAACTGAAACAGATTTCTCATGTGGTATTCAATCTCAGTTATATTTAGTCCTAACCACTTCCCACCCTAGCTGAGTCTCTCCTGTTGCATGACTCTGGGAGGGTCAGGGCTAACACATGCTTTCTCCAACACATTTTCAAACTGCAATGCAACATCATAGGGCACCTCTGATTGACAAGAAAGAGGAACACCATCATTCCCACCCAGCAAGCAGCACCACATTATATCCTCTTGGACCCCAGGATTCAATCTTGTAATCTCCCAATGAGAAGGGATTGCTGTGAACTCAACAGTCAAAACACACCATTTTAAGACGTACTCCATGATCACACACAAGTCCAAACCAGGATCAGCTTCACAACCAGTATCCAGCCATGATCTTTTATTCCCCTACAAAATGTTTCCTCACTCAGACATCATTCAGGCCTTAAAGCATGCGCTACTGTCCAATCCTAACACATAGACAATGGCTGCCAATAATACATGAGTGTTACATCAACCATAAGCAAGTTGACCCATTCCCCATAAAGCGAATAAAGATTTTGGAGAATAGAATTTCAGTCACAGTGATGGAAATGAACATCATTATAGGGACCATTAATCTTCCTAATGGCTGAGCTTCTTTTATTGGTGTAGAGACTAGTGTTTTAAAAGATGACTAAACATATCTTTTTGGCTCCCGAGTGATGCCACATTCCCGAACATGCCACATTGCCAGAGTGATTCCTGAAAATGCGACACTAGCCAATCGCAGGTGTCTGTGGGCTCATGTATGTGGAACAGGGCGGATGGCGCTTTCTTCCAAGTGTGTGATATTAAATATCCCACTACAATACTTGCAGGACTGTACATTGTGACAATATTATTACATTTGTTAGAAGAAATTTTTATAAAATTCAGTTCACACTGAAAGCTTTTACTCATGCACAAACGTCTATTATAACCAGCGTTTAAATCCTCACCAGAGACGTGCAGCAAGTTCACTTTCTTTCTCATTGTCTCCCTTTGATGCGTTACATTTAGGCTCACTATCAAAAGATAATCTCTAAGGATTCATTAACTCTACATTTGCTTACGTATAAGGAACAATAAATGTTTGATTATTTTTGACATTTTGGAGTTTGTAGATTATATAGAGAAAGCTCTCAGACATGGGGCTTTAATTCTCCTGTGCCAGTGATTTGTTAATAAACAGATGTGGAAGAGAAAATGGCAGAGATAGCTTTTTACAGAGACACTTCTTTCAACCCATTAACCAACATGTTTGCTTGTAACGATCAGACATAATTAGTAGGCTGTGTAGTGACATGGAGTATTCAGTTGCTTTGATAAAAACACAAACTCTGAATTTTGGTCACATTTTGGAAACAAAGTATTACATATAGTTCATATACTGTTTTAATTGCAGGTCTAGACTGTACTATTTAGCAAAATCTTGCCTTCTGTTTCTTTTTATTTCCTTTTTTATTTCTTTGCCCAGCACCACAGGTAAACTCTGTGTCATTCTGTAAATATTCAAATTCATTCATTTATTTTTTTAATTCTTCAGTCTGCATTTGCTATCCACTGAATCTATTGGGGCACCTCTACTCAACAAAAATCTGCAAACAGAATTAAATTGCCTGCTATGAATATCACCCAAGAAGAGCTAATTGGACTTAATGTATTTTAGCTGATTTTAGCACTTTTCTAAAATAGCACTTTTCTAAAACATGTATGAAGTGTTCATTGTATGTCCTGCAAAAGCATTACACAGTTTGTTAAATGAATAGAGTGACTAACTGTTGATGAAGTCCTGCTCTTCTCTGGTGTGAATGCTAGCCAGGTGGCCATTGTGCTCTCTGCAATCTTTCTCCGCATCTTCCCAGTTGAGTCGGTGAATGAAATATCTGTAACAATGACCGTGGAATTTCCTCCAGTTGTGATCACAACCCTCAGTGTCTGCAGGGAGAGTGATGGTGAGGGAGAGAGAGAGAGAGGGAGGCAGGAAGAGTTCAGTTAGTACCACTGAAAAGCCAAAGCCACCTACCATTATTTTCCCATTCACACACACACACACACACACACACACACACACACACACACAATCAATGTGTCAATCAGCTGCACTAAAAAGACATGTCTAACTGTTTCATTTCCTCTTCTTGCCATCTACTGTATGTTCTGGCTCTCTAATCCGTGTCTGTGCACTTTATGAGTGAACAGTTTAGCATTAGCACAAAAGACAGCAATCCAGAGAAATGTCTTCCACTGCTGTGCTCAATGGTTAATTAAGCCCTGTCACATCCTTGTCTGAGCGTCTGAGCAGACGCTCTCCAACCCTCTAGGGCTTTGAGCATCTGTGCAGAAAAGGAAGCGTAATCTGCACACTTTTGTGTGCACTTTTGTGAGAGCATGAATGTGTATTAACACATGTCCGCATGTGAGTAGAGTGTGCAGGTTTTATGTGCAAACCTGTTTCAGCACTCTGGACAGATCATTTCAGGAGGCTCGAAGCACTGCACCACCGCTTTCTTCCAGCAAATCTAAAACGACACCTGCAAATTGGCCAGTGCAAATTGGGCCGTATGGGCTGCGATTAGCATGCATGCCTGTAGAGGCCCAGGCTGAGAGGACAGGTGTTATGAGCCAGAGTACTGTAAAGTAAAAAGGTGAAAGAGACAGGCAGTGCAACGTGCCTTCATCAGCTGATGTAATTTTCTCTGCAGTATTAGTTCGCATTCTCGTTCATCACATATCTGATCAATTCCGAATAATTTTTATAAAATGTGGACATGACATAGAACGTAAGCTGCCTTTGTTCTACTTCACTAATGTGCTCAGTAGTGTTGCAGAAGTTCTGCTTGATGGTTCCTACCTTCACTTTCTTTTTTCTCTACCATGAAGTACAAAAGACAAAGGACAAAATTGCGTTCTGCACAGTTATAATAAAATGATTCTGCAGTGTTATAATAAAAATATAAAATATAAAAAATGGAATAAACTTAAAAAATGCAAGTAGAAATATAATTATAATTAGAGATATAATTAAACTGAAAAACAGCTATAAAGAAATTTAGTTTTTTTGGTCTGCCTGAAATGATTGTAATATAATTACATCATTAACAGAGGGCATAATTAAATACCTTATAAATGGGTATGTATTCAAAGTAACAAGGTTGTAAACACTTAATTGGTGTTATACCTGCATTTCCACACATATTCCAATGACTTGATGCTAAAAACAGACTCATTCAGTGGACAGAAATAATGCAACAGCAAAAAAAGGAAACTTTCGGCAAGCACACATACTGTAGAAATCAAATAAGCAACAAAACACAGAAAAATTTTAAACATTTTGTAAAAATGTGTCCAGCATTCATTTTGTTTACTTGGCTTGGATATCTAGAATATATTGTATTTCTGTAGCATGTTAGCTCTGTTCCTAGGCTGAAAAAAACAACCTGCTGTTCGCAAAATACACAGCAGTTTGGTTCACTTCCTGCAGCTGGGTTGATTGCTGTGGTCTCACCTGCATAAAAACAAAACGCACCTGGGTTCGAATCAAATGGACGAAGTGCTGCATATATGAAAGCACCCTAATTCACCCTTTCCTACCTTAATTTAAAACCTGTAAATAACTGTAGTGTGATGACTGAGAGACAAGACAGCACCAGTATGCCCTTGCTATTAACCACAATAACAAAAAGCGAGAGAAACATCCTTGTCTCTTGCATTAAGAGTCTGGTGGCTATGAAATAAAAAGCTTGTGTTACACAAGCATCCCTCTCTCGTCTCCAGTCCAACAGACACAGTCTGACTGCACAGAGGTTGGTATATTATTGTCCAGTGGGAGCATGTCCAAATCAGCTGGCTCCAATGGAGCCCAGCCTGTTATCTCCAGCAGCAGGAAGAATACAGATGCAGGAGACTGTACAAGCTACCACAGGCATACAGTGTAAGTCAGTGATTGTGGGAATGGAGAGTGGTCCATTCTTTCCTCCCTACCTGCCAGGCTTTGTCCCATAGTCATGTGGAATTTACCACTGGAGAGCACATGCTAGCGGCAAATAAATGACTTCTCCCCTACTCCCATTTCCTTTTATCATACATATTATTAATAATGTTTGCACTGTGAAAAAGCACTCAAAACAGATACTGAGATCTGAGAATTCCCTTGTGCTTTTTTGTCATTATTCAAAGGTTTAAAGACTCACCCCAATTAAAAAAAATATCAAGGCCCCTGCTGACTGGTTACTCTATTTTGTGATTAATATTCATCCACCCGAATGAGCAGCAGTTAAAAATAAAATGGGAAAATGCTTCCAAGTGAGTGATTGGGTCATCTATCTCCATCACAAGGTGATATTTTAGTGCTTTAGTGTTCAACACCCATGATAATAAAAGACTTAGCAAGGGGGAGGAGGGGGTGATTTTAAGGGCTTGTCTGTTGATGGCACTCTGTGGAGACGGGTGGCTCGCTGCCATTTGTAAGGGAGACAGTCAGCTTTGCCAGCTTTCTGAACATGTTTTTTTCTTGCTTGCCAAGATAAACAAAAAAGCATCATTAGCATATGTGTTGGGGATAAAAGGGAACAGGGAAGGTGCTCCAGTTTGTATGATCTACTAATGTGTGTGGATTCTCTCAGCCCTCTGTAAATAGATATGGTGAAGAAAACCTGTGCCAGGTACATTAAGAAAAGCTGCTATGAACAGAGAGTCTGGAATGCCTTAGGCCATTCACTGCGACATCAGAGCTAGAAGAGAGATGGAGAGGGGGAGACATAGGAGAAGACGGGGAGTTTATAGAGGAACAGCACTTGGAAGAGACAGTGAAGAAGACATGAGCGCATGTTCTTGTCTAACATCTGTGGTAGGGTGCTGTTGAAGTAGCATTCTCAGTTTAAAGGACTTGGCAAGGTGGATGCAAGTGAACATATTCACAGACATTGTGGACCTGGAGTTCTGCTTTAGTAACCTTCTTACTGTAAAAGTTAGTAAGCTGCTTACTGTATGAAAAGTGTTGGAGTGTGGAATGTGAGAGACTGATAAATTCCTACAGAAAACATTCACTTCAAGTTATTGCTGCTAAAGGTGGCTCTACATGTTACTGAATTACAGGGTGTACTTATTTTTTTCCCACCTGGCTTCTCATAGATGTGTGTGAGTGTTTCTACATGAGGAATCAGGCCAGTAGTTGGAATGCTCACACCACTGATATCACTGGTCTGAGAAGGCTGCGGTTCTCTTCCAATGTCCCTCCACTCCCAGCTGCTGCTCTGCCAAATGTGCCTAGTCTAAAACTCTCAGCAGCACTCACTAAACACTCAGCCGCACTCACAACCAAACCCACCGACAGAAAGCATCCATGCGTGATGAGCCTCCCCCTTGATTAGGTAAGCACAAGATGTGCTCTTCTTCCTCAGTGCACTTGGCAAAAATTATACTTTAGCATATGGGCAGGAAGCAAGTCTCTAGTGCAACATTACAACTATGCAAAAGAAATTAGTTCTAGTCCTATTTATGGGCTGAAAAGTTTTAAAATTGACTTGCAAACAATGGACAAGTAAAATGGTCAGGGACAAGGTGATGCTCACAAATGATAAAACAACAATTACCTGCCAAATTCCACTCAACCCACTATGGGAATTTGTGCTACTTAATAATCAGTTTATTAATAGATACAGTACATTGACAAATTAATATTTAGTTTTTTTTTAATAAAATGAGCAACACTGTGGCGGTGAAGATGTGGTCAAGCACCAGCTGTAAAGCAGTGGTGTGGAGAACGAACTCTTTCATAGGCTGCCAGATGGAAGAGAGAGATAGCACAGCGAGATGCTATGTGTATTTTCTTTTCCTTTGTTTGAGCGCACCAATAAGGCATAGGTCTGTAAAGCGCCACTTAAACCTTTGTGAGAATAATAACCTGAATAGTTAATTAGGAGCCTGCCTCCTGCCTCCTTATTCCACACCCAACTTAGCAGGGTTGTCATACACACATTCATGAAAAAATTAATCACCACATTAATGAACTGATAAAGAAGAAATGAACTGAAGTATGAAATAGTTAATCAATCTACTGATACATTAAAAAGCATTCAACACACTCGAAATTTGTCTTTTGATAAGATCAATAACCAAGTGATCATTTCAATTAGTCCAGCATTTTATCTAGTCCATTCTATCGCTTTGTCCACTGTCTCTGGAGGCAGGACCTGAACTGAGCCGATCATTTCACTGATTTTTAAAGTGAAGCTGCCAGTAATCATGGCTTTCTGCTTCTCGACACCTATTATTTTAGACTCCTGTCAAATTGAGTAGTGAGAAACTGAGAAAAACAGACTAGAATGTAACTCAATAAAAAAATGAAAAGTCGTGGTGTATCAGTTTGTCTATCTGTCTGTTGATGAATTGATTATTCAGTGGCACAAAGAGGCCCCCATAATCCATCCTGCTTTAACTGGGAATTCCTCAATGTGAGATGTGTTATAAAAATTAAGAAATTGTCATTAGTGTGAATGATGTCTAAGGACTCAGGTGGCTGAAATTAATTTGCTGGCACCAGTAAGTTCTGACACAGGACCCCAATGGAACCGTCTATCTCAATTATTTGCATATCTGGGTCTTCATCTCAGTCCTGCTCCTGCCAATCTGCCAGTCAATCAGCTGTCCTTTAAACAAATGCACAAAGACAATGTGTGGGATGATGTCATCCAGCATGTGAAACCAAATCTTTAATTAATGACAGTCCCTTGAAAGGCATTTGATATGACTACAAGTTCAGGAAGCAGTCACGGGAACTGTTAATAATGCAACAGGTGAAATGTTAATACTGTTAGTGGACTATGCAACTACAACACACTATTTTGAATTCAAGCACACACACTGGCTGAGTGCTGTGTCGACAAACAGCCTGCAGATGCACTTAACAATAGTACTGACATCCTTAAGTCTAAAGTCAACAAACATCAGACACTTGTGCAAAGACCCAAGTAAATAAATCTTTTCTCAGATATGCCATATTATCTATCCAAATATTGTTCTGTTGTCCTCTCTAGTTAGCGTGCATGGTCCTGTGTATTTATTATTTTGGCTTTATTGTATAATTTTTCACTGTTGTATTTAGTAATGCGTACTGTGCTGCTACACTCATCAGCCACTTTATTAGGCACACATGTACACCTTATCATTCATGAAATTATTCAATCAGCCAATCATGTGGAAGCAATGTATAAAATCACACAAAAAATGGGATCAAAAGCACAACAGCTGCACTCACAACAGTCTCTAAAGTTTACACAGAATAGTGCGAATGGTGCGAAAAACAAACAACATCCAGTGAGCAGGTTCTGCCAGCAGAAACAGTTTGTTGATTAGAGAGGACAGAGAAGAATGTCCAGACTGGTCCAAGCTGACAGGAAAGCTACAGTAACTCAAAAAACACTGTTTACAACCATGATGAGCAGAAAAGCTTCTCAGAATGCACAACAAATTGATCCTTGAGGTGGATGGGCTACAACAGCAGAAGACCACATCGTCCTCTCCTGTCAACCAAGATCAGTAATCTGAGGCTACAGTGGCCACAGTCCCAACGAAACTGGACAGGTGAAGATTGGAAAAACATCACCTGGTCTGACAAATGGCTGATGAGTGGCTGATGAGTTGTGTGCACCATGGTCCTATAGAATCATTACATTCCAATGTACTGTATATAAGTTATATTAAGAAATGACGAAAATATCCCCGTTTGACGTAACATCCAGGAGGTGCACAGATATTTGTTTACTTGTGCCTTTCAAAATCTCTAAGCAATAGTTCTGCTCCTTTATCACTTTCATAATTGCTTAGATTAAATCATTCCTATTTAATCTATCTTTAATATATATATATATATATATATATATATATATATAGAGAGAGAGAGAGAGAGAGAGAGAGAGAGAGAGAGAGAGAAAGCGATGAGTTCATAAGTATTTGGACCGTGACACAATTTTTGTAATTTTTACTCTATACACCACCGCAATGGATTTGAAATGAAGCAATGAAGATGTGAATGAGGTGTCGACTTTCAGCTTTAATTCAAAGGGTTTACCAAAAATACTGCATCAGTTGTTTAGAAATTACACCCATTTTTACATATTCCCTCCATTTTCACAGGCTCAAAAGTAACTGGACAAACTAACATAATTATAAATACAAGGATTATTTTTAATACCTGGATTGCAGTCCTTTGCAGTCAATGACTGCCTGAAGTCTGGAACCCATGGGCATCACCAAATGCTCAGTTTCCTCCCTTGAGATGCTCTGCAGGGCCTTTACTACAGCTGACTTCAGTTGCTGGTTGTCTGTGGGTCTTTCTGCCTTCAGTTTTTTCTTCAGTAAGTGAAAAGCATGCTCAATTGGCTTGAGGTCATCTGACATTTAAGAACATTTAATTTCTTTGCCTTAAGAAGCTCATGGGTTGCTTTCATGGTATGTGATTATCCATCTGTACTGTGAAGCACAGTCCTATCAGTTTTGCAGCATTTGACTGACTCTGAGCAGAAAGTATAGCTCTATACACTTCAGAATTCATCCTGCTACTTCTACCAGCAGTTACATCATCAATAAACACCAGTGACCCAGTTCCATTGGCAGCCATACATGCTCATGCCATAACACACCTCCAAATGTTTGACAGATGATGTGGTTTGCTTTGGAACATGAGCCCTACCTTTCCTTCTTCATACTCTTCTCTTCCCATCATTCTGGTGCAAGTTAATCTTGCATCAGAACTGGTTAGGCTTTTTTTTTAAAGAGTTTATTTATTTATTTATTTATTTTTATCAAAGTCTAACCTGGCCTTCCTTTTCTTGAGCGTTACCAGTAGTTTGCATCTTTAGGTAAACTGTCTGTATTTACATTCACGAAGGTGTCTCTTGATTGTAGACTTTGACAACGATGCCTACCTCCTCCAGAGTGTTCTTCTTGACTTGGCTAGATGTTGTGAAGGGGTTTTTCTTCAGCTAGGAAAGAATTCTGCGATCATCCACTTTAGTTGTCTTCCGTGCTCTTCTTTAGTTGTCTTCCGTGTTGCTGAGCTCGCCAGTGCATTCCTTCTTTTTAAGAATGTACTAAATTGTTGATTTGGTCACATTTAAAGTTTCTGCTATCTCTCTGATAGGTCCATTTTTTTTCCAGCCTAATGATGGTCTCCTTCTCTTGCTTCGACACCTCTTTGGACCACATAGTCAGAATTCCCATGAACAGTTACCAAAGCTTTATCCAGACATCTCCTTAATTTGTCATAAAATAAAGAGGAATCAGGCTACACCTGGCCATGAAACTGCTTATCAGTCAAGTGTCCAATTACTTTTGAGCCTGTGAAAACTGAGAAAAATATAAAAAAAAAAAAAGCCGTAATTCCTAAATGGTTAATGCAACATTTTCGTTAAGCCCCCTTGAATTAAAGCTGAAAGTCTATACCTCAGTCGCATCTTGATTGCTTCATTTCAAATCCATCCACACACACACACAGAAACTAGCCTTCTCTGTATACTGTGTTACTATATATCCTAATACTTTAAACAGTACCTCACAATCTTTTTTCTAAATATTCTTGTTTGTGTAGCAGTGAGCATTCAGTAGCCCAGTGTACATAGAGTGAGTGAAAGGGTGGCTCAGTAAGCCAGAAGCTGCATTAATAACTTATCAGACTCACATAACAGCACACCAGAGATTTCATACCTTTACTCAAGTTCATCTCTCTCTTTCTCTCCACTAAATGAATATTTATGCATTGTACTGCGGTGAAAACAGAGAGAGGGGAGAGAGAGAGAGATAGAGAGAGAGAGAGAGAGGGCATTAACCATAGCATGAAATATGTTTTTGAGAAATAAATAGTTTTCATCCAACAGCCTTGGGATTAATTAACTTCTATAGCTGTTTTGCTCCTAACATCCTATTGCTATTTTATTGTGTTTATAAGTGACTTATACCACTAGGAGCACATACAATTGTGTCTTTGTATTTCCCTGCACTTTTCCTCTGGTACTTTTTTTCAGTTATTGAATAGTCAAGCTAATAAGAGTTTATCACTCATTCCAGGTGGGCAGAGTTTGCCAGGTATGCTTTGAGGTGCTACATAATTGCTCTGCTGAAGTAAGCAAAAGGAAGGAAAAAAATCACAGCAAAAAAAAAAAAAAATCCTTCAGGGTATTCCAGCAAGCACAACAACAATTTATGTTTGTGAATGTTCAGTAACATTCAGTAAAGTACATCTTCACACTCACCCGTGTTTAACACAATGAATAAATATAAATAAATTCCCCATTTAGAGTGGGTTCTAAATTTATCATCTAATTGTTCCACAGTGCATTTCTCCTGTGAGTGAGGGTATTTACAGATCTAAGAGCACAATATGGTTCCCGAAAGACTGTAATTAATGTTGGGAGCCAGACTGGAGGGAGCTGGCTTCCAAAGCATTGTGGTCACTTGTCAGGTTTGGCAGTGGGAAACTTATTGACTCTGGTCTCCATGGAAACTGGAAGGTCTTGCTGAGGGAGGCGTGCTTCAAAAGACCAATGCCATTTGGACGAAAGCAGGCAAGCTCTGAGTCATATTACATTGGAGACTGAGGGAGCAAATAAATTAACCTGACACAGGAACATGGCATCTCCTTGATTATTCCAATCAAATGGGAGTGCCTGCTTGTACATTTAGCACATCACCCATGAAACAACACTAAATTGTTTCTCCCCAGCTCTAATTCAAATGTGTCCAAACAAAATTATAATATTGTTCTACATTTCTTTCTAAAATAACAACCTTTACATCCAGCAGTTTGGTAGCGACTGTGCAGCTTATCACCATTAAATGTCTGTAAATATTCATGTGAGTATGCTGATCATTTTTTGCATACATTTATAAGTATAATTCCAGAGAACTGCTGTACTATAAAGCAACAGGCTTTTATAGGAGGACAATAATGCATACATCTGCATACTCAAAAACAGCAATCACAATCTTGTACATTGTAACACTAACATTTTCTGTTATAATCCAGACCTCTGCTTCTCCTCTACAGCATGTCAGTCTTTAAAAATTCATCAGGCTGCTTTATGAAGGAGGCAGAATGGACATAACCGCCCCCACAATGTCCTGCTGCTCCAGCTCAACCATGAAGACTCTACCACAGCGGGTTGCTTTCTAATACAATCTCCAAAAACAAAGAGTGTTTGTGTGAGTGTGTGGGATATGGATTGCAGGAGGGGTTCCTTCTCCTCTAATCTGTGTGTTTATACTCCCTGCCTGCGTGTGAGAACCAGGGGCCTGACTGGAACCCAAGTAATCAGGTAAAGGTGCGTTTTCATCCAGCAGAGCGCTCATATGGACCACTGTACCACTTTCCCGTCCCTCCTACTCATAGTCTCTGTCTCTTTCTCCCCTTCACTATCTCTCTCCAAAAGAAAAGGATTACCTCAATGCTTTGTGCTTGACTGCAGCGTTGCAGAAAGTTGTAGAGTATTTCTCTGATTTCCTGCAGGTCACGGAGGTGATTTACAAAGAACAAAACATAAATGACATCACATGCAAAGTATTTAAATGTGCTTTTTGCATGTGTTAGTTGTTCTTGAGGCAAGTTTGGATCTTAAAGACATTTCCTGAGGAGTAAACCTGAAACTCATCACATGAGCAGTTGCATCAACTCTAATGCTGATTAACCCTTTAATGCGCATTAGCAAACCAAGAAAAATATAAAACTGCCAAAACATTTTAATATTAATATATCATATAAAACATTATTTAGTTTGTTTCTTAAATAATGCTTAATGTGCTACAAATTACAAAGCATGTTTTCCTATTTTAATTTTTACTCTGTTTTTGTCAGAACCGTTTATTTTATCAGAACCTACACACATACTGAGCTACATTTCTTCTTGTTATCTGGTAATTAATTATCAAACAGAAATTGGCGAGCACATACGTAGGTGGGCACCTATGTGAAACGAATGATGTACAGTGGCCACTATTGCAAATACACTATATGGCCAAAAGGTTGTGGACACCTGACCATCATACTCATATGTGGGCCTCCCGTTGCCACAAAGTTGGAATCCCACAACTGTATAGGATGTCTTTGTCTTTGCTGTAGCATTACAATTTCCCTTCACTGGAGCTAAGAGGCCCAAACCTGTTCCGGCTTGACAGTGCCCCTGTGCACAAAGCCAGCTCCATGAAGACATGGTTTGACAAGGTTGGAGTGGAAGAACTCGAGTGGTCCAAGCCCTGACCTCAACCCTACTGAACACCTTTGGGATGAACTGGAACACCGACTGCACCTGATCCCACAGGCTCCTGTAGCTGAATGGGCAAATCCCTATGGCCATATTCCAAACTCTAGTGAAAAGCCTTCCCAGAAGAGTGGAGGCTCTTAAAAAAAGAGCAAAGGGCAACCAACTCCATGTTAATGCCCATAGTTTTGGAATGGGTACATACGGGTGTGATGGTCAGCTCTCCACACACATTTGGCCATATAGTGTAAGTATGCCTTTAAAGATTAATGAAAAATGAAAAAAATATATAATAAGATGATTAAAAAACATTTAAAATACAATATGAGCATAGACTTGAGTGTCTGTTCTGTTTATGTGGTAAACGTAAAGAAAAGATTTTCTATTACTAATATAAGGTCAGAATTATGAGACACTTCATTATTGTTTTGAGCTACTAAGGCATGATTTCAAGAGACTAATAAAATATAATGGTTTTACTTTATCTTCAAAGGATGGAAATGGGCAAATGTAGTGCCTCTTGTGAACACATATACCAGTTTTAAGGTTTAGTAAATCACTTTGTGGATGCAAAATGAATCTATCTGCATAGGCGCTGTCCTGTAAGTTTTTAGGTAACTTTTAGGTAGAAATGCCCGAAACGAAATATCTATTAAGGCACTCACTCACACACACACACACACACACACACACACACACACACACACACACACACACACACACACACACAAATAACATGCTATTTTGTTTTTTATTACAGCTTTGATCTTGTTAGGAAATCAGCTTGCACATTTTTCCAGGTGCTTGAATGTGATTTTTTTTTACACACAAGCACACAAACTTTTAATAAATTGCTAAGAGAATAACAACTCTCCGCATGTGTCAAGCATTTCAATCAATTAGCAGCAGAATTGTAGCAGATTTTCTGTGCAGAACATATCAGTTAAAGCCAATCTCCATGTGTGTTTGCTTGTGTCTCTGTATGGGAGTCAGAGTGCTATTCAATTACCTTTTTCACACTTGGCTCCTCCATAGCTGGGTAAACACAGGCATACAAACGAGTTGATCTCGTCAATGCAGGTGCCTCCATTCTGACATGGATTTGACTGACATTCATCAATATCTGACAAAGAAATGAAAACAAAGAAGGCAAAGATTCATGTGAATGTACTGGATAAAAGATAAAGATAAATCATATTAGTGCCTGTAACTGCACAGCCAAGTTTTTGACTTTTGGATGTTTTTACATAACAAACTCTGTTAAAGAGTAAAGAGCTTTATTCAGAAATACATTCAAAATTGGACCACCTAAAGATGTACAATATCTGTGGGCAAAGGAAGGAGTCAGTCACTCAAATTTAGGTCCATCAGTTAAGTTTTCTGAGGATCAAAGGGGCATATGATAAATACCATTTATTATAATTCAGTAGCTAATCAAATACAAATAAATATAAATTAAAAAAATGATTGAACCACACCACATGGGTTATATTTTACACAAAACTATTACTGTAGATAAATAACTACTAATCCTAACCTTAACCTCAGTGTGCAAAGGAAAATCTTTTATCATTCTTAGTGTTTTCAAATTAATGCTACCCTGTTTTAAGGCTTTTTTTCTTTATGTAATAAGTAAATGCTCCCACAGTGTCTAATTGTTTAATTATAGCGAGCGTCTAATTAATTAAATGCATTTTACACACACATTTGTAATGTACACACAGACCTGTGAAGTGAGTACACCCCTGTGCAACATCACTCAAATGTCAAATGATTCAAAATTGTATCATCTCTCAATAATTGCATTATTTCTAAGTTGACAAGGAGAGTATTTCCTCTTATGAACAATCAAAAACAAATACTTTAGAAAAACTATATTGAAAATACAGGCCCCAAAGTAGAAGGTAGTGCAACAAAAGTGAATACACCTGTGATCACTGACACACAAGCTAGGAAACCTGTTACCATTGAAACAAAATTGAGTACACTTGTGATTTCCAATTAGCCTAACTGCATGAATATTGTTATAAAAATGACCTGTGAACTCCAAACCCTTCTCAATTGTGGACCTATAGGCGGTGTCTATCTGCATGTCTGCATCATGGCTCCACAAGGAAATGTGAGACTTCACAAAGATGGAAAAGGATACAGGAAGATCAGTGACCAACTAAAACTCAGTCGAAACACAGTTGCAGCAGTAATCGGGAGGCACAGAATGAGCCAAAGTACCACTAATCAGAGTCGCAGTGGCAGTCCTCCTAAAATGATGCCCCGGACAGTGCGCTACATGCAGTCTAGCTCTGAAAAACAGACGGGCAAGTGCTTCAGACTTGGCATCCGGTTAACGGAAATCGGACTTTCTGTGACAGCTCAGACAGTGTGAATGACATTGCATAACGTTAACCTCTATGGATGGCGTCCAAGAAAAAATCCTTGCTTGATCTTCAGCACAAAACTGCAAGATTGCCTGATGAATATTGGGAGCACGTTCTTTGGTCTCAGATGGGGTCCAGCATGTTTGGCATGAACTTGGCCAGGACTACCACAGTGAATGCATGGAGGTGGGAGTGTGACGATATAGGGCTGCATGAGTGCTAAAGGTGTTGGGGAGATGACATTTATAGATGGAACCATGAATGCCTGTGGATATACCAAAATACTGGCTGACAAGTTGACTCCCTGTCTCCAGAAGCTTATTAGAAGGGGAATATTCCAGCATGATAACAATACAAAGCACACTGCCAAAATCACGCAAGAGTTTCTAAAGAAAAAAAGTGAAAACTATGACCTGGCTAAGTATGTCGCATGACTTGAATCCAAAAGAACACCTTTGGGGCATTTCAAAGAGAAAGGGAGAGAACACAACCAGCAAAGAGCAGCTGCTACATTAAGTAATGCAGTTATTGTAAGGTGATACAATTTTGAATCATCTGACATTTACGTGACATTGCGCAAGGGGTATACTTACTTCTGTTGTATACTGTAGGTATTAATGCAGATAATTAAGAGCAAATCCAACTCTAACTTTAATTTCAGCAACAAAAAAGGAAACATTTTGTCTCTTTTAGTTTTTTAAATAAAAGTTGCAGATTTTGTAAAAACAAACAGACACAAACAAACAAACAAACAAATAAAAAGGAGTTTTCCTCATGGATGCCAGGAAAATGCCCCCACAAAATACAGGTGTAACACAATGACACTATCCATATCTGTTTAGTGCTTCAAATATCCATATTTGCATTCAGAATTAAACCCAGTGGGAATGGCCTAAACATGTTTTTTATTATTATTATTTTTTTAATTAAATACGAACCCCACAATTACGCAGGAAACAGCTCAGAGTCAAAGAGCCAGCTGATTTGATGCAGCGCAGGTGTAACATGTATAGCCAGACAATCCATGGATCACGGAGAAGGGATTATGCAGCCAATCTACAGTACGTGTATTCTCTAGCTAATCAGAGAAAACCATGCACAGAAAAAAGGGCATCTTCCATTCCTCCACCACATCACAACACATCCGCATGCAAGCCATCTCCATATCACCCTTCTTAATCACATACTCTGTTCATAATATGACACGGGTCTTCTGAAACACTTTATTCAAAATGAACATGTTTTCATGCCACTCGGCCAGTTAGGGTTCAGCGGTGTAGTCACATTACATAGAAAAGTTTCTTTAAGATGAATTGTGATGGAATTCAGTGAAAACAACCTCAAAAACATATTCTATGTCATTCTGTTATCCTCAGTGTATTTGAGATTTTAGAATATAGTAAAACGAAGATTTTACCATCACGATTACGAGGATCACACTGACAAGAAATACACAGCAGAGCATTTTGTAACAGTAGGCAGATGCAAATCAATCCAGTGAGAGGGGGTGTAGCCTATTTGCCAGTGTATTTTGCTTTTTTTTATGAAGTACACCTGCACATTATGGCAGTGTTTTATTTGCTTCTTATTTCCCAATACCCAAAACAACACCATACCCATTTCTGACTTCAGTTGTAAGTGAAATAAAATGAATTAATAATAGACTGCACAGTCCACAGTCATTGGTACAACATCCTATGCCAACTATCAATCTGGATGTAACATTACTAGAAACACAAAGGGATGATTATAAACACACTATCTGGTGTCAGCCAGAAGAAGAAAAGTTCCCTTTTGAAAGTGGTTCCTCTCAAAGCTTCTCCCTCATCAAGTTTTTTCCTTGCCACTGTCGCTTTATCATTAGGGAACTAAATCTACATCCGGCTTTCTGTGAAACTGAATTGTGACAATGTCTATTGTTAAAACACTACACAAATAATTGTAATTTACTTTTCAGTGGATATAATGTATATGATCACACATTCAACAGCATTTTCACGCATATGCAAACTGGTCTGTGGTAGATGGAACTTTCACAAGGTTTGGATTTTAATCGGAGCAAAACGGCATGCTGCTGAAGTAGTACTACAGCTCCCTCATCACTGCATTAACAGCTTTAATGTAGTCACACAGCACATTTTCAAATGCAACCTATAGATAAAAGTAATTCAAATCAATATTTCATAATGCCAGTAATTTGAGATGGCACTTTGAACTCAGACAGTTTATAACTAAGCAGCACTCAAGCAATTAGTCAAGAGCTGTGTTCAAAATCAATAATTCAAAATCCTTGCTTTTTACTTTTGCATGGCAGTCACGATTTCTTACAGCAACATATGCTTATATTTACAATTTCACTTAGACTACATCATAGTTAGGGTGTCTATATGATTTCAGTTTGCATCACTGAAGTTTGGAACACTGAAGACTTAATGCATTTTAATGAAGCTGGAAAACCATGATTCAATCATAAGAACAAATGGTAAGTAATAGAGAACATTAATAAGAAAATATTTCAAAGCCCTGAATTCTCTCTGAATGTGTGTGCTCACAGCTGTGAGATTAATCTGAGTGACGGAGAACGATGCAGCACAACCCATGTTACAAAATTTTCTTCCATAAGTAGATTGCAGTTGCATTTTTCTACAAAAATTGTATATCTGGTAGCTTTAAAAATTATCTCAAAATTAAATAGTGCAAGAGTGAATGCATGGAAATTTCTATGGTATAAAGGCCTAGGTTTGTTAAGTAAAGATCACTGCCACTCCAACCTTGCCAAAGAAGATAAAAGCACAGCTTGGGGCAAGAACCTTGTCACAGTGCACATGGTGTCTGTTTGAATCTATCTGTCCACATACTGTTAATAAACATGCTGATAAACATCAGCTTTATTTTAAGAGGCTCCACAAAAATATGGCATTTACCATTTAGGAATTACAGCCACTTTCAGCAAAGTACCTCCATTTTCAGGGGCTCAAAGGTATTTGGACAAAGTGACATAATTGTAAATATAACCATAATTTGAATACTTGGATGAAAATCCTTTGCAGTCAATGACTGCCTGAAGTCTGGAGCCCATGCTCTCAAAACTCAAATTCTGAGTTTCCTCCCTGGAGATGCTTTGCCAGGCCTTCACTGCAGCCACCTTCAGTTGCTGCTTGTTTGTGAGTCTTTCTGCCTTCAGTCTTGTCTTCAGGAAGTGAAAAACATTTCACTCTATTGGGTTGAGATCAGGCGACTGACTTGGCCATTGAAGAATATTCAATTTCTTTGCCTTCAAAAAGTCTTGAGTTGCTTTCGCAGTATGTTTATGGTCATTATCCACTTGCACTATGAAGCGGCATCCTATCAGTTTTGTAGCATTTGGTTGAATGTGAGCAGAGAGTATAGCCCTATGCACCTCAGAATTCATCTTGCTACTTCTGTCAGCAGTCACATCATCAATAAACACCAGTGAGCCCGTTCCATTGGCAGCCATACATGCCCATGCCATAACACTGCCTCCACCATGTTTGACAGATGATGTGGTATACTTTGTATCATGAGCTGTTCCTTTCTTTCACCATACTTTTCTCTTCCCATCATTCTGGTACAAGTTAATCTTGGTTTCATCAGTCCAAAGAATCTTATTCCAGAACAGGGGAGGCTTTTTTAGATGTTTTCTGGCAAAGTCTAATCTGGCTTTCCTGTTCTTGAATGTTACCAGTGGTTTGCACCTTGCTGTAAACCCTCTGTATTTACATTCACAAAGGTGTCTCTTGATTGTAGATTTTGACAATGATACGCCTACCTTCTCCAGAGTATTCTTGACTTCTGTTGATGTTGTGAAGGGGTTTTTCTTCACCAAGGAAAGGAGTCTGTGATCATCCACTTTAGTTGTTTTCCGTGGTCTTCCAGGCCTTTCGATGTTGTTGAGCTCACCTGTGCTTTCTTTTTTTAAGAATGTACCCAACTGTTGATTTGGACAAACCTAAGGTTTTTGCTCTCTCTCTTATAGATTTATGTTGTTTTTTCAGCCTAATGATGGCCTCCTTCACTTGCACTGAGATCTCCTTGGACTTCATATTGGTAGCTCCAGTCGAACAGCTGCCAAATGCCAACTCAATACCTGATATCAACTCCAGACCTTTTATCTGCTTCATTTGTCTTGAAGTAACGAGGGAATGGACCGCAAGTGGTCAATTAACTTCTTGTCAGTCAATTGTCCAAATACCATTGAGCCCATTAAAATGGAGGTACTTTGCTTAAAATGGCTGTAATTCCTAAATGGTAAATGCCATATTTTTGTGGAACCTTTTAAAATAAAGCTGAAAGTCTACACTTCGATCACATCTTGACTGTTTTATTTCAAATCCATTGTGGTGGTGTATAAAGGCAAAAATCACAAAAACTCTGCCATTGTCCAAATACTTCGGGACCTGACTGTATATCTAAGAACTGTACTTCCTGGCATAGAATATTAAACATTTAATACAATTCTAAACAGTCTCAATAGTTGACTGCCAAGAATAGGATACGATAATATATTTGGTAACTACAAATCAAGACTCCTCACTAAATTCAGTGCACTTAAAAGAAATACTCACTATGCATGTCTCTGGAAATGTACATCTCTATCTATCATCCTTCAGAACTCATGATGCTCATCTGTCTCCACTTCTTTACCATGACTACATGGTCACGCAAAGCCCCAACACTGTCACCAAGTTGCTGATGGCATTGCTGCTGTGTGGATGACATTCCATCAGGATGAATTAGCTTGTGGGGACAAGACATCCTGTCTGGTGCCTGGCACAACAAAATCTCCCAGAATGTTGACAAAAACAAAAAACTGTCAGTTTTTGAAGGAAGTAGACAGATATGCTGTCTATTAGGTTATTGACATTTACATTTATTTGCATTTACATTTATGGCATTTGGCAGACGCCCTTATCCAGAGCGACTTACAATAGTGCTTTCAAGTCTATAAAAAATACATTCTGATATTGGCTCACTAGGTCACAAACTAGGAATACCATCAGTCAAAAACAGTTTTTTTTTTTTTTTTTTTTTTTTTGGTGTGTGTGTGTGTGCGCGTGTAAGTGCTAACTTAAGTACTTTATGAAGAGGTAAGTCTTTAGACGTCTTTTAGACTGCCAGTGACTCAGCTGTTCGGACATCTAAGGGAAGTTCATTCCACCACCTAGGTGCCAGAACTGAGAAGAGTCTCGATGCATGTCTTCCTTGTACCCTGAGAGATGGTGGGACCAGTCGAGCAGTGCTAGAGGACATGTATTGAGGAAATGGCCCTTAGAAACTCACCTATTCTAGCTTATAATCATTACCTTCCTAGTGATATAGAAGCAATTGTGTGTATCAATTTCTCCAAAGCTATCCTCCAAAACCCCTCGCATTTCCCTAGAGCTACTGTAGCAAGCCGATTCACTGACAGTTTCATGGTTTGGTATGGCAGCTACACCATATCAGACTGCAAAGCCCTGCAGAGGGTAATGAAATCAGCCCATCACATCATCGGGTCACTGCCCCCACTCAGCTCCAACGTCTATAAGAAATGCTGTAAGAGGAAGGAGCACAGTATCATCAGTGACCCTGTGCACCCCAGCCCAGGCCTCTTCACATTGCTGTCATCCGGCAAATAATACGGGAGCTTTCGGTCAAGTACCAGCCAGCAAAAGGACAGTTTCTATCCCCAAGCCTTCAGTCATCTCAACCTGTCTCCAGTGAGCTATTTGCTCTAATATTTAATGTCTACAGTATTTGCTCTTTTTTCTCTCTCAGTATGGCTTATCTATTGCCCACTGACCTTTAAAACTTTCCAGTTACTGTTTAATACTTGTCAATGTCTTATGTAATATAGTATCCTGGAGGAGTAGTCCTAATTTCGGTACAAGGATATGAATTAAAGTGAGCTTTGACTTTTGAGTTTGAAGAAAACAATCTATAAGTACTAAAAAGCAGACAGAGTAATTAATGAAAACTGCTGAGGATGCACAGCCCATCACTTTCGCCTCACGTTTCCAGCATCACTACAAGCTGTTCCAAATAAGGGTCTGCTGGAAAAAAGGCTGAGTCAGACATGAACCATCCTGCCATACAGAAAGAGAAGCAGTTCTGGCTGCATATCTAGAAAAACAAGTGTCCTTTACATCAGTTGCACGTAGCGACAGCTCCAGACAAATCGGGCCAGTGACTGGGCTGAAAACATTTGTAGGCTCTGCACAAGAGAAATATGTGAAAGCAGCCTTGGCCATTGAACTACATCCCAGAGGGCAGCAACCTGACATCAACTTTCCAGGCATGGACACATTTCTCAGTGCCTCATGCAGTTCTTGGGGCCTGAAGTTGGGTCTTTCATTTCACGCTCCTCAGATTTATCCTTTCAATTTCACTGGCTGCCAAGGCATTTGTAAACGAGCAGCCATATAAAATGTAAACAGCCCCCATCTCTAATAAATGAGACCTCAAAATGCAATCAACAATTTCACCGACATGGCTCCATGCACAATTTCTTCTGGACTTAGTGTCCACCCGGTGGGATCTAATAAAGTACTAAAAATTTGAGAGGAAAAAAAAAAAAGATCAATATGATCACGATAAAACTTTCTTTGAAAGATCACAGAAAGCTCCCTGGGATTACATTCTATCAGCCAGTGCTGCTGGGTTCAAATGCTGATGATTAAAAATGTAAACGCTCCTGACAGAGGCAGGCAGAGCTCACTTGCTATGCAGTGGCTGTCTGCAGTCTTCTCTTGGCTGTCAGCCCTCTTGTACCATCATTGAATGCTATCAAAGAGCAGCTCTTCTTGTCCTTCTTATAACACAGGCAACAGTGTCGACCACATGACCTAATGCTGGGGTACGGTGATTCACAAAAGGTCTCAGGACAAGAAAAAAGCTCTTTTGCTCCCCTTTTAGGAAAGAGTAGGACAGCAAAAATATTTGCTTTTCATCTGAACATTTATATTCTATTCCAAACATTTTATAAGTGACCTCAGAACCTGTGCTGACTGCTTAAACTTATTGTGTATACTTTGGATTTTCAGAACTCTTGATGCATTTGTAGAACTGCACACACAGCATGCGCTCATGAAGAGTCACACAGAATGCTGTAAACATACTAATAATTCCACTCAGGTCAGAATGATTTGTCAGCACTGATGCTGTTCTGGGAATGCTCTGAATCCTGACACAGTATTTTTTTTTCTATTATTTAGCATTTATTATTTTGCTTTTGAAGGACAAATTGGTGTCTTTCAGGATGGCTTGTGTGTCCCGTTGATGCTGATTGCCTTCAGTGTAATTGCCGTGGCAAGCTGAGAATAGGTTTTTTCAATGAAATTGGCTGTGAATTGTAGCTGGGATCGGGACTGTCAGAGGGAGGGAGGGACAAGTGCTCAGCGCTGATTCATCTCATGCTGAGTCTTGCTCAAAACAAATTTTTTGTAAATGTAACTATGCAATTAATGTTCCTCAGTAACCACTTAGTAGGCACTTTGAATAGCTATTGCTCCAGAGTAATGACAAAACCAATCATAAACAAACTGCTTCTCACCAAACTTTCCTGCCTCAATCTCTTCCTGAGTTTTTTTTTTTTTTCCTTTTTATTGACACCTGTAAGCTCAGGCTGAGGTAACATGGAGCACTAGGTACTCTTGTCAGGGAACTATAAGCCAACACTTTAATTAAACAGTTGGGGATTAAAACCAGAATGGCATGCTAGCCCCACAGATCTCCATCCCTGTGACAAAGACAAAAATTGTACAACCACAATCCATCATATTACAATGCTTAAGGAAACTGACAGAGTTAAAGACTGACACTCTCGAATCACACAGGTTTGATCAATAGCCATTCAGTTACTTACAGAGATTTATGCAGTGGAGCGATACCAAACAAGAGGCGATTTACTTGTGATTTACTTAAGGCAGTGCATCTCACCTTTAATAAGATCATCAAGGATGGTCACTTCTGTTTTGTGCTTTTGCCTCATTGCATATTACATCTAGGAGTGTACAGGGTTATTAATAATTATCGTAGTAAATTACTGTAATGACCCACCTATTTCAATTTATCAAGGCTGACTGTAAAAGGCTGACTTTGAGCCGTATTCAGAATTGAGCTTTGCATGAGTAGTGAGGAGTTAATAACAAAATTGCACGTCAGTATTAAGACCTCAAACATAAATACAGACTTAAGTGCTACTTTAACAGTTTCATTGAGTTTGCGCTCATGCAGCAGAGTTTGCCAAAAACAAAATTTTTCACCTTTTGACCATTTTTCTTACGTGAAGTCGACACAAGCAAGGAGCAATATTAAGTCCACTGACAATTTCTGACAGTTTGAAGTAACCGCAATGTTTTGAAATTTGTGTTTTGAGCTGTAAATATACTAAAAAAAACTATGGAATGCTTGACGTGGAAACTTCGGCAAAATCTTCTGAACTATCTATCTGCGTGCCACATCTTGACTTGGCAATATTTTTTCACTCTTTCTCACAAAAACATTCTAGATCTGTCAAATTGTAAAGGCATCTCCTGTGCACAGCCCGCTTCAGGTCACCCCACAGATTTTTAGCTGGATTCAGGGCTCTGGCTAGGCCATTCAAAAACACTGATCTTCTTTTGGTTAAGCCGTTCCTTTGTTGATTCAGATGTATGCTTTGGGTCATTGTCGTGCTGAAAGGTGATTTTTTTTTTTTTCACCAAACATACCTTTTGGAATTATGCAGTTATTACATATTTTGGAATGGGTCTCATCAGACCATAACACATTTTGCCACATGGTTTGGGGTGATTTAGTTGAGCTTGGATGTATTTTGTGAGAAGGGGCTTCTGTCTATAGCCACCCTACCATATAGCCCAGACATGTGAAGAATATGAGAGATTGTTGTCACATGCAGAGAGTAATCAGATATGTCAGATATTCCTGCAGCTCCTTTAATGTTGCCATTTGTCTCTTGGCAGCCTCCCTGGTAAGTTTTTTTTTATCTTGGGCCTTTTGTCAGTTTTGCAGGGCATCCTGTTCTAGGTAATATCATTGTGCTGCTCCATTTTCTCCACTTGCTGATAATGTCCGTCACAGTGTTCCCTGGTACATATAATGTTTTGAATTTTTTTTTGCTCTGTCAGCTCTTTGCACACCACATCCCCAATCATAAAAGGGTGTGCACACTTATGCAACCAGGTTATTGTAAAAAAAAAAATTATTTTTCCCTGAAATGTTTCTGATTGTTTTTCACTTAATTTTTGCACTTTGTAATTTCACATTGAGGCTGGGAAAAGTCCTGACATGATTTATCTTGGTTTAATTTTTTTCACCACAAAAACCTGCCATTTTAACAGGGGTGTGTAGAGTTTTTATATCCACTGTATGCTATTAATGTCATTATGATTTATGTAATTTATGTTAAAATGACCAACATGACTGTTTGAAAAGAAACTAATTTATTATTATTAATATATGCCTGCTAGATATTATCATACACGTATTGGAAGAAATCAGAATAATTGGTAACCCCTAACCAAATGGAGCTCTTCCCTTTCTGGCCTGTTTGTACTTGTGAGGTCACTTCTAAGAAGAGTTCAGAATCACATACTGAGGCCAAAATACCAGTATACATGTGTTGAACGTAAACACGGATTTTGGCAATATTGCATCCATTTCCAAGTGTATCCAGTCAAACAGATGCAATTATTCACACTAGCCACAGGAAAAGTATGTTCAGGTTGTTTGAGATTCACAAACTCTACTAACAAATGACAGTGTAAAACACCCTCTATGTGCTCACAGAAAGACATTTTATTAGGAAAAATGGCTCCTGTGTCTGTGTCATTTCTTAGTAGATCGCCTGCTAAACTGGCCACACCCACCACCACAAATACAAATTCTTGAAACTTATAGCATTACTGCTTCTCTCAGTAAATATGCTCCTAGAATGAATGTGATTCTGGCTAGATAGCTACTATTACTGTTTTTTAGCTATGCCCATTTTTTATAGATAACAGTATCTGAAATCACATAACCAAGTTTATTTGAGATTGCTTAACAGATGATTTATACATGCAGCTGGTTAATCTAAGGCTAATCTTGTAGCTTTATACTTTCATTACCGGTTAGCAACATGAGCTTTTTACTCCAGTCCAAAAACTAAAGAAGCAAACAAGTGAGTTTAATTTTTTTGGCCAAACTATTTCCTAAAAGTGTAAACACATCAGAAAAACTAGTGCAACCTCAGGACTGTAAATTAGGAATTCTCACAGTTGGTCCAGCAGTCATGCTGTTGTGTTGCCCTTCATACAAGTGGCTGAAGGTGGAATGCTGGACAGCTTCCAAGAAATCATTGGCTTCACTCAGAGAGAGCAGCTCTGGAGGTTAGAGCAGCCATGGCTGTGGGTTTAAGCCAGACAGGTACAGGATGCTGTTGACAGGGCTAGTGCAACAACTCAGGGAGCATTGCAGAGCCTAATGAGCAGACATGTCACAACATCTCAAACTGTTGCTTCTGTGATCTGACAGGCCCTCTGTTCTCTGTGTGGTGAGGTGAGGTCAAGCTTGCTCACTTTCGCTGCTGTCTTCAACAGCATGTGCATGTTTGAGTGTGTGAAAAGGGGGACAACAGAGATAAACATATTGGGGGGGAGGGGGGAGCAGAGACTGATACAAACACAGCATGCCATAAGAGATTTGAAGTGATTTAGGAAGCTATGCTGAAAACAAACAGAACAAATATGAAAGCACACAGGAAACAAGAAAACACTTTCGGTCTTGACAACTTATTTTGAATAAAGCTCACTCCTGGGTGTAGGAATTATAAAACCGGAGGGTCTTGTCCTTTAAAAGCTAGGCTATTTATCTAGTCTGTTGTACTAGACAGTAGAGAACAATAATTCTCATGGTTATTTAGTGAAGAGAATAATATAGCTCAGAAGACATCAAGCCTCAGCTATTAGAGAGCTAATCACTGACTGGGTTCATTTGAGGTTTGCTTAAAATGAGCTATCAGACAACACTAGTGGGGCTGTAATGTAGAGCAGGCAACTGAGGAGTCTGGAGGAGGTACAGCTTCATTGCCTTTTCTACCTCTCCTCTTATTTACAACATAATTACAAAAACGAAAGTCAAACTTTTTTTCCCATTTCTACCTAATTCAATTATGAGTCCAGCAAAATAAAAATGCAGCACAAGAGCCATTATACAATGGCGTAAGTATGCATTTTTACAGTGCAGATTAAGGCATTCCTTAGTCTCAGAATATTACCATAACCCTGTGCGTGAAATGTCAGCATTCTTTCTGCTTTTTTCCTTCACTCACCATGAGACGAGTGTTGGTAATTTACCTCAGGAAGGTACAGACCACAGCACTATTCATACTTCACGTGATCATAACTCATTTTTTGTCAAGATAAGGGAATCACTTTTTTTTCTCATTTCCAGGACTCATCTTCAAGACAACACAGCCACCTGGTAGGTTAATAAGTAACTTCATGGGAAGTCTTTTTGTCCTCACACATACTGTGTGTGTCACAGCTTGAGCTTATGTTTTGTTTATAGTTTATTTTGTCACCTCTCCCGAGATGATGGAATACCAGCATCATCAGAGCTCATGTCCCACATCGGGAGAATCAGAGAAACACAAGCTCTGGAACCTTGTCCTTATCGCTCTGGGGAACTGGGTATGTTCTTGACAGTTCTTCTTCATAAAATGTGGCAGCCTCATCTGGCTGTATTTGAGAATGTCAAGCAAACTATAGTTTAATATGTCTAATGGTATCATGGCAGGGTGGTACAGTGGGTAAGGTTAACAACCCCCAGCTCTAGGGTCCCTGGTTTGATCCTGAGCTCAGGTTGCTGTCTGTACGGCGTTTTGCATGTGCAACACATAGCATGTGGATTTCCACTGGGTTCACTGGTTTCCTCCCACCTCCCAGAAACATGCCAGTAGGTGGATCATCTCTGCTACGTTGCCCTTAGGTGTGAATGTGTGTGCACGGAGCCCTGCGATAGATTGCTGTCCCATCTATGATGTACTACTCCATGCTCATTTCTTAGGCTATGATCCAAATCCAAAGAGACCCTGACCAGTTTAAAGCAATTACTGTAAGATGAATGAATGAATGATGGCATCAAAGCAAAAAGCATGGCAAGTGATATTTAGCATCTTTTGAAGAGTGATCCCATGTACAGGAAACTTGAAAGGGCCAGCATGGGTGCAGATTTTCAGCGATGAACATTGCTTTATCTACACCACAGTGCTTTCACAATTGAAGAAATTGCAGAACACTCAAGAGATGGAGTTACTAATGTGTTTTCATCTATGGCAAAAGGCCTTGTTCTTTTCTTTAATGGTGTCACTAAAGTTGTGTGGGTGCCACTAAATCTGGAAGAGAGGATTGAGAGTGCTCTAATGGCAGCAGCATTCCTCACTTACAGTCTAAGGTATTTTAAACCCATATGTTACTGTGCAAAATTATTAATAGAGCAGCCTTCATGCATCATTCAAATGCAATTAAGGGACTGGTGTCTATGCAAAGAACCCAGGAAATGCAGTTATGAGAATGGGAATGGGCATATTTTCAGTTCTTTATCTGGAAATGTGTGAAATTTGGAGTATTTTTCCTTATGCTGCCTGTCTATAAATTGATTTTGTGAGTTTACCTGTGAGGTCTGAGAGGTTGGCAGTGGATGAAGTATACTGCACTCTGGTGAAGGCAATGAAATGAATTTTGCCAGAGAAAAAGACCAGAGAGCCATAGGGCTGCTTTCACCTCATCTGTGCTGTATATAGCAATTTCCATTCAACTTCTGTGCAAAATAACAACAAGCTGGTGGGGAAGAGGAGCTGCAATAAGAAAAGGAATAGAGTTCTGCAGCAAAAAAGAGAAAATGCAGTGAAAGGAGCAGTGTTCAAGCTTGGTAAATGGGCTGAGTGCAAATGAGAGATGAGAACTGTTTTGTTTTGGGGAGAAACAACAATTTTTGAGCTGTTTCTGTTTCACCAACTGATGAAAACAATTCAGATTAGATACACGCTAACTTGAGATTTTTTTTTTTTTTTTTTTTTTGCTGAAAAGTAAGCAAATAAATCAAGAAAAAACTTGTGATAAATTTCAATGTAGCCTACCTGGAAAATAAACAAGTTAGTAGTAAAATATCTCTATCCACACCAGAAAAGGTACTTTAAATAAATTGCCTGTATATTTTACAGTAATGTACTGGCAACAGGATTGCCAATATTGTACTGTAAAAATTTACAATAAACAACTATAAACACATTTACAGTAAAGTACTGTAATATCCTACATAGATACCACATAACCCAGTACATTTGCTCCGTTGGCTAATGCTTTAAAAAAGAAAGAAAAAGGCTGAGCTAAAGGTTAAGGGTCTTGCTCAAGGACCCAAACATGGTAGATTGGTGCTGCTGGAAATTGAACCCACAACTTTCTGTCTGTAACTCAAAGCCTTAACCAATGAGCCACGACAACATGCTCAACTAGCTTACATTGATTCACTCACCACTGAATTAACTCGCACTAAAAGACTGCATTGAATCAGTGTAAGCTAGTTGAACTTGTGAAGGCTCAGTGGTTAAACTTGTTGTGGTGGCTTTGTGTTACAGATGAGAAAAAGAAAATCCCACCACTGAGAAACCACCATGATCCTTGAACAGGACCCTTAACCTTCAGCTAAGTTGTATCCTGCCTCAACTGTAAGCTGCTTACTTTAAAATCATCATCCTAATGAGCAAATGTACTGGATTAGGTAGTTTATTATTATTATTTAATACTGTTTGAGATATTACAGTACTTCACAGTAAATATGATTACAGTTGTTTGTTACTCTCTTGCCAATAAATTACTGTCAAATTTACAGTCAGTTTTTACAGTGTAGGGATCAACATTTCTATATAAAAAGACAACATTTTTATAGATGCATTTTGTCTAACCTTAGCAATCATGAATAGTTATGCTCCAGTAATGGTTGTTGTCTACAGTTGTGTGGTCGACTACTTACAAAGGCTATGAGTAGCCTTGGAAAAATTATGTAAACTTATGTTTTTTTTCTAGAAGAGGATGCAGATTTCAGAGTCCTTGGGGAGATGCTTGCCAGGATCGATTGTTAAATAAGATTTCTTAGAATCCTAACAAATTGTTTGCATAATGGCACTGATTTAGATAATATATTAGTACTTGAAAAGAAAAAGGCAAAATCTGAATTTGAATATGCTACACACAAATATCTGCCTTTAATTACATAATCAAATTATGAAAACAAGTAATGAATAATTATGATTCTCTATGTTTTAGATCTGGATTGAGATTGGAGTGTGATTAATATCTAGGTTTTTTGGTAGGGTAAAAAACCTAGAATAAGATATAAAACGTCTAAGTAAAGAAAGAGGTGGGTTAGGTCTCCCTTGCATATGACAATAGTATTACGCTGCCCAATTAAAGTTATTATTCTGCTGAAGTTCCCCAACATACTCATCAAGATGGATAGATATAAAAGGTGCAATGATGGAAGAAATTCCATTAGCTGCCTTGATTGCTGATAACAAATTAAGGAATAGAATGGTTGATGAAACAATTCCATGGATTAACTTATTAAAAATTTGGCATGAGACAGAGAAATTATGTGGTTTGGAAGATGCTACTTGCATTTTAAGATGTGCTTTTGACGCCGAATCTGGGCTAGACAAGGAATTTCAAATTATTACGCATTTTTCAGCAAGGCTAGACTCCAAAGTTTTGAATCTATAAAGGAGAAATCAAAGTGATTTCTACAGATACCTCCAAGTACACCCTGATGCCCTACTTCTAGTTGGAGTTCTCATCAGTTGGAAATCACTTGCTGCTGCTGAGGATGGCCCCACACGGACAGCCTAAAGATATATGAGATTAATGTGGATGGTACCACTTAGAAAAGATGAAGATGGCTTTGGTCTGCAATTGATACAAACAGTTTTCATTTTGTCGTTGGCTTAGGACTACAATTGCTATGATAGCTTTAGGACAGCAATTTGCCACGAACAGTTTTGCACTCAAGTCTCCATCAGTGAACAGTTGATAACTTCAACAATATAGACTTCATGTTAAAATGAATTAATATATTAGAATTATAATGAATTTCCTGGTTACACAACTGCACTTTTTGTCCATGTAGGACACAATTATCAAAGGGAATTATTTACAGCACTATCTGGTTTCACCCAGATGAGGATGGGTTCCCTTTTGAGTCTGGTTCCTCTCATGGTTTCGTCCTCATATCGTCTCAGGGAGATTTTCCTTGCCGCCGTAGCCTCTGGCTTGCTCATTACGGATACATTTATGGATAAATTTAAAAGTTATATCCTGAATTTATATATTTCTGTAAAGCTGCTTTGTGACAATGTCCATTGTTAAAAGCACTATTCAAATAAAACTGAACTGAATCGAACTAAATGAACAAGACCATCTAATAACCTTCCCTGGCTTGTCACTGACCCAAGCCACTGACTGTGAAGGCACAGTTAAACTGATGGACAACATCTGCATTTCTTTTTCCAATGTCTCTAAGCACCAATAGGCTTGTACTGATTTCTTCAGCAGACCAACACAGGACCCTCAAGTAACTTAATTCAGCTTGCTCTCAAACAAAGCTGATTTATTGGCACAAGCTCAATAAATAGTGACCGCAGGTTCACGTCGCTTCCTCTGTGAAGTAACAAATGCACTGAGAGGAAGAAGCACTGTTAGCTTTAGTGGCTCATTCTTTAACTTCAGCACATCACTGAGGATTTCTATTCCTATATATTCAGTTCATGTGTTTCCATCCTGGAATATTTTACTGTTTTACAGACAGCCTGATGCAGGGGAAACAGGCCCTGTCCCTGTGGACACTCTCTGATTACCTCATAAATATTTCAGCTGCCTAGTAGTAATTTAGTCTATGCATTATGCAGGAATCCTAAACACCTCTTCTTAAATAATCGCTGAGCACAACTTAGGGAAACTTAGGGAAATCCTCTGGGAATAGCATGCCTGGTTTATTTTTTTTAACTGTGAAAAAAAGAAGCAAAGAAAGAAAGAAAGAAAGAAAGAAAGAACAGCAAGTGGGATAAAATGTCAGGAGTCCAATTGCTCATTTGAATTCACCCTTATCTCTTTCATAAATAGATTGACTAGAATGAGGAAGTGTAATGTCGGAGCAAATCTGGTCAAGCATTTGTGCTACTAACCTATTAATATACAAATAACCTACTTGCCATTATGAGTAATTAATACTACACAAAAAAGTGCTCATAAAAGAGCTCTACCAACAGTCAAGAAAAGCTAACCGAAATATTTAATAGCAACAAAATTATATTAAATATCTATCTATCTATACAATATAAATATACATATATAAAATAATATTATTTATATTATAAACAACACACACATACATATATATACATATACATAAAAGCTGAAATGAACCCTGTAGGTACCAAAAGACATGGCTTGTGGTGAATGGGATGGGATTTGAAACACAGATATCAATAATGAGCCCCTACTCTGACTTTTACAATGTAATTTACATTGTGAAGCAGTTAGCATACAGATGTCAGTGATTATTGGCACACATGCAGTTTAATAGATGGAGCGTCCCTTTGGCTTTTATTAGTTAACATCATTCAAGCGTTGATTGTGTAACTGCCGCGTTGAGGGATTGATAATCATGGCCCATGATGATGAAGCCTTGGTGCCTTTTAACACAGTGGAGCACAGCTGTGCCCTCTGACCTCAAAGCATGTGCACAATTACACGAGTGGCCCTTTACCAGGACTTTTTCTTGCTTCGTCTGTATTGTGATGTTATGGATTTGCTGAGATGGAGCTGCTTCAATAATATGCCGTGTGTCTGTATACGTCGTTTGGGCTCCTAGCTTTGCTTGAAACACCCATTTTTGCAAGAATTTGCACAAATTAAGAAATGTAATATTACAAGTGTCTCAGGTTAGGGCATTATGGCAAGGTTAGCAGTTTTTTCTAACCGTTTTATTTGTATAAAATTGCAAGGAAAGTTTCCCTTCCTCTAATTCATGAAACTTCTTTGCCAGAGCATATTAAAGATGACCTTTTTTTTTTTTTTTTACCTTGCTCATTCATATCCCTAGTGATACTGTGCATAATTCATCAGCAGCAATCACAAACGTCTTGTATTTACATAATCTTCCATGATGCAAAATGCAATATCCGTAAACATCTTCTACTTTTTCAGGACATAACCATGCATGCACGAGTTAGGAATAATCTAACGTCAAACATCATGAAGTGTAAATGCTCGGTCTGTTTCAGTCTGAACTACACCACGTTACAGAGGAAAAATCCATTATATATTCTGATTTGCATTTCACAGTGTTTTACCCAGTCTGTATTATCACGGACCAACTTTAGGCTTGTTTCATTCCTGCATGAGTTTTATGCTAAGTCAGGAAGTAATGTATATGTAAAAATGATGTTGAGAGTAGCCAGTTTAAAACTAATGTTCTGTAGCATTCATACTGCACCATAAAAGAAAAAAAAAAAAAAAACAAATAAAAAAAAAAAAAAGATCAACTGTGCACTTGTGAAAGGTGAAAATTTGGTTTTCAATGAGTTTATATCCATGAAGTGACAAGAGACCAAAGACCATATGATCAGAGGTAAGTCCTGTTAGATTTAAACCAGGCCCTAGTTCTCATTAATGACAGCTGAGAGATTACCACAGAAGATCAATCTATATCCTGCTCTTTCAGAGTAGAGCTCTTATGTGTGTGTGTGTGTGGGTTGCACCACTGTTTGCATGCTCTGCACAGCTGTTCCTAGTCACAGAGACACAGCACTGCCTTATACATCAGTGTAGTCATCTTGGGGCCTACAATCTTCATTAAGCCAAAAGACGCTAAAGTTGCTCGATAAGAAGGACAGAGTTTATGGAAATGGATTCATGCACCACTTGAGGCCTCACTTGCTTTGCCACACACTGGTCGTGTTATTGTAATCAATCTCCTACGATCTAACAAGAAAATTACAAGTGTGCCAAGAGTGACGAAAGGACAAAATAAGCTACATGCTACATTATCCCCTCAAGATTGCACTGTTGCATTGTCTTTGCTATAAATCAGCATCATCAGCAGTACTCAGCTGCAACATCAGAACAGGCTTGCCAATCCACCTTCCTTCATATTTTCTTTTTCCTTCACACAACCCTTGATGTTGAGCTGTGATCTTTGCACTCATTTGTTCACTCACCAATCTCGCAGCTCTCTCCATAGTATCCCAGAGGGCAGAGGCAGCTGTACCCTTCGCCTTCCCTCAAGCAGCTGCCCCCATGCAGACACGGGTTTGTCTGGCAAGGCTCCTCCTCTGCTGGACAGAGAAAACGAAGGAAAAATAACATTACTAAGAGAATAATGTGAAGAAATTGAAAAATGCTGAATTAGTTTCAGGAATTGACCAATCCATGCCTCCCCCAACTTCCCTGGCCTTAAAATCACTGCTTAGCAAATCTGCCTCACACAAAAGGCTTTCTCATGGACATATTTTTATTTTACAATTCTATATGTGGTCGAAAGATGCATCTCGGAGAGTGCAGATGGTGTTTCAAAAATAACCTCCATTTGAGCACACTCACCATAGCCAAAGATACCACTCTCACTCATCAAAGGCGAGTCATTTCATTTGCTGTGCTGCTGATAATATAACTCCGTCCGACTAAATAATAAGGCACGAAAATAAGGTGTGAAAATACTATGACACTGTGATATGTAGCTAAATTTCACTGACATGCTAAAAGTTAGCTATCTAGCTAATAGAGGTGTAACACAATGACACTGTATGGGTCTGTTTAGTGCTCCAAATATCCATATCTGTATCTAATTTAAAAACAGCGTGGGTGTGGCCTAAACCAGAAGTGCCCCTGTAAAAAAAATTATTATAAAAGAAATGGAAATAGAATAGAAAAAACTATTCATATCTGTATTCGTATCTGTTTAGAACATATTATCTGTTGATTCCATATTCATACTCAGTTACTTCCCTACTAGCTAGTCTTTTTAGTGTTTTTATGTTGCTTCTAACACTCAGTTGTGCATAAAGTTTATCAGCATCCATTGCCATGGTAGAACTTTGCCTTAATTCTTCATTTAATTTTGATGTTTTCTAACATCTTAAAATAATTTAATATTATATATAGCTGTACGAAAGTAATTGCTGTGGGTTTCTGTTTAAAGCCATTCCCAAAACACAAAGCTGATCTATTATATTATGTGGCAGCTGGCTTCTATTAAAAAAAAAAAAACATGACCTTCGTAGACAGCAACATTAACTAAGCATTTGCCATTTGATGTTTCATATTCAATATCAAAGGTAATGAGCTTGGGTATTACCAGCAGAACTAAGATCTAGCCTTCAAGAATGAAGTTACAGGAGAGGAATGGCAGGTCCATGCATGCTTTCTCTGTCTGACATTACTGGGGATGGCGAAGGGGAGTCCAGGCACATGACTTTCAGCACAGTGACAGATTGGCATGAATTTTTTGTCGGCACCCTGCTTATCATGATGGATGCTCCCTGGGGAAGGACAATGCGATCCAGCTCTTCCCACTTCACTGATGTGCTCGGCTCTCATAAATTATCCACTCGTCGCCTTGTGGTGCCACACACTGCCGTCTGTTTTTATGCTGCAATTCTGAAGTATTCTTACGTGTTATAACTCTGTGAAATCCCTGCTATATGTGTTTTTGGGGGTCAGTGATAAATGAGAAATTTAACAAATCAATTGTCATAATTATAATCACAATAGGAGGAAACTTTACAAGGACGGTGGCCTAGCAGATGTCTCTCTCACTCTCTCTTGGCTTGTTCTGGAAAATTGATTAAGTGCTGTTGCGTAATCCATTTGCAGGCCAGACCGCATCACACACTGCACAGCCTCCATTATAATTTTGGGCTCATGTAATGATATACAGCTGGAAGGATAATTCCCAGCATAAACCTGAAAGAACAGCATGTGGAATCTTGCCACAAGCAAAGATATTCAGGCTGACTCAGTAAAGAGTTTATTTTCCTGCAAAAAATGTGCTCTGTCTTGCACTTTTTTTTAAATTGTTATGCTATAAAACTATGCAAAACAAAACAAAAAAAAAAAGAAAGCATTTTGTGATCAAGCAGATGGATTTGTAACATTTATAATAGAAACTAAAATACAATCAGAAATAAACAGGGAAAGAGCTCCCAGAGCTCAGACTGCTGGAACATGAAAAACCTTGTATTATTCTTTATGAGTTTTGGACCCATGTAATAGTTTCTTTGACTGCAGAGCCCAACCTTTGGTTGCGATATATAGAATCCTGGGTGCTAATGTCTAACACTGTGTCCTTCCACCACCATTAGTCGGCACTGCAGGCAGGGGTGACTGACAGCGCAGTAATGGACTGGGTGGACAGGGGGAGTCTGATGAGGACATGAGCAAGGCCAACCATTTTTGCTCCGCTAGCGGAAATGGATCCCGATGAAGCCACACTCACTTTACAGCACATCGACTAGCTCGCTCATAATGAATTGTACATTCCTGTTAAAGGTGCTTCCGGTGAAAATGGCCTCCCTTCTTCCTTTTCAACTTCATCTGACGAACTTTCAGATTTTAAAAGTTATATTGATGAAAAATGTATCATATGTCCACTGATGATATCGCTAACCCTACTGTAGTAACCGTTTCGAATTAGGAAGTGGAATTATATGTGGCGAACAAAGACAAGCGGAGTGATACAAACAGTTAAACGTCCCAGTGCGGTTTTGATAAATATAAGCACTCTTGGAAGGCTGCGCAACCAATCAAATTAGTGGCCCAGAACTAACTGTTGTATAAACACCAATTTGACTATGACTTTAAAGAGTCCAGATGATTCCAGAAACTGATGTAATGACTTTAGAAGCTTCTGACTGGCCATTTGTCATAATCAGGAGTTAATTTTGCATCATTCTGTGTCAACTCTAGAGACTGTTGTGCAGGAAAATCCAGAGAGATCAGCACTTTATGAAACACTCTAACCAGCCTGTTTAGCACTAGCAACAATGCTGCAGTCAAAGTCACTACGATATTTTATGATTGAACATATGATTGAACATTAACTGAAGCTTGACCTGTATCTTGACCTATATTTTATATATTGTGCCGCTGCCACGTGATTGGCTTAAATGATAAGGAATTCCTAATAAAGTGGTCCAAGGTATCATGGGCCTAAAAACCTATCACTAAATTGTGAAGGTACCCCACTACGCAAAGTATTTTGATTCACCCTTAAAAGCTCGTTGTAGACTTTTTTGGGGGGATTTTAACAGGGATTTAGTTGCATTTAGCAATAGCTCTACCCAACACTCTCTGAATCCTAGCAATTTTGTTTTCATTACAATATTCAGAACTGCTTTAGGGCCAATGTGGTAATATGTGCATATATTAGTCTTTTGTCATACTGATCAATCAATCACAGACCATTCTACCGTAAATCACTTTAACTCACTCACAAAATCTATCTTCACAGCAAAAGGTGTTTAGGCATTTATTTTCAAATTGTTCTTTGGGGGATGAGAACATCATTATAAGAGAAATCTAACAGATGAGCACACAGCTAGTGACACAGAGGTGCCCTAGGGACTTCAATGAAATAAGCACCCACTCCTTTTATGAAGGCAGCAATGATATTCCCTCAAAAGGCAGCGGGTAAATTTGTATTCCAAGAGCAGGGCATAGCCACGCTGAAGGTTCTCTCAGCCCAGTTTAATGAGTCTTTCCCAGAACTGATCACACACTCCTTCACTCACATAATCATTCCTCTCACAGAGCATGACCACAGTGGCAGAGTTCAAGGGCTTCCTATCATTGTTATGATGAAATAGTCTCTTCATTGCCTACTTGAGTGTGTTTTTTTTTTTTTTTTTTTTTCAAAATCCTGTCAAATGGATAATTCTTTAAGTGGACAGATTGCTCTCAACATTAAGCAGGGCTTGGTGCAAGCTGCAGAGGAATAAGACATTGATTCAATTTTCAAACAATTAGTCATGACTTATTGCTTACAAATGAGATTGGGTTCGGTTCTCTAGGCAGTGGATGATGTGTAAAATACACATATAATCAATATTCCATTAATTAAAACACAAACTAGCTCACTGTATGCCATGAAATAAAATTAACCATGACTGAACCACAGCCCACTTTTCAGACACAGATTAGTTGTTAATGAAGAGAAAAGAGATATGTGTCATGTAAGGATAGAAAACTGAAAAAAACAGAGGTGATAAAAAAGGAAAAAAGAAAGAATGGAGCAAAAACAGGAAGCTGTAACAATGGTGCTTTCTGCCTCATGCCTTTGGCTTATGATTAACTCCATAGTGCCCTTAAAATAACCCGATTCACCAATTACGTTGTTGTTTTCTTCTCTAAATCTGTGATTTCAGCTTACAGCGAAAAAAAAAAGTATTCAGTATATCGCCCATCACTGAACGCAACTTCCAGCAACACATTCATTTAGCTGCATAACATTAACCTCAACATTCCCTGTCTACTCAACAAATGGATGTGTGGTTGTGGTTTAGGACTCTGGGGATGTGACATTACTTACTGATCAGACTGTTACACACACGTAAACCTCAAAAAAAGGTCCTCTCTACAGACAGATCCCATTTTTCCTATCAGCCTGAATGGCTTTCTGGTCTATAATTGTGAGCACTCGTCACATATGATGCAGTGTATCACATTTTGCAGCATCACTGCAGAGTAGGGCATGATTACTAAGTAAAAGAAAAGAATAACAAGCATGGGGCCCTTAGAACTTGACAAGTATTTCTGCTGAAATACAGATGACTCCCTAGAGGACTTGCAGCTTTCTAGCAGGGATGCATCTGACCATGGGTATTGGTATCAAAGTGTTACTGGAAACAATATTCTGAGCTTTGATATCAACAGTCGAGGCCAAAAGCTTACATTCTATGCTAAAGATATTCGATCTCGGTTTTTCACAGCTCCACACATTTCCTGTTACCATACATTTCTTTTGCCAAGTCAATTAGGGCATCTACTTTGTTCACATCAGAGGTAATTTCAGAACAATCGATTACAAACAAATTTATTTCAGGTTTAATTCACTATATCAGAATCCCAGTAGGTCAAATGTTTATATACGCCAATTTGACTGTCTTTAAACAGTCTGGAAGATTCCAGAAATTGATGTAATGATGTTAGAAGCTTCCGATTGTCAGATTGTCATTATTAGTTAATTGGGAGTGCACCTACTTTAGATACAGTGTCTTTTTGCCCTTGATAGCATGGAAAAATGCAAGCAACTCAATTTGTGCCTTTCTTGAATGATTCAATGTCTGTGTGGTCCCAAGAGCTTTATATTTGCATACACTTGGTTGTATAGATGCTTATGGTACCTATAGCTTTTAGGAAATTGCTCCTAAGGAGGAACTGGACTTGTGGAGGTCAACCATTTCTTTCCTGAAAAGAAAAACAAACATTTTTTTTTGTGCAAATTTGTTTGTGAAAGAAAGTTTTGAGTTTTAAGTTTTTTGCAAAAATTTAAACCTGTGACAAGATAACTTAAAGAAAACAAAGTGAAAGTATTGGCGTGGCTATCACAATGCCATGAACTGAATCTCAAAGGACTGAACTGCAAAAGTGTGTCGAGGCGATGAGGCCCACAAACCTGACTGAGTTACACCAGTTCTGTCAGTAGGCATTGGAAAAAAATTCCAGCAAAGTGAGAAGCTTGTGAAAGGCTCCCACAAGTGCTTGATTCAAGTTCAATCAATTAAAAGGCAATGCCACCAAATACTAAGAAAGTGTATAGCTTTAGTGTATATCTTTAGTGAGGGCTTTAGTAAAGTGAATATCTTTTATCTAATATTGTATCTACAATGCAAAAATAACATCAGTGCATCACTAATTCCACTAATTATTAGAGTGCGCATGACGCACTGACATTAACATTGATTAATGACGGTTGCCACATCCTGCCAGACATATTACAAGGTTCCAAAAGTGAGAAGAATTTGCTGTAATATACTGCAAAATTATATTATTATCTCGTAACGCTATACTTTACGCTCAGACATTTTCAAAATTGAACTCACTTCAAAGCACAGCAAGGGGTGCAAAGGCAGTGCTACTGAAGAAAATTGGTGATAATTATGGATAATTTCTACAAGACTGAATGCAGATGAAAATTAATAACTGACTGCACATAAAAAAAATGGCAGTGTGTCTCCAAATTATACAAGTATACTTTATTTTTGAACATTTAATTGTATATCACTCCAGTGAAGGTTTATGGAAAATGAAAAAATACCCTGTGCTGTCTTTTCTTCTGTGTGTCATCAGAGCTGTGAAACGGTGCAAAATGAGTCTTTATAAAACCAATGTTTCACAGCAGACCCTACAACGAAAAAAGAAGTTTGGAACACAAGCTGTGTTTTCAAGTGCATTTACATGAAATGTATTTAAATTGCTGAATGAAATTCCCCCTAAAACACACTCTAGGTAAATTCTCTTCATAAGCGTTATTGAGTCATCTATGCCATATATTGACATAACTCTCATAATTCTAACTTCAACACTTATAATCCCTATCATAAAACAGCACTATTAATAGTGGGATATAAGACAGCTCCTCTCGTCCAGTCTGACTGGCATGCTGCACATTTCATATCTCCATATATGGCATTGGAGCTGAAGGCGAAAAAAGTTAGCGGCTCTTATCCAGACCTTTTGCTGTTGTTAGCATCTGGAGAGCCTTTGACAGTTTGGTTAATGGAAGATGCTCCATATTGCAGGTCTTGGCGCTGCATGGCAAAAAGCTACCCTGCTTGTCTGCTCACCTCACCTCTCCCTTCCACTCCTACCTTCACCCCCATCTTCCGCTGGGTGAAAGCCTCCCGTGTGCTCTGAGTGCTTCACCCTCTGGCTGGTAATTACCAGAAAATAGTGTCTTAAGTGGGTTCAGGTCTGGAGAGTGCTGTGAAAGGCCGTCTGTCTTGTCTGAATGTGCTCTGAAACACAGCTCTCTGCTCAATCGTAACAGAGCGAGCTGACTTCAGATCAAGTGCACCTCTGCTACAATGTAATAATGCACGGTGGTAACATGGTAGGATGCAAATTCAAAGACGCTTTAGAAGTTGTGCACACACAGGCAGAGTTGTTCATGATTATAAAAGAGAAAAACGGGGCAAAGACAAACAGCAGGAAATACTAGGGCCACAGAGGAATCACAGATCTAGAGAATGCTGCATATTGCTGGCACAAATAAACCAGACTTCACAAACTATAAAGCAAACTGGGGACTATACTGTATGTGTGTGTCTTAATAAGTCCATGATCAAGGAACAGATGCAGGCGATAATGAGCCAGGGCTGCGGGGGCAGAGATGGAGGCAATCTGAAGTTTCCTAAGACAGGCTCCCTGACAGCGATAAAACATAGCCTATACAAGCCATATTATAAAAAAAAAATATCATTGCATATAAATTCTTTATATGCAATGACATATTTCCTCTTCCAGGAATGGGAAAATAACATAGCGTAGTACTAAATAAACAGGAAAGTAACAGGCACTGTAGAGTCTGGAGAGAGGAGAGAGGAGTCAGCTCTGTTCATCTCACATAACACAGCACCTGGTGCCACAGCAATAGGGACCCTGAATTCACACGGGCAATCAGATATGAGGAAATACTCCATCATTCCTTTCTGGGCAGTCAGAGGCTCATATTGCACTAGCCAGAACAACGCAGCTCTTTAGACTCTGAGATATCAACTCTGGTTTGATTCCCGAGACACTGTTTTCAGAATATAAACAGCAAAATGAATAAATGTATTAATGTGGACTGAAGATAAAGCTGGTTTTACGCTGTCTGATTTTGGCAGTCTTATAAGATTAGCACTTGTCATTCTGCAAGATGATGGCAATAAAATATTTTCCAAAGTTCAATACACAGAGTGTTATATAGTGGACAGCGACACAATTTTCATAATTTTGCCTTTGTATACCACCACAATGGATTTGAAATGAAGTATCGTCACTTCAAGATGACTGAAGTGTAGACTTTCAGTTTTTTTTCAAGGGTTTTAACAAAAATATTGCATTAACCATCTAGGAATTACAGCCATTTTTTTTTTTACATATTCCCTCCATTTTCATAGGCTCAAAAGTAACTGGACAAACTAACATAATTCTAAATATAGGGATTATTTTTAATATTTAGATGCAAATACTTTGCAGTCAATGACTGCCTGAAATCTGGAACCCATGGGCTCCCTTAAGATGCTTTGCCAGGCCTTTACTACAGCCGCCTTCAGTTGCTGCTTGTTTGTGGGGCTTTCTGCCTCCAGTTTTGTCTTCACTAAGTGAAAAGCCTGCTCAGCTGGGTTGAGGTCATCGGCCATTTAAGAACATTTCACTTCTTTGCCTTAAGAAGCTCATGGGTTGCTTTCATGGCATGTTTTGGGTCATTATCCATCTGTACTGTGAAACACAGTCCTATCAGTTTTGCAGCATTTGACTGACTCTGAACAGAAAGTATAGCTCTATACACTTCAGAATTCATCCTGCTACTTTATCAGCAGTTACATCACAAATTATTTCAAATGAAATTGTAGAATTGTAGAAAGATCAATTTGGCAGTTTGTTCCAAATTGATTCCTAGAAAATTCCTACTTTTAGAGTACATTCTACAGCACTTACAAACAGTACTTAGTGGACCACACAGTGAATTGTGTAGGTGGTGCTGCAGTAAACAACAGTTAACTGACACACGGTGTCATGACGTCTGACTCAAGAGAGCTTGGCAGATCTGTCAGCTGAAAGTAAAATGTGTAAGCTTTCCATACATCCTGTATGATCAAACACCATATGTAGGTCTTCTCACTGGAGCTGAGACATTGTAAGTGTTCACATTCAGTTCCACACCTCAAGTGAGATCGTTATCATCCCTGAATCATGCTTTCAGCGCCAGTGTGAAAAACTCAGTAGACTCTGCACGCTGTTCCACATAAAAAAAAAAAAAAAGCTTAATCTTGCTCCACTCAGTTACTCAGTTTTTGACCCAGCGGAGGTTAGGGGAAGGGCAGAAAGTCAAACTGCAGTCATCAGCTTCAAAGGCACTCTGGATTTTGAGCAGTATTTGAACCAGTACTCTGCACACACCAGTGTGGATCCCTGACCTACCCTGCTGACTGGATCAATATTAAATCTTGGGGCTCCTGAGTGGCAGAACTGTTTAAGCAACAGCCCCACCATCAGGACATTACAAATCTGTGATTGGAAGTCCAAAGCTACGTTCACGTAACCAGGCTGAAGTGAAACAATTCCAATTTTCTGCTTTGTGACACAGATCTGATTTTTTCAAGACAAAAGTGGCATATAAACCGGTAGACCTGAGACACTTTTGTATGTGGTCCTAGATCAGATATCTGTTACGTGGCCATGCAACATGAATGACAATGGTCAGATCGAAATCCAGTGGAGGACAGCAATCTCAGTGACTATTTTAGTGAAAGAACAGGGAAGAATGGGGAACAAAGCCAAAGAGCCTCTGGTCTACGGGTGGAATGGATGACATTTCTCTTTCCACTTATTAGAGTAATTCTAGCTGTTGCAGGTTTCTGTGAGCTCATGTACACAGAAGAGGGCAGTTACTGCTGCAAATGCATTCAGCTGTACTAGGATGTTGCACTTTGCATGATGTGGCTTTACTTGTGTTGGAGGAAATATGTGTTAGCCTTCACCCTCAGATATTTGTAGCTGCTATGTAATATAGGAAGTACCAGCTATTGGATCAGAAATAGCAATGAACAGATTGGGAGAAAAATAAAGAATAAAGAAGCCCACATCTCACACATAAGTCTAATTGCTATTTCTGATACCTACCCTAAGGGTATATTTTTAATCAGGATTGAACCATTTTGCATGAGATCTCAAAACAACATCTATGCCCAGTTCTGCAATCAAACTTTTATTATTAGGTTTTTGTTTTTTGGTGTTGCTCTAAATGTCAAGACTAATAAAGAGTTTAAAGACTAAAAAGAGCTCTCTAAAACATAAAATATAATTTAAGTTTCACGACTTTAAACTTATCATGTGTATGTATGGATAAACCTGCAGTGACATTCACAATACAAACATCTGCAGATTCTTGATATTTTCTCTGGAATCTCTACCAAAATAAATGCTCCTCACAGTAAAGATGCTGCTTGTTTTTTTCCCCAAGCTCTACTGTTCCCCAAAGCGAATCCCTGCCATTAAAGTGCTAGTGGATTTTATAGGATTTGATACGGTGTGACTGATATAGAAAACACAAGCATTTATACTCTTTAAATCAAAAGATAATTGATGAACTGCCTGTAAAATCCTGCTTACAAAATATTCCTGACATAAGACACTAAGCCAGATCTTCGACTAACTTTGGTTTCTTTAGGGAGCAGAGGTATCTTCATAAACACTGGCAAGAAACATGACAGCAATGATGAAAAAAAAAGAGGCAGAATGCTTTTGTGAGCATAAACCTCAAGGAGCTGGATGTAGCAATAAAGAAAACAGTGCAGAAAATCAATAGACACCTCACACTGAATTCATGGTCTGGTAGGTGGCTAGAAGCCAAAAAAAACCCAAAACAAAACAAACAAAAAACACAGAAAGCAGCTTACGTAGAGCTTTAAAATCATGCTAGATTTTTCCCTCTCACTGGATTTACCACACAGATCATATATTCAGTGTGTACTTTGTAGGCAGAGTAGGTGGCCTTAAAGATTAGCTGGAAAGCTATAACTCAGAGGTCTTCCATTTTGCCATCTACAGCGTCTATTTTACTGCCAAAGCCGAGAGCACAGGATTCTGCCTTCACACAAATTACTTTTCCTTTTGGACCAAAATATATGTGCACAGTCAAGTTTATCCTGCCCCTGCATGGATTTGCTTGTATTATGCACAGAACTGCATTCACACGCTTGGAAAATGATGCTGTTTCCAAGCATAAGGTATGCTCAGTTTCGCACACTGACTTTTTTGTGCACACATGTTTATATTTCCTATGCTTTGCTCTTGCATTTTCATTGCAACAAGTCATCCACCAATTATTCTAATCAACTCATCAGCTCATTAGTAAAGGAACTTGAAGAGAAGCCCCCCGCTGCTCACACGCCATATTAGTGATGGCAGGCATTTAAAAGCAAGACCAAATCCCTATCAAAAAATGGAAAGTTAGCAATATTACAGGATCTGTACACATTTGCTTTTCATATTCAGACACAGAAACATTTGTTTATTGTGAAAAAGTGCTGAAGATAATTAGTGCCTCCTCAGTATCAAGCTGTGTGATCAGAAATAAGATGACAAGAGAGACAAGATTTTCTCAGTTTTACGCAAAATGGGTATGACACGCAAAGCATCAAATCCAAACAACGGTCTGAACGATTCGTTGGACCAATCCTATGGCTTGTGTGGTCCTATGTTTTTTTCAGTTCCCCACTCACAACTTTATTTCCTACTTATAATTAGTTCCCATTTACTGTTTGACACACAAAAATGGAAGAAAAAACTCAAATTGTGGTTTCAGCTTATTCTGTTATAGACAGTCTCTCATTAAATGTATATAGATACATTACAAAGAAAAAATAAAACTTGGAAGGAAGTAACAGAGATTGTTAGTGCATCTAGTGATTGTAGATAGCTGTTAAAGTTAGTTTACTTTGTTAATCCCAGAGAAATTAATATGAAGTCAAGCACGCAACATGCAAATCAAACAACCAGTTTTCACACTGACTAGTGCATTATTTAATTAGTATTTGTACATTAATATGTAAGCAACAACAATAGCAGTCACTGCACGCCAAAGAAACAAACTGCAAGCGACACGAGTGACTTGTCTCCTGCTAGTGTGAACGACCAGCAAAATGGGAGGCTGTGTCGTGTTTCAAGATTTAATTATGTTACAGGAATTGTTTAAATAAACCATTTCAAAATGTTTAAAAATGGCCAGTTCAATTTTTGGTTCCCACTTGCGATAAGAATGTAGAGAATTAAAAAAATTTCACACTTCAAAGCCTCTAACTCATTCTCATTGTTTAACAATTTTGGGCAGCATTGCTACAATGAACAAGCAAGAATTACAAGGAAATCTGAGTGCAGGATTGTAAAGAGTTTTGCAAGTGAGCAGGGTGAACATGAGTGTGTGCACCCTTTCCAAATGTGAGCAGAGCAAATTTGTGTGAGAACAGGGTAACTGGGATTTTGCACATAAAATTTAGTGCAAAAGCAAAGCAAACAGGTGCATGAGCAGCCAGGATAGATTATTTTTACATGAGAGCGAAAGAAATCCATGTGAGAGCCAAATGAATTCTGTTCACAGGCACTGTGATTGATTAAGCTACTGTGTTCTTGACATTTGGCAGTAAAATAAAGTGATACCTATCAGCTACATCTTGGGCAGAGCCTCAGATAGAAAATTCATTTAGAGTCTGGTGCACGTTTTACCTCACTTAATAAAAAGCTGCAGACAAAGCCAAATTCTGATCCAGACCTAGATACATTGTGCTTATAGAAGTGCACAGTATTATGTGAATTTCCCTCTGGGATCAATAAAGTATGAAAAAAATTGAGAGTGCATTATTCTGATTATATCACAGTGATTTGCCAACAAAAATCTTTTTTTCATTTATTAATGGACAACACATCACATTTAACCATTTATAGGAACGTATAACGTTGTGGACTGTCCATGTGACAAGTTAGTTCCTGTTATTGCTTACTTTATTGAAGCTATAAACAGTCGCTGCCTCTCCAGTTTTTTTTTTTCTCTCTGTTGAAGTTAATAAGACAAAAAACGCAGCATGTCATGTTACAGACAAACCACAAGGCGTAAACCCCTCTGACCTAAAAATTCTCCTGTGGGAAAAAAAAAACTTAAACAAAGCATCCTTCCGTAAATATTACTTAAATGTCTCTTAACAGAAAACTTCACCATATCAACGATTACACCTTTTTCTTTGTTAAACAACATGCGCTTTGTTGTGCAAATTTGTTTATTATTATATTAGCTTAGATTATGTGGAGCAGCTGCCATACAATCCATGTGAAAGCTGCCACTATAGAAACGATAATGTATCAGAAAGAGTACGTTAATATAAACCTATCATTTATGTTATAGCCAGAACTACAGTCAAAACTACTGTTATTTATAAACTTACTTCACACTTTATAATTCAAGAATTCTTCCTCGCTGTGGTATAACTCATTTTTAAAAGCAGGTGGTTCAGTAAACAGTAAGTTTCAGTTCATTCCTAAGAAGTGTTAGACAGACTCACGCTATTTATTTAACTGAAGGTGAGTCTACCCCCTCTCTATTTTAAGGGATTGCCACCTTTAACTAATCATAGTCATTTCTTTCCTGAGGCAAGCAAGAGAGAGAGAGAGAGAGAGAGAGAGACAGAGAGCCAGAGTGAATGAACTGCTTTGAAAGAGAGTTCAATATTAGCATGAAACCTGTAGCGGAAGTATCAACATTTTCAGCCTAGTACCATGTAATTACATTCAAAACCATTTATAGCACAGCATTGTAGTGTCACTGAATCAAAGGGTGTTTCTATAACAGCAGTTCCATCTATAATTTAAATCACAGGGTTATATTAATACGCTTGTTCTAATACATTATCGTTTCTGTAGTAACAAATTATTCACAAGAACTTGTACTCTGGGTGTTAAGAAAACATTAAGAAAACATATTGTCATTTAACAGAGTAAAAGGTATAATTGTTGATACTGTGAAGCTTCCTGTTAGGAGATGTTTATGTAACATTTATGGAAGAAGTCTCCAGTGTGAGTGCTTTATATCAGTCAATAAGTTTTCCACCATGGGAGACTCCGGGACAGAGCACTTTCTGGTTGCTTGGTAACATGACAAGTTGCATTTTTTTTTGTGTTATTACCTTCAAGGGAAGAAAAAAACAGAGGCTGGTGAAGGAACAACTGGTTGTAGCTTTTAAAAAGTGATAACAGAAACTACCTTTAATCATGGATGTTCCATAACATTAATTGTAACTATAAATGGTTAAAAAAAACACAATATCTTTCATTAATAAATTAAGAATTGTAACTGCTGCTGAATCGCTGTGGTATAAGAGAAATAACACACTTCAGGACGTGCTGTTATTGGAAAATAATCAACTTCGGTGTGGTATCACACCACCCCAGCATGTACTATTTTCCTTTAACAGCATGGTCTGTCGTATGTTACGTTATGTAACACGTGAACACCAATTTGTCAAAAAGAAAACAGGAAATGGTGTGTAAAGCATGTGACCACAATCACAGTAAAGCCACTTACAAAACATACAGATAAATGCAGGCAGTAGGGATGTGTGTGTGTGTGTGTGTGTGTGTGTTCTTTGTTACACATATCCTCTAGGCACCCAACCTAAATACAGCTTATTACTCTATCTACTCCGCCTATAGACTCCTCGTTGTGCTCCTCATTGATATGTTTTGTGTGGGAGGATGCTCATATCAAGTGTGTATGTACTGACTGTGAATCTTTCTTTGAGATTTGTGTCTATTTATGAATATTGATTGACCTTTGTGAATGTTCACATAGCTCCCAGTCACATCAATGGGATTTGACAGAACGGCACCAACATGTGAGGCACAGCACCTCTTTATCCTATCACACGATGACGCCTATTTCCAATTAAGAGCCGACGGGTACCGCACCGCTGTTATGACTGTCATGAAAGACATTTTTCAAAATGCCCTTCTGTGATGCCTAAAAGGCCTCTTGAGAAAAGCAGGTAGCATAAGCCTCTCCAGTAGCAGATCATTGATTAAAAAGGCCGATGAACTTCCACCTGCACTGCGGGAAAAAACGAAACGATCCAGGCTCTCCCTACTTTACTAAAGGCATCCGTCTCTTTTCATTCATTCCTTTACTTGTCAGGTCCCTTTTCTTTCATGGAATGTCAACTGTTTTCTCTAAAGTAGAGTCAGGCTAAGGGGGACAATGATTCATTAGAGGATGAGAATGATTCTTCTCAGCTGACTGCTGTGCTGTAAATTATTTCATCACACAAAATGAATTTTAATAGTAAGTCCATTGCAGTGTAACAATATTAGGAGGAAAATGAGAAAAAAGGTTTGAAAAAAAAAGGTCTTACTTAATGAAAAAGTTATTTAACAAAAAGCTGTGAAAAACAAAGTAATGAAAAGTGAATGAGAAAGAGAAAGAGAGTGACTAGAGTCAATTACTGCACACATCTACTGGCTTCTGTCAGCATTGATTTGTTCAGGCCTAAGATCTTTGCCTTAACCAGCTGGCCTAATTCCACTACTCCTGACCTTCTAATTAGATTGCTAGTGCTGCTTCAATCCAGTGTCATGCTCCTTCTTTGTTTACATTTATCCCTGATGCTGCAATGAGTGAGAGAGGGAAGGTAAGAACAGGGAACAGGCAAGGCATGAAAATTAGGCTTTCTCTCGGCAAGTTGAAGCCACTTAATATGGTGGTGCTCAGAACAAGCTAATCATAACAGTGTCACACAAGCTTGTGTGGCAAATGGGGCTGACAAAACAACTCAGGAGAATCTCACCTGATGAAGCTGAAGAGTCGTTTTCATAGTCGACTGTAGCTTTGTTTGTGTAATCTCCACTTGTGCTTAGTGTGGTAGGAGGTGGCTGGGTCTCTGGTTCAGTCTCTGCCTGCTGGGACATTTCCTTCACATATGGTGTGGTCAGTTGTACAGTGTTATGCATAGTCTCAAGTCTTACACTGGTCACTGTGGTAGACACATGTGTCTGGGGTTCTTGAGTTTCATCTTGAACCACTGGCAACCAAGTAACTGATATTGCAGGATCCGTACTGGACACAGTATCTCCAGCAGTGGTTGCGTCTGTAGTTTGAATCTGACTGTTAAATGTTGTCACGGTGTTGCTGCTTGGTGTTTGGTCAGTAACACTTGAAGCTTTTGCGGTGAGTTCTGAAGTAGTGGCCACATAAGCGGTCAGGATTTCAGACGCATTGGGTGCGTGTGTGCTCAGGTTCTTCTCAACCAAAGGCACTTTAATCATTTTAAATGGAGTGTTCCCAGATTTTTCTGTAGGATGATGCATGTAGAGAATCTCCCCCCGGGCCTCCTCAGGATGCATGGTGTCTTTGGAGACACTGGTACTGTGAGAGGGTTGTCTAGTTGGTAGATCTAGGAGCTCCCATTGCACTGTTGTTTGTAAGAGAACATCCTGTTCTTCAGAGGCCTTCAGAGTACCCTGTTTTGTCTGACTGTTGCTGATAAATAAATCAATTCCTCCACTCCCGTCAGTATCGTTCTCCTCTTCTGAAATCCCTCTTTGTGGAGAGGACTGCGATGTAGACACCTTTGGCAGTGAGTAACTCTCTTCAATATGATCCTTGCCTTCCCCAGAATAGTTCTCATGGTTGTCCCCGATGACCGGAATTGTCATGATCTCTATTGCCTCTCGTTTGGTCTCCACAGTTCCACTGGTCTGGGTTGTAAGGATCCCATTACTACTTGGGGTAGTGTATCCTCTCAGTGACTGAAGCGCCCATTCCTGCTGGCTGCCCAGCACTGGCATGGAGTCAAAACTGCTCCTGGAACCCAAGGGACTCACTGCAGTTGTGGGATTCATCATCTCCATCCGTCCTGATGCAATTAGTCCTGCAGGAATGACACCATACTGCAATTAACATTGTTAGGGGGAGGAGATTGCTTTAAATGCATGTTTAATTAGCAAGCTAAACATGCTGCACCACCAAAACTGGAGCTATTAACTTTAATGTATGCAGCCTTGCACACTACACTCATTATCTATCCATCAGACCCCATCAGATATCCTGTCATTTATACAGCACATACTTTGGGATCTCATGGTATGCATTAACAAGTCATAGGCATAATTCAAAAGGCTTGCTTGTCATTTAAATGGCACTATTTGCACCAACTTAATTTTTGCCACAATTATACAGCATGCAATATATTTTAACAATTTCCTTTACTTTATACCTTAATCAAGAGCTTGCATAATTTATACTCAAACACACAATAAAGTACTTTTGTTTCTAGGTTTCGTTTCTGGATACATAGCAAATTCTACATTAATATAGCAAGTACATTAATATCTCGCTAAATGGCATAATCTTTCAGGAGTCGGTGTGCGTCCACTGTTATATCACACTCTGTGTGTGTGTTTAACTGTGTGACAGCCTTAAAAAGTAATGATGCTATACCAGAACCTTATCATTACAGTATTTTTTTCAACAAGACAGCATAAAGTAATCCTTCATTACCAAACATTAAATAAATATGAAGAAATGTGTACAACCAGTATCTTTTTCTTTTTCAGAGTCGATAAAACAGGATTTAATGTTACAGCAGCTGGCTGCTAACAAACCATAAGTCATCTAGTACCATGCTGTGCTATGATTTGTGCCATTTTTACTGTCTCCACTGTGTTTTATCCTCACCTAAAACATTGTTTCAGGTTTAAAAAAAATGCATGGTTCGTATAATAGGCCCATCATTTACTACAAATTAAGACTGCCTGGATTTGGCACGCGGGTAACATGAGCTGTCCTGTGGGCAACATGCCGTTGGAAACACCTCATTAAGAGATATTCGCAGACCACATATTCTGTGATCATGATGAAATATTTAATCAATAATGAATTATTCAGTGTTCTGCAGTTACAGCGTCACTTAATTGTGGGGCAATTTACATAGTCAAGTAGCTGTATAATTAATGACTTGAATAATTAATTAACAACTTCAATCATATATCTGAAGGGAGATTATACATTCATCTGACTTCTAAAGGAGTCACATGATCAATTTGCATTTATCAGTGAGAAGAGAATGGAAGAAGGCAACACATGAAGTAATGACATAAATAATTACCCTTATTGTTTCAAACATATGTTCAAGTACATGCTCACTGGAGCACTGGAGGCAGAGAAAGCCAACATGAACAATACATGTGTACTGAACAACTTTTATCTTCTTTTTTCTGAAACTCTGTAAAGAAAAACCATCTAAATTCACAAAATTTCACCTTTTACTATCTTTCAAAGGAACATTTTTGTGAGAATTACATTGCAAATCATTCATTTAACAATTAGAACTTGAATTTATAATAATTTTATAGTATTTCTTTGTATTTTTTAATCATTTAGAATAAAAAAAAACTTGCATATGGACATATATATCACATATATATATCACATAAATGATGACATTAGGCTTTTAAACATCATCTTAAATGCCTTCAGAATTATATAAAAAAGTGCATAAAAAATAAAAAAAAAAGCACCAGGCCTCACATGAGGATAGTCTTATGACTTTGGGACTTGTTTTGGACTGGCAAGAAAATTTCTACAACACTGGTTGATGTTTCTTTCTGATATTACTATGTTTAAAATTATTTTTCTTTTCTCTATCTACGCTAATTAGTTCAGTACCACTGTCTAGCATTTTTGCTGGGGATTAAGTGCTAGTTCATTGAGTTAGCTTGTTGGTTAGCTAGGGTCATGGTTTCCCCCTTCGTGTCACCATTCCCACTGTGCCAAACAGTATGTGATCATGGTTTCTGCTCTAGCCCTGCATCCACTCCTGTTCTGCCATTGATTTGTTGGCTGACTGTTTTCACCTGTTCTGTGTTTAGTTCTGATTTGTATCTCTGTTTATATCTTCTGTGTGTCATTGCCTTACTACACACTTTTGTTGTCAAGTCAAAGCTAATGACAACTGTTGTAATTCTGGACGCGTGGTTTCCGTAGATTTTTTTGTGTCATGGATGATCCTTGATTTGCCTTGATTATGCACTTGTGTCCTGCTTCTCACTGCATGACACAACCTGATTAAATTCATCAGTCACTAATAATTCTTCTCGTGTTGACTAAGTGTGAGTTATAAGTCAAATCTGATTTATCAGAATAAAGGTGTTGCTTTCATTATTTCCACAGAACAATCCCCTCTTGAGTGCCCAACGTATATGGCCACGGTTGATAGTCCGTGTCAGTGTCAGGATGCTTACCTTGTTCTACTGTCTGAGCTGTCTCCATCTGAGCCAACTGGCACACTATAGTCCTCTTTCTCACATTAATAAATGATTTAGTTCATTTGTTCCTGGTGACTACATGATCCAGTTTAGGGGCGCACATGTTGGAAAAGTTTAACAAATGTATTACTTGAAAATACATATCAGTGTCAGTATGTATAATTAATATTAGGCTTTGCTTATTCCTTATGTTGTCAGTTGTAATGAACATAGACAAATGGACTATCTGTCAGACTATCTGTATGCTTCTTCCAGTCAATGTGCTGGAATGTTTTCAGTTACCTCAGTAAATATGAGTGAGGTAGATCTATAGAGTCTGGTTCATGAGGTGTTATTTTCTATCATTATACTTTTATATAATATTCTGTTTCAGTTGCTTTGGGCCCCTTGTTTTAAAATGTAAAATAAGGACAGAAAGACCTAAACACACATGGAAGCTAAAAACACGGCTATTTGCTATTGTTAGTTGCTTATGATGAATAAAAAATAATTTAAACTAATTCAACAGATGCATTTTTCACATTAATCTTGACAAGGGAACGAAAGTCAATTTTTTCGACTCTCCACAATCATTACATTAATAGAGTTTAGTTTTTTATACCTGTTAGGCTTATCTTCTTTGTCTTTGGTTTTGTTGGATGTTCTTGTTGGTTACTTGTTGGTCCAGTTTCTACAATAACTTGTGGACTTCCTGTTTGACCTTATGACATTTTCAAACACATCTGTACTTAGCCAATTGCACATTTTCACTATGTTTGTGTTAGATTATCATTTTACAATATACTATTACTAGCCCACGTACACAGTGCTGGAACACTGTAATTTTTAAGTACTTTTTAGAAGTCCATGCACGTAGTACTAGTACCCTTTAAACAGTACTTCAGTATTTTCAAAAAGTCAATTTCTGCCTACCTCATTTATAGCATATTTGTGGCTACAACAGACAATCATTTTGAAATTAAAAATGGGATTATATAGAGTCTTCCTCTAAAAAGCATTATCTCTTATTCTAATAATCTTCTGTTCTTTAGACCTTTTTATTTAGACCCAAAGACAGACTTGGTAACATGCAGCTCAGTCTCAGTGAATGAAGTTTAAATTCTCCACAGCCTCTATGCAATCAAATGCAAAACAAGACGAAAGACGAAAGTCAAGCCCAGTGAAGGATGAAATAGCCACCAAAGCCCAATTCGCTTAAATGGCCCCTGCCTGAGAGAAAGCAAAACTGAAGCAGCTCTCCCTGCAAACATCGTTTCAGAGTATTTCTGGCACTTCTTCTCTCAGTGTATATGTATGTGTGTGTGTTTATACACTCACACACAAATATAAAGACACACTGCAGACACTCTAATTTGAAGAGAGTGCTCTGGCTGAACTGATGGCTTGGCTATGGTGCATTAATTAGATTCGGGTGTAAATAATTCATGCTGACTAAAGCTAAATTCTTACCCAGAATTAAATTTTAATGTTCCCCATAGAATATGGCTTGCAGGAGAATGATAGCTGTATTGATGCTGCTTCAAGTGGGAACACTGTCCCAAAATATTGTACCAATCACAGCTTAATGCTGAAAGCATTAATGTGCCATTAGTTTTCACGATACAAGATGATATGCCACTTTGGAGGACTATAACAGAAAAAAGGGAACGCAGTAAATCTCAGTAATGTGACTTCTACAACCCCACACCCTTCCTCTTCTCTCCCCCTCTTCTCTGAGAATAAACTATGTCTGAGGAGTAACTTCTACACTCAGTGGACAGTCTCCCTGGATCATGTGCAGTTTATGGATGCTACACATCCCTAATTTTACCATTTTATACTTATTTCTAAGGGTATGACCACTTGAGCCCCAAACACCTCAGACAGAAATGCATTTTTTAAAGATGCCTTTTGTGAAAATTTGCAATTGAATACACACTGAAGAACACAGCTGACTGCCAGCCTGAACAATCTGTGTCTATGTATAACTGTCCATGCTACGTCTGTATTTGTTGTCAAAAATAACCCCAGAAGACTATGCCTATGCCCAAGTTTGCAAATATAGTGCACTACCTACCAGTATCAGCTACTGTTTCACACCATTTAGACTCTGTTTAAAAAGTCTGCTTGGAATTTAAATGGGCTGCTTTGCCATGTGCAAAAAATATAACCACAGCAGATGAGAAAAGCTAAGCAGATGAGCAGAAGTTGTGAAATGTGGAGCAGAAGTTGAAAAATGAGATATGCTGTGTGTGCGTGCTCTCTTGAGAGTATCATTTGTTTGCTTTGCTCAATTCCATTTCTTTTCTGCACTGGTTCGCTTGGCTGAACAACCTAAAAAAAGGAATCCGGGAAGACCCAGTATCAGGGAAAGTTGCATACTACTAAATGTTGTACATGTATCAGTACCTATAATGGCATACTATTTTGACCTACTATTAGTGCGGGAAAGTTTGTATTTAAAAGGTCTACTTGGTACTAAAATGGTTTGTCTGGACATTTTGTTGCAAAAACTTAGCAAGCTCCAGCAGGTGAGAAGAAAGTAAGAAATTCTCAGGGCTCCCAAGTGGCACAACAAAAAAGCGATCACCCTATCTTCTGGAGACTGCAAGTTCGAATCGATGATGCCACAGCCATCTGTGAACAGGAGTCCAAGAGCAAAAATTGGTGGTGCTTTCTGGGTGGAAAGAATGACATATTCTCTCTTCCCATCATGGCGACACTAATCAATCATGGGTGTATGCATGTATGTGGAAGAGGGCGGATAGTGCTTTCCTCTAAGTGTGTTACGCTGCCCTGTGACACAGCAGTTTGAAAAGACAGAGGGAGAAAATGTTAGCCGGTGTAAATGACTTGCGCTGGCTGGTGGGTGGGAATTAGCCAAGACCAAAGTAGGGAGAAAATGGGTGAAAAATTAAGAATTCCAAATTTAGAAATTTTAAAATTCTGTACAATAACAGGACTACACCAGGCCAAATATAATAGCACAACATACTCTGACCTTGCAGCAAATAAACCATAGAGTATTCTTACCTCTGTATACTGTTGTTTGTGAAACTGAAGGTTCTGTTTGGAATTTTTTGGGATTCTCCAGCTCATTTACTGGTACCGGCAGAACCACCTCTTTCTCCTGCTCTAAAAGTTCTTCCTCTGAATATGGTGTGGAGGGTTTAGTTGAAGGCTCCACACTCTCAGGCTCCAGGATAGCATTATCAATACTTCCTTTAGTCCCTCTAAGCTCACCCTCTGGCTTCACCCTGGCTGCCTGGACTTCCTCTGAAGTTTCGTTCAACAGACTTGACACTGTTGAAGGGGCCTCTGTCTCTGCATTGCCTTTCCAGTATTTCCAGGGCCTCATGATGGAGTCAACAAAGTTAAAGAGCATGCTGTTGCTGGTTTGAGCCTGTGTGGATGAGGATGGCGTGGTCAATGAGGGCTCAAGGGACAATCTGGGGTCCTCAGTCACTTCTCTTGCATCAAGTTCCTCTCTTGCTGAACCCCCATGGAGCTCCAGAACAGGAGGAGATTGATCTTTGGACACATGTATTTCCCGGCTCGCTGGCCTCTCTCTAGGCCTGAGATGGATTATCACATGCTCTCCTGATATCTCAGAGGACTCGTTGTCTGCAATGGAATTAAACTCTTCCTTATCCAGGTCTACCAGTCCAGTCCAGGTGGAAGGGTGAGGAAAGCCTCCATTTTGTTGGAGTTGTTCGAAGTCATCTGTGGAGTTTGAGCTTGAAGTCTGTGAAGTCTGCACAAGTGCCTTTGCTTCTGGCTGTCTGTCTGTAACACAGAAAGAGAAATGAGAGGTAATCACCACTGTCTTTGCTGGTTTTTCATCGCTTGAAAAAAAAAAAACATTATCAACGTAATGTGCATGTCACATTTGATAATTGGTCTCTTGGTAGTGCTGAAATTAGTAATATACAGTAATATAGTATTTTAATAAAGTGCATATGGTGTGAGAGAATTCTATATGATCTCTCCAAGGGGTAAAATAATCAGAAAGGACTGCAGATGACTCCGGCTTCTCTGCCATACATACATAAATTCATGAATTCACTGACAGTGAACAAGTCGCTCATCAATCTAGCAGCATACCTCTGTAGCAGTAGGCATCGAAGAGGCTGGAGGTGTCAGGGAAGCCAGTGCGGTTGGGGTTATGGTAGAGAGTGCGTACCCCTGGCTCATCGCCTCCGCAGTTGCGCCGTGGCTGATTGATGGGGTAGCGCACGCTACCGTCAGCCAGCCAGCCTGGGTCACAGCGGTCCAGTCCAGCCTGCCAGGCCAGGTAAAGCTGCCCCACTGTGGCCAGCTGAGCTCCCAATGTGTGACAGTGAATGGAAGCTGTGGCCAGACTCAACTTATCTGGCATGCTGGCATGGAACACTTCACCTGAAACAGAGAGGAGAGGGACAGCAAAGAGTCACCATGAGTAATAAAGAAAAAGAGAAGAAGGGATTGATTGGACATCATCATAGAAACAGAATATTGTCCTTAAGGTGAAATTTGAGCCCCAGTATTTTACCAGCAGAGTAGTATGCTCATAAAAACTTTTTAAACCATTACATAATTTCCAAGAGAGACAAATTTTGCTTCTTGGTTTTCAAGTAAAACAACTGATATGATATTTTTTAGACACAAATTAGCATTCTCTATCTTGATAAACATGTTCTCAATCTCAATGATAAATGACCAACAAAAAAATTCTCTTTAAGGAGAAGTAATATGAGTTAAATATAGGTTTTAATATTATTTCAAGAGATATATGAATTCAGTACTTGGTGAAGACACACTACATTTTTAAATATTTTGACACAATTAAATTGTACAGATTATTCTCTTGAATGAAGTTAAAAAGTTGGAGAGGCTTTTGCCAGACCATGAACTCAATGTATCAAGTGAACACTGAACACTAAGACTAAACTGCAGTATTATATTCTATTCATCTTAAAAATATGTGGTAAGTATTTTCTGGTGGAAATAATCCCCAGATTATACATTAACCAGTCTGTGCACCTGTGAGTAGGGCAATCTTGTTCAAATGTACCCAATCAGGCATGAACAATGAAGCAGAGCAGAAAAGATGGTGACCTACTTTGACACACAGCACAAGCAGCTGGGACAGAAGCAGGTGCATGGAATGTGCGTGTCTGGGTCATGACTCAGATTTGTTCCTCAGAGAAGAGACTTAAAGAAAAGGTTTAACAAGGACTGTGCATGACTAAACTACACATGGTGACCCATCATACCTTTCAGGCTCTCAGCAAAGCAGTACACATCAAACAGCTCATCAGTGGCACGATTGCCATAGTTTCTCACACCAGGTGAGTCTTCCCGGTCGCCATAGCAGCCAGGCCGTGGAGATTGGATGGGATACCTGTGGAGAGGACCAAATAAAATAAAAAAAAAACCCTTCCAATTGGAGGAAACATCAAGAGACTGTCAGATACACACACACACATACTTAAGGAAAGACAGAAATATCCTTTACATTCAGTTCCAATTGGACACACTGATTCAAATGAGACTGAGGCTAAAATTTGATTAAAAGATATTACCCAGGTTTTGGAAAAAAGCACTTGAAAGGAGCTCATGCATTTTCCCAGCTATTGCAGCCCATTAAACCCACATATATATAAACCCATCCATTAAACCCACATATTTATTTCAGTTACAATATCTCTGACATAGCTACACAGTTGCTTAATTACCTGAATATCTGGGTAATTACTGTCAAAGATATTTATGAGATGGCCGCATTAGAAATGTTACTGTCTTGATTTGGCTATTTGAAAGCTGTTCATCTCAACTCAAATAAGCATCATGCTGATATGGCTGTAAACAACTAGTGAAAACTGGTGATAGTGAAGTATATACAACTGATATGTAAGAACACAGCGAGGATGATAAATAATCCAAGAAAATACTTTGCTTAGGCAGCAAATGTAAGAGTACATGCTTACTAGCAAATAGCAGTAAGATCAGCTATATCCTAGACCTGTAAGCTAAATGCAGTGTAATATTTACAAAGAATATTTGCAACAGAAATCACTGACACTGAACAGAAGTGGAGCCAGTGTAATAATCTCTTAACCTCACCTTACAGTCTGGTCAGAGAGCCAGCCTGCATCACAGTTGTCATATCCATCATCAAAAGTAGCCTGCAGCTGCCCAGGCGTGGCAATCACCGCAGAGTTTTCCACACATGCCTGCTTAGCATCAGGGAATGACAAGGCATAGCGGTCATGAGGGGCTCGGTAGTGGAAGACCACACCTGCGAAAGTCATACATTGGGAAGAAAGAAATATAAGATGATGAATTAATATTTTAACACTAGCAGACAGGGATATACACTCCATAAAATGTTCACACGTGTTTATAAATTAAATAAACAACTGTACAGCATGTCTCAGAGTGTACGCCAACCTGCAGACATTAAACAAAGAGTGTGACTGAGAGAAGAAACAAAAAGTGTGAAGTATGAAGCGTGAGCCAGGCCTCCTGTTGACTACACTCTGACCTGGTGGTGTATGGGCTTCCACTCTGCTGTGTAGAGAAATAAGACTTGTGATTGTTTTTCGAAGTATCCATCTGCTATTCCCATCCTGTATCAGTCAGATACATTACCAATCCCCCACTCTTCCTGACCTTTGTAGAAATCACCTCTCCTAGTAAATCCCACCTCCATTCCCAGGAGAACATACAAACAAAGACAGGGATGAGTACAAGAAGGCGAGGTCTGCATTCTTTTAAATGGTAGTTTCATCTTCAGGAGCTCAAAATAACGAAATGAGGGAACTGTCTAGGCTGCAGTGGGGTGGGGTGAGGTTGGGGAGTAAAGGCAGTGCTATTTCTGGGGGAATGCTTGAGGCATTGCCTAAAAAAAAAGACCTCTATTCCGCAGAGGGGTAGATGCCTCAACATACTTTCCCTTTGCTCTCTATGTCAGTTTTCAATGATAGACTACTTCAAAGACACATGGGATGGAAGCAACTCTTTTATTTTATTCCTACTTTTTCCAGAAAGTATTTCTGTTTCTGAATCAGGCTCAAAAACGTTATTCATTAACATGATAAATATTGAGGGATATTATCTTACATATAAAGGGGTGTGTAGTTGCAAGAGACAGCACAATCTTTTTCTGCTTACCCTTTCAAGTCACAACGTTAGCAGCAAGAGTGTGGGTGGAAATCGAACGCATAGTACTGTTGACTGTCCTAATTAACTCACACAACAGTTGAGCTATAGAAGACTGATAACTGATAAGTAAAACCAGAATACCACTGTTCTGTTCGTTTTATTTTAGTTGAAGCAGTTAGCAATTGCATTAAATTTTACATGTAACTGCTGTAATCATTCTGGAATCACATGTTAAAGGCTGACAGCAACGATTACTGGCTAACCTGTTACTGCTGAAATACATCTGACCAACATAAACCTAAGAAAATGGTATAAAAGAAGTATAAACATTGGCCCAAATTACTACAATACAGATATTGCCTAGTGATATTGATTTTTGTTAATTATTATGTTGGGCTGCTTTTGTGTTCTTTGACTTGTAATTAAGACTAAGCTCTCAGGATTAGAGACAGGGGGATAACGCCTTTCTTTCTACAGAAGCGGCTTTATGTTTTGTTAATCGATTCCCCGAATGGGTGATCTCTTGAGCTCCTGAGCATCTTAAAATTCATTGAGGTTTGTACTGTTTAGCTTTTCAGTGCTGAATCTCTAATACCTTGGTGCAGGCTGGGTTACTTTATCCATGTGGTCTCTATGATTAAGTCAAAAGCCATCTCATCTAAAGGCTCTCCTAAATATAGGTTTTGGAACAGATCAAGCTACTTGTACAGGAACGACCTGCTTTGTGAATTATGTACCGTGTAAAAATATTCTGGAATGATAGATGACATACAGCACATTGCTGGAAATTGCTCTGCAACCACAGATATGAGGGAAAACAAACCCTCCATGTTGTGCATGGTAATATAAATACAGTAATTTTAAAGATGGAATAATAACTAGTAGTCACAGAAACAACTGTGAGTTTATTACACCCTGAGGTGTAATAAATGTTATTAAGCACGAGAACATGCCTAATAACAGTTAATTGTGATGCTGGTAGGCGAAAACCCAGCCTGTGTTTACAGTAAGGTGAAAACCTGAAAACGTAGGTCAGAGATAGACAGTACGGTAGAGTACAGATGGCGATAACTGACCTGAAGTCACCCTGTGGCAGAAGGCTCACATCACTTCATGGACAAGGACAGACACACACATTAGCATGCTGCGGCAGTAACTCACCTGTGACCTGGAGAGGCACTGTGTCTTGCTCGTCGTTAAGGCCCACCACCACCTCGCAGCGGTACATGCCCGAGTCGCTGGATCTCAGGCCTGTCAGTTCCAGGCTGGCATTGTAGCGGTTCTCCGTGTAGCCGGGCAGAGTGACGCGGCCCTGGAAGGCTTTCTTCACCTTCACCACGTTGCCTTTAGCCACCAATACAGACTGCTCCCTCTGTAGCCCGTCAAGCCCATGGTGGCCCCAGATTTTGGTCCACTTAATGCGAGGAGCATCATGAGATTCATGAGATGGGCTGGGACGTAGAGTAAAGACGCAAGGCAGCACAGCAGTGCCTGACAGAGGTACCTGTACTACCTGGTGAGTCACCTTCCGCATGTTCACTACAGTTTCACCCCATATCATATCTAAGGAGGAAAGAGAAAAGCCAGACTGTAAGATATCATTTTTTTCAGGTTACAATGAGTATGGTCTCATGTAACACACAAAATCCACAGTACAAAAACATGTAAAGTCTGGTATATCAGGTACCAACCAACTAACATCAGAACAACACCAAGTATAAATGGAATTAGGTTTATACTCTGTTAAGCAAAGCGCAAAACTCATGAGAATATGCTCACACAGGCCTACAGCTGTCGCACATCTGCTGCAAGATGACACTAGAAAGTTTTCTTTATAAGACAGATGACAGACTACAAACTGTCTTTCAAAACCTGCTACAGGTACATAGGTTTTCATCCCTTCATTAAATCCACAAACAGCAACAGCTAGTGTAGGCGTCTGAACAACTCATAATGCATAATAGGCATTGCAATAGATTATAGGTCATTGACTCAAAAAGGCAGGAGGGACATGAACAAGCTTGTGTGGCCTATGAAAGATATACAAAGCTGATTTTCTGAGCTCAGTGAATGAATAATGTATTTTTCCTTGCTAGTACTGGCTGCAGTATACATTCATTGAAGTGAGGCCCAGGTGAGAATAGAACCAAACGGCATTAACAAAGATTTTTTCTGAAGAAAATAAATTTCTCAAATGACATACTTTCCCCCTTACTTTCCAAATGTACATATCATACTGTATGTTTCTTATATTACACACTATATTACACTTTTTCATATGTTACACTGTATGGTACAGAATCACAGATTTTTTTTAAAGAAAGTTTTAAAGAATGAAGATGGCGGGTGAAACACAGTGATGTGCTAGGCTAGTCAGCTCAGCATTACACTTAATCCATAGTTAATTTTACTAACAATGTATTATCTGTAAGGTCTGGAAGTAAAGGCTCATCTACTTTACAAGTCTGCCATTCTTTTCCTCATTTTAGCCAAGAAAAGCCTTTGTTATTAGTCTGGTAACATAATATGAGGGAAGAATTCATGAGGTGTTCATTAGTTGGGGCATTGACAGAATCACTGTGCCTCAGGCCATCACAGAATCGGATCTCGTTTCCAGTTGCACTTAAAAGAATCCCTATTACATACAATTTCCATTAGAGCCTATCACAGATTACGGCTGAAGTCAGAGACACATTGGATATGGCATCCGCAACAATTCATTATATCACATAAACAGGGCCGGGGTAGAAAAGAAGCTCTGAAGCCATTTTCCCCCTTTCTCACATAAGAAGAGTGGAAATGTAATTTTCAGGCAGATGGAGTAGGTGAATGATGCCCTGTATGAAAAGAGGGAAAACTGAAATGGGATGAAATCCTGGATGGATTTGTATTTCCGGTTTACACCTTCACAGCATATATGCACTTTAATTTTAAGTAAAAACGTTGGTTTTAATCACACCCTGGAAGAATGGCATGTCTCAAGGTTGTTTCTTAGTCAAGCTTGTTCCTTTTTAAGTTGCACTATATCAATGCTGGTGTAGTAACATTTCATCTCCACTGAATTCAATGTCACTTTTCACTTTTGCTACATCTACTATACACAAAACAACAGCCTAAAAGAAAGTAAAAACTAAAGACAACATTAATTGAAGCCTACCTATTAAAACATTGGCTAACTGTACTTGTTGCTGGGGATCACTTGTGCCATTAAGTACGTATCTTTAAACATTTCCTTGAATTTCTACAACTCCATTATATGCTCTAAAATCAACCTAAAAGACAACACATTTGACCTCCCCCATTAGTATCAGAACTACTGAATTTCTCACCACCAACTAAAGTCTTATCCAAAATATATAAAATAATATCCAAATCTAATCCTCAATTACCATACCATGTAATAAATTGGGAAGATGACTTAGCAGTCGCACCCAGAGAAGAGATTAGGCCACAAATATTACAGAATATGTACCTCATAGCTAATAACACTAGTATGCACCTGATACAACACAAAATAATCCATAGAACTCACTATGCAGGTCGTAGCATGTATAGAATGGGCTACGGGGAAACCGACATCTGCACGCAGTTCACACAAAATACACCAGAAGGCTACATACATCCCATATGGGACTGCACACCAGTTAAGCACTTCTGGAAACAAATACCTCATTTTCTGAATAGCTCCATCCCATATAATAATCCCAATAATCGACTACATGACAATGGAAAAACTTTCTGTCTCAATCAAAAATACAACTACCAAATTTCATTCCATTTGGACACTGCTGTTCACCCATCTACACCAGGAAATCACTTTGCAATAGCAAACAATACAGATAAACCACATAATCAAAGCCATACCACACAACTCAAACATAATGCTCACACACACGCAACTAAATTACACACACATACACGCAACATTCACAGAAACCGAAGTTGGTGTTATATATTAATTAACTCAACCAACATTCTAACTACTACTCTTTGTACCACCTTCCCATACCCGCTCCCACATGCCCCAGCCCACCATCCTGATAAGTGCATTGTCCATATTGCATCTACTGTCTTGTCCTGTCTTGCATTGTCTGTTGTTCTGTCTCATCAACTGTCCTGTCTTTTACGTCCTACACCCACCATTTACCCATACTAACCTTTAAATACTAAGTACAACACATCTGTAAATATGAATGAAGTAAAATAAATAAAGTATTACCACTTTTGGTAGGTACTAACCATTGCATACCGGGAACGCCCCACAAGACCTGCTGTTTAGGAGATGCACTGACCCAAGTCTTTTAGCCATCACAATTTGGCCCTTGCCAAATTCGCTCAGATCCTTACACCTGCCCATTTTTCCTGCTTCCAACACATCAACTTTGAGAACTGACTGTTCACTTGCTGCCTGTGTGAGAGGAAAAGTACAGTTGATTGTCCATGGCTACCCCAAGGTTCCTGACGTGGGAATGAATCACCTGGGATGAACAGCACTTCAGTTTTGCTGGGATTAAGTTTCAACTGATGAGCTGCTACAGTAACACATGCCTCAGCATTCAGTTATTGCTGCATTGAAACAAAACACCACAACACATCCAAGCTATTCATTCCTTGAGACTAACTGAGAATGCTGAAGACTGAAGAGATAACTGTCAACTTCAGGAGGACCCAAGTGGAACACTCACCACTGCACATCAATGGAACAACTGTGGAGAGAGTCAAAAGCTCCAGGTTTCTTGGTGTTTCCAGACAGACCTCTCCTGGATTGTCGATACCACCTGCCTAGCCATGAAGGCCCAGGAGCGCCTCCGATTCCTACAGAGGAAAGAGCCAAACTCCCCCCTCCCATTCTCACCTCCTTCTACTGCAGGATGATAGAGAGCGTCCTGACCAGCTGTCTCACAGTGTGGTACGGGAACTGCACAGTCTCCGACCACAAGACCCTTCAGCAAATTGTGAGGACAGCTGCAAAGATCATCAGATTCTCTACCCACCAGCAACACCTCATTCAAGAACCGCTGCATCCTCAAAGCCACCAGTATTGCAGAGGACCCCTCTCATGCACTCTTCACCCTCCTGCCATCTGGCAGAAGGTACAAGAGCATCCATGCCACCACCAGCAGACTCTGCAACACTTTCTTCCCTGAGGCAGTCAGATTACTCAACACCCTGCTGCCTCCCAATGCTCACCTGGGCTAGTCAAACACCTAACCCAGTATGATTCAGTACCACTGCACACTTTTCAAAGCTGCATCAGACACTTTTATATTATGGAACTCGTTTTTGTTGCCAATATTGCCTCTACACTTGTGCTGCTACATCACACAATCGTTTACAGTTTACAGCCCATGTTCTGTGTATTTATTGTCCTGTGTATTTATTGTCCTGTTCTGTGTATTTATTGTCTTGTGGTCATGTGACACTGTTGTGTATTTGCACTTTATGTAGTCTTGCTTACTGTTCTGTGTTGCACCATGGTCCTGAAGGTCATTTCGTTTCAATGTATACAAGTTATATAGAGGAATGACAATAAAAACTTACTTGACTTGACTCGATGTGACCTACTGTATATAGTTCTTACAAATATACATCTCACCCTGAACTGCTGGAGTATAAGCCTGAGAATCTCCTTTCTCTGAGTGCTGAACACTCATATACTATACATTCCTGCAGTTGGTACAGAACTGGCATTTTGTGTGAGGAGTGTAATAACAGCAGCACAGCAACGTTCTTGGTAAAATACAGACATTTATGGGTTAATAAAAGCATGATCCTGACCCCTTATAGTAGTAATCACCAACAATTTAAAGACCTTTATGCAGTCGAATGACAGCTAAAACTGTCTACAAAAGTTACAGACTGTGCACATCTTATGCACACTAAATTAGTACCCCAGAGGTAAATGTGATTCTATAATGGCATCTGTGATGACATTTCACTAAGGCTTGACAGATAATGTGTTTTCAACCACACAGCACTCCATGGGGATAATGGCACAGCTCATCTTGGGAGAGATGATGGCTGCCCACTCCTCTAAGAGCAGCTGAAGCATCACACTCATCTCCTGTGTTTAAGGAAAGCAATGTGATATACAGTCACTGCAAAAGCTTGGATTCTAACAAAGGGACAGAGCCTAAAATCATATTTTAGTGTTTCATCTGACTAGATTTTTCAAGGTGCTATATAACAACTGAATTGTCAAATAAAAAATATATTGCATTGTTAAGAAATAAGGAAAAACTTATGATAATGTACACAAATATAACTACTTTTTAACCGATCTAGGATGATCGCAATCCATCCAGTGAATTCACTACCTAGTTTTGCTGAAGCGCTTAGCCCCTGGCCTGATTACACTTAATTTCTATATTAGCATACAAATCTAAAATTATGTAAAAATGAAAGAATGATTAGGCATACTCAGGAATCTGTTCAAGTTCAATGTGATAAGTATTTCCCGGTGGCAAAGTGACATTTTGTCTTGCAGATGTGTGTTTGAGCGTGATGCTCTGGGGAAAGAGATACTCACACACACACACACACACACACACACATGATCCTCCTCACTATTGCTCTCCTCCCCCCAGGTATAACCGCGTTTACAACACACCTCTCCGCAGAATGTCGCACCTGCGTTCCAGGATGCACCCTGAAGCCAAACGAAAGTAGCCACATCTACTTTCATATTGCTACATTTCACGCTTGAGAAACACAAGCAATCAGTCATTAATTGTACCAAATGTAACGCATGACAATAATTGCCCCAGGTCTTCATATGTTCTGTAATCAACCGTATAAACTATAGATGCAATGACAAAAGAATGCTATTTATATACCAACAATAAACCCCCCCACACACTGGTGTTATTTTCTGAGCACAGATCATTCAACATTAAATTAGAAATCAATTGCAGATGCCGCTTTTAAAAATCAAATTACGACCCAAAAGAATCCAGCAAAATTGCTTTATTCCCACATGGTTAAATAATGAATGTGTATTGCGCAGCCATGTCATAGCAGATATACCAAATCTGCATTTAGATGGAAATGTTTCAACAAGCAAACTCCCTAGAGACTCTCCCTTTGTTTGAGAATCTGCTGCTGTGTTTTTCCTTTAACAATTCCTTCTTCAAATAAGACACAATCAAAACAACAGTCCTAAATTTTTAGAGGAGATACAGTATATATCGCAAAAGAGACAGATAGAATGAATGAGAGAGGGAAAGAAACAGTCACAATGTGTTGTAATTGCTAACTTTTTTCTTATTTGTTGTCTCTTTTATTCACCTGAATTGCAAGAAGCACATTCATAGGCTGTACACCGGAAACAGAAGCCAACACAATAGCACTAAGAGCATCTTGACAAAAATAAGAACATAATTCTGGTCTCACTTCTCAACTACTTTCCTGCATTGTGCTGCCTGTGGGTTCGCTGACACCACTTATCTAGCCACTAACAATTGATCGGCTATGTGTGTGCTGACAATCGGCATCATATTAGCAGTCAATTCATTCAGCTACTTCATCTGGAGAATTTCATCTGTGAATGGCCTGTCTCTTTATCATCAGTTGAGAGCTCAGAATAAATAAGGCATTCCTTTTGAAAGAGATCATTACAGGAAAACATATTTACTGTCCCGGCTGCTCGGTGCAGCATCAATGTTATAATTAGAAGACATTTGCAGCCTACTAAACATGTGACCTTTTATTATAAAAGGAAGACAAAAGCCTTTTAACACAATAGACCTCATACCCAGAAACGGGGAGCAGATGTTAGCCCCCTTCTTACACATCCCTTAATCATTACCATGGCAACAGAGGTACGTATGGCTAGGAGGAGGAGGATTATAAGGGTATGAGGATGGGGAGTGAAAGTTTCATATTATCACTCTATAATAACATTAATTCAAGATTTTAATGCTAAATTATACAATTGGATTAAAAATATATACATTCTGATTGAAACACAATTAAGGGTAGATTAAAACACAATCTGTTTTTGACTATCCTAGCTGTGTTGTAAAATATATCTGTAACCCACCTGATTCACAGACTCCATCAATATTATCTGAAGTCACAGTGAGCCACCTCTGTTTTACACTCGCACGCTCATACACACTCCGAGGATGCATTCATGACTAATTTCCTCCCCTGTGTTAAGTCATAGCACATTTATCAGGCCTGGCACAGGACTGCTTTTTTCTGTCTGCTTTTTTTGCCCATCAAAATAACATAGATCTTGACACCCCCACCCTTCATCTCCACCATCTTCCCCAAGTCCCCTGTCATCCATTTCCATATTCATTCCTGCACAGTTGAAGGGACATGAGACAGTGGCATATCTTCAAGAGTATCTGGAAACTAGGCATGACTGAAAGGACTTATTTACTCTGCAGGGATCCTGTGGTGAGCCTAGATGAGAAGGACAGTACATAGAAGGAGAACTGAATTTATTTTCAAATTATTTTTTTCATGTCAGGAAAGTTCATGCTTCCACCAGCGTGAACTTTGCTGACATGAAAAAAATAATTTGAAAATAAATTCAGTTCTCCTTCTATGTAAGGAGAGCACCGTATGCCTGAGAAGGGGCTTTCCTGTTCAGTCCCCAACCAGATTCCACTGTTTAGCCCACCATACAGCCTGCACAATGGCTATAGATAGCAGCAGATAGACAGAGAGATAGGGATAGTAAAAGACACTGTTTCTCCCAGCGCTTAGCATGTGAGCCTGATTGTCCACTGACCCTGCAGCACACTTTGGAATCAGCAAACCTTTTTAAGAATTTGTGTTCCACCAAACAATTACATGTCCAGATGTGGAGATTTACCAATGCACAGTCTAAAAATAAGAACAACTGTGTAGGAGTTTACAAGCTGAATTTCTCACTTTTAGAACATTTTTCTTTTACATATTTATACTGCTCACAGAAAGTTAATTGCAATTGCCAAAAACTGGTTGCTTTATCCTCAGACCACTGATTCATCACTGTGAAATTAATTAGCTTTTTTGCTATTATTTTCAACCCACTGCACTGTTCACGTCTCTAATGATGGTTTGTAAACAACTTGATCTGCTCAGGGGACAGACTCTGACTTCACCAGTTCTTGGTTAACAAACGGTCACAGACTATGCTGACAGTGCTAGCATTTCTTTCTCTGTGTTTCTTTCCAGTGTTATGCCACGCCCACTTCAGGTTAAAATCCAAATACAGATACAGATATTCGGAGCACTAATCAGATACAGATAAATATTACAGCATTGTGTTACACCCCTAATGCAGACAGACAGATTCACAGATATGCCTTAGTCAGATGTCCTTCCATGCTAGTATTAACATTACCTTTATTCCAGTGTGTTTGTGGTGGAATACTGTATGCTATATACAGAGTTAGTGTTATAGAGCTTGGTTCTTGTTCTTTCTCATTGTGTATCATGGTTTTGACCCAGTCTCTCTCTCTCTCTCTCTCTCTCTCTCTCTCTCTCATGGCTAGGTGAGTGCACTCACAAGGACATAGATGAGTTGAGACAGTTAGCTATAGGCATTACAGTGACTGATGATAAGTCTTTAGGTGGCAATGCCAAGAAATGAGGCTTTCACAGATGAAAGTGTTCCTCATGCACTCTCTATTTACTGGCCAAGGGCCCAGGGAGGCAGCCTGGGGAAATCTGTCTTTATCCCACCTCCTAGAGGGCTACAGTAATTATTATGGGATGAAAGGACAAAAGTAAAACTTCTGCAGCAAGAAGGGGAAAACAGTGCTGTGCCAGCCTACGGCATGGCCTAATACGCAGTGTGGGCATATTACCCTGAAGATGAGCTATTACAGAGCCATGATGGTGGACTGAGAATCGGACAGACTCCTACACATCTCTGCTGAAATCCAATCCAACATGACTAAACTGACCAAACTCTGGCATAAAAATAACAGTGTGGAAGAACTGGGGTCTAAATGAGCAGGAGGAGAACTCACCGTTTTCCAGAGAGAGGAGCAGAAACACAGTCAAGAGAGACTGAAGCCCAGACACACGACACTCCCTCAACATCCTGAGAGAAAGAAAGGGGGGGGGGGGGGGGTACACATAGCTGGTTAGTAAGATCAGTTCATTTTGGAGTTTTCATCTGGCTGTAAAATCTCTTTGAAAAGGGCAGAACAGTTTTATATGCCATCAGAACAATATTCTAAAAAATTATATTCAAATTAAAATCTGGATAAAATTGTTTAATGAAATAATAAACCAATTCTGTTACATTGATGTGAAATTCGGGGAACAAATTTACATCTGGATTTGGAAAAACTGAGTTCAAAACACAAATAAAAGCAATAAAATATTGGCACTCATTCAATCAGGCTGCTGCACTTTCAAAAAAAGGTATAAAGCTCTTCTGGCCAATCAGCTCTCTACAGAGTGTCTACTCACCCAACATCTGACTAATCACGACCTGAAATCTTCCTCCAGAAACAAACAAACACGTCAGAATAAATCTCAACCTCAAATACAGCTATGTTTGGAAAAATGACATAAATTAGCAAATCAAATAAATATCAAACTAAACTACAGTTTTTAACCATTAGATACATTAAAAGAAAAAAAATCAAACAAAAAATGACCTGGAAGTGGAAAAAGGACGACACCACATAAGCTGAAGGCTGAGAGAGGACAGGCTGTGTAGGCACTGTCAGGTATTACAGGCAGAAGATGAAACACACTTTCTCCTCCTACTGCACAGAATAGTCTTTAAAGTATTTGAAAAAATTAATACTGCTTTCCCTGTTCTTTGTAACTCTGAGAAGCTGAACAAAGCTCAATATGTTTTAGCACTTCATCAATGTAGAAATGGTACATAAATAGTTTGACTTACACAGTTCATGTTTGTGTGAATTATTTAGTATGATTCTCTTGGTTTAGTAGATTATGCAGTTTTTTCTTTCTTTATAACGCTAATACTGATTTATTATTACTACTTACTATTACTCATTTATTGTATAGTATTACTGTGTCATGTTGCTTTTCTAATAAATTCGGAATTGTTTTGACAACATTGTATAATTACAGTCATGGCGATAAAGCTTTATGAAAGAGAAGTGAAAATGACAGGGAAGGAGGGAGAAGGGAAGGGTGACAGATATACATACACACAAACTGATTATAGATTAAAACCACATAAAAAATTAAGTGGTTTTGTGAAAACCATTCCCTAAAGATTGTGAGATTTCATAGGGTTATGGTCATAATCAGATGTTGACTCCTGCTGAATAAAATGCAAATTTTGTCTGTTTCCCAACAGCTCCATCAGGTATCAAATATTTGCACATACCCACCAAAAGCCAATAAGGGAGCAAATATAGACAGCAAATTGATCATGATAAATACCTTTGTTCCCATGGCAATTGTTGGGTATGCCATGTCTTGACATTTTAACAGAACTCTTTAAATATCTTCAATGACAGGGTAAAAATGAACACCAAAAGGGAAAAAAGGTCCATACGGAGACGTTTCTACAGAAACGTCAGACGAAAGAGCAAAGACTAGACCGATCTTCCTTTCTGTATGAAACAGAATAAAGACACTGGCCAAACAATAGGTTTTCATTTTAACCACTCAAGCAGGGCTTTCTATTCCCTTTATCTGAGAGGCCAAAGGCAGACAAATGCCTGACAACTCCATTCCACACTGACGAGGGCTTTGGAGTATTTAGCAAGTGCCATGTGCACAGAGACAAAAAAGCCTCTCAGTGAATAATAGGTGCAGTGCGTTCGACAGACTACGGCCAAGGGCAAAACCAGAGCTGTAGGCTGAAAGATTGGCCACAGATAGCTGGTGTAAGTTACACCAGCAAAGACAAGCACAAGGACAAACTAAGAGGAAACCATTCAACCAGTGAGTCAGCATAGTCAGCATGGCAGCATATTTTAATTATGATAAATAATTAACATGTATGGCGTGGCATGGTGGCACAGTAGATAACATTGCCGTCCCACAGCTCCAGGGTCCCCAGTTTGCTCCTGAGAATGGTTTACTCTCTGTTTGGAATTTCTCATGTTCTTTCCATGTTCATGTGGGTTTTCCTCCGGGTTTGCTGGTTTCCTGCAACTGTCACAAAAATGCAGGTAGGTGGATAGGCTTAACTGCCCCTAGGTGTGAATGAGTGTGTGAATGACTGTGATGGACAGGTGTCCCATCATACATGTACACTATTAGAATTAAAAGTAATAATTGTATCTTTCCTTGGCACTATCTTTCTTTGATTTAAGGTCCAATTATGTACCTTAAATAATTTTTAAACGCACACTATATTTAAGTGAAAAATACTTACTAATGATACCACCCCAGGGACAAGGAAAGTTATAGTTTAGGACATTTTTTCCTAAAACTTTTTCCAAGTTTGTTATTAAGATCATAATTTTTTTATAGATCAGATATTACTTGATATGAAGACTATACAAAATGTCATTAGTTTAGTATGGTTTTAAGTGATGAACTAATTATCATTGAAAGTCCATTTTCATTGAGGCGAAAGAAAACTGGCAGTATGAAATAAGGCACGTGCCTAAAACCGTTCTCCTCTTTCAGTAACATGACTTACACCTTTTCACTGAGTGCTGTGTACAAACGAGGTGGTGTCGCTTTTCCTCCTACTGGCTGTCTTCATCCCTCTCTCTTGTCGTCCCTGTCTCTCGCTTCTCACATGTCAGCATCTCTCTTTTTCCCTCTCCTTTCTGCAGCCTCCGCACTGTTGTGCCCCTATCTCCCATCTTTGCCTGTCTCAGCTGGAGGAACTCAGGCTCTATCTCTTAATTGTATCTATGGGTTGGACTTACTGTGTTTTCACTGGCCTTCACAAGCAGGTGACAGCTGAGTGACTGGGAGACAAGCAGACAGAAACATGAGATACACTCACTGTTCACTTTAATAGGAACACCTGTACACCTTCTCATTTATGCATTTATCCAATCAGCCAATCTTGTGGCAGCAGCACAAATAAAATCATGCAGATACAGGTCAAGAGCTTCAGTTATTGTTCACATCAAACATCAGAATGAAGAATTGTGATCTCAGTGACTTTAACCGTGGCATGGATGTTGGTAACAGATGGGCTGGTTTGAGTATTTCAGAAACTGCTGATTTTCTGGGATTTTCACACACAACAGTCTTTAGAGTTTACACAGAATGGTGCAAAAAACAAAACATGCTGTAAACGGAGGGTCTACAGTCCGAAACACCTTGCTGATGAGAGAGATCAGAGGAGAATGACCAGACTGGTCTGATTCCTGTTCTTGGCTGACAGGAGTGGAACCCCATGTGGGCTTCTGCTGTTGTATCCCATCCACCTCACAGTTCGATGGTTGGTGCATGCCGAGATGCTTTTCTGCTGACCGCGGTTGTAAAGAGTGATTATATGTGTTAAGTCCTTCCTGGCAGCTCGAACCAATCTGGCCATTTTCTCTACTGTGCGTGAAAATCCCAGGAGATCAGCAGTTTATGAAATACTCAAACCAGTCCATCTGGCACCAACAACCATGCCACGGTTAAAGTCACAGAGATCACACTTTTCCCCATTCTGATGTTTGATTTGAAAATTAACTGAAGCTCTTGACCTGTATCTGCATGATTTTATGCATTGTGCTGCTGCCACAGTGATTGGATAACTGCATAAATGAGCAGGTGTTCCTATTAAAGCGGATGGTGAGTGTATATACTTAAAAAAAAGCTATGCACAGATGTATATACATGACATGCATATATATCAGAGACATCTCAAATCTATGACAACATGTTTACAAGCATTTTTTTTTTTTTTACAAGATTTAATTATAAAAAAAAGTGGCTGCTGTCTCTCCACGTGCTCTGGCACAGAGTGATCCTCCTGCTGTGTCTCTCTCTGTGATTTGGCTCTGACAATGACCCTCACCAGCTGATCCAAAATCAACGTCAGCCTTAGTCTTCCTTCAAGAGCAAGATGCGTACACCGAGCCCAGGCTGAGAAGTGAAGGAAGAATGTTATAAAACATTTCACTGCAGCAGTCATTTGCAGTCCTGTCACTGAGCAGTACAAAACATGCTCAGGCTCTCTCAGCCTGTCAACGCAACACACATGCACAACTGTGCCATTTCCACTGGCCGGGATTTACACGCCTCTTCGACACTCCTCTCCTCAGCACTTCACATAAACACACACACACACACACATACACACACACACCACTCACCCAAGAGAAATGAGCGTCATTTCTTCCACCACTAATACACACTTAGGTTTCTTCAAAATGTGTACTGCTAGACTCTGCTAAAAGCTTACTCATAAAACCTGATTGAGTCAAATAAGCAGGCTGCAATTCTGCATTATCCAGAACTGCTTGTTTTTTATGAACCACCAACAAAACAACATCTCACTGCCCATCAGTTCTGTTAAGCATCACAGAAAGCAAGAGAGAAGACAAAAGAGTCAGTTGGAGAGAGATTTAGAGGCTGTTGAATCCATACATATACAATGTTTATGCTTCTACAATAAGCAAGCAACCAACAAGAGAATTTGAATCTTAAACAGCCATGACACTGAAATACAATCTCCACTGATGCTGCAGCCGTGGAAAATGTGTCCATATAATATTGAGCTCCATGCACAGTAACCAAGCAGCCTGAAAAGAGAAAGTGATTCTTAAGCAAAAATTTGAAATACAACTGCCAATGACACTGCAGGCACGGACAATCCGGATCAGCGGTACTGGAGGCCCTCTGAGGGTCATACAATACACTGAGGGTCCCACGATCCCCAAACTCCAACCCCCTAAAAATAGATCCAAACTTCTCCAGTCCTCCATATGGTTTAGCAAATGACACTGGGGAGTTCGCTGCCCCCCTGACCATCTGAGCCTGGAGGCTGAATTGTTGTTATTCACAGACTCATAATTAGCATTATAGTTTAACTAAAATGTAAGACTGATGACGGGCAATTCTAGGCAAATGTCAGTTTCAATAAGGAAAAATATTGCCATTTCATAGACGAGTTAACCATGTGGGAGCATCTACTGTTTCAGACAGGCCACACCTATAAGTAAAAAATATTCACATATTTACAATAAAAACTACACTTTCTAGTTTCCTACTTTCATAGAGGTCATCTCCCCTAAGCACTCCCCTCTTCATGTGAGCTTGTATCTATAACACATAAACTGCTAGATATGTCTATAAGAAGGGTGCGAATTACTGGGGGGAGGGGGTGTGTGGCTGTGGGTGTTAGGTTTGGGGGAGGGTCTGACCCCCCTAAATAAGGCTGAAGGACGTCAAAACAAGCCGTAAGGGGGTCCTGAAATTTTCACATACTACTAAGTTTTAATAGTGAAAAATAGTTTGCACTGCTATCTGAAAAGTCAATCTGAAAAGAAAATGTCAATATAAATTTGACCTCTCCTGAAATGGGTCATACTTTTGTGAATGCATGAGCTCGCCCAGTAGGCTAAATGCACTAAATTGGCCGAATGCAATGGAGATAGCACGGGAGATACCGTAAGTGTTTGAAAGACACTTTTTCTTGGAAAATAAATGTTGTAATCTAAATATCGTTGTATCTCAAGCATAAATTTCCCATACAGTTCATCAAAATGAAATGTTTATGGTGAAATGATTAAGATGAAGGCTACCTATTGTCTTGAGGTCACTTTAAGTCCTGAGTGTGAATGATGCAAGATGATAAAATACTCTTAATTAAAACAGCATAAGACTCCGAATTTGAACAAATAATTTACAAGCACAAAAAATGTAAATTAGACCATATACATTACTCACAGCGTGCAGTTTAACTGGCGCCTATGCTAATACATGTTTATAAATAAACCTTTGGCTAAAACATAGTTTCTTATGTACAATGATTTGAAGAAGCACTGAGCAGGTTTAACTGTTCTGTAATTTTAAGAGCTATTGTGTACAGTGCATACTGCAGTATGATGTAATGTTTTTTTGGTTATTAACTACATATATTTGTTTAATAAATAAGATCCAACTGAATTAAGTTTGCTAAATCTGGTTCACTGTAGCACGCATCTGCTTTCACAAAGTAGCTAATCTGGGCAAACTGACCAGACCAAAGCTGACCCCCCGGAGGTCAGTGTATAATTGGCACACTGTCTATAAATGCACTGACATGCAGTGAGACATTTTGCAATCTATATGGTTCATATGTCACATCCATGACGCTGTAATTACCCTTACACAACTCCACTGCTTTAGCCTGAAATCAAGGTTGGTAGGATTGATATAAAGTTTGTGTGTGTGCATGCGTCTAAAACGATGCAATTAAGCAGGGGGCGGTAGATAAGAGAGGGAGGCTGTGTGACATGTTAACATTTCACTGCTAAAAGTGGGGCTCACTCACACTCACATCCACAGTGGCAAGTGAGCTTCACATGGCCTGTTCCCCACTCTCAATGGCCCTGATTGCTTTTAATGGAACAGGATGTGACCAGGATGTGAATGTCGGGATGAGTGCTTGTTTTGTTCTGAGGTTGTATAACTGTATTTTTTCACTTTTTAATGTCTTTTTTTTAACAGGCAGAGTGAGTCTTTCTCTCTCTCTCCCCTACACTGCTGAGGTCAAAACAACCCTTTGTTCAGTCTTGCTAAGTGATAACCAAGCTGGTTCTGATGCACCCCAAGATGCTACTTTCCATATACTAGCATATAGTCCAAATGTATTCTGATGTGTTACTAAAATCAGTCTGCCCCAAACCAAGAGTAAATACTACGCCAGTTCTTACACCTGTGTTATTTTCTTCAAAGCACTTAATGATTTCAAGGCCCTTTCAGATACAAAAGTAATACTTCCACGTTGTAGCACGTATCAACGGACAGTAGATTGTGCGGTGTCCCCAGAATCTTATCAAGGCTGAAAAACAGGCTTCTTCTCTATCTTTCCAATTCAGAAGGCCATCCTGCAAATGAAAAATCCTGGCAATCACAACTAAGTGCCTGTCTCCTAAAGGCTCTCAAACATATTGCTTTTATCTACCAACTCCCTTCAACATCTAAAAGAGTGAAAGCACAGGCCCCCGCTCTGAAAAATGAGGTGACAAAAAGCTTATTCTGTGTGAGCCAGGCCACTGACAACACCAAATGTCTGTCTGCTTTTCGGTTATGCTCAAAAATGCACCCGTCATGCCTGAGTGCCGCGGCACAGGGAAACCTTTCTCTGCTTTGACGTATCTAGTTCCTTTCAACCAGGAATTTTTTTTAAATCCATGATTTGCAGGAATATTCAAACACCAATCTTGGACTACTTATGTGTCTATCCAACTTGCTACATTAATAAAGTGGCGAAGTGGGAGAGTTTTGAGAGAATCGAAGCAGGCTTGTCTGTCTGAATAACGGCTGCCTAGGCTATTATTGATAAAGCCTTGAAACCTAATGCTTTCCACACAGCCTCTATAGCAATTGCCACAAAGCCATGACAAAAAGTCCACCGGGAAACTGCAGCAATAGCAAGTAAGCTCAGTTCAGAAGCAGAACAAAATGAAAACCACATTCATAAACAGTGTCAGGGCAAATTACAAGAACATGAGCACTGGCTTTTGTCCGGGGGGCCTGGACACCATGTCATCACTTAATTATTTTGCCTGGTCTCTGTAGCCTCGATGTGCTATATTTCATGCAGCCCTCCCTCCCCTGGCTGCTGCAGCCTCTCCACAAATGAACAATCCTGGCAGAGGATAAATCTAACCTCTGCTGACTGGGAACTGTTAAGACCCCCCCCACACTTAATCAAAGTTTCCAGCCTGCTATCTGTGCACTGTGGCCTGCATGTACAGGCTTTGAAGAGGCTGCATTTCTGCCAGACCTGATCTGTTAATGTACACTGCTTGAGAATCTGTTCTTGCGTCTAAAATAAAACCAGGACTGATTTCATGAAAAGAGACTAAGGATACTGCCAAGTCAGCACTGCTTCAAGGATTAAGAAAAAATAAATCACAGGATCAAGATATACCCTAGGCAATGGCTACCTAAACTTTAACAAATAGGAACATGGCTTTGGCATGAAGCCCTTTCCGTGTCTCATTAAGGAGCATTCTGCTAGATGGGTGCTCTGTCCCAGTGCTGGGGCCTGTCCTGGAAAACAAAGGGAAACAGGTGGGAAGATACAGAAAATAATGCTTGAGTCGCACCAGACTGGGCAGGAGAGAAGCAGCGTTCTGCCAACAGCCATGTTATAATAAGGCTTCCTGCTCTTTGCCTCTCATGAATTGTTTTTCTAGTATCATTTGGGGAATATACAAAGCATTATCTTGCACAGAATGCCAAAGCCAAGGTGTGTCATACTGAAGCAATGTATTATGCAAACTGACAGAGATAAAGCAAAAGTAGATGCCATTTGGGAGTGTGTGTGTGTGTGTGTGTGTGTGTGCCTGACCATAGAAAAATATGCAAATGTGCTAAAGTCTCAGACCAGATGTCAGACCAGCCTCTGGTGCTCAGTCCCAGCCCACTGCCTCTGATCCCTTTATGAAAACACAGCTAGCTCAATTATCCCTCAACCATTATCCACATTGTGAGATGTGAAGCATATGCTGCCTTTACAGATGTCGATCCCTTCAAACCACAAACACACATACACAGCACACATAGCCAATCTGTCCTAAAAACTGTCTTGCATCAGAATTACAAGTGGATATCACAACCCATCGAAAACACAATGGGGTTCCCTTCTAAAGTATTATAAACACACACCCAAACACCCACAGACTGTCAGAGATAGGTAGGGATGCAGCTACCATGACAAGTTCTGCTTTTGATGAATGACATTAGAGGATGTTTATGCCTTTCTTGGTGCAGATATATTTTCAAACCCATTTCTGGCAAACAGGCAAAACCAAATTTGACATCAGAAAGCAAACTTGATGCAATTTTAATGTCACAGTATAAGACTGAGTTAACAGAGAACTGATATATAAGGTGGATAGAACACACTGACCTGTCATACTTGTCATGCTGTGATTTAATTATGTAGACATGACTATATCTGTTGGCAGTTCTACGATATGATATGTAGAACCTGAACCATTCAATCAATCAATCAATCAATCAGTCAAGCAGTGAGGCAGACTGATACAGTCAACCAGGAAATCAGTTAAGAAAAAATAAGAGAAAACAGAAAAATATTCAACTCAAAAAAAATAAATAAAACTGAATAGTTTCTGCAGGAGGTGTGTGGAAGTCTGAGGCATCTGCAGGAAACTGCACAAACAATATAATGCATGCATGTACATGTGTTTATTAAATAATCACACTCAGTCATGAAAGTCTACAGATGTTTCCAGCTCACTCTTTTTCTACTTGACACCAGCAGAGTGCTGGAGGTGATAGTTTAGAGGTGGTTTTCAAAGTGAGAAATTGAGAGAGGAACAAGTAAAGAAGAGTGAGAAGCAAGAACAGCAAAGCGGGAGAGGTGGGAAAAAGAAGAAATGGATGGAAGAAATGAAACACTAAACAAGGGTCACACTTTCTCTGTGTGACTCATAGGTAATAGAACCCTGGTGCCTTATTGATTTGGTGCTTCAGTAAAAAAAATGCTGCAAGCTGATGCATGCTATTTTTTTTTTTACTTTTACATCTCTTGTGGTTTTATGTAAAGCCAAATTAGAGGCATAACAAAGCGCTCTCTTCTATTTATTAGCTTCACTGGCAAGTAAAAGCTCCAGTGTGCTGCTCAGGCCCATGCTTTGGTTACCTGGCTAAAAGGCAGTAGCTAAGGGACTAAGGGAAAGAAATGAGTAAATGATTGTTATCCTCTTATAATGAAGTTTCTAATGTAACACATCGTGTTTGTGACCTCAGCAAGTCATTGGGCAACATTTTGGCTATAAGCTATGTTCTGTCCTTTCATTGCAGGTAAAAAATATTCAAGTCTGGCTAGCTTCCTTATTTTCTCTCAACATGTTTAGCCATGAGGTGATTACGCGTAGCAGGAGGGCTATATGACAGCTTTATTCCCAACAGCTTTGTGCCTTACTTTATTTAGATTGGTTTCATTAGTGTTTCCACATACCTACATATTCCTGATTCAGAAAAGACTGTCTGTCATCTGTTCATGCTAATTAATCCACCTACTAAAAATCATTCACTCGATGGTGAGATCACTCCTTTGCCAAAGTGTGTGGTGGGATTCGAAACAAGTAGCTCGCACTGCATTTACGGCATTGAGGTGTATCACACTGCTGTAAAGCACATTGCAATGTTAAAGGGTTAGTTTTGCAAAAGTCAATAAAGAGTATTTGTTTTTCTTCTCAGGTTTGTTGAACCTACTTGTCCACCCAGGAACCATGAATAAAATTCTGCGTGAAATCTGTTAGTCCTTGCTACTAATTTGTCCACAAATGTGACCACAAACGAAATGTACAACTCATCCTACTCAGCTTTCAGAGAGTGTACCAGTTGTATTTCAGTGGCTAATGTTCTACAGTAGTGAAATGAAGTTTGACACTTTAAATCTGCCAGACAGCCACTGTTGCTGTCTTAAACCATGACAGCTTTGCTCTACGCTTGAAATGTACTCTGCCACACTTCTCGGTCTTTAAAACAAATACATATATATGTAGCTATAAATTTGGGATAATTATGTAAGCTACTGGATTGCTTATACTCGGCCAAAAGACTGCAATTTAATCAAGAATGATTCTTGGTCAACACCTTCTTTACTGTGGAATTTTCTGCTGCGTCTGATCCTTTCAGCATAAAGAATCCATTTCCTCTTCTTTCCCACTTCACCGCCTGCATGTTGCAAGCAACACAAGTGCTTGGGTAATTGGATTTAAACTCATAGTTCAAAATGTCAGCACCAGATAATTATAAATGGGAAAACCCCTGATGCAACATCCCATTCATTAATCATCCTCCCCTGTGCTTTCTCAGGTCCAAGGGGACAGGTGGGACATCATAAAAGGGGGGTAACAACAAATTAGGGGCAGAAGTCATGTTAATAAAAGGAGGAAACTTCTAGACAGAATGACATAAACCAAAGCATGCAGGGCAGAGGCAGGATTCAGCTCCCTAACCACGCATGTGCGAGGCAAACATGCTAAACACTAAGCCACCATGCCCCCGTATAATACTTATTTAATTAATTATTTTTAAATAAGTCATGAGCAACAATACATTTGCAGTAGCTGTACAAGAGCTATATCTCAGTTAATCGCTAATAAAATGTGATATGACTGCAACTTTTGTAGCCTACAAATTGACCCTATGATTGTGCATTGGTTTGTCATCTACATTTTAGCACAAAATCAATATTTTGTTCTCTCCTTTATATTAACATTACATTTTCACTCCTGTTATTCAATGATATAAATTACAAGGAGATGGCTCTGTAATAAATCTAAACTGGACATTAGTTCCCTAATATGGAATGGATTAATATCCATAAAAACTTAAAACAGCTATAAAGGTGCAAGGAATCTCTAATCTGATTAATTGTAAGAAAGTAAAAAGTGAATATAGAGGGCAATAAAGTAAGGCTTTAGTTTAGCATCAGCATTTCCCAAGATGTAAAAAAGAAATTTAAGTTAACTGAAAAAGGCACAATTTTATGAGGCAGTTTCCATATATTCAGTGAATCATCAAATTCATAAAAGATATTGCCTGGAGAAATAAATCAAGCACTGGGCTGCTTTAAATGTGGTAAATGCACAGCAAGAGTACACATTTACTGGGTCTTCAGTCTTGAAAAATATTAAGAGCTATAATTGGACCACTCTCATAAGGGCATTTCAAGTACCGTTATTAGCGCCGCAGTGACTCATAATCTGCCAGCATATAATATCTCTTAATTTTAACATTCAGCATGCACAGAGCAAGAGGAAAACCACACATCTCTGATAAAATACTAGCTTACTGATGTTGGGTAGATAAGTGAGCAAGCTAGGATTTGAATCAAAGTAATTTTGTTGGCACATACAGTGCATTCACAAAGTATTCAGACCCCTTCGTTTTTTCACATTATTATGTTGCAGCTTTATGCTAAAGTGCGCTAAAATAAATTTTCACATCAATCTACACTCCGAACCTCATAATGACAAAGCAAAAAACCAGATTTGTGATCCTTTTTTTTTTTAAAAAGAAAAAAATGAAATATCACATTGACATAAGTATTCAGACCCTTTACTACGGCACTTGAAATGTATCCCATTTCTCTTGAGATATGAAAGAATGAAAATATGAAATTTGAATATTTTTTTTGCAAATTCCAAGCGGGCTTTCATGTTTGGCCAGGCGGCCAGCTCTAGGAAGAGTCCAGGTTGTTCCAAGCGTCTTCTGTTTAAGAATTATGGAGCCCAGTGTGCTCTTGGGAACCTTCAATGCAGCAGAAATTGTTTTGTAGCCTTCCCCAGCTCTCAACACAATCCTGTCTCTGAGCTCTGCAGGCAGTTCCTTTGACCTCATGGCTTGTTTTGTTTTTTGCTCTGAAATGAATTTTCAGCTGTTAGACCTTATATAGACAGGTGTGTGCCTTCCCAAATCATGTCCAATCAATTGAATTTGCTGCAGGCGGCCTCCAATCAAAGTGTAGATACATCTCAAAGATGATCCAGAGAAATGGGATGCACCTGAGCTACACTGCCCTCCAAAAGTTTGGAAACGCCTGAACAAAATAGGGTTTTTGGGCAATATCAGCATAAATCCTCTTTAGTTAGTGACCATTTTGCATTGATAATAAGGGACAACACTAGGCATCCGAGCAGTCAGTTTATTCAAACATTGACTTGATATATTACTCCAAGCCTCCTGGAGGATTGCCCAAAGATGA
>CM040985.1:15497813-15631512 GCA_022985145.1 Pangasius djambal
AATATCGAATTAATGATATACATGTGCTGAATAACTCACTTATTTGGCAGGATCCAGGTGTCTTCCAGCTCTTAGTGGCTCAAATCGTCTTTAATCCGATGTAAACTATCAACCGCAGCTTAAAATTTGCATAACTATTTAAATAATAATTTGGCAGTTGCAGTAATCAGATAAAGCTCATATTATTAATGTGCATATAAATGCACTCATTGGCTCTGAAACAGACCAGAGCACTAGTATCTGCAGAAGTTGCTCAGAGAAGAGTGATTGTTCACAATTTTTTGCGTTTAATTGCTGTTGCACTGTTCTGTTTCCTTATTAATATTTCCATTTGTTTATAGTTATTTCACCAGTAAAGGTTTTTGGACGGTCTAAAAGGTTTTGCTCTGCTATCAAGATCTTCTGGTGGAATGTTAGAGCTGTGATTAATGACATGGGTGTTAACATCGTCCCCCTCTCTCCTTCTCTTTCATGACACCACAGTTAGTGGTTAGAGAATGACACACAACAGTGGAAGAAAAAAAATGCTCCGGAAGTGTTGCACTGCAGCAGGATATAGCTGTAACCTGACTTAAAACCAGTCCTCATGTGCTTCTCATTATTATCAGTGATGCACATCCAACTGTATAAACACATAAGGTAAAATATCATGAGTTTGAATATTGTTTGATATCAGTGAATAGTAGAAGGGTGTGAAAAGCTAGCCCTTTGAAGGAGCATGGACTTCAATGCGTTATACTAAAATATCTACACATTCAAGTGTTTGGCTCAAGGCCAACAACTCCCACATAACCAACAACACAAACACATTTCAGCTGCTGCTGCATGTTCTGTGTCCCTAATTACCACTCATCAGAGCCTCATTTCTCTGTGGAAATATTTCGCTGTCTTTCGACTTGTTTCCTCCACATTCTATATTTATTGCGCAAGATGAGAGTTAATTGCAGAGGGGAACTGGTTACAGCCCCACCTGTTAAGTCTTAATGTGGCAAGCAAAATGGAAAGGCAATTTCAAACAGCAGAGAAAAATTTGCCCGCGGAAGTTCTTTGTCAAGCTGCTCTTTGCTAATTGTTAAACAGACTGCTGTCAAAGATGTGCTGGGAATGCATCACTTACACGTTCAGATGTTTACACAAACATCCCTCCCATCTCAAGTGTTTCGCTGTGCATATAAATTTATATATACATATATCTGCTTCCTTTGCTTCAAGATAAATGTAGCTTTTGCAAACTGAGAGTTCCTTTTTCTTTGTGTATTTTTAGCTGCAGGAAACATTTCACAGGCATGATGACCTGATGATATCTCTCTCCTAACTAAGTGAAGCAGGGGTCACTCCAGGGTTTTAGCTTTGCGAATTTCTTCACCAGGGGGTTGCAAAAACAGTGCAGCCCTGATGTGACTTGTTCCTGAAGGGAATGTAGTGGTTCAGTGAATACGGAACCTCTGCCAGCTAACTAGTTTGTAGTCTGTAATGATAATAATAAACAGTTCCTCCATGTCAAGTCTTTGAGAAACCTGCAACCTCTGCTCTGCACTCCTTTTCTATTGGCCTACGCTTCGAAGATTGGCAGGCTCAATGGGTTAAAGTTCATCTCGATTGAAATCGAAGTAGGTGGATGCAAAATAAACCACTATCAGAAGAGAATCCTTTTTTCACATACCGTGTCCTCACCATTCAAGTGACCAAGTAAGATTTTATTCTATATATACAGTGACCTGGTATCTCTGCCTGTGCCAAGTGTACAACAAAGCAGTGGTCCATTTACAGTATGTGCTGAAGAAAGCCAAATTTTCTCCTCAAATCACACTATCAGGAAAGCTATAGAAAACATACAACCATTCTAAGACAATTCAATTTTTTTCCCATCACTGCTGGCCACCAATTCTGAAAAATCCAGACAAATGACACTAATTTTTACATAAGAGGACCATAACTCATTTCTCTCTGTACAACCACTTCACTGTGGCAATACAATTTTCATTACAGGTTGTAGAGAGACAGAGAATAAAGTCTCCTGCAAGGACATCTGACCTGTGACATACTGGGGTGAATTGAGAGACTCACAAGTGCAATCAATAGAGTGTGTTTTGGCTTAGAACAGCTGTCTGGTGTGTGTGGTGCTTGTGCTGATCCGGGGGAAACTCTGTAGTGATCCAGTTTAGCAGGAAGATAGAGAGGCTCGAGTATAAGCTGCTCAACTGTAACATCTCATTCGGCTGCCCTTGGCACAGTTCAGCAGCACCTCAAAACAGGACCACCTGTCGTGAAGTGAGACACATTCTATACAGAGCCTGCGAGGCTGCAGATTCATCTGATTTAGTAACAACAGAAGATTGCAGCCAAAATCAGCAACCTTGGTTACAAGCTGGTGTGCCAGTGTGTGTATAAAACATTCTGTTTTCCACAAACACTCCTTCAGCTTCAGTATCCACTTTATTCTTGCCAGGGTTGCAGTGGATCCAGATCCTACTGGGCAAGAGTTGGGAATGCACCCTTAATGGGGTACCATGCACACACACTCATTCACACTCATTCACACCTAAGGGCAATTCAGTGTAGCTTATCCACCTACACATATATTTTTGAGTGATGAGAGGAAACCAGAGAATCAGGAGGAAACCCACATGGACATGGGAAGAACATGTGATACTCCACAAATACAGTGAGTAGCTCCAGGGACCCTGTTTTGACCCAGGTGGCAACATGCGTCACCATGCTGCCCAACCCCAAATCATGGAACGATAAAACACTGCAAAAACATAATTGTTGACAACAACAGTTATATTTGGCTAAGATTTTGCTAAAACTTTCATCAAATTAAGATGGCAGGGACCCCAATAATTTCTCTCACCATGTAAAATACAATTGATCTGCTGAGAGAAACCAATATCTCATAAAGCAATATTACATTTGCAAAGACTTTAAAGGGAAACCAAAATACGCCCCTGTGAAAAATAGAAGGATTTGTAGAAATGAATTACACTGTGTTACCTTCAGTGCCCTTGTAAGCCTTAGTGATTCTTTCTCTGACTCGTTCTCTGTCTCCCAGGATATGGGTGATAGTTATGAGATTAGTGGAGGTTTCTTTTAATACCCATCACATAGAACAGAGGATTAATGAGGAAACTCTTAGGAGGATTTGGCTTGATGGAGAGGTGCGGGAAACGTGAGAAGTAATTTGCCGCGTATGTGATTCAGTTTCTGACCATTCTTGTGAGGCAACCTACAGTAAGCGCACCTTTAAACAGTGCAGTAACATTTATGTAGTAAATACTTCTCCTTCACCTACCATGGTGATGACAATAAAATAGAGAAGAGGATAATCGCAGACAATAAGCAGCTTTTTCAACTCAGTACTATAAACAATAAATGAAACCATATGAGCCATACAAGCTGAGAAGCAATATTTGTGTGAAGAAATGGCATTTCCTCTGATCTGACGCAGATGTAACTCATTTATTGTTGCAGCTGTGGCCAGGCAGACCAGCAAAAAAAATCCCAAGTGAGGGAGCTGTCCAGTGCTGAATCTTAAAAGAGATTAATAATTGCTTATTTAAAGGTGCAGTTTGTAATCTTTTAAAGTGTTTCTTGGTCTGTAATTATCATACAATTTCAAAGGTACCTATGGAACCATTCAATCCATAATACTGCCTTACAATGGCTCTGGATGGTTTCTAAGTTTTAGGAATAACATATTCAGCATGGAAATTAGTTCCACCTCTACCCTGATCAGAGAGATCTGCTCAGCTGTAACACTTTTCTCTAAAAGGCAACTTTTGAGGCATACATAGTTTTAACAGAGGGGATGAGGTCAGATTGGGGGAAGCAGAAGGCTTGGCATTGGTTTTTACTGCATTTACAATTTTCCTTCCTTGCTATAAAACTACAAAAGACCTCAAGCATCTCAAAATATTTTTTTAAAAATGTCTGTGTTACAGTAGATTTCATTCCACAAAAGAAAGAACAAAAACTACAGTCCTACTTAATAATGTCTCTTACAAACACTGCAATATAAGTAATGCTTTAATGCTTTTGAAGAGGAGGAAATCCTGAATAATAAAGTCTATCTCATGTCTGCCATATGATGAATATTGGTGGACAGCCACACAGAGTCTGGCTGATTTGTGTGTAGTCATTAAAAAAAAAAAAAAAAAAAAAAAAACGGTATCCAAAAGAGGTCATGTACGTCTGGAGTCCAACACAGTTTGGTGATTTCCCTAACACACCTATGGGAAAATCCTGGTTTAAACACACGCAACACAGATATCAGGAAAATTCTGATATCTGAAGGGAAGTTGACCTGAGATAATGTATTTAATAGTGTGCTGAGAAAGACCAAATATAAAACCGAGACACAAAGCCTCGCACATGAACCAGTGTATACAAACACAATTAGATTTATGAATCCTGATATAAGCAACTTTGGTTCTGCAGAGAGGAAATGCATTACATGAAGTAGGCCTAGTAGCAAGCATTCACTAGGAACATCATTTTCACTACTTTGTGCCCAGCTTAGGCTTCCTGAGTAATTTCAGTCATCCGCACAGTAGACTCGGTCCATTAAGCTCTTTGCATGATAATTTACGACAAGGACATTATCTCCTAGGATCTGAAGACATTGGGCTGTTTGGATGCTTTTCAAGTACAAATTTAATTCCACCTGTCAACATTCCTCTCCTTACAAGTGTTGATGCTAAGCTTTGCGTAGTCAGGCGGAAACACATTACTGAAATAAGGGAGAATCAATCAGGCCCCGGCTAAAAACAGCATAATACCACAGGGTTGCTTTGCCAAAGCAATTTCCTCCTCACTTTTAATGACAATATGAGGGTGCCCTTTTGGCATTTGTGTGTGCTGAAGAAGTAGTTTAGTTCTAGTGCAGATGAGAGATTGTGCTGATGAGCTACTGTAGACAAAGGTCTGGCAGCATAATACCAAGCCACCTTGAAATTAAATACAGAAGCACTGCTAGTGACATTGACAGGATTTCAGAGGCATGTGGTTTATCAGAGGTCTGATGAATCACAACAAGGTTCCCACGTCCTGATAAAAGGTCAGTGACAGTGATTTTACAGGCACTCACCACATTTATTCAAGTGATGTCAAAACGTACATGTTATCAAACAAATGATGAATAATTCAGATGCTGAGAGGTGTTTGATCTCACCAGTGTGGGGGAAGACGAAGAGACAAAGAGAGAGAGAGACAGACAAAGAGAGAGACAGACAGACAGAGAGAGAGAGACATGGCCAACAGCGTCAGACAGAGCATGACAGAGAGACTGCTTCGATCACAACCTGGTGATAAATACTACTGCTAAATGTAAAAGCAGGTCTAACACATGTTATAGTAGAGAGTGAGACAGAGAAGATGAGCATGAATGTGTCAGGGTGAGGGGAAGACAGGGATGGGGTGAGGATAGATAAAGTCAGACAAGAAAAAAAGCAGCGCAGGAGCAAGAAGACATGAGAGACACTGAAAGAACCAGCAACCAATTTGCTACAAACAGCTGCTTGAAATTTCCCCAGGGTTCCTATAAACACAATGCGCTGCCACTCTCTATTTCAGATGCACTTTGACAAATAACAAGGGAACACACACACACACACACACGCATGCAACGTGGACGGATGATTCTATTGTATACAGCCACTTTTTTGTCAAACACTAAGACATGTTCCAGACTGATGGCCCAAATGCTAGGGAGTGCTGTGCGCCTCTTTCATCAGCCCTCGAGTCTCCTGAGTCTGAGTCATATAGAAAAGACGAAACCACACAGACAGACACGACAGCGTGCCATGGTGGATCAAATCTGTCTCTTTCTCTCACTAGTGGTCCACTGTCACTGCAATGAGCTTAAAAGCGATCATGCACACCACTTGTCAAACTTCACATGACCCAAAGCGTCACAAAGCTCACACCTTGCAAATAGGATATAAAGTGACTGGAGAGCTGCATGGGGTTTCTCTCTGCCTGACAGTGACATGGTATAAAGGCGTGGGTTGTTTACAAATGTTTTTTTTAATTTATTTATCAAGCTGGAATTACAATTGGCATTTCAAACAAGGCAGAAGAGTATACTTTCTGGCAGTAAGACACAGTGTAAACAGAGAAGTCAGACTGATGAGACCTGATGTGACATTTTGTTACAGTTCATTGTACACGCTCAAGAAAAAAGGGTACTAAACTCTACCTTGCTTTGTTGCTGCGGTGGCACGCTTATCTTTTCTACCTCCAGTATGTATCTTTCACCTGGAATCATGGATATAGTGTACCTTTAAAAAAAGATTTTAAGTAAAAAAAATTGGGCCATAATTACCTTTTAGAGTAATGCATGCACCTTTCTAGGTAAAAGATGACGGTACCACCCCAGCAATGAAGAAAGGTACTGTTTAAAACGCTTTTTAGAGCATAGAGATGTGCAATATGACAATAATATATTGATATTGTGATAAATTATGGCACGATACACTTTTTGGTGATGTCATGGGCTATATCACTCCTATCATATCACTGACCAACTCCAATATTACTCACTCTCACAATTTTTCTCTTTGTCTCAGGTTAAAATATTTATTTCTGTAGATGCTAAATTAAAGTAGGCTATCATTGAACTCTTCTTCACATGTTTATTGTTTTGCTGGTCTTCTGTCTGCTAAAGATCCTGATAGTTATCAAGTACTGTGAAATCACTCCTTCCAACTCTAACACAAATGTTTGAAATTTGATGAAGCACACTATTTTAAGCCCATCTATTTTAATACCACTTTATGTCTAGTACATAATGACTGGCAAAAACAAGCTTTAACTAATCTACAGCAACTGGAGCAGGATGCTTAACCTGCAAGTGCACAGCAATTATAAACCTATTAACTCTCACAGTGTTCATGTATAAGCAGTGAACACTCTAAGTGTTCGTTTCACACTGGGATATTTTTCATTGTCCAGTCCTTGTTGTCTTTTACATGTTACCGATTATTCTTTCAGGGCTTTCTGCGCTCCCTAACACATTTCAGTCAGGAGTTTGCTGTTCGTGGCGACTCGGCTGCGGTATAACGATGATTTAAGGGCAGTTGAAAAAATTCCTCTCACCTTTTTTTTCGGAGATTTCCGGCGTCTCAAAGTGCACAGGAATGTGAGCTAGCCGACTAAGCTAGCCTAGCTCGACAGAGTCAGCGCTGGTTCTCCTCAGGGCAGCTGTTCCGTTACTGAGGTAAATAATAATAATAATTTCTTTTTTTAAAAAAGCTCATGAACATGTTCTGGTTCGTTACAAAGGCGGAAAAAAAAGCTGTGTGTATGTGTTGTACTTTCCTCCTAGTGACCCGCGCGCTAGGACAGCGCGAGAGAAAAAAGAGCGTGCAAAGAAAAAACACACACACAAGCACAAGCGGCGCGCGCGAGTTCCGCCGGTCGCGAGGAGACAGAAGTGAACAAAAGCGCGCGCGGAGCCTCAGCGCCTTCTGTGTCCCCTCCTCCTGTTTAATTCAGCAAAGAGGCCAGAGCGGCTTTTAGTCCAAACTGTAGCGACCATTACACCTCAGCCACCATTATACCGTGCAGGCTCTTACACCGGAGTGTCTGCGAGTCCTGTAGCGCAGTTCGTGGGCGTTTTGAGTGTTTTACATGGCGGATGGAGGGGTGACTTATTTTAGACACAGCTGCGCTCATATTTCTTACTACAGTGGCTCACAGAGTGGGGTCTGTGAAGCATAGCCAAGGTCTGATTTTTTATTATTATTTATTTATTTTATTTTGTGTAGTTGTTAGACTGTTTGCCTGGCCATTTGAATTAATCCATAACTCAATAAAGCAAAAAAGATTTTTTAAAAGAATATGACATCATAGATCAGAATATCAGCATTTACTTCCTGATATTTACATCTAGATGTTTTAAACTGCCTAGAGCATGGCACCTTGAGTGGCAGACCACCCCATTTTTAGGTGAGCAAAAGTATAGGAATAGATAGTCTTAAAGTAAATTAAAGTAAATAACACGTAATATTTGGTTGCATATCCCTTATTTGCAATAACTGCATAAAGGCAGAAACCCACTGACATCACCAAACTGTTGCATTCTTCTTTCGTGATGCTTTGCCAGGCTTGTACTGCAGCTTCTTTCAGGTGTTGTTTGTTTTGGGGGGTTTCTCCCTTCAGTCTACTTTTCAGGAAGTGAAATGCATGCTCAGTTGGGTTAAGGTCTGGTGATTGACTAGGGCAGTCTAAAACCTTCCACTTTTATGTCTCCTGATGAAGTCCTTTGTTGTGTTGGCAGTGTGTTTTGGGTCATTGACTTGCTGCATGATGAAGTTCCTCCCAAGTAGATTGGATGCATTTCCCTGTAAATTGGCAGACAGAAGGTTTCTGTAGACTTCTGAATTCATTCTGCTGCTACTATCATGAGTTACATCATCAATAAAAATTAGTGAGCCTGTTTCAGAAGAAGCTATGCAAGCCCAAGCCATGACACTGCCTCCACCATGCTTGACCATTGGCCTTGGATCATGAACAGATCTTTCTTTCTCCACACTTTGGCCTTTCCATCACTTGGTTTCAGAACTTTTGTGGCTCATTTCTGTACTTTTTTGCTAATTCCAGTCTGGCCTAATGCTGATGAGTGGTTTGCACCTTGTGATATGGCCTCTGTTTTTCTGGTCTTGAAGTCTTTTTTTGAATGGTGGATTGTGATACTTTCACCACCTGCCCTGTGGAGGTTGCTGGTGATGTCGCTGACTGTTGTTTTTGGGTTTTTCTTCACAGCTTTCACAATGTTTTTTTCCATCAACTGATGTTGTTTTTGTAGCACCAATCACCAGTGGTTTCTTTCTTTTTCAGAACATTCCAAATTGTTGTATTGGCTTTGACCAATGCCTGTGAAATGTCTCTGATTGATTTTCCCTCTTTTCTCAGCTTCAAAATGTTTTCCTTTTCTCCTACAGAGAGCTCTCTGGTCTTCGTGTTGGTTTATCCTTTTTAACAACAAATGCAGTCTTCACAGGTGAAACCCAGGGCTCAAACCAAGAATAGACATTCAGAGCTGTTAATTGATTAAATAATCAATCTAACAGGGCACACCTGGGCAACAAGAAACATCTGTCAGTCACATGTTCCAATATTTTTGATCACTTGAAAAATGGGTGGGTTAAAACAAAAGGTGCCATGTTCTAATTAATGTAATGTAATTAATGTAGTTTAACACATCTAGATGTAAATATCAGGAAATGAATGCTGAAATTCTGATCTGTTGTATCATATTTAGTTCTGTATTGTTTTTTGTAGCATCTTTGTCCTGGACGAACATTGTTTCATTTTACTCTGTACTGTACCAGCTCTATATGGTTGAAATGACAATAAAGCTGCTTGATTTGACTTTATTTGATATTCATCTTTTGATCTCAATTGTCTTCATTGTATAGCAAAAACAAAAGATTTGGCATTGCCATTCCAATACTCTGGAGGAGATTGTAGATTATCAGATTGTCAGTATATACATTTTCATTAGCCTAATATTTGAAAAGTTTAATCATGATCACAAAATAAATCTGTTCCCTGAGTCTTAGTATAACACTTAAACACTCAAGAGGAAAAAAGAGAACCCAGAAGAAACCCACATAAACCCTGGAAAACGTTAAACAGACAGTAACCCAAGCTCAGCATCAAACCAGGGACCCTGGAGCTGTTAGGTGGCAACAGTACTTACCGTGTCACCATAGTGTACAGTATGTCTTTTTATAGTTAGTATGTGATTTTTTTCACATTGTTTTATTCATTTTCACATGTAACCGTGTCTGAAATAGCACCATACTGCCTGTTTTCTACACACTGCAAAGTGCATTGTTCATGCTTTCATACATGAACTTAAAATTATATAGTGTGCTATACAATAAATATGGTCCATGATTGGACATGTGAGTTACATTATGTAACTGTCCTTAATCCAGTGGAATATGAAATATTTTGTGATAATTTAGCACATGGGATTTTTTTTGCTGTGTGTGAAAGGGTGTGAATGACCATGAATCTTCCACAAATCCTGGGGTACCTCCTCGTCCTTTTTTTCAGTAACAGACACCATGTAAGTACCCAGCAAAAAGCAAAGTGTGGAAGTAACCTAACGTTTGTGTCTAAATGAAAATGTGTATATGTTAACTTTGCGGTGTTGTTGAACATTTTTTGCTGTGTATATGGCTGTGTATTTTTCTGATATCCAAATAAATATTTTCCACAGCTGCACATCCCCTAAGGCTATAGGCTGACCTGCTCGCTTTCTTTACTCCAGAATAATGAAGTCCCTGGAGATGCAGAAGGATAGCGATATGGCCCACTGACACACATTTCATCTGACACACAAAGCCCACCTCCATCTCTTTCACTTATTTATAGCCGCACATTCTAATTCTCCTGGTTCACCCTGTAAAGTCCCAATTTTCTCCTGTGTTTATTTTGTCTGGAATGATCTTTCATTCATTTTTTTCTGTTTATCACACCCTGCTGCATGAAGAAAGGCAGCTAACTGCGATTGATTGATTTATTTATTTATTTGTTTGTTTATTTGTGTGTGTGTGTGTGGGGGGGGGGGGTTGGTTTCCTTAGAAGAGAATAAACAGTACTTCAACAAATAAAATAGATTTTGATCTTTAGATACTTGCACCTGAAGTTCTGATTCTACAAAAAATGGCAGAAAAATTATTGTAAAGATATAAATTTGTGTTTATTCTATCTCGTACACAACCCCCTTCCTATGAAGATGAAGATTGAAGATGGCCTCCAAGCATTTAAGAGCACAGAAACCTATGGCTCTTCACATCACAGTGGTTTCATTAGTAGAAAAAAACTTTTTGTCATTATAGGGGGGGTACGTTCATATGAGGTAACTAAATAATATTGCTAATTTAGGAATATAATAAGCCAAGATAAACTTTATTTTAGACACAGTTGTCCCATAATGTAGCTATCTAGCTATCATAGCTAGCATGACAAGGAGATGTGTTGGCTTCCTATTATTGTTATCTTAACATTAAACAGCTGAGAAATCATACCTACACAAATCCCCCTCTTTGGCATAAACATTTTCATTTCTGGGGGGCAAGGTACGCCCCCCAGTGTTCCAAATGTGCACCACCTGCGAATAGCAAAATACTCCACCATGGGGTACATTTTACTGTTTAGTAGCCTACAGTAGTATTGGTTGTACAGTGAAGTGTTTAAGTCCAGTCACAATCGTACTCATGTGCAAATTACCACGCCGTCATTAGTGGAGCCTCATTAACATGCAGCTTAGCAGCCTTTACAGAAGCTCTGTCCGTGGTGCTGAAATGTGACTGCCCTTTAACAGACCTATTGATATTTGGCCATCATGTACCTTAATTATCCATGCTCATTAGGGACACATGTTTCAAGCTACAATTTTCAGATATGAAATTACAGTGTAGAGGGTGAAAACAAGTCAGAAGCCTTGGTCATTTACTGTGCCTGTAACGTGTTAGACTGGGATTTAAAGAGTGGATTAGCATCACACAAAATGCATTCTCCAAAGAAAAAAACATGTTTTCTTTCAAAGAATTACTATAGAATATTATACTATATTTCAGAGCATGTGATTATGGCATGTGTCATTTTATGATGGACAGCACCTTCAGAAATATAGACTCACTGGGCAAGAGTCCGTCAAAATAACACAGTGTCAAGGTACATTAACCAAGGCACCATAAACACTCAACCATGGATCCATTACTCTGGCTGATGACAAAGCGAATGATTAAATGTCAATGGCACTTCACATAAATGGACAACAGAAGAGAACACAGAAAACCTTTGCTGTGTCCACAGACATTGCTCTGAACAAAATATTTAGCACATTTTTCTCACTGTTCACAACACAGCTTCAGTCCCAATGATTTATGAATAGAATCAAAATGTCTCCCTGAGGAAATGTACACCTTATTAAAATTCAGAGGGGAGCAGGATGTTGAGATTCTAAAATAAGTGCAATCTAGCAACAAAAAGGTCGTCACTTTCACCTGTGCAGTGAGGAGTATTGATTGCCTCACTGCAAACAGGAGCATGCTTACAGAGATCTAAACTTGCACTCAAATTTTACACATATGCCACTTGAACTGATACATATTGTAACATTTACAGTGTGTGGAACAGAGTGAAACAATCGATATATTAAAAATAATAAACTTATAACTGAGACTACTGGAGAGGAACATTATCTTGGCTTGAGCTGCAGAAGCAAATAATACACGATGAAGTTCTAAGTGCAGTAACACAAGTGCCTTATAATCCTTTATCTGTTGTTATTAGTGTGGTGTAACCATACACCCTTGGGCTTTGCAGTTCTTTCCTCTCCTCAACCTTGACACCACTGCTATAGACCGAAGATCCACTGGCATGAGGCCAGTCCTGCTTACTGACCCAGAAACGACTGACACAAGCACTTAAAGGCAATTGGCCATCCTCTCTTGGACACTTGCCATTACTGTGTATGTGTGAAAACGGGCTTGAATTATGCAAGGAGAAAAATTGACCTGAGAATGGGGGGAGAAAACACAGCTGAGCTAATGATGCTGTGCTTGGTTAAAGGGCTTTGTGTGAGCCATCGAGCACAGAGAAAAGGCATGAATCAGCAAGGGATCTAAATGAAATTGAAATGAAGACACTCAGGTGAGGGCCCAGCTGTTCCATAATGGAGGGACCATCATACTTCATAAAGAATTGGTCCTCTGTCTAGGGTAAATGACAAACAAGCCACACCACAGTGGATGACTGGTGTAAATTTAGTATGGCTCAATCTTAAAGAGAAAAGCTGTTGACCATTGTGAGAAGAGAATGTCAGTGTAATAATTATCTTTATTATTCGACTAGATTATAAGCAGCCTTTGCTGAGGTATTAGACCAAAATGCAAGGTGAAAATCGATCTTTGTTTTATATATTCCTATGGCAATTGAATTGTATAGTATTATAATGAAAGTGAAAATGCATTATCTACATACCTTCTGGCACCTCAATGCAACTACCATTGTAACTGATAATAACACAGACGTAGGGAACCAATTAGTAAGAATAGTAATGGGTATTATGTTGGTAAGTACAGTATAATGATGTGGCTGTAAATCCACTAGAACATTAGGGTTGATTAAGCATGTGGTTACTTAAGCTTTCACTACTCTCATAAGGGTGCGACAGCCACCTAGTACTAGTCCAAGTAAGTTAACACATTGGTGCATGGTCCAGAGAAAACATTATTGCATTTTTGAAACTACTGAAACTAATATAACTAAAGCTACAATATCTGAAGCTACAATATCGTCTTTGAAAAAATCTAATCTAATCTGCAACCACAGCCTGGTTGAAATAACATGCAAATCATTTAAACAAAGGTACAAAAAACAAATATAATGGTTACAATACATATTCTGCTGTGAAATCTTTTTGCTTTATTATTGTTTCATCTGTAGTCATAGCAGGAGAACAGTAATTAAAGGAAACTCTCACAGTAGTGTTTTTCTCACAAACAGATATGTGACAAGATTTACAAAGAAAAAAAACAAACAAAATCTAATAATCACATTGTGCTAATCCTGCTAATGTTGACAAGGTGTCAATTGGGTAGAATTAGTATTCTAGGGGTGTAGAAATAGATAGATAGATAGATAGATAGATAGATAGATAGATAGATAGATAGATAGATAGATAGATATTGCTATTAGAGTATAATAGCAGTCAGTAAAATGACTTCCTGTAGTGTGTTTTGCTATAACATGATTGTATCTGCCGATCGCAATAGGTGTTCTTCAATATCTCCAGTATGTCACGGAGGGGGTGGAAGACATCACCCATGATTGGTATCAATTTGGTCACCATTCTCCATTCCATCATTTCCAGGAGAGCCAGGAAGCCATTATGTTGAAACAGGACCACCAATCTCAACTCTATAAGAAACATAAAGTAATGAAAGATGAAACTGATCTCAAATCCAGTAACCATCAAGAAAGAATTGAGGCAACCGTGGGTGCGACACAGTGAGAATTTAATACAGGTGAAGATCACATCATGGAACTGATACAAATGGAAACCCAATTCAGACTTGAGTATGTCAACCTGGTATACGCGAACTGACGGAGGCTGCACTATAAACTCAATTCCTCACTATAGCTGCTGGCTGAGATGATGTTAAGATCAAAGTGTGTGTTGGGACTGGGTTATATCACTCACACACACACACACACACACACACACCAACAAACACAAATGCCAGGGTTGTAGAGTCCTACAACTGAGAAGAAAAAGAAAAACTAAATATACACTAATAAATTTGAAAACTGCCATATGACAGCTGACTTGAACATAAGACAAATTTCTCTTTGATTTTTAGACTCTAGTCGCCCTAGTCTGCCATCCACAGTCAGAAATACTAGAAATGCTGCCATTAAATTTTGAGTTTTGAGTCTTTGATTTTTAGACTCTAGTCACCCTAGTCTGCCATCCATGGTCAGAAATACTAGAAATGCTGCCATTAAATTTTTTTTCGAGTTAGAGGCTATTGCCACCCTGAGGACAATGTCAGCCATACCCATTTTGAACCCACATCTACTGAACACATACTGTCCATGCTAATAATGTATCAGTGACCAGTGTTTAGTGCATATTATAACAACAAGCACCTAACAAAATATTCTAAATGCAATAAATTCATTTCTGAAATGCTGCACTTTACAGCCTGGCTGGGTCTTCCCTGAGGCAGTGATAGCTCTGTGGTAAAGGTTCTGCACTAGTGACCGGGAGGTTGCACAAATCCCACAGATGTCAGAATCAAGAGTCAAGTGTTCTGTGTTTTAGTGAGTGGTGGCAAGGATAAAGAGGGGAGCCATGAGAGCCATGAGAGAGCAGAGCAGCACAGAGCAGTGTGTGTGTGTGTGTGTGTGTGTGTGTGTGTGTGTGTGTGTGTGTGTGTGTGTATGTGTAGTGAAATAAAATTGCTGGAAAGCAAAGGTGGTGAAGAAAAATAAAGAGCCAGTTTGAGTTGTCCGAAGCCTGCCTCTCATCTCCTCATTACCGGCCCAACCTGTGAAAGTGTCACACTGGTGTCGCACTACAGTCAGCTTTGTCAGGGTACAGAAAAGCAATCACTTGATACAAGTGATTGAATGATCCACTCTCCTTGGAAAGTCAATTTTCTTTGCCTGGATTTTGTAAGCAAGACCAATATCCGAACTTATTTCAGGAGTGAAGAAATTGTATAAAAGGTATCTCTGACAGTCTAGTACCACTTGAGGGCTTTCTGGTACCCACACTTGAACACAATCTGGAGTCACTTCACTATTTGAAAATCAAGGCAGTAATTTTTTTTTTTGCCTGCTACTCATTTTGATTGCTTTATTAACCTGGGTTTCTTTGTTTGGAGCACAATTCTCACTCTGCAATCAGGCAACACTAAAGACTAATTGATATTGTCTCCATGAAAAACATCAAGAATACTCTCACAGCACAGACAGAGAGAAAATAAATCACTTGATCATGACTCATTGAGCTAAGAGATGTTAGATGAATAATGAAGCAAATGTGAAAAACAAAAGGGAAAATTACCTTAGGATGAATATTCATTAACCAAAAAAAAAAAGGCTAGGGTGCTGGAGAGTGGAAGGCTCAGAGAGGTGACCTAAAACCGGAGGAAGATTTCCACCTTGTTTTCACAAAAAACATTCTGATTACAAAAAAATGGCCTTGATATTGTTAACTCCCAAAGGCATGCATAGGTAAATCCAGGACTATTATTTGAGCATTAAGAATAATTGCTGACTAAAAGCAGTTAAAGCCTGGGAAATTAACCTATAATATATTGCATGTGATATTAGAAGGAACTGCAGTCAAAATAAATCCAGATAAACTGCAATAGTACAGGAGAAAGCAAACAATTAGTCTAATTACAATTTTTACAGCAACCCTGTCTCGACTATAAACAATAAAGCTCTGTGTAACAGAATACCTAACTTGCAATATAACCTATCTATTACAATGTTTACAAAATATTTTTTTTCTAGCAGATTTTTTTTTAAAACACTTGCTGTTACCAGAGAAGACAATTAAGCCTGTCTAAGGCTTTCATCCATTCTTTCGCTAGCTGGGTGTGCAGGTTTGTTTCTGACTAATCAAAAAGAATCTCCGAGATGAGGGATCACATGGTCTCAGGGGATTTATTTAGCTCTTTAATGGCAGAGAGATGGACACAGCCTTTGCACCTCAGCAGCTTGTGTTTGGTCTAAATTGTGTCTCTCTGAAGGAAAAGACAGTCTGCCATATCAAAAGCCAAAGAGTTGGGTTCATCCATTAATTAGAGCTTTGTGCTTGAAGCATATCTCCTTTCTGTGCCTGACCCATTACCCAGAAAGCCATAGTTATCCCTGTCAAAAAAAGCTCAAATGCATGGCATTTACAGCCCTGACCGCAGCTTAATTTGCACACAGTGCACCAAAGAAGCTGAGAGACTGAATTTTTTGAAGACGAGAGCTGATTCAACGCTCCTCCAGAGCAATATGTGGTGATGCAGCTATATCCACCCAACATGTGCATATGAACTACAAAGCATTCAAAAGACTTGCAAGCATAGGTATTTACATATGCCCATATGGTGCTCCATACAGAGATGATCAGAATCCTTACTGAACATTTATTTCACAAAGTAATTTTCAGTGAGGCAACCTGTTGTTTTGTTCATGCAAGTGTAAAACATCTTTTTTCGAATTATGCTGGAGGTGCTATCTTGCAGAGTCTATAAATGTTAGAACTGAAATGAGCAATGACCCACGTAAATAGATTGTGATTGCTTTCCTTTAGGAAAAGTAAGAAATCTTTACAAATGCAATACTCGTCTTTACAGTGAATAGTCTTGCAGATAGACCTTTAAACTTCTTGGTGGGAAAACGGAGTCAGAGCTGACTCACTGCAGTGCACTAAAAGATTATGTGGTTTTGATTTGTGTGTGTGTGTGTGTGTGTGTGTGTGTGTGTAAACAAAACTAACTATAGACACTTTCTCTCTGCCTATCCACAAGCAAAGGCAAAGTTAATGACTCAGCTATTTACCCAAACTCAATATCAGCTTTTAAAGCACTACTACATTAAAACTGTTTTCCCTCACACAAGAGCAGTACATAAAGAATTGGAATTCTACTTTTTAATCTCAAACCCATATCTTTAAACTTTCAAAGCCCTAATTATGATACCTGAGCAAACTTTCCAGATGAAATCCTGCTCAAACACAGACATATTTTACAAATAAACAGGACCACCATCTAAAAGAATCTTTGCCACAGATGAAGGCATTTAGCATACGTAGAACTAATTATCTTTGTTTATGCTCACTTCCGGGAACAACGTGTATTAAGCTGTACCAGTACGTGACACTGGGGTGGGCAGGAAGGTCACCTCCACCCCAAATGCAGCATATTATGTCATGTCAACATGGTCAGGCACACTGTCAATAGTAAATATCACTTTAAATGAGTTTATAGTAATATTTACTTTAGATCAATCAATATAGGCACATTAGTCGGTTAAATCACTGACCATACAGTTTGCTGTTTTGTGAAAATATCATACATTCATCATAAAATGTATCATTAATGTTAAAGAATAAAACATTTTTTATTTTCTAAAAAAAAAAAAGAGTGAACCTATTATTCATATCTACATTTGTATCAATTTAGAACACATTATCTGTTCAGTACAAATAATATATTTGTATTCAGTTCCATAAGCATCTATAAAACTCATTAAAGTACAACAGTGGTCTTTAAAGTATAATTATGTATCTTAAATGAGTTTTAAAGGTGCAGTCACTTTTCCAGGTGAAAGGTATATAATGTAAAAAAAAAAAAAGGTAAAACCTCCTTAGCATCAAGCAATTGTTTAATTTCATCCTTTTTTCTGAAGAGTGTGCAAAATTTGCCTTTAGACAGATTAAAATGATCATAACCAGACCCTTTCATAGTTTCTCTCACTATTCAGGCAATTTTGAATGCCTTGAGAGTTTAGACTGGAATTATTTTGTACTACTGAAAATATTTCATCACTCAGCCAAGAGGATTCATCAGGTCTACTTTTATAATATAAATCCAATCGCCTTGAGTTCCTACTAAAAGCATTCAAAATTACCTCAATAACTGAAAACCTTTACAGGCATACATTATAAAGGACTGGCATTAGTAAAAAAATACAAATAAACCTCTCTTATTGCAAAAATGCAATGAAGAAGCTTTCAAACTGTATTCGTATGCTGAAAAGAACAAAAAAGAGACTGTCCTCCAGAGATATAAAGGCACCCTGAGGCGCAGACAGAGAGACTTCTAAAATTAATTACAAAGACAGAGAAAGAGAACAGCATGGCTTCTCTCACATTCAGGAGAGAGAGAGCGAGAGAGCGAGAGAGAGAGATTATGGGGTGGACTTACCGATCATTCTCTTCCCCTCACATGCCAGTTCTCCAGGCAGTGACATTTCCACACCAATGATCCATCCAGTTTATTCCAAATGTCAGCAGTAGTTTAAATGGCTGGGTTAACACAGGGACATGGCCTCAAAAGTACACGATATTAAAGCTCACTCCAACCAATCCACAAGCAGGTCATATAGCAAGACAGATTTACACATAAAGAGCAGGTTTACACAAAAGTGGGAGAACATGCAATGATGTGCACTTTAGATAAACCCCTACATTAAAAAAAATAACAGGGCATTTGGGGGAAAGGGGAAAAAATATACAATAGGTGCCAAAGCAGACAGATTGTAAGCCTTTTCCTTAAACAACAAGTCCATTGCTGTTTTACCCATGTATCCTGATTGTCAAAGTTCAGAGACGCTGGAGAATAGAGGTTGTCTCTATAGCATGTCAGTACAATATTAGAGAATGCTAAGCTTTGCATTGTTTGAGCGCCCACAGCCTTGCAAATGTACTCTGAGTGGAGTAGAATGTCTGTATGCTTCATGCTCTATGGATGAGGAGGTGATATGAGACTCTGCTAGCTCCTTTTATGTAAGCGTGAGTCAGGAAATTAGACTTAAAGTGAAACTGGGTTTGCATGGTAATTGAATGCTTTATTGGGTGGAATCAGGAGTTATATTGAGAGTGAAATGACTTACAGTGGACAATATTGAGGTAGAAACTAACTGAATGCACTGCAGCTATGATGTCGTCCCTACAACCCCCCCCCCAACCAACCAACCAACCAACCAAACACACACACACACACACACACACACACACACACACTTGTCACAACCCCACACAACTCCACCCATGCCCACACTACTGGGAACTGAAAGCCCAATTATAGTGGTGTCTATACCCTAGGGCTGTAACACCATGGTCTAACCTCTAATTCAGCATAACAAAATGCCCACAGTGAGGAACACATCCAGAGAACCTCACAGACAGTGCCCCGCTGTTGCAGTCAGTGAAAATGAGCACTAATGAGATTCAATCCTCCTAATTAGGGCTGCTATTTTGTCATAATAGCTGTAAATGCAATTAACTGGGTTAAACCGAGACAGGTATCTAGACAGCTTGAGACTTGAAAATGATCTAATCTGTCTTTCGTTTATTTAGTAGTCAACCTTGGACAAGCAACCTTCCTTTTGCTAACACTTGGGGCATGAAAAGACAGCTACAGAAATGGACAATGAGACAGAGGCCTGGAAAGATGGTCATGAAAACTAAAATACAAAAAAAAACTAAACAAAACAAAAAAAAACTGTTCGATTTTTTTCCCCATTCAGTATTCTTATGTTTTTAATGATCACTTTTTGTGCCCACTTTGCAGTGCCAAATCATGCTATCAGCTAGCAGCACTAGACATAAATCATATCACTATGTGGCATATCAGTATGTTTCATTTCTAGCTAGATAATGAAAGTTACAGGCCGTGGTGACTATAGTGGAGATCCAACACATTTTGCATAGGCTTACTATAATTGACATTTAGCTTTTTTTTGCAAAACAGCCTACAGAGCCATTCTACCACTTTTTAGTGTTGCAATAAGTAAGGAATAAAACACAATGGGGTGTGCTTTTATAGGAAAATAATCAACAATGTGGGGGTGTGATGCAGGTCAATTTGAAGTGGAGTTACCACCCCAAAGTGTGTCCTGAAGTTTTATTCCGCTTATATAACAACAATTTGCCAACATTTACAATTCCTTATTTATTACAGATTGGTATATATTGTTTATCCATGTATAGTTACATTTAATGTTGTCTGCAAAACAAGTTAGCTGATGTTAACACTTACTACAGCAGCTCTAAACAGTCTTTTGTTCACTTTCTTTTGAAGATTCTAAGCCAGAAAACTGCAGCTTGTTACAAAGAAATCACTAAACACAAAGTCCTCTGGCCATGAAAACTAAAATACAAAAAAACAAAAGTAGCCCTCCATTATTTTTTTTTTTTCCATTCAGTATTCTGTGTGTTTAGTAATATTTTTCATTATGCAAGGTGAATGACTTCTTAAACAGATACTTACGTGGCCTATTAAGGCAATCACAGGCATTTATCAAAATTATTAATTTTAAAATTAATAAATAATTATTTTATTAATTTTAAAATCACTCAATTAAAATGAAATCTATGCTTAAATTACACATATGATATATGCAATTATATAACTGTATAGTTTTATAGCCCTGTGCAAAAATCCTCCCTTAGTCGTATTGGAAAGTTCAGTGCCAATACAATACAGAATGTCTACAAATTTCCCCTCATATGCCAAGGGTTAAGTTTGTTATTGTATATCTTCAAGCTCAGAAAGGCTATTTTCTCCACTTAACAGATTTTAGCCCAAGCATATGCTTCAGCAAGTCGCCACTTTGGCAGTTTGTAAGTCACACTGGTGCACTTCTAAGTGGGACCAGTCACACTTCATAAACCCTGCTGATGCATGTACCTTTTACTTTGTAGAACCAATAGCCGGAGGGGTCCATACTCTACAGCACATCATGATGACAAAGAGCCTGTGAAATGGAGACCCATCAACAGGATTGAGATGCTCTGGTCAGCCGTTTACTGAGCTGCAGTCTCAAGCCCTGAGGCTCATGTTTAAAATACTCCTGGATCAAAACCTGATGGGCTTCCAGCATTCACAAGCAAGCAGTGGCCATATACAGCCAATATATTGTCAAAAAAAAAAAAACTCCTTCCAGAAAATATTTTGATGACTGTACACCAGACAAGGTTAATGTCTAATTCTGAACTGCACATAATCAGTACCACTAGCAGAAAGACTGAAGGCACCCTTGGTACCACTGGAGGCAATTACAACACCATAGGTATGCTTCATCTTCCTGTCAATCTTTCTTTCTCCACCCATCGCTCTTGGAAGTAATTTAGTGCACAGGCTAACACATCCACTATTCGCTTCATTATAGTAAACAGCCTAATGGATGCCTACTCTGCAACCATAAGTTCAGGGAAAAAAAGAGGCCTAAAATCTGTTTCTTGGTTGTAAACGAATAAATTACAACTGATTGTGTTCTGAAATGGAGGCAGCCAAGCATAAAGTGCAAACACTTTGCTTCTTAACGCCTTAATTAGAAATCTTGTTCAGAATGAAGCAGAACTTTTCAGTGCCAAGGGAATGCATGAGACATGCCAGTTTGATGTGCTTTTGTTGGACAGATCATGAAACCTATCCTCAGACAGCAAAGAATAAGAAAATGTTATAGCAAGAGAAACATGGGTTCTGTATGAATTTAGCAAAGAAACAAGCAATATGGTTCTAATTTATAGTGCTGCTCTGCTTCACACAAACTAGTGTAATTTTCCAGCTGGTCAGTAGTGATGGATGCTGCTCGGTCAGGATGGTTTAAAGGTTGTGCTAGCCAGGCAGATCAATCTTTCTGCAAACCAAAACTGGCTAAACACTTGCAGTTCCAAAACACAAGTTGTCACCAGCAAGCCATCTGATGTGGTTCTTTTTTTCTTCAAACTTTTCCACTTTTAAATTGTTGGGGGAAAAAAAAGTCTTGAATTTCACTTTCACTTATAGAGTTCCAATATCACGGCCCATATTGCATTCAAATAAGACAGCTGTAGCATCACATTTTCAAACTTTCAGAAAATTAAAGATAAACATTTTATAATACTTTATCATTTTTGCCGTAAGACCGTTTGGTTCACTGGCTATTCCAAGATGACAGTGAAAATGTCTGAAATTTCCAAAACTACCACTAATGCGTAACAGCGTCTAAGCCCTACGGATGTATGTTCTAGGGCTTTGAATCTTGTTCATGATAACTGAAAGATGTCTATGTTTGAGTGAAATACAGTGCTCAAAAAACAGTGTTAAACCCACAACCATACATAGGACACCTTGTTTCACAGCCAAACTACTGATGCAATGTACAATTTAACTTCTCTAACACACAGATTCAAACTCTTGAAAAGTTTGGTAATGAGGTGATAAGTTGAGTACATTGAATGTATTAAAGAGAGAAGCACACTATAATGTGCAGTGTAGCATTAATTCAGTAGCAGTTAGGAACTAATGCTTTATAAGACTGCAGCCCCAAAAGGCTACAATACTGCATGTACATTTTCCTGCAGAAGCAAACCTGAATCAACTAATTTCCAAGTCAGTTGAATAAAGTGTGTTAGTGCAAGGAAGCCCGCTACAATGGGCACAACTATAGCAGGTTTACCTTGCAGTGCCAGGGTAAAAAAAACACCACCAACAACAACTTTGCCTGGTCTTTTCAGTAAGGCTGTCACCTATAGCTCATCTGCCTCAAGCTTTGGCACATTGTACATTCTGAGATGCTTTTTTTGCTCACCACAGTTGCAAAGAGTGGTTATTTGTGTTACTGTAGCCTTCCTGTTAGCTGGCTATTATCCTCTCCACTATTCTCTCTCATCAACAAGACATTTCCACCCGCAGAACTGCCGTTCACTGAAGGTTTTTTATTTGTCTCACTGGATGACTATGTCTCATCTTCATCAGTGTCAGTTCCTAACCACATGCCAAATACTATGTTTTCCAAGTCTTCCTGATGATAACTCTACTGACATATTTTTACGCTCCCTTGACCAGTAACTAATATATACAATCTCACATCATGGCTGAAAAGCACTCTTTACATAAGATCAAAACAGTCTGGGAACAGGATTTGGGCTTAGCCCTAATGGATGTCATTCGTAGACAAGTGCACTCCTCCACCATGTCTGCTTGTCACTTTCCACTCCAATTTAAAGTAGAAACCTAAAAATACACCCAGAAATGAGCCCTAACTCTGACAATTAATGCAAAGTGCATGAAGCCTCAGTGACACATACAGTACCTTGTGACTATGTCTCAGATTAGGGCAGTTTAGCAAAGATGTATTTTAAACCCAACTACAGATTATGGGCTGCACACTAACACCCACCACACTAGTAGCTTTATTTGGCATTGCTGAGGACTTGCTTCTTGCACTGCACACATTTTTATATAAAAGTAAACCTTGCCTACAGTTTAGCAATCAATTCAATGACCAGATAAAATGTTTTCCAAGAAATAAGGAACATTTCTGGTATACCTTTAAAGGCTGGACATCGTGACTGAGCTGTGAATCTGTAGCTTAGGGGTTTCAGTCTTTGAATTCTACCAGGCCTTAAACACAAACTTGTGACCAGGCAAGGTGATACCCTGTTTCAAAAGATTTTTTAAAATGAGCTTAAATGTCTCACAGCTGCAGGGTCCCCGGTTCCATATGGAGCTCAGGTTACTGTCTGTGTGGAATTTTGATGTGATGGATATGTGTCCCATCGGGCGTAAGTTCTCCCAGAATTCCTGGGACTAGCTCTGGGTCCACCTTGACTATGACCAGAATAAAGCAGTTACTAAACATAATAATAAATGTATAATATTATTTTGACTATGTATTGGAGGCATAGAGCTTTTTATTCCTGAACTTGTCCACTGAGAGAACATACTTTTATTCAAAGGGTCATTTGATCTGACATTTTTTATACTTGTTATTCAGTTAATGAGGTTTTACTGAACCCTTTTAATTGATGAGTTAAATAGGCTTATAAGTATAAAGACGTAATAATAAATATAATTACTTCGATCATTATGAGTTTTGGTTTTCACCAGTATAATAAATGTTTTAGAAATCGATTAAAAAAGATTAAAAATCGTTTTAAAAACGCTTCATCAGTATTCAGTCCAATTTACGTAAACAGAGGTGCGATACTACCATCTAGCGGCTAGTCGTAAAATGGCTATAATGTCGTAAAAATTGCCACCTTGGTTTTCGGCAGTTAGAAGTTCATGACTTCAACATGGCTGTATCTCTGATATGTAGTAACACACTGAGCAGGTGAAGACATGTTTCATTCATTATCAAAGTTTCAATAAAGTAATGCATGTTTTGTGTACATCTCTGTATTAATTCTGTCTAAAATACGGTGTTCTGTGTTTGACAGGGTTAGCTCCGTTTTAAACAGAGATGTCAAGCAGTTTGGCAAAAAGTTCATGTTTGATTGCAGTGAGGAGACCTGCTGGAATTCTGACCAGGTAACTAAGGATTGCTAAACACAATTCATTAATATATCTGTGTTCCGAAATCACCTTTTAAAAATATCAGTACTTCTAGCTGTCAGTAGCACGCCATGCTGAAGTTTTAATAGCTCTATGTAACTCTGGCTGTTAGATTTTTCAATACTGTTCCTAGTGGAAGTGTGGATTTCATTGGTACAGAGTGCTTTAGGTTTTCCCATCATCTGCTACTAAACATGGGTTTAAAAGTGTGTTATTTGCACTGAATGGGCTGGACCTTGTTTTAGGTTTATAGATCCATTTTTCCCCCCCATTAAAATAAACTTTATGTTCATTGCATCACATGATAATTTGGTACTGTTAAAGGAAAACTCCACCCTAAAACACATTCAGTATGTTTATACTGAAATCTTTGTGATATGATTAACAATTCTGAAATTTGAAGCTTTGGAAGCTGATCTTTTGGAGCAGAGTGTAGAGATGAGGACGTGAGATAACTGGACAGACTAAAGGACTAAAGCACCGCTGCAGCACTCTCTTTAGGTAGAGATGAATTCCAATTGCACCATTATCAGCACATAAACCAACAGTATATTGGGTAATGTAGGAAACTGTGAACCAAATCGAAAACAGACCAACCTGTCGATAGAGAAATTTAAACCAACTCAGAATTTCATTACAAAATAAATCTAGGATGCCTCTGAAGATCACATTTCATAAAGATTTTTTTTAGTCACATTTTAAAGTCAGTTATATAGGGTGGACTTTTCCTAGGCTCCTGTCTTTCCATGGACTGTCATGGTTTAGTTTCTCTGAGTCTTCTCTAATGTCTTGAGCTGCATATTACAGTGTTAAATGTATTAAATGCTCTGTTACAATAGGTGCCATACATTTTTGTCATAGCGTATACAGTAGTAAGATGTTTGTAATATAGTTTGAGACACTTTCTACAGGAACAAATACCTATTTGGAAATCTGCTGCCTTTTCTTCTCATGTCTGATCAAATTAAATTTAAATGCACTGATCCAAGAGTGAGTTACATACATGATCATTAATCACAACACAAGAAAAATAGGTGCTAATCTTCAGAGAATGTGTCAGAGAAGTGTTTTTTGTTATTGTAATTTCCTCTTCTGTTCCACAGGGAGAGTGTCAGTGGGTGCTCCTGGAGTTTCCTGTGCCTGTCAGAATGTCTGAGCTCAAACTGCAGTTCCAGGGAGGATTTTCAGGAAAATCTTGCAAGTTAGAAGGTCTCTGTCAGAATCCCCTAAATTTATAACACAACACTCACAGTCTAAAGCAATCCTAAAGCTTCATGGTACTCAGTGTTCTAACACACCAGATTTAACTCATGATCACTTTGGTCATTAACTGTTGGAGCCTTTAAAGTGTTATACCACACCAGCCTGCCAATGAAAACAATTTCTCTCTCTTGAAGTTAAAAAGACAAAAGAAATGCAGGCTGTCGAGTTACAGAGAAAGCGTAAAGCCCTCCAAGACTACACCGTGTCAGAAAACTCAGTTACAGCTTTACTATAGACTATTATAAAGCACTGACACTGGAGACTCCTTCCAAAAAATGTTAAATAAACTCCCCTCCTTATGGAAAACCTTTACAACTACAACTAATATCAAACAAATCCATGTATGTGGTGCATCCACCGTACAAATACTCGTAAATGAGTCATTGCTATAGAACTGATAATGGATTAGAACAAACACATTAATCTGAACCTGTGCTTCACCTTGGAGCCAGCACTGCTATCAGAGCTGCTGTTATAGACCATTAATCAACACCTTCTGACCAGTCAGAATCTTATGCTGCAGTAGAAAACTTATTCTCTGATTCGTGATCTTGTAATCTAAGATACAGATAAAACACAATGTTAATAGTGTAGAGATTTCCTTATAACCATATATGCTCATCCCTGTACACCACCACAACCTTACTTGCATTCTGTGGTGGTGTACATCCTAAATCAGGTGTGTTTGAAAGGAAAACTCAAACTATGTTGGCCTCTCTACATACAGAACCACAGTTGGGCTTTCCTGAAATATGTTTAGAGTTTTTTTTTTTCTGTCTCACCGTCTGACCCAGGCTGTATTCAAGATGGGAATCTGGAACACATTATGGACTTCTATCCAGAAGACAACAATGCTTTGCAAATATCCTTTTAAAAACCTTTCAGAGATCTATTCCTGTAATTAGGTGAGAAGTCTATCCATGTATGTTTGAGATGTTCCAAATTTCCAAATTATTCCTCTAGGATTCGTGATGTGTGTTCCTGTTCCTAAATTGAAAGAAATAGTTTGGCCAAAAATTATTTACTATGTACAATATTTATCCCTGAAACGTGTGTGGTGTCTGTAGGTCACTTCCTTTTTTTAGGGGGGTGGAAGAGACTTTCTTTACCTGATACCTACATACGGCTTAAAAAAAAAAGCTTCCTTTAATCGCATGATTACTAATTTTTGTATATAAATGTTAGTCGATGTTATCACCATTTTAGTTAAGCAGTGCTAATGATGGAGTAGACAGATAAAGTAGAATTTTGCCCAGTTGCTGATGTTGGTTCATTGCCAGAAAGCGATCATTCACTCGTCCCATGCTGATATTATGGCCTTGATTCCTCACCCACAGCTTTCCCATTCAAAATGCCCCACTGGTGCAGAAGCTTAAAATAGTATTTGAAAACAGTACGGACTTTTTTGGAAGAATAATAGTTTACTCTTTGGATGTCCTGGGAGAACGAGCTTCTTGATGTTTGGAAAAGAGAACATGTGAGAGAACCAGATTGCAAACAGGCAGCAGCTCGCTGTGATGGACAGATCACCTGAATCTCTTACACACTTTCATTCAGCACAGGTGGACTGTGTTTTTTTTCTTTGGTATTAATTTTATACATTGGGGATCAAGTGTATTTATCTGCTCACCAATAAGTAATTTTTTTTTTTAATAAATGGCTTTGACTAACATAGGTTTATAGTGACATTTTATTACAAAGGTACATAAAGCGTGGCATTCAAAAAGAAAATTATGACTCTTAAATGTAGTCATATATGATCATCGAAGCAGGTGCAGTATGTGATCCTCAAGCAGCTTTTGCACTGAAAAGGATTTCAAAAAAAAAAAAGCAATCGGGAAAACAATCTTTTAATAGGCAGCAACAACTGCATTATAAATTAACCTATAGATTAAAGTATGTAGATGACTTGCAGACATTTGATACTTACTTTTTTTGTAGCCAAGAGCAATGGCGAGCGCGACTGGACTGTATCCAGAGTCTGCTTCAAATGTAATATCAGCTCCGTGTCCTAAACACACACACAGTTGTGCTTGTTTCATTATTGTGAATAAAATAAATACGATTATAAGAATTAAAACATTATTTATTATTATTATTGTTGTTGTGCCTCTGGCCATATCTAGCATTTATATCACTATAACTAACATTCCCTTTTTTAATTTTATTTGCTGTATATTTCAATATAATCAATGTTGATGAAAATAGAGAGAGCTTTTTGTATGTTTGCTGTCCTGATGGCAGATGTGTGTGCAAATAAAAGATGAAGTCAAGTGGACAGCAAATTCAATCACTCTTTTGGTTCCGATTCACAAGTACTGGTCATTAAAACTTTTTATTTCACCTTGTTCTTGGCTCAAAATGACCCTAAACATCAGCTCTGTAATATAAACAGGATTTTAAATAAAAAGTGCATGGGTCACTTTGAGCTGAACTAAATACAAGAGTTAACATTTCCTTCACAAAAAAAGAATTAGAAAAAGGACTACAAGCAACCCATGACAGGGGTAATACAAGAAACACACACAAACTACAAAGAAAAAAAAATAGAAAAGTGATATTATTGAGTGAGAAAAGGTTATAAAAAGTATTCATATTGTTTTAAAAAAATAACGAATATAATTATAAACTTACTTAATAGAGCTTGCACACATTTTATATGATTGCCACGAACTGCATAAAGAAGAGGAGTTCCTCCATTCTGTGTCAAAAAGTAATAGAGATCATGTGGTTATATATGTGGAGATTCAGTGATGCACTTTGATGCCATTTTGTTTCATTTTCTACTCACCCAATCATAGGAATCAACATCAACGTCATGTTTTAAAAGCATATCAACGATGTCTGCGTATCCCCCAGCACTGGCTAAGGATAAAGCACTCTCTCGCTCCCGTGCGAAGGTTTTCGGGTCAGCACCCTGATTTAAGACACAACCGGATTTGTAACATATCCAAGACAAGAGCCTGTTAGTCTACTCATTAAGCCTTTCTTACCTTCTCTAGTAGAAACTGGACCATTTCAATCTCTCCAAATGCTGCTGCCCACATAAGAGGCGTGAATCCCCGTTCATCCTGACTGTTCAGTAGGGCACTGTCTAAAAAAATAAATAAATAAACAAGCATTTCTTAAATTTAATATTAAAATACATTACTGTCTGTATGCCATTGTATATAGAAATGCCACCAATACACAGTACTGCTTACCACTGGCAAGATGTGTCTTTACTTTTGAGATTTCCCCATGAGCGGCCAGTTGATGAATGGACAAATCTAAGAAATTAAGAAAGTTCAAATCTGTAATTCATTTCATACAGTATAGTGAAAGCACAACTGATAATGGAAGATAGTCATTGTGTAGTTCAAAATATGGGACCATACTGTTGTGTTCAGAATTGTGATTTTCTTGCTGTAACACACCTAAAAATCCTTGACATCAAGAAGTTGAATCACCAAGCTATGCTGATGCCTGCATATCCCTGGCACTAGCAGATGTCTCTCTTCATCTTAGTTTTTAAATTCAGTGGCTATGCTCACATTACACCTCTTATTCCACTTTACTTTCAGATCCAATTTTTCTTCCTTCACATTTGCATTTCTACATGATCCTTATCTGTCATTAGTGTGAACAGGCCTTTGATAAATCATCCCTTATGGAAAAATTGTGTACATTCTCATGCAAGATTGTATGTTTTTCACATGTGCATAAAAGTATCAGTAATGTGATCATGTGGAAAAATGTGACCATGCACACTAAATCCTTTGAATAACATGAGATCATGTGGAAATAAATGATCATCGGAAAAATCCCATGTGCAAAATTATAAACATATATGTACATGTACATATATACATGTATGTAATATATGTGAAAAATGTGTGTCAACATACATAACACTATCTAAAACAAGTGTGGGTGGCATGCTGGTGTAATGAGTAGTGGAGTTGCATTGCTGCCTCATAGCTCCACGATCTCTGATTTGATCCTGAGCTTGGGTTACTGCATGTTCAGGGTTTTTTCTCGGTTCTCTGGTTTCCTCGAGAAAAAAAAAACAAAAAAAACAAAAAAAAACAGTAAGTGGATTGGCTATGCTAAGTTGCCCCTAGTTGTGTGCATGGTGTCCTCCCATCCACAGTGTGTCCCTGTGATGGTCTTCGGATCCACTGCATGATGCATGAAGGAATGATTGAATATTGTTATGTGTGGTGTGTGTGTGTGTGTGTCACTTCTGTAAGGGCTTTTGTATTGCATATGGACCAGCTCTTACTGTCCAGAGTGGCGGGTGGGACAGTGAGCTCGTTCCCGCGCTGTTTGTTAGTGAGGGTGGTGGAGTGGTGAAGCGCGCTCTCGTCACTTACACTCTCCATCCCTGTGTTTATCATCACATCCGCTTCAAATAAAGAAAGTACACCAAATTAAATACTGTCCATTTGTTCCTCGACTAGTTACAAAACTGTCATCCGTATCACACAGAGAAACCTGGAAGCAATATACAACCTTTTCAAAAACTTATTTAAACATGAACTTAATAGAAATTAACGAGTAGTATTCTCTTACCGGAACTGTAGCTCCTCTATCAGCACTTCTTAAAGCAATTTCTCTTTAGTTCCTGATTTACTAGCTAACAAAAGTGAAACTAAATCATGCCTCGGTATTACAAAGCGCGTCGATTTTGAGGTGTAAAAAACAGCCATACATCGCACTTGTGACACATTTTGTTTAAAAGTAACAAACATAACGTCACTTTTAGATTTGGCGAAGTTTAGACCGTTTTCTTTTCATCTTGCGTTGAACGCGCTTTTCCCCCCAACACGTAGGAACTATTTGTTAGGCTTGATGTTGGAGGCCGAGCGAAATTTCCGGTGCACATTACGTAATCGCACAACCAATGACAGAACCGTATAGACATAAAAAAGCTACAATATTTCTTTTAACTGAAGAAAATTCTTCGTTTTGTTTAAAATGGACGACCAGGAAATGCAGTTGAAAGTAAAGCGAGGTAATGTGGCAAAAAGCTTCGTGCTTCCTGTTTGGCTACGTGCCATATAAACAGATGAATTTAGTTTGTTCCGGATTTAATAATGTAAACGTTGTTATTTAGCTAGCTAGCGCTAATGCAAGTGGCTTATTTTGGTTCAGCGTAAATGTCTGAGCTGGTAAAAAAAAATATCTGACATGTATGTGAATGATACAGCGTCGAAGGAGTTCACTACAGAAAATAAACCGTTTGTTTTGTCTGTGGCAGTGACGGACAAGTTCACGGAGAGCATGTACGTGTTGGCTAATGAACCGTCCATAGCGCTGTATCGCCTGCAGGAGCATGTGAGGAGGTCACTGCCTGAGCTGGTACAACACAAGGTAAGGTGTTTTTTTTATTTATTTATTAATTTCTGTTTTATTTCTAGTTTAAACATCATCATGAAGTGACTTCTGAGCAGGGGCAGGCGGTATCAATGGGCTAGCAGGGTTAAGCCTCCTCAGTCTTTCAGAGAGATCAGTATAGGGTGTCATTATTGATATCCACTTCAGATTATTTGCTGTTATCAAACATCATAAAGCAAATTATTTTGGACTTTTTTGGAACCAAGATCAACTGTGCAATCAATAAAAATGCACAGAATGGCATGAAAAAGTGAGACTGGGACTGATTTTATTTCTAGCCCAGTTGATCCAGCTGATCCATTACCCCTTTTTAGAACTTTTAAGACCGCTTTGGAGACTATCTGAGCAGAAGTTAGTGATTGCGCTGCACTCGATACGGCTCTCCAGCTCACATCACGACTGCTGTTTATTTAGTTTGAGAGATCAGGTTCGGTCGTCTCACCACCAGTGTGTAAAACCTGACTGAGTTACAGTTGCTCAAGCCAACAACCGCTTACTGCTCACCACTGTTCCCTTATCTAAATCTAATCACCAGGGAACTCCAGTAACCTGTGCTGTACTTCCACACTCTTTGTCATTTAACAGTTTGTGTCACTTAATTCTCTATAGACAGACATGCAGAGCTGGGAAGAACAGAGCCAAGGAGCAATATATACTGTGGAGTATGCCTGCAGGTAAGAGTTTAATCACCTAAAGACAATATAACTTGGTAAAAACAACACATTATGTGTAAAGTAATTTGCCTGTTTTTATTCAAGCGCAGTGAAAAGCATGGCCAACAGCAGCCTCTATTTTAAAAATATCGACGGACTGCTGAAGCAAGCCATTGCAACAAAAGAACACATCAGCGGTGCTCAAGGACGCAGGTAGATTATGTGGGCGCTGTGGCTTTTTGAAATATCACTTGACATAATCGCACCATTTCACCATCACCCACCTCAGACTTACGTTTCATAAGTATTTGCTTGCTTCTGTTCATCAAAGGCATGTAAGTCAGTCGTGTTGGTTGTTATTGTTTTAGTATTCTGCTATATCCAATTATTAAGGTCTGTGCCATGTTTTGTCATTCTGTTACAGTATAATTTGATTTTACACTGCTTCTTATGCTTCTTTTTTTCTTTTTTTGACACATAATAAAGCTTTTGGAGTTGCATAATTTTCTTTTTTGACCAATGCATGCTGCTTTAGTGGTGTGAAACCTGTACCTAATCACAGTGACCCTCCACTACATGACTCTTCTACATCATCATGACGCATGGAAATCTATAAGCAAGGTTAGTGCTGCCTCCTAAGAAATCGCTTTAATTACATTAAATGAAAATTAAGCCTATGGTGTGATCCAGAGATAGACCAGTGGTGAATTATTCCCATTGTTTCGTCTTTTGGAAATACAAGTAAGTTTTAGAAACTGTACAGTCGTACTTGTGTGGCAGTTGATTCATTTATTACCACAGTCAGAGTTTCTGCGCTAAAAGGAAGGGTGGGGTTTGCCATGTTGCAACAGATAGAGAAGTGTTTCCTGAATTAGTTTTGTCCATGTTTGGTTTATCCATTCAGTTTCTGTGATAAACGCAAAAATGAAATCCCAGGATCTTTTGATTTTATCAGACCCTCCAACATTTACAAATTTTGTGTTAGAGATCTGCATTTTAACATCAGGGTACACTGCTTGATCTCGACAATATTAACTGACCTACTAGAAGCCCCGTCCCCTTCCCAATCTCACATTAGTTATGTTTTGGGTAGTCTACTCATCTCATTTTGGTTTTCCCACTTGAAACACTTGCACTGATGATCTAGCAGTCTTGCTTTCTGTCACATAAATGGAGAATGTTTTGAGTTCATTAATGTGAAATAAAATCTATCCATGTATTTTCGACTTCGCTAACATTAGACAAGTACATAGTTAATATGTTAATTATACTTATTAGGAATACCACTGAAGGTTTTAAGCAGAAAATGGTAAAAGGAAAAGAGAAAAAGGCTGAAGGATTTGACCAAAAAAAGAGTAATGAGCCTACAATGTCAAATCTAACACTTAGATTGAACACTCACAATAGAAAGTGAATAAAACACTGTTTGTTTTGCTCAAACAGTTTGAGCTTCGGCAGATCCACAGTCGCCAGTGTGGAAAGATTCTACGAGAGGCATTAGACAAGCTATTTATAAAAGAACTATATTAAAATATACTGTTAGGTTTGTACTGTGTTTTATGTGGGTTTTTTTTTTTTTTTGTGAATAAGGCCCAGGTTCCTAGTTACATTAGTGCTGTTATATTTAGGCTTGCAAAAACCAAATCATTTCATTTAAATGGGTAGGAATTTATTCAATTCTGATTCAGGGTGCCACAATACAATAATAAATCAATACTTTTGGAATAAAAAAAAAATTATAGCCTACATTATGATTTTTCTCACTTTGTCCACTTGCTTTTAAAATATAATTTTCATCCATTATGAAAAGCACTGAACTTAATGTTACTATTTATTTTTCATCAGAAATGTTTGGTACTATTGACACTTTTACATAAAATTATATATATACATATATATATAGTCTACAAAGCAGTGTAAAAATGATGTAGATAAAATCCAAAGTATCTAAGAATTTTTTAAATGGATTTTTAATACACATTTTAAATCCAGTTATACTTTATAAGTAGACTTCATATGTATGAATTGTTGAATTATTTATCATTTGTGGGGACAGAAAAGGACAGTCCAGAGAGTTAATATTAAAAAAAAGTGACACGACCTACAAGCACAAACATTATCCATTAACAGTGTTTATACAATTATATAATTGAAGGATGAAGCTGTAGTGTTTTTATACATTAGGTCTCCCTTCTTAGCGCTTGAAGAGAACTTGAATAGTGTACCTTCTAATGCACATGGTTCAATTCACCATAACTAACAAGAATCTTATCACATCTAGTGTGTGAGGCCAGGCAGAAACCTGAGACATTGTGGTGCAGTGTTCAGTGGCAAGTCTGCAGTAAAAATAGTAAAAGGAACAGTTCCAGTTGAAAGCCTCTCACAGTAATGCCGCTCACACTAATGTTGAGTCTTTGCCGGTGGCTTTGCGAGTCAGCACAGTTCTCATCTCATGGTTGACGCCATTCCAGGGCTTTGTGTGTGTCTGGAGCAGGCTGGAGTCAGAAGACAGGGTCCTGTGCATGCGTCCACTCCCACCGTAAGCCTCTCTTTCACTGGAGTATTGTTGTTTGGGCTCTGTGTAGGAGAACAGATGGTTCATGCTGTCTTCACTGCGTTGTCTTGTGGTCTTTTCTCTGAGGCTAAGCTCTGATGCTACTGTGCAGATACCAGCGCTGCTCTCTGGGTCGTTCTGGTACATGGTATTGATGTGTTGGTTGTCAAAGTGTTTGGATGTGCACGTGGCTCGGACCAGCGTATGAGCTACTAAGCCCAGCAGCACTAGTACACCAGAGGAGAGCACACACACACTGGCTATGCCTGTCTCAATCTCAAAGACCAGCAGCATGTAAATGGACAAGCCTGTAAATTTACAGAGGAAATATGACAAACCAAACAAACAAGAAAACGTTTTTACAGATACTATGTATTTATCTAACTTTGACTGCTAGTCTGTTAATTTATTTGGTTTCTGCAGGAAAAGAAATGTGGATCCTGGGATAATGAGAGACACTTGTGAGAAGCAGCATTCTGGGATATGAAGTACAGTTACGAGTCTGCTGAATGGACTCCATTCCAAACGTGTACCTCACTCCATCTGAGTGTGACGGCCTCTTGAATTGAGACTTTGGCAACTCGACAGAGCCTTGCGAGGAGTGAATGCGAATGCTCTGCCAGGTTCTCCATTACAGTGCTTCATCAAGTGTGTGAAGGAAAGGATTATTCTCAGTCATATGTAAATATATTCAAGTAGCTTTAAACTGTACTGTGCTTTTGCATTACAATGGGTTACTTTTAAACTGATCTGATATGTTGCCTAAGTACACTTTTTTTTTTTAACTGATTTAATATTTATTTGTATGCTAATCATGTAAATGTAGCATTAAAGTATGACCAAATGATTGTTTTCAGTTAATGTGACTTGGAATATTATTGTTGCAGAGCTTTAGCTTTAGCACTGATAGCACTTACCACCCAGGTAAAAAGAAATCCCAGTGCAAAACAAGCCGATAGCGACATGCCGAATGACCCTGCTGTCTGACAGGAACCATTCAGCCCTGAGGGAGGAAAAAACAGAGGTCAAGTGCACAGAATACGGTGCGAACGTTTTCACTCCATTTGCTTATGGGTGAAAATGAAAATTTTATTACCTGTATTAAACAATTATATAATTTAAAAAAAAAAATTCGTAGAAGTTAAAAATAAAACATCCTTAAACAAAACAGCAATCCAAAATATTAGGCAAAGTTAACAGAAGAATAAAATCAATATGATAAACATTTAACATCCACTAGTTTACCATTTTGTTACTTGCTAATGAAGAAACATTTGTGCAACTCAACACACTAAACATCATGGTTAAAATATAATTTATCCATTGTCTTTGAATGATCTATTCTCTGTAATAAATGTGCCATCTGTATTTTGTTGTTGTTGTTGTTGTTGGAGTGGTGCTGCCAAGGGTGCATCTTTTGTATCTTTAATATGTATCTTATATCTCTAAATGGCTTTAAAGTACACCAGTGCTCCTGTATAAAGATAGATCCTAAAGATACAAAAGATTTAGCATTGATGGTACCAAGGAAGAGTACAGTTTGTGTTTATATCCTTTTTTGCTCTGCTGTAATAGTTTTAGTTTGCATTCTTGTTCACAAATATTATAATAATTATAATAATTTAAAGAATAATTTAGTGAATCAGTGGCCTTGTGTGTTTGCCTATAGGTGTACAGTAAATAGTTGTTCAGAGGGTTTCCAGGGTGCAAAGTTTAATCCTGCAGTGGAATTTATCAGTGGCTCGTTACCTTTGTAAGAGACTTTGTGCTGGGATAAATGGGCTGAAATCAGAGTACCGCAGGCTAAACGTTAGAAACCTTAGTGAAGGGCAAAGGAAATGTCCGAAACCCGTGTGTGTTCGCCTGTACCTGTGTGTATGTTCGCCTGTACTTGTACCTCTGTGTGTGTGTGTGTGTGTGTGTGTGTGTGTGTGTGTGTGTGTGTGTGTGTGCTCGCCTGTACCTGTAGCTATGTGTGTGTTCTGTCCACATCTCGGTGGTGAAGTGTGAGTGCAGCAGGCAGATGATGGCTGAGCTGGAGTTGAGAGTGAGAGAGAGCGCAGAGAGCACGGCGGAGAGCGGCTTTAACACGGCCCACATCTCCCCCGGCACCGCGGATCCAGACTCCTTCACCCCGGCATTCAGCTGGAAAATCAAACTCACCGACATCAGCGACATGATCGCCGACAAAACCCCCAGCAGCGCCAGGACAAGCAGAGCGCGCTGGCTGTAGCTCATGGCCCTGAGTGTCTCCCTGACTGTCTGCAGCAAAATGGAGTGGAAGCGACTTCTTCAAGAGCTCTGGGGAAAAAAGGGTCCGTCGGTTATCAGCGCAACTGTTTCTCCCCGTGTTTCTGCAGCTCAGGAATGCGCTTTCTCTCTCCTAGTGCTCACAGTGTGTATGCGATGTCTCCTTCAAATCCCCCGATTAAAAAAACCCTGAAACAATGAACTTTTCAGTTGCATTCCCCCCAAACAACGCAGCTTAATCACTGGGTAAACACAAGTAACAAACAAATCACACTTCACCCAAACTACTGCACCCTTTCATTTAAGCAAACTCTTTACTAAGTGTACTTTCAGACGTAGCTAGAAACCAACATGGCATTCCCAAGCGGGATTATTCCCCCGGCAGGTGCAAACTAAAGCCCCCTCCCACCTCTAGCCAGGGCAAGAAGAAGTAATCGTAACCTCTTAATGCTGCCTTCAACGCCTCCTCGATAGCTCGTGTGCACGGGTTCGGAGTTCGTGATTACGACGTGTGTTCAAAAAAAAAAAAAAAAAAAAAAATGGTGGACGGCGTGAGAAAACGTCTTTTGTATTTAGTTATTTTTTTTGTAGCTATTTTCAAGGACAAGAAGTTTATTTTGCCTTAATGAAAGAAAGAGTGAGCAGTTAACATGCAAAATTACCACAAAACCGTAGACATTACCGTCTGCTGTTTGAGCCCGGTGAACATCCCATTCCAGATTTAGCCCCCCCAGTGCTGTTATAATAACCTCCACTCTTCTGGGAAGGCTTTCCACTAGATTTTGGCGTGTGACTGTAGATGTCCAGTGAGGAGACTTAGCACACAGTCATGTGTTTTTTTCTCTCTCTCCCAAATTCATCCCAAAGGTGTTCAGTGAGGTTGAGGTCTCACTGTAGAGTCTCTGTAGAGACCACTCACATTCTTACACTTGGCAAACAACCTTGGCAAACTGTGTCTTCATGGAGCTGGCTTTGTGCACAGGGGCATTGTCATGCTGGAATAGGTTTGGGCCTCTTAGTTCCAGTGAAGGGAAATTGTAATGATACAGCATAAAGACAATTGTGTGAATCCAACTTTGTGGCAACAGTTTGGGGAAGAACCACATAGATGGATGTGATGGTCAGGTATCCACAAACTTTTGGCCATAAAGTGTACTTTAAAAAAAAAAAAAAAAAAAAAAAAAAACTTGCATCAGAACGGTTTCTGAATAACTGTCTAATAAGGATAGAGTGAGACTAAATTTGGGCCTATATTTCGGCAGGTTATGGTGTCACGATATAGGCTTAGAAGTGAAGTCTAAATAACAACAACAATAATAATAATAATAATAAAAAAAAACTGATGCATTTCATTTGTTGTTTCCATGTAATAGCAATAAGTGCAAGCATTTATATGTGTGTTTAATATATCAAAGTCTCCCCAGGCTTATATACTGTGTAAGCTATAAGTGGACACATAAATACCAAAACCGAGTCAACTCGGTCTACTAGTTCACTGTGTGCAGTGACCATCCGAATGCAGCAGGAGGAAGATTTATTGCATTCTTCCTTTCTTCCTTTCTTTCATGCTTTATTGCTTTCATTCTTGTTTGCATGCATGCTTGCTTTCTTGCTTCCATGCTTGCATGCATGCATTCTTGCCTTCTTTCTTGTTTTCTTGCTTGAAGGGTTTTATTCATCTTATACCAAAGCAATTTGCCAACAATTACAATTTTTTCAGATTTATTAATGAATGTGATGTCATGCTTTTATCTGTTTATAGTATAACTATATAAATATATACATATGTTGTGAAACGTCTCTGAGACAAATTAGTTCCTGTCACATTGTAGCAGCTAAAACAGTCATTCTCTCACCAGTCTTTTTCCCCCTCTCGAAGGTTAATAATACAAATTATATTTGCATTACAATATATTATATTTTCTATTACATAGTACATATTCGATTATCTCATGTTACCATTAATAATACAAATTATATTTGCATTACAATATACTACATTTTACATTACATAGTATATAATACATTTTATCTCATGTTATCATACTATGCCTGAGCATCTGTATTATTATGCATATGCCATCAATTTTTGCTTAGGCTACACTGTGAAAAATGCATTCCAAAACCTAAAGTATATTTATGGATATACAGTCTGCAGTTCTGTATTTGATAAATACACATTACATATGGTGTGCAATACTTCTTGTCTGTATTAATGTGAGACAACCATTGTAAGTCAGAGTACAATTTAGAATAAACCAAATCTTCATTATTTCTGACAAACTTAGCTTGCAGAATCGGTCAGCAAGTGGGTTTTATTGCTTCACCTCGATGGTGGGAACTTGCAGACTACCTTTGCACTGTTCGGAGCAAGACAGGCCTGATACTAAAAAAAAGTATACACAACGAAGAATCGCTCGAACATATGCATACTGGCCAGAGAAGCTATTTCTGAATTCAACAGGCCCACCACATGCTCAAAAACATCAAAGCCACTGATGTTGTCAAAAGCAGAAGTGAGAAGTTTCAGGAAAACAAAAAAAAGTGCATTTTCCAAAGGTTCCCTCACTCAGTGTGAGGCCTGGCGTAACTGTAATTTCTTTGTGTAGTGCCAAACAACTGGTTATAAAGTGTCAATGCAGAAGTCTAATCTGTCAGTGGGCCATTACTGAACAATTACAGTTCATATAGTATATGACCTATTGGCTTTTATGGGCCCAGTGCATTTTGCGTATTTAAATGATTTCAGGATTCATGTGCTTTACACCTTCTAGGGCATGCAAAAATTTTTAGTGAATCAATATTTGTGCAATGCTGTTTTGTTTTCTCTTCCAGCCACATAGTTTTTTTCCCCCCATGAAGCCCTTTACAGGTAAGGATTCTCTAGTGTTGACTCTCTACTGGACTGAAGGGAATCCAGATGTGTGCAGCGTGGGCCTGTTGCTCTGGGACTTTTAGCAGGAGGTTGCTTCGTCTTGCATCAGATGACATGTAACCCCATTTCCCCAGAGGGAGCCCTCATCACTGTGTGTATGTAAGAGAGAAAGAGGAGAGCTCAATGTGCAATATCCTTGTCACCTTTTCACTGAAACAGGGAAGTCATTTTTTTGCTATATTGTCTATATTATTGTCTGTTTCATTTATATTTATATTACGGTTTCTCTTCATCTATTTTAGTTGAGTATAAAGAATCAGGACAAATTAATTCAGCAACCAACGATCATTTTTACTGTGTGTGAGCTCATGTCCCACTGACATTTCCATCTTCCCACAATCTTTCTATAACATGGTTTTCTAAGACCTATTTTCAGTTCCTGTTGTGTTGAAGAATTTTTGTCTACAGTGTCCTTTCAAGACATGGAATCCATGTGTGATTGAATCGAAACTTGGATAATCAGTTGTCCTCTTGTTTGCTTGATCTTCTCATTTCCAGTTCTAACTATTCTTTTTTCCTTCTAGATCTGAAATGACATATATTATTTTCCCAGATGCAGTTTTTAAAAATCAGCTTGTGCAACAGGAGATTGTTTTTCAAAGTGTGTGCAACGATACAGTGTAATTAAAAAAGAAATTCCTAAATACATATCAAAATAAATAATAATAAGCAACAGGTGATGCTTCCTCTTTCTTCTCTAACACTAATTTATGTGTAAGAAAATCTGGACCTTATACAACTTTGTCAACCAGTAACAGCTTCTGCATGTCTTCTCAGACAAAAGAGTGCATCACAGTGAAATGAAGTGGTGCATGAGTGAAGTCACTTTCAACCAATGGTGTGGTCGGTGGGCGGGGCTATGCTAATTACTTTTAAAGCAGATGATAGTGTATGAACAGCTGGAGGATGAAGTGTAGTAAAGCACAGAGCTGAAGACACAGAGCTGCTGATTGTCCTGTACTGCTCAACATATCAGCATCAGGTGAGATTTAAATCTTAATTAAAGTTTTATTTTTTAAAAGATATTACCGATTACATGTTTGTGAAGCAGCATAGGCAGCACATGACCTTTGCTTGTGACTTTATATCTCAGTCTCACTATGGAAACTGTTTATTCAAAATTGAATTATGCTACTTATAAGAAGCATGCATAACCAAAGCCCTAGCCAAACTACATTTAATACTCAGAGTTCTGTCTAAATGAATGGAGCTCAGTTTTTGTAATGTCTTAGTCTTGACATGCTTTAAAGTTACTTATTTTAGAGCCATGAGCTTGAAAGGAATGTTGCCACCTTCCAGACTGGAAAACATCATGATGCGGAGTTTCTCTTTTTTGATGCAAAGTTTCTGTCCACCAGTTAGAGATTGGTTTTCTGTCTGTTAATGGTAATGAACATATTGACAAAGTAGTTGAAATAAGCCACCAAGTATAAATATATTTGCTGGTAAAACTGTGTAATTCAGGTGGTAAAAACATTCAGTATAGAAGGCTGGGGATGTGAAAATATATGTATGGTCATATGTAATACTAGGAAAAGAGCATGTGACAAATAATGCAATATTCATGTTAAGTTTTTTTTTATTTTTTTTTTTATAAAGATTTTCCCTTTGACTCAGTTTTATTCACAAAGGCCTTATTGTGCATCATAAGGCTTTGTAAAGTGCTGATGACAATTATTGAAAAATGTCTCTTTATACACATCGTCTTATCATGTAAAGTGGTGTAAATTGTATAAATGACTGCAGACCACAGCCACTTGTGCAAATTGTCTTAGTTTGGTCTATATTGTATTACTATGTATATATCATGAACACCAGGGCACTTTTAATTAGCTGTTCATTTTTTTTTCATTGAGTGAAGTTCTCCAAAACATTGTATCATTAATCTAAAGAAGATCTCAAAGAGAGTTGGGGGAATCACAGTGATCCCCATATTAAAGCATATTATTCAGTAACTACTTTGAGCTAAATGAAACTAATACAAAAGGTACACTATATGGCCAAAAGTATGTGGACACCTGACCATCACACCCATATGTGCCCATTCCAAAACCATGGGCATTAACACAGAGTTGGTCTCCCTTTGCTGTTATAACAGCCTCCACTCTTCTGGGAAGGCTTTCAACTAGATTTTGGAACATGGCCATCGTGGCCATAGGGATTTGCCCATTCAGCCACAAGAGCATTAGTGAGATCAGGCACAGATGTCGAGTGAGGAGGCCTTGGGTGCAGTCAGCATTCAAGTTCATCCCAAAGGTGTTCAGTGGGGTTGAGGTCAGGGCTCGGACTACCTGAGTTCTTCCACTCCAACCATGTTTACATGGCCCTTGCTTTGTGCACAGGAGCATTGTCATACTGGAACAGGTTTGGGCCTCTTAGTTCCAGTGAAGGGAAATCTTAATGCTACAGCATACAAAGACATTCTAAACATTTGAGAGTTTATAACTTTGTAGCAACAGTTTGGGGAAGACCCACATGGGTGTGATGTTCAGGTGTCCATATACTTTTGGTCACATAGTGTACATAGATGCAAGAGTGAGGAGCGTCAATCTGGACACACTGACAGCTCCTGGGTGTTTAAGCGGATGACGTGTAGAAATAAGCATTATACCAGCTGCACCAAGAACATAAAAATCATTAAAGAAACATGTACCAGTCAAAATAAAGACACCTTAGGAAACAGGTAAGGCCCTGTTCTTCTTCTTCTTCTTCTTCTTTTTTTTAACTATCACACCAAGCATTTATGCATGTTGCCAAAAAACATGTTGGTTTAGTGCTCTATGGTTCCCATAAACATTTTGAGATATTTATCTCATTCTCCTCTCTGTCTCAGTCATATCTCTGCACCAGCATTTTGGATGTATGTATTTCATATGCAAATGGGAGTCTAGGTTGCTATTTCTGGCCAAGTTTAGTTTCTCATTTCATCTGTGTCTCTGAGGAGCTGAACATTTGATACCTGAAATTAGCTGTCTGACTGCTGATTTCAAATGACTGACTAAAATGATCTATAATTAATATTTTCTATGCTAGAAAAGCAACAATTTTATGCAACATTAGCCAAATTGATCCACTGATATCCAATTATTAATTCTGACATCATGCCTTTCAGGCCATTTCGCACTATACACAAGAACATACTAAAACATTAACTAATATTATCCAGGGCAAAACCTTCCACTGTGTAGACCATTATAGTATTTTAATTTATTACTGATAAGTTGCTATAACCTAGCCAGTAATTTTACTGTTTATGTAAAATGCTTTCTCCACTAGTTTAGCCTATGGGCTGCAGGAGAGGCCATGATGAAACTGTTTTTTTTTTTTTTTTTGGTTCTAAGGCAGTGTTATTCCTATGACAGTCCTAGTAATTAGTCTCCTCTGGCCCCTATGGGAGAGATATGCTGTAGTGCTGAAGCTCCTCTATGTTTGCGTGTCTTCTTTTCCACTGTCTGACCTTTGGGAAGTCTTCAGCAGAAGCAGTGCTGCTAAAGGCTACGAAGTGGAGGCAAACAAAAAGGTGCAAGGGTTGAATAACTGGGTGATAAAGCCTCAAATATAGCGTTATAGATGCAGGGAAATTTTTGTTCAGACTTCTGCATTGGTGCTTACACTGCTTTCATTAAAGTGAGTCTTTCAAAGCCATTCTAGAAGTTGTACAAAACTTCAGCAGCTTACGCAAGGTCTGTTTCATCGACATTTCATTTTAATTCAAATTGAAGCTTTGTCTGTTGATGTACACTTAGAAAAAAAATTATAATTTAGTTATTCAAGGGTTCTTGGGATATTTAAGGGTTCTTAATGTCCTAAAGGGGTTTGACTTGGAACCGTCTCTCATAGTTAACACTCCTGTACGGCTCTATATAGAACCGCTAAGTTCTTGCTGAGGAGCAAGCAAAAGAACCTAAGTAAGTGTACCTGTAGTGTTACAAAATACTAATATCAACATGCTACATTATCATGTTGTAGCATTAGAAAAAAAAAATGTAATGAAATTTTCATTTAGCCAAACTAACATTTTTATATTTTACATTTTTTTTGCATTTATTTCCTCAAATTCAAAATGTAATACATTGGTACAGCGTTTGAAAAGAAAAGCCATCTCCATTCACAATTTATCTTTGGTAAGACAGCTGTATATTAGGATTTCAAAATATGTTACATGATTTTAAGCCTGGCTCAAAGTCTGAATATTGAGCTGCACTTGCACTGATGTATAGCCCTGATTATGAATGTACCCTTTTGCTGATGCATTAGCAAATATGAGGAACTAGGATTTAAAGCGACAGATGTGGAGGTTTGTGATAGAGATCTCTTGTCAGAAAGACCACTTCCCTGCATTTCTATTCATATCTGTATGCACTAACTGTCCGGTGTGAACACGCAGTCACCTGTGAAATGAATAGGCGTGAACATTTAGGCTCTACACAGCGTAGGCCAGCATCTGCTTTATAAGGTAAGAATGGCGCAAGATATGGATTCCTCTGGATTCCTCGAGCTCCTGGGTGCCAGGAGTGGGCGAGAGGGAAGCGGGCATTGCTGGGTCATGGGAACCGCAGCACTGTATCCGCTCACCATTGGGTTAGAAGTACTAAAAATAAGCGAGGTCAAACATGTTTAATATGAGAGGCCGGAGGGAAGCAGTGGTGGATGTCTCAGAGATTTTTTGCATTAGCAGATAGATTCCTTCAGCTACATAACAGCCTCTGTGCAGAGAGAAACAAGTCAACTAATAATACAAACATTTTAAGGGCACTCTCACTTGTTGGTACCAATCCATGCTGGTCTATATATATATATGGAACCCTGTCTGATGGAAACACTCAGTTGAATGGTCCTACAGTACTTTTAAATGTCCTAAGGATCTAAGCTGAAGAATCCAGGTTTTAGATTTTAGTGTGAGGCAAGTTTAGAGATATTTAGTTAGGAAATATTAGGTCAACTATGAACCACAATTATGAATGTACTATTTTCAAAAAAATAAGGGATCTATGTATACTGTACGGATCACTGTTTCTTTGTACAAATATGTGGATAATAATTACAAATAAACTAGATAATTGCACTACTACAGCGTTCTTAACTAGGTCTCAAACATTCATTCATTTATTCAGTCTTCTTCAGTAATAATTTTATCTTGGTCAGGGTCTTGGTGGATCCGGAGCCTATGGCGGGAACACGGGGCATAAAGCTGGATGGGATGTCGGTACCCACACATTCACACACTCATTCAATCCTTTGTGTAGCCAGTCTACCTACATGCATGTTTTTGGGAGATGGGAGGAAACTGGAGAACCCACACAAACATGCCGTTTTCTATACAAGATAGTAACCTGAGCTCAGGATTGAACTGGGGAATCTAGAACTGTGAGGCGGCAACAACACCTGCTGCACCACCGTTCCCCCTCTATAGTATTAAGCACTGAGTTTCACCACCCAACTCTAATCTGTCACTTACTACACTGTTAGAGAAAAAAAGTTAAATATGGGAAGGATTCCGTGGTTGTTCCGTGGTTGTTTTAAAGATTTTATGCAGAACCCTACAACTGAGGGTTCCCTATCAGAGTGGGTTCCAATAGAACTTGTTTAGGAAGCTAAGAACTCTTAGAAGAAGTCTGTGTAGATTAAGTGTATATACAATTTCTTCATGATGCAATTTCCCAGACACCTTTCTCTCTCTCTCTCTCTCTCTCTCTCTCTCGCTGTGTGTGTCATTTGCTGTCTGCAGTCCCTCAGTGCACAAACTTACACTTTTACCCTACCCCTTCGGATCCACTGTTTGTGTACAGTTTGCTCATGGGAGAACAGGGGGCGGACAGGAACTAAACCCGCACTGAGACGTGCTGTTATTTTAACGGTGACTGCAGCCCTGCCTGCTGAACTCCTTTAAATGGAGATGGCATATATTTAACCCATGCCCAGTGGAAATGCGAACACTCACACTGGGATAGCTCAGACTTTGGGGGCATTATTCTGCACTAACTTTAGCCCCTTTTCTCTCTCGGGGGTGTACATAAACACCTGCCTATCCTGGGAGGGGGCAGCGAGACCACTTGCATCATGACCAAACACCATTTCCCATCCGATTTGTTATGAAATGTACAAACAATACTATGTGCCTGTGTCTCAAGATGAGACATGTGGGACTGAGTAATATTGCATTTTTCATGTTTGTTAAATAATTTCTGTTGTTATATTCAAATAAAATATTACTGGAATTACTGGTTCAGGCTCAGATTTTCCAAAAGCATCATAAGAGAGATGGAATATGATGCTTGCGTTATCATTTAATAATGATCTAATAATAATTTTGGGAAACTCAGCCCAACTTAATAACTTATTGGGTTTGCCAGAGCATCAAACAGGACACCGAAAAAATCTGAGCTAAGCTTTGATATTTTTTACAGAACCATTCTCTGGAAAAGAACATCATGGGGAGAAAGAAAATACAGATCTCACGGATTCTTGACCAACGAAACCGTCAGGTATGCTTGTGTTACTGATTATCATGGTTGATGGCCCTTGTGCTATCAATTTATTTTCCACTGAGAACATACATACATAAAAGATGACATATAGTCCAAGGCAAAAGTTTACAAACCCATGGTATACATATTTATTCTGCTATTAATATTTTGAACATACATATTTTGAATTTATGATAATAACTGAAGAAAATATCTTGTTGGTATAAATTACATTTCTTTGTCTTTCATTTGTTCTAAGGGTATGCAAACATTTGCATTAAACAGAAGAGTCACTTAAGTGTAGTCTAGTTTCTATCATGGCATGGAACCAAATCTAGTTTAAGATTTTGTGCTGTAACCTTTAGGGAAATTCAGATTCGCTACATTGCTCACTTACAGTTGAAAGTTGAGCCCTGAGAGCTGGTAGAGATTCTCCCCAGCAGCAGTGTTAAGTCAGCCAGCTCTCAGTAAAACCGAAAAGCCCTGTGACCCCCTTGTCTGTGGTTTCTCTAGGTGACGTTCACCAAGCGTAAGTTTGGCCTGATGAAAAAGGCCTACGAGCTGAGTGTGCTGTGTGACTGTGAAATTGCTCTCATCATCTTCAATAGCACCAATCGTCTCTTCCAGTATGCCAGCACTGACATGGACAAAGTGCTCCTCAAATACACTGAATACAGCGAGCCTCACGAGAGCCGCACCAACACTGACATTCTGGAGGTACACACAGCCTGCCCTGAACTTTTCCCTTTAGAAATACATCCATACATATATTGAGCACAATATATGCAATAATATCCTTAGCTGAAAGCCAACAGAATAAAATGTTCTTGTATAGTCCATAAGTATTATCATGATGTATATAAAAGTTAATAATCTTCATTAATATAGCACTTTTGATTTTGAGGTCAAAATCTCACTTGTGCCTTACATACAAAAGATTAGATAGTTTTTTAGGTCTTTACGATAACTAAGGAATACAACACAATAAGGTGTGCTGTTATAGGAAAATAGTCAACCCCAAAGTTGATCATTTTCCTACAAAAGCACATCCCAGAGTGTTTTATTCCACTTATACTTCTTCAGCAATTTGGCAGCACTAACAATAACTAAAGTTTATTAAACAATGGTATGTCATACTTTTTATGTTTATATTTACGTTCAATGCTGTGGAGCGTCTCTGAAACGAGTTAGTTCCTGTTGTGATATAACTGGTATAAATAGTCCCTGACCAGACTCTTTTTTTTTTTTTTCTCTGTCAAAGACAATTTCACAATGTCCACAATCATACATTTTTTAATCCATTTATGTGCATTGTCCATCAATAAAAGGACCTGTTGTTACTATAAACATAATACTGTATTAGAACGAGTGTGTTAATATAAACCTTGCAGCCAGAACTACTATCAGAGCTGCTGTTATAGAAACAGATCAGGTTCGAGAGTTCAACACCACTATGGTATGACACATTAAAGAACTAAATTCAATATAAAATTCAATCTAATCACTAATGAATTAGCTCTACATCTATGAGAATTACTATTAATCATGAAAAGTCTATTTAATATTTAATATAAGTTTCAAGACTAGATTCCAAGAGTATACCAAGTTAAACAAATATGTTTTTAATCTGGATTTACTGGATCTAACTTATAATTGTACTATCACGCAGATTACACACATTGGCAGCTATACGTGACTCATAGTTGTACTCACAGAAGTAGATGTATTTGTAATTAAATTATTCACATTGAATAACACATCCAGTCACTTGGATGCACTACTATAAGACATTTCACATGGCCTGGAAAACTGAAACCCTTCACAGATATGCAGTACACGTGAGCTTACACACGTGGCAGATATATGTCTGTTACGGCAATTCATGAATGTACTATATTAAGTGTTATTGGAGAAATTAAAATCACAATACAACATTGAGGTAAACATTGTATGTGTAAGCTGTAATTTAAACAATTTTTTTTCTCTGTCTTCCGGTCGCTAATGGCTGAAGACCTTACGTAGGAAAGGGCTGGGCCTGGACGGAGCTGAGCTTGATCATGAGGACAGCATGCAGACAGGCCAGGAGAAATATCTGCTGAATGAGGGCATGGATCTCTCCATCTCCAGGCACCGTTACTATGTCAGTATGATCAAAACATTTTTAAATTCCAAAACTTCTTTTTAGACACAGATTTGCTGTGTTAACCAACAATTAGTTAAATAGAATTGTCTATGTCCATATAATCCACAATTACACTGTGTTTTATTCCATAATGCATTTCATGCACTGATATATATTTCAGAATATACTGGCTATATTTTGGCCATTTTTAGTGCCTTGCTGCCTTGTTATAAAACACCTCATTCATAAGTCTCAGTGCATCTCTGTATGAATTGCCATAAAGCATTAAAGCACATATTATTAATGTTTTGCCAAATTTGCTCTCTGTGGATGGAGGTCTTCAAAGAAAAACAATCATCCAGCTTAAGATATTATTATACTTTAAGTGAGTGCTAGACACTCTGTTCTTCCTTCACAGGCTCCCTCTATCCTTCCTTCAGAGGCTCAGATGCTAATGGGTGTTGGCTGTGAGAACGGTTACCCATCGAACACGAATCTGGGAGCAAACAGACCTTCATCCTTCAAACCTCTGAGCTCTAGGCCTGGATCTGCCGGTCCTCCTGGAGCCAACACACACTCCGCACTCATGGGCACACACACAGGTGAAGAGAGAATGTTTATTAAATACCTACCTCTCACAAGTGCAATTTCATTTCTAAAATGGCAAGATTCATCACTAGAAATTAACTGACAACTATTTCAGATAATCAGCAAATGCCTCTGACATGGGGTGCAGGGAAACCATAATACACCCTCATGCCGAGAAGCACTATGGTGACACTATGTATGCATTAGTGAGGTATTAGGGCTTATAACCCCCATGATTTTTGCACTTTGCACACAGGAAGTACAGCTATGAAAGCACCTCTTCACACTCATGCACACACTCTCACAAAATCACATGTGAAACAGTAGTTGAAGGCAGAGGCTGTGGTTTTTATGCAGAAATTTGCACCTGCTGGACATCTTGAAGCAGCCTCCACATAAACCCCTCCACTGCTATTAGTAGTAAAGTACATGCATCCACCGAGCAAACCACGTGGTCAGAGTCCACCTCTCAGTGTGTGCTGAGGTGCTATGTTTGGAAGGTGGCTAACTTGGACTTCAGTTTAAGCTGTGAGATATTAAACTGGTACACCGAGCTCTAGATGTGAGTTTACATTTTTAAACATTTTTTTCTTGACTCTGTAGTGCAGGTTGAATGTGTCTAGGGTGCATTTGACACTTCTTGCTGGTACCACCATATATACAGATGTGACTGAAAGAAAAAGGTCAGCTGTTACAATGACTTCTCCTTTCGGCAAGAGAGAGTGCGAGAGGTTGAGATGGTGGGTGGATAGGGGTGAAAAAGAAATTCACCCACATCTTGTTTTCACTTCCCATATGTCTGTGCGTGGGCGAAGGCTTCGGCTACTCAGTGTTTTCCCATGGCAACCTGAGCCGAGCACTGGATATGAAGACTCCGCCTCCGCTGAGTTTGACCAATGATGGACGGCGTGGGGAGGGCCAACCAGGAGTGGGTGTAGCCCGCGGCAATCTGACCAACGCGGTAAGAGATTGTGCTAAAGAAGTCACACGTATAAAACATTTAGAATAGTTTTTTTTTCTGTGTGATCTTTTGGGTTGCTGTCATGTAGCCATTTATTGCAATTTATACCACAGTGCTCATTCCTATATGTTTCTATAGTAACAGCTCATTCACATAGTGGGCACTCCACATAATCTAGGCCTAATAATAAACAGTTTTGTAATTTAAGAAAGGCATATCATCTTTAATATGGTGAAGTTTTCTGCAAGGAGATAATTATTTACATTTATGGAAGAAGTTTCAGTCTTACATGCTTTCTGGTTTCAATGTAACAAGCTTATTAACTCCAAGAAACTTGGAATAAAAAGAAGCTGGAGAGGGAATGACTGTTTATAGATCCTATAACATAGGTGTTAAAGGAAGTAACTTGTCTTGTGGATGTTCCACATCATTAATTCAACTATAAACAGTTAAAGTTATGATGCATCATTCTTTGATAAAAGATTGTACTAGGGAAGTTGGGAAGTTGCTGTTGTATAAGAGGAATAAAACAATTCAGGGCATGCTGCTATTGGAATTTAATTCACTTCAGGGAAGTAACTTTGGTCACACGCCCCATTGTTTAGTCTTCTTTACATAATCGCACAATAAATATTTTTGTATAAATGTACTACGTGTATAAATCTATAAATGTAAGACATCTTTGGTTTCACAGAGCTGCAAGTCTAATGTTTCTAACAAGTAATGGATAGTTACATCTGATAGTTACATCTGATAAACTGTCTAAATTTGTCATGTGAAATAAGCCGAAAGAGTCAACTCTTAGCGGTGAGCTGAACCAAATGATTTGACTTGCTAAAAAGAGCTGAAAATGTACAGGATTGTACAAATGTAATACTGAATACTACTGAGGCAAGCAATGCTCGCTGGATCTAGTGTGTAATAATTTAGACATGCAGTCTGTAAGATGCTAAACTGCTTCCCTTACTTGTTAGCTGCATTAGCCTTGTAGCTCCAGTGCAAAACTAAAGTAGCTCTGTACCCTAAACGTCAGCTTCTAGGACATTAGCAGGCATTAAAAGATTGATACTCAAGATAAGCCTTATTAGTGTTACTATATACCCTTGACATATCATTACTCATCTCTAAAGTACTCTAAATGTATTTGTTTTCTTTGTGTATCAGAGAGCGCTGTATCAGAGCATGCACTCTGGAGGCCACATGGTGGCCATGGGGAAACCCTGGAATTATGGGACTTCAGGTAAACATAATTAAGAAAATGTTAAACTCATTTGAAATATGATATCCATTACACACCGGCATCTACACAATTTTATGATAAAATACAGGGCACAGCGTTACACAGTGTGTGACTGTAGTCCAGATATGTATCTTAAATCTATTTTCATATAAGTCTTAAAAAGCACTGTACATATGTTTTGCAAAAATTAACATAAATAGACTGGAATTCAATATCCAGCTGTTTTTTTAACTGCATTGGCCAAGGCTTTTTTATTTTCTTTTATCCTGAAATTCTGGTTCTACTGTTTTGAGAAATTATATTTAATAATAATAGTAGTTATAACACTTTTCTTCTTTTTACCATTTATATGGATTTACAGTAAACACTCAGTTCTCTTCAGATCAACGTTCATACCTTCTAAACTCAGCGGCTCTTAGCAGTGATGGTATACTGTCTCTCTCTAAAGAGTTTTGCCACCCAGGATACGCAGTGGGTTTTCAGCGTGGCTCTGCAAACACCTGGCAGCCTCTCACACAGCAGGAGCCACAGCCATCTGTGATCCACACAGGGTGAGAGAATGAGATTTTCACTAGAGTGCCGAGCAGAAACTACACTGAATGTTTGAGTTAGGTCTGGATATACATCTATGATAAGTGGTCATGTTGTATTTGGGTCTCTATGTACAGGATGTCCACAGGTGGAGGCTGTTCTTACTCTTCCCAAGGCTCCTCCCCCTCGTCCCCGCCTCTCACCTCCCTCAACCTCAACATCAAATCAGAGCGCGCCTCTCCTGAACACACGCTCTCCCCGGCCACACCTTCTTCCCATCATTCACCAGTGGGTGGTCCTGACGGGATGAGCCGGCCACCTCCAGGGCCGTACGTGGACACGGACAGGGAGGAGAGTGAGCCGACTTTGAAGCACATGCAGGTCGGTGATGGCTGGCAGAGATAACGGCAAACACAAAGCACTGTGTAAACAGCTGGTCTTTTATTGGTTGGAATATCAAATTGTGCAAAACCAGCTATGATAAGAAAAATACATGTATAGTACTATGTTAACGTAACAGTGTTTCCAGTTTCCATTCGGAAAAGGCAACTTGAACCTGATTGTTCTAAACAGGTTGTCTTTTGATATGAAAAATTGATCAAGACCAGTTATGGACCAATCTCTTCACTGGTTTATAAGAAATTACTGTAAAGTGGTGAGAGTTGCTTCATAACAGAGCCCTAAAATATTGCAGCATCTTACAATAAATGTTCTCAGTAGCCATGGTGCTTTTTTTCCCCATCCATTTCTGATTGAGGCGTTGAATAATTTGAAAAGGACGTCCTAGACTTTCTAAAGCCACTCTTGCCTGATATAACAAAAACTGTCAGGGATGCCTGTAAACATTTTTTTTTTAACAATCTGTACTGCAGCTTATGTACTGCAGCATGTTATATGACATTTAGTTGTTTTTTGGTTGGGTTTCTGTTTCTTTTATTGGATGGCCAAGACAATGTTATAATCGCTTAAAATATGACATCAATTACACACCAGCATCTACACAACTTTATGATAAAATACAAGGCACAACGCTACGTGACTGTAGTCCAGAAATGTCTCTTGAATCTATTTTCATATAAGTTTTTAAAAAGCACTGTACATATGTTTTGCAAAAATGAACATAAATGTACTGAAATTCAATATCCAGCTGTTTTATAACTGCATTGACCAAGGCTATTTTATTTGCTTTTATAATGAAATTCTGTTTGTACTGTTTTTTGAGAAGTTATACTTTGCATAATAATAGTAATTTCCTTATTGCTCAGCTTGTACCATTTATATGGATTTACAGTATATATGGAGCTGTTTCTGTCTATGAAAGCTTAAGGACCAGAATTTTCTTCCACTGTTCAGGCTGTTCACTGTATTTTCCACAAGAGGGAAGCACATATCAGTCACTGAGCATGTGGCTCAGATTTTGACTCACGTCTTAGTGTGGACTGTTTCCATTTTCTTTAAAAAAAAATTAAAACTTTGTTTCTATGTTTGGTGTGTTACTAATTTCAGTATTTACTCGAGTGTGGGAAGCACTGTGTTTTCATGAACATTAATAATGTTGTGAAATTCTGGATCCATTCATGTGATTCTGATCACTATAGCAACTAACACTTATGACACACCCGGCTTAAAGCATCCAAAAATGAAATGTTACACAATTTCCACGAGTCTGATTCTTCAGTTTTGCACTGGAGCTATGAGGCTAATGTAGTGAACATGAGGAACCTTTTTAGGATCATGTAAACCTCATACACTTGTGTCAAACCACGTCGAGTTGTTCAGTATCTCAGACTCGCTTATGTGGTTTCTTGCATTCTGTGGGTGATGTGACACATTCTTTTTTTTTTCCTTTTTTTTTCTGAACACTGAATCATACATTTTACCATTCAAAAATGTTCTCCATCTCAAGCAACAACCTCTCATTTTTACAAGTTTGCATTTTGCTCTTAGGTGAGTAATAGGTTAGGTTTTTAGCACAGAATTAGCAAATACACAAAATGTGGATAAGTAGCATTGAAGCTAATGAATAAGGACATTAAAGACATTTTTTACTTTACTAATTTACTTTCACTCTATAATTTCTGTAGGTGTTGACCTCAGCAGTTCACAATATATATCACAATATCACAGAAAATAAAAGGATAAAATTAAAGAATTTACTTTTCTTCTTCCCATGATCTTCAGGAAATTTGGATGATGTAACTTCCTGTTGAACATCTGACTTGTGGAATATTCCAAATATTTAATAAGGGTGATTGAATGTTGTGGGTACATTTTTCCTAAACTATAACAGATGATTCATGGAAAAGGGTGTTTCAAGCATGGGATGTTAAATGGATTCACAGATTAATTTATAAGATGAGTATTTAATGATTATATTGGTAAAGTGTAGTTATAGTTGGCTGGGACAGGCAAAAATGTTGTTTTCTGTAGATAGATATAATTAATGTTTGAAATTATTTACCTACAAGCTGTACATATACTGTTGTGAAGGAATCTTTACCCATGTTTAAAATGTCTTTTACCTTTACTTTACGTATTTGTAAATAAAATATCAGAGACACAAGTGGCACCCAATCATGGACTCACCCCAGTGGCAAACTGTAATTAAACAATCATGTGGAAGTTGGGATGCGTGTATAAGGATTTAGTGCTAATACTCTTAATAATCATTGTCATTATTCTCGATCATTCTCTAATTGCATGTTAATAGGCATTCAGTAGTAATGCTGCAACATGACAGTGTAGCCGTCTGTCTGCCTGTTCCAGGCCTGCAGGCTGTTTGTCTGAACAATGACATGATTTATGTGTGATGATGTTTGACATCCTGGAATGATGGACACAGTGGCGGGTCAGATGGCTGAGATGTTCATTAGCTGGTTGTGTCTCGTTGGGTATCATTTAGGCCCATTTAAACACTACGAGGAATATGCATGCATGCATGTAAAGTAAATGTAAAAGACAGTTTAAACACAAGTGAAGTGTCCTTCACGACAACCTCTGTGCATTTTCAAATAAATAACATTAATAAAATCCTAGCTAAAGTACTTAGTAAACAGTGATTTTGCCTCTCCCAGCTAACTATAACTGCACTGTACCTTGAAAAAATGTACTATTTTTGCATTAATGTGTAAAACCATTTAACATTTCATAAACATCCTATTCCATAAGGCATCCATTACAGATTATGAAAAATGTACATTTTAGTAGACTATTCCACAAGTCACATGTTTAACAAGAAGTTGCATCATCCAAAATTCCTAAAGACCATGGGAAGAAGAAAATTAAGTTCTCCACTTATTTCTTTCCTTTTTTTTTTAGATGCTATTCTGATGTTGACTGATGAGGTCACTTTTAAAGTACAACTCTGTTACCTGAATAATAGTTAAAAAATTAATTGATAAAATCAATTAGCAGAATGTCCTTAATATCCTCATGACATTAGTATGGATACTATTTAACCACAATTTGTGGATTTCCTAATTCTATACTAAAACAATCAGCATTGTTACTTTCAACACTGTTACTCATTTAAGAGCAAATTTTAATAGGTGTAATCACCCTTAAAAGGGCATTACATCCTATATGCCCCAATCACAATTTGCATATCTCCATGTGTCCCCAGTTGTGTCAATAGGCGTCCTAACAGACCCCTAGCGCCCAGTCAGCCCAAACCTCTTTCCCACATCAGGGCGGCTGTTGACACGTCTAGGATGAGTGAGTGGTGTGATGAAGTGGAAGGCGATAGGGTTGACGTATCTGTATAATCACATTCATTATGGGCATCTGCGAGGAGGCCATGGCTGTTGCTATAGGGACCAGACTGAGGCCTATTGAGCCAATGGGCCACACAGACGAGCTCTTGACCCCTGGGGAGGAGCCCAGACGTGACCTCTGGAGCCCCTCGAGCTGCTGAACGAGCACAGGGTGGAGATGCTGATGAGTTACAACGGCCTAACTCCTGCCCGTTACCCTGCTTCTGAAACCGTGGGAGACTGAGCAGTGGTCAGATGTGTGTGAAGTGTAATCGCATCGAGTCTCTGTGGGGTTCACGTGTGCTTGTAGAAGGTTTATTGTGTGTGGATTGTGTCACATTGTGTTTCTGGCAATAGATTTTTAGTGTGTTTTTACTATTTTCTGCTCATTTAGCTGCTCTTAGACTTTCATTACAAGTGTTTTGAGTTATTTTCTTTTCTTAGTATAATCACACACACCACATGCTGGACTATTCTTTAAAGAACACTGAAATAATCATTCCTGCTGCTCCTGTAACAGCAGTGCTGTTAGGAAATTATTAGAACCGTATAGCCATTGTCTCACCTGCTTCATTTCACAGAGTTTATATAAGCTTATATTTTGCATGAATTTGGAGTTTTAGTCTTAGAGTATAGTTGCCTCATAAAAGCAGACAGGAAATAAATCTTGACTGGGACTTTCTAAATACTATTATGCACTATAGGATATAAACGGTGCACCAAAGCAATATCTTCTTCTCATTGGAAATTTTGTTAAAGGGGGGGGGAAAAAGCAAGCAATGCTAAACTGCAAGCACTTTCAAGGCATTCTGAATTTTAATAAAACACACACTCTCAGTCAAACAGTTCTGTCACACCATGCATTTCATTTTAAAACCTGCTCTAACTTAAACAAATCACCTTATACTAAATTAGTGTATGGTCATTCAATGGGACTAGGGTAAATAAATAAATTAGAAGAAAAAAAAACAAAACATTGACTGGATTGTTATTTTAGCATGATTCAGGAGCTTATCAGCAAAACTGGATAAAATACTGTGCAAGTACCAAAACATTTAATACATCAGCACTCAAGTTGAGGGAAACAGGAGGGAGCAAAATGGCAACCTGCTATTTTGTGCCTCTGTGTTTAAAGCTACAGAATCAACGTAAGCAGTTTATAATTAGTACAGTGCTGGCAAAGGAAATATTGTGATTTCAAATCCCTGAGTTACCAGGCACTTAGTATTATATCTCAAACTTTAAATAACTGTTGAGTAACAGTGGAAGTTCTTCCAAATTCTTAAGGTGATTCAATTTGTAGCAACAGATTATTCAACAAAATAAAACATTTTTTATAAACCAACTTTCCTTCTGCACTTTCTCCATTTGATTTAAAGTCTCGTGTAGCAAACAAATTCATCAGTTTCAATAAAAATGCTTCAAAATCATCTTTGTCTTAGACCAAACATCATGGTCTCCAGTAAAGATCAAACCCTCAGAGGCATAAACACACCTGGTGTGTGTTGGTGGAGCTCAAATGTTCTCCTCAGGAGCTCGATTAGCTTGTCGCAGTGCACACAGCCTGCACACAGGGGGTGTTTCTCAGCTCAGCTCAGCTCAGCACGAGATACTGGTGAAAGTAGATGCCGAACAGGCTGCTGATGAGCTGGCAGGCCGCCACCCACCAAGTAAGGAAGGCAAAGATTCCTCTGAAGAAGAGAGGGGTGAGGACGGACCGTAGCGCGGAAAAGACCTCGGACAGGTGGGCTACGGTGACTTGGATGTCCTCCTCCATGTCTTCCATATCGTCCTCATCTCCTGACCTGGGTAAAGGGGGAGGAGCGGTGGGAAGAACTGGTGCCAGCGTCACACCAGGAGTCTCAGCGCCCAGCCCCCATGAGTAGTCACCTAGGGAGATGTAGCCAATCAGAGACAAGCATGCTTGATTTACAGTCAGAGACAGGGAAGCAAGATTCTCTCATTATGTGCATTCTTCGCAGTCAATTAAATCACACTTAATATTTGATTATGGTGCCGAGTAGTAGCTAAGAAAGCAGATACAGTACAGAGCCTTGAGGGACACCACATAGTAACATATGGTAACTTGTCTTACGTTCACACTAGCAAGAGTCAAAGAGACAGGCAAAAATTTATTTTCTATGTTCGTGCACAGAATCCAAATGACTGGCTTGAATGATTCCTTGGACCAACTCTGTGGTGTGTGGGGTCCAACCTTTTTAAGTTCCCAGCCCACAAACTTTAGTTCTTACCTGCAGTCAAGTTCTCACTTACTGTCTGACACAAAAATGGAAGAAAACCGTACAACACTCATTTAATCTTATCCTGGCTTACATGACCTCTCATTAAATGTGTATAGAAACATTACAAAGATAAACAAAGCTTCAAATGAAGTAGCAGACATCATGGGTGCTTCTGGTGAGTTTACATTCACCGAACACTTTATTAGGAACACTGTACTATTACCTTTTGCTGTCAAAACAGCCTCAATTCTTCATGGCATGGATTCCACAAGATGTTGGAAACATTCCTTTGAGATTCTGGTCCATGTTGACCAGAATCTGCAATGCCTGCAGATTTTTCAGCTGCAGCTTCATGCTCCTATTCTACCACATCCCAAAGGTGTTCTACTGGATTCAGATGCGGTGACTGGGAAGGCCACTGAAGAACACTGAACTCATTGTCATGTTCATGAAACCAGTTTGAGGCGACTTTTGCTTTGTAACATGGTGTATCATCATGCTGGAAGTAGCCATTAGAAGATGGGTAAACTCTGACCATGAAGGGATGCACATGGTCAACAACAATACTCAAATAGGGTGTGGCATTCAAACAATCATTGATTGGTATTAACAGGCCCAATGTGTGACCAGAAAACATTCCCCACACCCTTACACCACCTCCACCAGCCTGGACTGTTGACACAAGGTAGGTTGAGTCATTCTCCATTGACCTCTCTCAACAACAAGGTGTTTCCGTCTGTAGAACTGCCGCTCAATCGATGTTTTTTCTTTATTGCACCATTCTGAGTAAACTTTAGAGACTGTTGTGTGTGAAATTCCCAAGATATCAGCAGTTAAAGAAATAATCAAACCAGCCCTTCTGACACCAACAATCATGCCATAGTCAAAACCACTGAGATCACATTTTCTTCCCCATACTGATGGTTGTGGTGAACATTACCCAAAGCTGCTGGCCCATATCTGCATGGGTTTATGCATTGAACTTCTGCCACATGATTGGCTAATTAGATAATTGCATGAATGACAGGTGTACAGGTGTTCCTAAGTGTTCAGTGAGTGTATAGATAATATAGATAGCTAATCTGACACAAAGCTAATAAGAAGCCTAGCAGGACATGTAAATCAAACAACCAATTTTGACACTGATTAGCACATTATTCAATTTGTTTTTAACTAAACTGAGGACATATAGACACACCGAATACATTTACACAGAACTCACATGCAGGCTAATGGTTCGGTTTCTCATGAGCTAAAGCAGAAGGGATAATAAATTTCCTTTAATGTTTAAATGGCCCTAAATGATCTCCAATGAGACCTGGCCAGCTAATTAAAAGCTCAGCCACGGGATCAAATTGGTCCAATACATTCATATCTGCATGTCATGTATTGTCATCACACGCAAATAGTCTTAATGCTTAAGTCAGCAAGGACTTGGGTGATTTTTAAAGTCTCTGGGGGCTGTTTTCTGACCTATAGAAGAGAGGCTAGGTCTGTTCTAAAGCAGTTGCTGGGAAAAGAACACTTGTGTGTGTGCTGGCAATAGACATTTACTGAGGACTGAAGCACTTTCAAAGACTTTAATAGCACCTCAGGGGCAAACTGTAGATGAAATAGACCCACCTTGTACCCTCGAATTTGAGCAGCTGTTCTTTGTTTCGAGAAAACAAAGCTGACTGTTTAAGCTTTCCATTTTTCTTGCTCTACAACCATTGGATGCTGCACACTTAGGCCTAACTTCACTCTAACTTGCTGCTGTTTGTGCCTCATCATTTAAAAAAAATGGAGAATCCAATAACATAATGACATCAAATTACTTATTTGATATCATTAATAATTACCGTGTAGTATAAATGTTATAGTATGACAATATTGGTTGTTTTAATCAGTGCAAAGCTCACTCGATATTGCCCAGCCCTAAGAGCAAGGCACCATTTTGAGAGCAAATCTATACACCAGACTACCCTTGTGCCTTAAACACATTTGCTGGGCTCAATCTAACAGAAATAATACATCCTATAGTGATGACAGCTGATGAGGAAATTAATGTCTGAAAATGAGTGAAACTCTACCTAGAGCCTTGAGGGCCAGAGTTGAGAACAGCACAAGCAGAACAGGGATGAGGTACTGTAGTGTTACTACAGTCAGGTAGCAGTACACACGGGTCACCTGCAGAAACAGAAGGAGATGGAAAATGTATGAATAATGACTCAAAGCACATTAAAAACCAGAACTGCCTGATTAGCCCTTTTAAAATCTGATTTATGCCACATTCACATACTTTAGTAAACAATCATGTCCCTAGAATAGAAAGATTAAACCTGCACAACCTCTGGTATAGCATGAAAAGTAGAAAAATATTGAATTCCAGGGTATTCCCACATTATTGCCTTATTCGTGAAGGGCCTCTGCCATCCTTAACAGTCAATCAAAAAAAAACATAGTGTATTCAAGCAAGGGAAAACATATCAAGCAGAAACCTCTACAGAGACAAAAAAATAGATACTGCTATATTTAGTTTCTCCAGTAATGAGACGCCCTTCTGGTATTCAGGGTATCTGGTATTCAAACTAGAAGACAAGTAAATCTGAACCATAGAGGAGCCTGACCTCATCTGTCAGTGTAACCATCAGATTTCCTGACCAATATGTACACTAAATGCTTAGAACAGCAGTTTCATGCCTTTCTCTGGATGTCAATAGCAGCGATACGCCCCGCTTCCTTCTTCATCTGCTCCACCCATTTGGGGGCGAGGTTCAGGTAAGCCTGCAGGTGGTAGCGGGTGAGCAGCAGCCTCAGTGCACACAACCCCACAATCATCCACAGACGCACGGAGTCAAAGGCCGAGCTGGAAAGCCTGAGGAACACACACACACACACGCAGAGGGATTAAAGCACTGAGGTGGGTGTAATACTGAATCAGCATGAGTTACGCAACGATGCCTGGCTGTAAGAAGACATTATCTTGGTACAGAGTGGGTGTATCAGATCTGTGTGGTGCAGTGAAAACACCAGAGCATCTGAAACAAAGCATCAGACATGTGTTTTGTGGCTAACATCAGTTCAATTGTATGCTAAACCCAAGAAGAGCCAATATAAATCTGACAACAAAAAAAACGCAAAAGTAAATGAGACTTTTTCATCATCGCATAAAAAAAGAAAACACTTGTGGGCATGTTTTTATAGGAAAATAAACAATGGTGGCGTGGCGTGATGCGAGCTGATGTGAAGAGGAGTTACTGTAACGGTTTTATTAACTGAAGAATGACGTCATGCTTTTTATCCACTTAGTTACATATAATGTTGTAGAATGTCCACTAAACAAGTTGGTTCCCGCTGTGCACTAAAAGTAATGTGCACTAAAAGTATCCACCTTAAGACCAATCCTATGTGCCAACCGAATGCTATTGTTATTGTTATTGAAAATGTTATTGCTGAATGGGGGTCAGTTCCAACTACAGTGGACAAGACGGCAAACTCAGTATCAATAAGTAATTAATCCTAACACTTTATCTGTCAATTACTTCAGGTACTGCAGGTAATATGCAACTCTGGGGACTGTGATTGATGCTCATGGCTTCTCATATCACTGCAATACTGATGACACTCGGATCTATTTGTCCTTCTAGACTGAAGATCCATCGATCTCAGCACACATCTCTGCCTGACATCCTGCCTGTCTGACATTTTGGACTGGATGAGGGAATGCCACCTTAGCTCAATTTGGCAAAAACAGAGCTTCTCATCATCCCTGCCTGCCCCTCAATCAACCACAACCTCGTCGTACAGCTAAACTCAACCACATTCCGGCCAAGAAACCTTGGGGTGACTTTCGATGACCACTTTACAGACCACATTTCAACAACTGCGCAGCCCTGTAGGTTCATTCTGTAAAACATCAAGAAAAATCAGACCCTATCTTACATGCCACACAGCAACTAGTCCAGGCTCTTGTTATCTCAAAAGCGGACTACAGCAACGCACTACTCCCGGGCCTCCCAGCCATCTTCAGCAAGCCTCTTCAGATGATTCGGAATGCAGCAGCACGCCTTGTTTTCAACCAGCTCAAAAGGACCCATGTCACACCCCTCTTTGTCTCCCTCCAATGACTTCCTGTAGCTGCCTGCATCAAACTCATGGCCTGGAGTCTCATGTAAAGACCTTGTCTGGAACAGCATCCCCCGACCTTAACTCTCTCCTTGAGGTTTATGTTCCCTCCCGCTACCTGCGATCAGTCAACAACCGACACCTGGTAATGCGTACTCAGCGAGGCATGAGGTCCCTTTCCAGAACCTTCAAACCGACTGTCCCTCCGTGGTGGAATGTACTTCCAACCTCAATCCAGACAGCAGAATCCGTCACTACCTTCAAAAAAAAAAAGGCTGAAGACCCACCTCGTCCATGAACACTTTACTATCCCCTAACTTGTCCCCATAAAAAACAAAAAATAACAACCAAAAAAAACTCTTACTGACTCTTACACTTACACTGACTCTTACACTTACACTGACTCTTACACTTACACTGACTCTTACACTTACACTGACTCTTACACTTACACTGACTCTTACACTTACACTGACTCTTACACTTACACTGACTCTTACACCTTTACTCTGTGCACTTTGCTCTTCTAGCACTCAATTAAAATATAATTGAGTATATAGAGCTGCATCTTTATTGGAATATTTTAACATATGGATGGATAAAACTCTCCCTTTTGTAGAATTCACTTAGTCTCAGGTTTAGCAATTTTCAGCATTGTCTTGCAGTGAGATTTGTACATTTGAAATGTCGGTGGCCTTGTTGCACTGAAATTATTTACCACTAACATGTTATCAGAAGCCATTATTTATTACTTCTCTCTCTCTCTCTCTCATTTTATATATATTTTTTTAAATGAATTGTGGGGGGAAAAAAATACTAACCACATCGCTCAGGTATGAATTTAGGCCTGTCTACCAGTTTCTCTGTATACCAAACAGCATGTGATGTTACCCCAAACACACACTTACAATGTGACTGAAGTCTTTCCCATAGGAGTGTTTCCTAAGAAGTCACGAGCAAGAGGCTTGATCCACAACACTAGTATAACCAACGGGGACAAAAAACTGGTGTGCAGAAGGATTCTGTGAAAATAAAGCAACCAATATATTCATACAGTTCGTCACGTGATTTTACACGTATATACTGTACATACAAATTTTCTAAACCATGATTTGGTCATATAATAATACTGCTGTTTCAAAAATGTATTGCAGATGTTCTTACTGAATGATTGGCCTATTAGCATTCATCTGTACAGCGTCTAAGTGGGTTTGGGCCAGGCGAAGTCCAGGGAAAGCAAGCAGAGCTCCAAAGAAGGCACAAATGAAAGCCAAGCCCAACTTCACTCCCAGTTTGGTGAAAGGAATGCTAAAAGAAATTCCAAATTGAGCAACTTCAGATACAGTATATACTGTTATTGTGTGTATTAGAGAGACATTAAAAAATAGATGAACAACTTACGACCATTCAAATCCTTGTTGTTTGGCGAAGGCTTCAAAGTTATCAAAGACACTGGTGAAACCTGAAATGTCAGAAATTGACTTTTAAGGCTGATGGCAAAGTAAAGGCCTGTTTCATTTTGAATAAATAAAACTGAGGCCGTACCAGACTCAAGGCCAAACTCCAGATAGTCCTCCCTCACCACTAGAACCAACATGGCCACGAGCAGAGAGAGGAAGCCAAATGCCAAGCACACAGAGCGCTCGCCGCCCTCGTCTGAGCGGAAGTAGTGGCTCATCAGCACATGCAGAGTCCTCCTGGGAACCTGAGTCAAGGATTATAAGAGAGAGAGGAAAATAACAGTACACAGAATGAGGAAAAAGCCTGGAGTCAAAAGAGTTTAAGAAGTCTATAAATTTAAAACTCATTATAGTTATATGAAGGAGTAGCATCTAATTCTATGACTTTCCACACATTACACCACCACCCTTCTTAGAATTTATCAATATTGTTGGACTGTCAAAGCCAAGCGTCACATTTTGCATGGCTGGCAGGAAAAAGTTTAAGGATACAGGCAGAAGAACACCATCAGGACACACCAGATGGCCCCAATGTTGACCTCTTTACTGGCATCCACCACAAAGTAGTATCCCTCAGTGAAGAGGTAGATGCCCATTGCATAGATGGCAAAGTCGATCAACCACTGGTACTCCACGAAGAACCGCAGAACTACACACACACACAAAACCAGAGTGATGAATGTGGGAAGCTAAGAAGCTACAGGGCTAAGCATTATGACACCAATATCACAATAATCCATGTGGGTATCAGTAGTACTTCTACCACATTGTCTAACTCTACTGACACTCATCATAACAGATTGTAGCTGGTTTGGTATGAAAAACTAATTTTGATTTATCAAATGTTTAATTGATTAAGAATAAAGAAAACTATTTAAAACGTGACACAGAGCAAACCTCGGCAGAACTAAACATCGTGCTACGCACTATCATTAAAATCCTAAAAAGCATTGTGATATGATATTTTTATATTATATACCGACACTGAATGGTCAGAATGTACTGATTAATTTTCTATAACAGCAGCTCAGGCAGTAGTTATGGGTCCAAGGTGTACATTAATACGCTTGTTCTAATATGTTATCTCTCTATAGTAATAATGTACATGCCAGCTATTATGGCAGACACTTCACATAAATGGATTTTAAAATGTGTGTATTCATTGATATGGCGAGGTTTTCTTTGATGAGTCAGGCGTTTATTTAACAGATATTATATTATATTATATTTTTAGAAGGAGTCTCCAGTGTCAGCTCTTCGTAACACTTAGAGTTAAAAGTATAACAAGTTTCCACCTTGGAAAAGTTTTCAGATGGAGGACTTTGCATGCTGTGGTTTCTTAGTAACATGACAAGCTGCTTTTTCTTTGTCTTATTAACTTCAAAAGAGAGAACAAAAGAGATGCTGATGAGGGAATAACTGGCTATAGCTGTTATAAAGTGGTATCAGGAATGAACATTATTCAGACACTTCATAACATTAATGTAACTATAAACAGATGAAAAGTATGAACTGTCATTTTAAATTAATATTTTAAAATGTCAGTCAAATCTTTGAATCCAATACTTTCTGCTTTTGAGTCAGGATGCATTTTCGGAAAACAACAGTCCGGTCCTGTGTGTGTATTCGCGAGTGTGTTTTTTTGTTTTGTTTTGTTTTTTTAATTAAATTACTGTGACCAACAGACATTTTGAATCAGCAGGGACATAAATGTGTCTTGCTTTGCTCTTTGCTTTTTACAATGCAATAAAAAACTTAACCAATTTGCTGAAATAACATTAGCTATGCGTCATGCTCTCAAACAAATCATGAGCCTTTTATTATAAAAATGTTGACACCAAATGTCACTTTGGTTCAGATTTTGTACTGTGCATGTAAACAGAAATCTTAAACAGAGTACTGAAGTTAAGGTGCATGTAAACAGCTTATTCTGAATGTATTAATTTGCATTAATGGAAATCCCTTGCAAGCAGACATGATTATTGATGCTTATTCTTAAAAATCTAATACAACCTTACCCAGAGCATCTATAACGTTCACAGGGGTGCTCTCCAGGTGTAAATCAATGTCCTTCGGGACTGTGAGTGGCTTGGGCTCCCCGTGGCCATTCTGCCTCCTGAAAACAGCCCAGGTTAGAGAGGGCAAGACTGACAGACAGAAAGCACAGCACAAACCTAATTAAGCCAGCTCACACCTGTCTCTCCTGCCGGGCTTGCTGGGCATCTGCTTGCCTGCCAGTGCACAAAGTTCTCCCTCGGAAGGGTGCTTGAACCTCAAGAGACTGAAAGAAACAACTGTCAGCAACAGTGTGGACGTTGATGATGGGAACACACTGAATGAGAATCATCTGTAAATCTGTGACACTCACCTGCCGTTGCATAGGAGCCAGCGTGCGAAGGAGCAATGCGGGGCCATTTTCTGCATTATGCTGACTGCCAGCAAGCTGACCACCAGCTGAACTCCCATCAGTGCCTGCCCATGAGGAAACAAATGTGTACCATAAATTACATCGTTTGTGTATACTGAAAACATGACAATAAACCTGAATTGACTTGAGACAGGTGTTCATTAGGTCTTAATAAATCTACATATACTGCCAGTAATAGAAAAACCAACAATAATTCTTCTAATTAGTTAAAGATTATATAAATGTCATAGCTATGGTCTGCATACTTTTAAACTGTTGGTTTAATCTTTTTTTTTTAATGTGATAAGCTGATACAACTTTCCTGAAAGCATGTGAGAACAAAACTATCAGATTTGATAACTGTCAGCACTGATAAGTGAAACAGCAGCGTCTGCATCCCGAATGGCTCCACATTAGAAACAAAGTGCACTACCTAGTGCGCATCAGCCATTATTTTAATAGCCTATGTAGTGCACTTATGTAGGAAGCAATGAAGATTTAGCCGTAGCTACTGCGGCTTTCATCTAGCTAGTCTAAATGTGCTAACTACACTGCTGGTGTTGGTCCAGAAGTGACTTTTGAGCAAAATAACCAAAAAAAGTTTAATACCATACCACGAATAAGGTTGCTAATAGTGTTCATTTTCTTTTTATTTGACTTAACAAGCTAGCGAGCTAACTAACTAACTAACTAGCAGCTAAACGTCTGCTAGCTAGCATAGCATCCGTGCAGCTAACAGACTAAAGTAACTACATTTCAAAAATGTACAAGGAGAAAAATCACATCAGAAAAATAAATTTGTTTTAATCGCACTCACCATCTTGAATTAATGGATTTAATTAGCCTGCGTGGTCCCATGCAGCTCTCAGCAGCTACCTCACTGCTGCCACTTGAGTACTAGAAACAGCTGAATGAGTTTTGAATGACATTTGTGACCTATTCTACGCAGTGCTGGGGGGCGGGATTTGCATGATATATGGAATCCTATTGGTCAGAATCAGTCACTGAGCTGAAAACCGATTGGTCCAAAGATACACATCAGCGATTTGATTAGTTCACTTTGCTGAGGGAGGAAAATGCTGGGGGACGAAAATAGGAACACACTGCTCAAGCAACTACAAATGTTATTTTTGCAGGAGTTACGTGTCTTCGCTTGTACCGTTGACTGTTTATGACTGTTTAAATTATTATTCAAATTAATTCTTAAAAAAGTGACTTTGGAATTAAGAGGAGTTGGTTTTCCCTCTGCTGTTAGCCACCTGCCTGTACAGGTGATGCAGGTAATCTCGCGGTGACATGCGTTATTTCTGTAACCGTGTATGAGTATGAGTTTTATTTTGGATTTAAAGTTGTAAGAAAACCTTTAGGATGACCAGAATTATAATAATGCTACCTTACTTTAAAAGAAAAATAAACCATGAATGACTTGTATATCAATATTTATAAGTCAATAGGCTTTGTGATCTTCAGTTGTGCCAAAGGCTAAGTTAACTTTTTTTTTTTTTGGCATAAACATCTTTCACTGACAAGTTGGTCTCTATTTTCACTTTGGTTTCTTACATTTCCCACAATTCCGTTTGACTACCTGCTAATAGTGGTGCCGGTCTCCACGTGAAGAGAGTGATGCAGCAGCACTTTAGTCCTTTAGTCTATGCAGCTAGTCTGCCTAGTTTGTACGCTCGGATCAAACAGTATCATACAGTATCATGCTAACACCATTGTCAATGCATCTCAGATTGCTAACTAGTTGAGCCCAGGGGTGTAACCTGATCTGGGAATTCAAAGATTTTTTTCTTTAGCCCCGAATAATTCTCCACTTGGAGTGATTTGTCACTATGTAACTGAACGTCAGTAAGCGAAGACGGTAGTGTTTTGAACGGAGTGTTGTATTTTATCTTCAGTGAACGGAGACAAGACCAATCAGACAGGGTTTACAAGAAAATACGTGGAAATACTCATTTCATATTGGATGACAGGTCTCAATTCTACCAAACCTAACTCACACAGTCAGTTAGTGTGAGGGGAAAATGGATATACGTGGATTTTATACCAGTAAATGGGCTGAAACTGAAACACTAACATCTTCATGGTGTGTAAATGTCTATATGAGTTCCAAATTACATGAACATGTTAAGAGCAGAGCATAAGGACAGCTAACGTACTTTGTATGGCACTGTAACCAGCTAAACTGATCCAACGATAGCTTAGTTGTGCCTCCCCATGGCTAGCGACACCAAACTAGCCTAGTCTCGTGATAGATAGCCAAAACGTTTTATGTTTTATTGGTCTGGTAGTCCTGCAAACAGTGATAACACCCGAGGCAAGTTTTATGATAAATCCAACTTTTTATCTGATCATGTCATACATTGACAGCTAAGTTACCACAGCTTCCATAAAACAAAACTTTAGGCTACTAGCTGAGCTATTGTATTATGCCATTGTATTATGGGTTTTGAGTATTTTCCATCATGTAGGCCTAGTAATAATGATAGATTTCTAATACAATGCTGGGTTTAGACATTCGAGTGGCTTGATTATTCATGTGCAGATTATATGGTAAATCAAATCCAAACCCTTCCTTCCTTCTCCAACTTGTACATTTTTAAGCAGTTAGCCCTCACATGCAAAAAAAAAAAAAATGCATGGAAACAGTCTATTTAGAAGTATGTTTTCAAAAGTTTTTTGATGGACCAGAATCTGCGCTCAGCCCCGGATGATAAACAGTCCAGCTAACGCCCCTGGCTGAGCCTCTGCTGTAAATCAGCGTAACTGTGACAAATAGCTGCACTGAATTATATGACAGTGAATACCACTAGAAAGTGGTGATACAGAACCAACCAACAAATTAGCACCAGAATTTCTAAGTATATCACAAATATTTCAATAAAAACATATTTAATGTCTTTCAGGGTAGAGTTTTTCTTTAACATAAGAAGTTCAAAACAGGTCTCAGTAACATGGACGTATGTACACAATGCAAAATCGACACCACTGAGAACTTTTTCATGCAACATAGACATACACATACAGTGGATATAAAAAGTCTACTCTTCCCTCTTAAAATAGTGTTTTTTTTTTTGGGGAAAAATGAAACCAAGATAAATCAAGTCAGATCTTTTTCCACCTTTAATGTGATATAGCAACCAACAAAATTCAAGTGAAAAACAAATAGAAAATTCTAGGAAAGAGAAAAAAAAATACTTAAATAATCTGGTTGCATAATCGTTAATAGCCCTTTAACTAACACTGTACTTTGTTAAAGCACAGCCCTCTTCAAGTCATTCCACAGGTTTTCGAAAGGATTTAGATGTGGGCTCTGGCTGGGCCAGTCCAAAATGCTGATCTTCTTCTGAAGCCATTCCTTTGTTGACCTCAATTTGTGCTTTGGGTCATTACCGTGCTGGAGGTGAAATCTTTCTTCATCTTCACCTGTCTAACAGAGGCCTACAGGTTTTGTGCCAATCTAGATTGGTATTTGGAACTATCCATAATTTCCTCTATCTTGAATAGAGCCCCAGTCCCAGCTGAAGAGAAGCAGCACCATTTGTGGACCATGGCTGAAGAAAATCCTACAGAAACAGCTGATCTTTATTTGGGTTAATCGCAATCATTTCACTGAGGACAGGTGCATGATAATTACTTTTGAACATAAGTTGGAATGTGATTAGTTAATTCTGAGCACTGTAACATGCCCCATTATGAAGTGTGTAGATTGTATGGTTGGTTTTTTTTCCTAACATGTTACTATTTGTTTTCACTTGAATTTTTGTGGTTGCTATAAAGGTGGAAAAAGATCTGACATGGTTTATCTCGGTTTCACTTTTTGCATCACAAAAAGCTGCTATTTTAACGGGGGAGTGTAGATTTTATGGCATGTAGCGGCCCCACTGTCATGAGGGGGACAGCTAGGGAAGTTGTCCCAGCCCTGAAGTTGGTGTATTCATGATGGCAGTAGAAAGAGTTGTCTAACACATTTCTCCAACATCTTCCAATTAGGTTGTGATCTGGTGACTGCGAAGACCATAGCATATGATTTACATCATTTTCATCTTCATCGAACCATTCAGTAAGCCCTTACACCCTGTGGATGTGGGCAGGGTCATCCTGGAAGAGACCACACCCATCAAATGTTTCATCATAGGATAAAGGTGATCAGCCAGAAAAACTCTGTATTGATTTGTGATGCCTCCCGCTAAGTGGAGCCAAACCGTGCCAGGAAAATAAATAAATGCCCCCCTGCCTGTCTTAATATTAGGTAGGACCACCAGAATGAGGAAGGTTTAACCTTCAGCTATTACAGAACTTTATTTCTAAATGTGTTTCATTTGCTGTAACACGTTGTTAATTCTTTCATTTTAGAGTGGGAAGATGTTTGCACATTCTATACCGCATCACTGCTCAAAGTAGGCAGCAGCAGTGCACAGTCAACACTAGATCACACTTGTGCATCTTTTCTATGTCGACAAGTAGGAGTTAGGAAATTATTATTGTTGCCCCTGCTTTCACTGTTTCGCCTATGGACTTCTCATTCACTTTCTTGTTTCTCTCAAGATAAAGAACTTTAAAGCTTGAATCCGAATTCAACTTGTAAGTTTAGAGCTTGTAGCACTCCTGAATGCTAGCACGTACAACTGTCGTATTTAATTGTGACTTTCTTTGTCCTTCTTACACCTACATACATACATACACCGATCAGCCATAGCATAAAAACCACTGACAGGTGACATGAGTAACATTGCTTATCTCATTTCAGTGGCACCTGTCAAGGGCTGGGATATATTAGGCAGCAAGTGAACAGTCAGTTCTCGAAGTTGATGTGTTGGAAGCAGGAAAAATGGGCAAGCGTAAGGATCTGAGTGACACTGACATGGCCCAGATTGTGTTAAGGGCTAGACGACTGGGTCAGAGCATCTCCAAAATGGCAGGACTTGTGGGGTGTTCCCAGTATGCAGTGGTTAGTACCTACCAAAAGTGGTCCAAGTAAGGACAACCAGTGAACCCGCGACAGGGTCATGGGCACGTGGGGAGCAAAGGTTAGCCCGTCTGGTCTGATCCCACAGACGAGCTACTGTAGCACAAATTGCTGAAAAAGTTCATGCTGGCTATGATAGACAGGTGTCAGGACACACAGTGCATCGCAGCTTGCTGCGTATGGGGCTGCATAGCCGCAGACCGGTCAGAGTGCCCATGCTGACCCCTGTCCACCACCAAAGGTGCCTACAATGGGCACGTGAGCATCAGAAGTGGACCATGGAGCAATGGAAGAAGGTGGCCTGGTCTCATGAATCACGTAAATCATGTGGAAGGCTGGGTGCATGTGCGTTATTTAGCTGGGGAAGAGATGGCAGCAGGATGCACTATGGGAATAAGGCTAGCCGGCGGAGGCAGTGTGACGCTCTGGGCAATGTTCTGCTGGGAAACCTTGGGTCCTCACATTCAGCAGGATGTTGCGCCCTGCTACGCTGCAAAAATTGTTCAAGAATGGTTTGAGGGACATGAGAAAAAATTCAAGATGTTGACTTGGCCTCCAAATTCCCCAGATCTCAATCCAATTGAGCATCTGTGGGATGTGCTGGATACACAAGTCCAATCCATGGAGGCCACACTTCGCACCTTGCAGGAATTAAAGGATGCTGCTAATGTCTTGGTGCCAGATACCACAGCACACCTTCAGAGGTCTTGTGGAGTCCATGCCTTGACGGGTCAGAGCTGTTTTGGCAGCACAAGGAGATCTACACAATATTAGGCAGGTGGTTTTAATGTTATGGCTGATCGGTATATCTTGCACTTGTTTCTTGTCAGATATTAGAAACGTAACCTTGTATCACTCATATTGCTAACATATTTGTTGTACGTTGCTTTGAATTAAAACATCTGTCAAATGGATAAATGAAATAAAAAGAAATAGAGAGGGAAACACTGTACAGGGCTCTGACATAAATATATACAATACCTATATAGGAGCAATGACATAATGTTGGAATTATCTAATTTCCGAGTACAAATGGAAATGGTAATTTTGCTCCAATAATCTTCCATAAATTATCTTGAAAATGGATAATTTTGTTACAAATGTTGCATTAGCTCCACACTCTCATCTTTCAATGGTGCACTGAAATCACTGAAAAATTACACAAAATGATGTAGGAAGTCCACAGCGAAAGCTTTTCTGACATTGCGGAAAGTGAATTTTAACCACTCTTTCTGATTCTCAAACATATTACGAGCACAATCCAAATGTAATTCTGAAATGTGCAGAAATGTGGTGCCCTTTATTCCACCCTGAATAGGAAATAGCCTACTTGGCTGCATAAAAGAAAACAGCAGCTTTGCAGTGAGCTCTTTGTTTCCTTGCATTTATGCGCTAGCTCAAACCGGGGCTGTTTTCCTTCACTGATGCGCAGAAAAGTAACCCCCCTGTAAGTCTGCCAGCACGCACAGCTTTATTGAAATCAGAATCTCGCATGTGCCTGCATTTGTTTGGAGGATATGGCTTGGGTTTGAAAGGACGATGCGTCTTTGTTATAATTTCTCGCTTTTGTCACATTGGTGATTTTTTTTTTTTTTTTTTTTTTTTTTTTTTTTTGTTTTTTTTTTTTTTTTTTTTTTTTTTTTTTTTATCAGCAAGGGAAACCTTGTAAATCCATGACAAAAAACACAGAAATATAGGCAAGCTACACTGTATTCACACACAATACTGTTACTTTCAAATGATTATTAATTCATATTTACACTAATGAATTGAACATGTTTGGTACCATGCATGAAAAGGTGTCCTATAAAACATGACAATGATATTTCAGCTGATATAGACGGATTCATCTTCATATCTTGATGTAATGCTGTCATTTAAATTTTTAAAATTATTTTTAAATTATGGATTTAACACCCTTATAGAAAAAGAATAACCATATAAATCAGACGTAAATTATACATGTTATGTTTCACACATTGTTCTCATGGACTTTCATGTCATGGATAATGTTTTGTTTTTTACATGTGATTTTCTGACATGATTCATTTATTTTCACATGATGATGTTTCACACGTAGTGCAGTTTTGCTTACTTTATTTTGCAACTGTTAATTTTTCACAAAGGAGGGCATATAGTTTTATTTTTCCGATGTCTTTTTCAGGGCATAATGTGGTGAAGTGCACCTTGGAGACATTCAAAGAATATGTTTTGTCTCACCATCAGCTTTTTGCCAGATAATATCGCATTATATTCTCTACATATATTCTGTACATCTTCCCAGCTTTAAAATTCAGCTCGTTCTGATACACAAGGCTCTTGAGCAGTAAAGCAGGAGCAAACCGTTCTGTCTTCACCTCCATGCTTTGCACTTTGATTTCCTCTGTAGAAGGATTTTGGTTTGCATACTGATCCCCAGTGACAGCCACACACATCCACTTCTGATTTATCTGTCAAACTTTGTTCCAGAGGTTTTTTTTTTTCCCCTCCAGATGATTTTCTATAATATTCGGATATGGTTGCTCTTTTTTGAGAAAGATGTATTCCTCCCTGATCCATCTCTTTCAGCAGATTCATGCACATAGAAATGAACTGCGACACTGGATTATGCCAAACCATTGTTTATTGTCACAAATTTGATCATCAGGGTACCATAAAGGTGAAAACTGGATGTACTGTACAATTTCATGTTTTAGCATATGTTAGTACATTTCCTTTGGTCCCCTTGCTCCTTTAAATGTTGTCGCAGTAACAGAATCACTTCAGATCCAAACCTCTTTAGATGGTAACATGTTTTGCAAGCCACATTCATGGCCACCCGCGAGCAAGGAGAACAAAACACATTATACAGTGTACAAATGAAACCTCACCGGGGCCTCACTTTTCTCACAGCCCTTTCTTTCATAGCTGTAAGCTCGTCCTCTAAGGAGAAAGATTCAGTCTGAGGCGCTGGTGGGAGTCAGCATCTATTGTTCAATGGTTATGCATATTAGTCACGCTTTATTTGAATATATGCAAATGAGGGCACGCCCACACGTTCCCACACATCCAAGATCTCTCTCTTGGTGGAAAGCTGCATTAGTATATTCCTGGGATTTAAAGATGATGAGGTTCAAGGTTGCCAAATCAGCAAATTGCAGACTTGAAGAAAATGAGCAAATTGTGTTCGAGATGTATTTTCATTCCAGCTGTTTGCGAAGTGTAAAAACCTATGACTTGATTTTTGCATGTTTTGGGGCTTTTTGAATTGAATCACACCGTGAGGACAAGCACAAGACGATTAAACTGGCTTTAGTGTATTTTGGAAAAAAAAAAAAAAATTGTATTACATATTACACTCTTAACATATTACACCGTTGCAATATAATATAGCAAGCTTGTGATAATCTATAATTTATACAATAATGTTTAAATTGATATTTATACAATTTATACTTAGGAAAAGGGTTCTTCATGGGTTCTCCAAAAGGTTCTCTGTGTAATCACAGGCTCTTAGCTATCTAATAGGTACTTTGTTTGGAACCCTTTCTTATAGGGAAACACTGTTGCAGGGTTTTACACTGAACCTTTCAAAATTCCACCTGAGGTACAACCAAAGCTCCCTTACAGGTTCTACATCTGACCTTTTTTCTATGAGTCCATTATAAAGTCTTATTATGAAGTTTCAAAAACAAATTATATTAAAATAAAATCAAACAGTTTATTCATTATTTTTGGAATATATTCATTATTTTTCCATTATATATAAATCTACAATAGAGTGGAATCAGACGTTCATTCGTGATACCTAAAAGTGTTGATCAGACTATTTTCATGAATCATGCACGTTAAAAAAAAAAAAAAACAAAAACAAACAAACAAACAAAAAAAACTATAGCCACATTTGCAATATGATCCGTAGTTTCTTCATTTATACATATTTGCTAATAGATATTTAAAAATATTACAAGCTTATAGTAATGATATTCAAGGTTATAAATGGAGATAACCTAAAAAAAAAACAGTGATGCTGGAAATGGGGACTTAAAATGTTTGATTGAACAGTTTCAAAGTAAAGTTGAATAACATTACAAATGTACCTGCGTGGAAAGGGCTCATCAGCGCCGAGTCTTCAAACGCAAACAGCGCAGTCGGGTTGAAACTCTCCCAATCTGGCAACCCTGGCACTAAACGACTGGAGCTATGCGCTTGAACTTGACCGTGAGCAGCTTCAGGGGTAAAGAGATGGAATTTATTTGCCCCCCGTCTCCTCTTTCATTCGGGATAAGTCTTTAAGACTTGATGTGAGTGCTCATTTCCATACCATGCTGCCCAGCGCCAATTAAAGCTCAGTGCGCGTCTTTTCTCCCGGAGCTACAGCGCGCTGATGCTGAAAGCGCCCTGACGGTGAGTTTCTATCCTCATAGCAAACCTACACTGCTCACTGCTGAACAAATAGCTTGTGATAATGAGCTGTTTACCACAAGGTTCGATTTTTTCCCCTTTGCTGCTTTGCTCTTATTGAATATTACCAATGTCTTCTACAGGCTTTAGGCCTATATTAAAAAAAGAAAGAAAGAAAGAAAGAAAGAAAGAATGAAATATTCAAACTGGAATTATAAGTACTTCAAGATTAACTGGGTTACTGCAAATGAAAAAATATTTTTTATTTATTTATTTATGTATAGGCCCACTGCAAATGTCTGTCATTCCCTTCATTTCAGTTCTCCAGCTGTCAAAAAAAAGCACAGTTTTAAATGCTAGAAAATATGAGGTTACATAGCTAATCTGAATTAGTCATATCCAATAAAATCCTAATAATTAAGAAGCAAATTGACAAGAAGAAGCAAATTAGGATGAAGGATGTGGTTTATCGAGAATTCTAAAAAAAAATAAAAATAATAAAAATCTCTCTCTGTTTTCATGTTCTCTGTTTTGCTGCTTGTAACAGCTGAGAGAGGAAGTAAAGCAGATGGATGCCAGGTTCTCAGTGTTTACTGATCATCTGATCTTGACTGCGTGTTGATGCTCATCAGCAGATCTTTAACTGGAGAGAGGCTCATTTTCAAAACAGAACCAAAGAGTGTAAGAAAGCTTCAGTCACTATGAGCTCTTGATATACTCTAAAAAAAATGCAATTGTTATAAACAACAAACGACTCAATATCTCGGTGACTCTTGAAAGAGGGATGGGATTTCAAAATCTGCTACAGCTTTGGATTCACCTGTTGCACAGAGCGTGCTGCTTTAAGGACTTTGGTGTGTTGGTGTTAATTCTGGTCATATTTGCTGATATCTCCAAGGCAAAACTGAAAATATTTGGACTCTGCTCTATTTTGATGCTTGATTTCAGGAGGACAAGTTCATTTGTATAAGAAATCTATTATTAGCACTTAATTTAATTATAGACAAGGCTGAGTGTTTTATTATTATTATTATTATTATTATTTTTTGTATCAACTATATATATATATATATATATTTTTTATTAACCATTGACGTGTTATGGGTGAATAACCAGAATAATCAAATTATGTACTACCTAAGGCATACAGACAGAAAAATATGCAGGGATGTATTAAAACGTAAAGTGTAATGAATATTATATATGAATGTTTCCTTTAAAAAATCATTTCAGTAAGGCTATTAGTGGAAGTTTCATTTATTAAAGTGATGCTGATCCGTTAATAGCACAGCGCTGGATTTAGGGATGAATGAACTCTTACTGGATTCAGTTGTTCTCAGCTGGTCTGTAAGCTTTAATGCAGCACTGTGGGTTTGTGTGATTGCTAAAATGTAGAAGAAAAAAGCGAAATTATATTGCATGGATGTAGTGTAGACATGAGTAGTCACAAAGCAGTCTTTCTGTGCGGCTTAAGGGTTCAAATCTGGACACATTTCATGAATTAGGTGCATACAGGAAAACTGTATTAGAAAACTGTAATAGATATCACTACTGCACTGAAAAGAAATGATATCAGTGCAAATAGTTAAGATCAGCTGGTCACGTGATGGGATAACGACTTCATGTGAAATGTGGGAGATGTTCTTATAAATATGGCAGCTGGTAAAGAAAACTGACGTCCTGCAAGACCAGGTTTCTGACCAACTGACCAGAGGATAGTTATGTAAGAAACAAGAGCTCTCAAAGCGTTACAGCATGGCGTGACATGTGGATGATACTTTTAATGGTTGGAGATCTTAGCAACTCATCGTTTGTGACAATATGTAGGTAAAGACACGCCATCTTTCTTGCATATGCTTCCAGTAAAGCACGTGCCATCATTTCACTATGGCAATATTCACTACATGATACAGTCCATAATCAACGGAATTATAGGCTCCTATATATAGTCTCCATTAGAAGCTGTGTTATAGCGTCATTACAGACTATTGCTGTAATAATAGCTATTAGGCTTATAATGGCAATGGCAAGTGAACTGTTATTAGTGTTACAAATACTTCGTGTGTATGCCTCAAAATTATTAAACTACATTACCTGGTATTGCACTATATTATATATAGTGCAATTAACCTGATTTCTAATTGGCAAACTGAAAGTGCCTCATAACATTATATATTCTTATAACATTATTACATATCAACTTTAAATTTGTTAACCTTTTAAAACATATTTTTCATAGTATGAAAAGTTTTTCATACTATTTTTATTCTTCTTTTTTTTTTTATTTAGCTTCTAGTAGGAATCTATTTATTTGTTTATTTTTAAGTTATTCTAGATTTATTTCCAAAGTTCCCAAATAAGCAATGTGTATCAGATTTATTTATTTATTTGTGTTAAATAACTCGATTAATTTCATTTTCGTGTTTCATGTCAAACATTCATTTAAATACTCTGACCAACTTATCATCCTCTTTATTTATTTAAAAACTGGTCCCCATCTAACTGTCTGCACATGATCCCCAAAACAGAAGAACTGGCAAATGGGAAGATTCCTGCAGACATGATTCACGGGGTTGCCAGATAGGTCGGTTTTACTGTCTGCTGGTTTAAGCTTAACCTGGGAGGAAACTTCTTCTTCTTCTGCATTCGTGTGTCATATTGTGGTGGACATTTTGCTTTCCCTCATGTTGTAATTTAAAGGCTTATGAATTGCTTATCTGATTAATATGCACAAGCTATATGATGTGCAATATTTTAGGAGGTTTTTTTTATACCTTTTGCTGGATTTTAATTGATTGCTTGAATGGTAACATCAAAACAATCTGCTAATTGTCTACATTGTGGGACCTAAACGTGACTACAGATAAGATGTTCTGCAGGTCTTCCTGAATGAGCATGTGCTGGTGTAATGTAACAGCTTCGCGATCATGATGGTGGAGTGGGAAAGTTGCTATGACGCCTTTTCGCCGATGAGTGTCGCTGTGTCTGTTTCTGTGTCCACACCTTCCATCCATCCATCCATCCATCCACCGACACTTCGGTCCGCTTACACCCGGGCTGTAGAGTTTATAGCCTACTGTTAAAGCCTGCAAAGCCTGTTATCACCCGCATGTAAGAGTAAAAAGTGGTTGAAATGAAATATTTTTTTATAAAAAAAAAAGAGGGATGAAAATATCAGTACTAAGAAAATGGAGCTCACTAACATCTTGAACAGAGTTTAATGCCTTCAGGGTTGAATTCCAGATGGACTTGTATAAAGTATTAATTCAACACAGGATTTACAGGATGCAATAAAACAAAGAAACGCATGGGGGTATGCTGTAATTTAACTAAACCAAACTCTCTCTTCCTCATCAGGAAGAGAATCAGACAGGATCCTCCATCCACTTCCCAACAGATGATATCTCCCCAAACCCATCAGCTGCTTTCTGGAGCTCGTGAGACCCTATAATTAAGACTCGGGGTTTTATAATTGGCCTTTGTTGGTTTATAAAAATGTTTTTTTTTAAATAATAATAACAATAATATTAATGTTATTATTATTAATAATAATAACAACAACAACAACAATAATAAATAATATCAACGATTAAAGCTATTTCACTTACATTTTTTCCTCGTATACTCATCAACTAACTAGAAGCATATTCTAATTTGTTTTTCTAAAATAAAATGAGATATTTAAAGAATTATGAAAGAGAACAATTTTTGGCAATTTGGCAAACAAAGATAACAGAAAATTAACAAGACACAACTGTCAAAAAAACAACGACTGAAAATAAACGAACCGTTGAACGAGCCATTTTTCGAGATTTATTATTATTATTATTATTATTATTATTATTATTGTTAATAATAATAATAATAATAATAATAATAATAATAATAATAATAATAGTATAGTTCAGTTCCAGTTTATTAGATACAGTGTGGTACCTAAAAACCTGACTATATATTTTACTCTTATACTACTACTACTACTACTACTATTACTACTACAAATAATAATAATAATAATAATAATAATAATAATAATAATAATAATACGCTATTGATTTTTTTTTTTTACATTGCTTGATTTTTTGCATCAAAAGGAGCAGTGGGTTCGTTCCTCATTTTCTGTTTTTATCCAGAAACAATACCTAAAATCTGAAATTTCGTTCAGTTTCGTTCAGAATCTGGGACATCAGCTGCCTGTTCTGTAACAACCAGTGAAAAAACGACCGATCTAGTCATCATCTTAGAGCTTATGACTGTTTTATATCATTATTTACTACAGCACTCTAAATGAGCTTTGAAAGAAAAATTTGGACCTTAGAAGACAAGACAGTTTTGACAGCTGAGAATAAGCTGCAATTAATGCATTAGTGAAATTCCAGTGAAATATGCACGATGACATTGAATAGTTATTGTTTTTAGTATTGATTTATTTAGAAATTAATTATTTTAAAGTCCTCTAAAACAACAAGACACGCGTATACAAAACATGAAATTTTTCAGTGAAAAAAAGAATTTAAAAAAAATTCTGATTCGTGTGAAATTATAACTCGAAACAGCACGCGGAGGTCAGTGACGTCAAGACGCACGCGGACGTAAGGCTGAGCGGAACCAGCCAGCCAATCAGAGTTTCCCTCGCGGTGTGGTTTGACGTATTGAGAACGTGCAACATAGCAACGGTTTCTGGGCGCGCGCCTTGTGGATGCGGAACTGAGAGCGCGCGTTTCCGAGGCAACGTACCTCATCCCTGCGCTTTATATCACTAACCTGAGGGTTCAGTTAAAGATGTGGCGCTTGTTTTGTGCTCTAATCCTGCCCTCAGTACACTTTTGCTTAACATCGGACAGCTCATCTGTATCAAAGGATAATCTTTCTCGACTCGTCTGGTCTGTGACTCAGAGCAAAGCAGCAGTGAGGTGAAAAGATGTGATCAGTAAGTTATTTAAAGTATTAGCCTTAATGATTCTTTGCCTAGCTAAAAGTCTAACTATCATCAAGGAGGACAGTGTGTTTCAGTGTGTGTTAATTACCTGACTGTAATTAAGCCCCAGCTGTCGGGCTGGAAATGGGTTAAAAGTTGCTTGGTAGTTTAAAAAAAAAAGAAAGAAAAAGAAAAGAAAAAGAAAGAAACACTCTGTGGGTCGATACTTCATTAATGCATGTGACTGCATGTCTATAGTCTGCTCAATCTGACACGCCATGCTACTTTTTTATTTTACTTTTCTCTCCGTTGCATATAGCCTGTGTCAAATGAACAATAGTCATCAGTTGACAATGCTGGGGTTGTTTGAGCTTCTGCACCCAGATTAGCATGCTGTAGGCTGCTAAAGGACACACTCCCAAACCTGCTCTCAAGCCCATGAACTGAGGTCAGTGCAGAAAACAGAAAGGATTACTATTTTAAACACATTTTAGTCGTTTCTTAAAGGGTTGCAGGAACACCAGCAAACACCTAATGCCAGAGGATGTGGATTAGTTCAAGGTTATTGGAGTGTCTGTGAGTATTGTATCTTTGATACTGTGTAGTAATCTTGAACAGTATCAGCTGTCTTTTCTTGCAAATTACACATAAAGTCTCTCTTTTTTTTTGTAGCTATTTAAAAGTTGCACAACTGTTCTCTGTCATAGCCTGTACATTAAATCAACGTTTATTTAATATTAGTCTTTTGCAAAAAAAAAAAAAAAAAAAGTCTGCTGGTCATCAATATATAATCGGGATTTTAGTAGCTGCAGAAAGTCTTTTGCTCAGAGTTAATGTGGCGCATTTTAACGAAAGTGTCCTCATGATTTCATCTCCACGGGTGCTCAGAGATGAAATATTGAGCCATAGGGCTGTGGAGGTAATCCCCGCTCCTCCAGAAAAAGCAAACAGTTGTGCGATTGTTGCAGGAGCCTGGGAAAATGTCCCGGAGCGCATTGACGCCCGAGTCTGTTGTTCAGAAAGACTTTGTGTGCTCTCAGACGCCATTGTCATGTTAATGAGCGCCTGCACGCTGTTGAACTTGATGTTGACTTCTTTCTTTTGGGCCTACATGGTTTTTTTCCCCTTCTCGATCACTTGTTTGTGGGAAAGAAATTCGGTGAAATACGGTGTGAAATTCATTAATCAGTCTTTTTTTGGGGGTAACAATGGGGAGGACACAAAAAGTCTTATTTTATCGTTTCTTAAAACAGGACAGGTAGAATAGAGAAACCATTTGGTACATTGTAGTCAGATTTCCATACATTTATAGACTCTTATTAATGTTCAGTGTTGTCTTTCGGGATACACTTTTAGATGTGTGTGTAAATGTAAAGAAAATGTAATTGACTGGAAGTGAAATTAAGATACGTGTGTGTGTGTGTGTGTGTGTGTAAAAAACTTGCTGATCTTTGTGTTATTTTTTTTGTACTGATTAATAATTTATTCACATCTTAATACATATGCTTAATATGTATAGCAATGCTTAATACAATAGCAATGCTTAATAAGCTCTACACCTGGTGAATATCTATAACTTGTTAGAAGGCCATTAAACAAGAGAAGTAGCCAAGTAGCTGCTTCTGGGCTGCAATATCTTATAGCCTTTATAGCATAAGATTCACATTTCTGCTATGTTCATTTGAAAATATCTGCTCGTGTGAGTGTGTGAGGGATTAGCTGGTGTTTTAATGAATTGCTATACTACATATAACATCATGCCATTTAAAGTCTAAACTGATATATTAAAATATATTTTTGATTTTGTTGTTATTTCTTTTTTTCAAATACAGTTAGCATTATAAGGAACGAATGTATTATTATTATTATTATTATTATTATTATTATTATTATTATTATTATTATTATTATTATTATTATAACTCCTCCAGAAAATTAGTTTAAGTGTTACACTAGCTGGACTCAAACACACTCATTTCATTCATTTAATAATTTCATTGCTAGTTATTGTTTTTTTGCTATGTTTTGTTTACATACGTGCTGTAGAAACACCTGAAATGTTCAGTGTGAATTTCAGTTTTGCATTAAACCATTTGGTTTCCCACTGCTACAGAATTGTAGTATAAAATTTTTTAATTTAAAGAGCTATTTTTTTTAGAATCCATGAAGGAGATAGAATTTCCCATAATTTCTGAAGAATTCGGATACAGTAAAGACAATACTCGCAGTGACTTTATCGTGAAATCCAGAAGACTGAAAATGAAAGTGAGCGGAAATGATTTCAGCACCACGGACAGGGGCGCGTGCGCTCCGCACCTTACCGTCCTAATGAAACATAACTACAGTGAGAGAGAGAGAGAGAGAGAGAGAGAGAGAGATCACGTGACCAAGGTTTCAGTCTGAAGCTGAGTTATTTCTAGGTATCTGCAAATGTTGAAATGCCATCGCGAAAACTTCTAGGCGTATAAGCAGCCATTAAACGTTATATAATAAAAGAGGAGAGATTTCTCTGATAATGCCAGTTTTTAATGAGTACAAATATACATGTACGTATTTCTGAAGTAGCTTAGCCATTCTGTCCTACTGTTATATCATTTGCAGTAGGACGTGACGTAAGGAAAGGATGCTGCAAATCTTGCGGAAAGGTGTGTGTGTGTGTGTGTGTGTGTGTGTGTGTGTTATAGAGAGAGAGAAGAGAGAGAGAGAGAGAGATATTTTCTCATACTGTTCCTTCTACATTATGCAGGAATACATTTATTTGCCTCATAGTTCATATTTGTTATATTTTGTTTGTATTAAGGTTGTTGTGGCTGCTCATGTACATGTACAGTCTAGGACCTACAACAGACCTGTGAAATCGGGTGAAATAAATGGCTGGAAATACATCAAAAACACAAATATGAAATAAAATAGGCGAGTAAACCGCCGAGTGTTTAATTCCTCTAAAGGCCAGGAGTTGATTCATTTTTTTACCTATTATTATTACAATAATAATAATAATAATAATAATAACTTCAGACGTTAGGCGAGAATTCATATAATGAATGTAGTGCTATTGTACACAGTTCAATGGCCTTCCGCCTAGTTTTATTTAAAACTGCATGATTTATTTATGTATAATTTTTTATACCGGTTACAGACTCTCATCGGCATATTTTTAGGCACTGTTTGTCCTCCCACTCAGTAAATCTCGTCACTCAAAAGCAGGCGACTGAATCTAACCGACAGCATACCGACATCTTCAAAGAATCTGCACTTAATGAACAATTAAGATTTAATACTCACAGCATTTTAGATTCTATCGGAGATTTAATGAACTAAAGCATTTCTCTCTCTCTCTCTCTCTCTCTCTCTCTCTCTCTCTCTGTCATTGGCCTGTACAGCACACACAGGGTCACATCATGTCATATCGTGCACATCATGCAGACTACACTACAGACTTGACCACATTACACTACACCATAATAGACTATACACTACACTATAGTCATAGTAATACATCCTTTACACAAAACCTCTTCTTCTACAAAAAAAGTAAATGGATAGTAGGCTGTATGACAATAGACAATAGTGTAGCTGTAGTGCAGACTTGAACTTCCTGGGTCCTCATTTTGAATGTATGTGTTTAAGTGTAATAACAGAAGCATCGTTATCTTCTTACATAATCATAATTAGGAGCATTTAGAATCTACTCAGATAGCCATTCTATAGCTTATAGGTTATGATTATAGGCTATTCTAAATATTTCAGTGCTTTTGGTAGGTATAATGAGCAAATTCAGCCCCGCATCTGAAGAAGTCTTTGCTGAAATCATTGTTAAAAGCATAACATTGACCCCATGGCTGATTATACATACGCTGGATGCTGGATTATTATTTTTTTGAATAGTGCTTATAAAATACAGAATTAACTCGTTGAATAAAAAGAAGAAGAAGAAGAAAAGAAAACCAGAAAAGGACATAGTGTGAGTTTTGAATGCTTGGTACCAGGCTGCTCGGTTTTTGAGTTTGCTCAGCCATGTGTTATCAATAAGCATGGAGAAATCGTGATGACATCACAGCGTGTTGACCCCCAGTGGCCCAGTCCTGCCCCCCGGTGATGGCAGTTCCAGCTCGCGTCGCTTTCCCTTCACGTCGTCCTTCTCCAAACTGCCTAAAGATGCTCAAAGCCCGGTTTGTGTTAGACCCTGATGGAGAAAACAAGAGAAAAAAAAATACTGTAGAGAAAGGGAGAGAGGCTGGGGTCTAAACCTGGGCATTTTGGTGATAAACAGGCTCGTCAGGAGCCCAGCAGAGTGTTACAGTGTTCATATCGGGGGCTGTTTTACTCTCTGACTTATTATTTTTACACCATGTTTAGTATGAAAGCACGCGATCTGAGACGCAGCCCGATTTTTTTTTTTCTTTTGTCGGAAACGAATCGTGGGTCTGTAGAATTGTGTAACTTCTCTAGGGCTTGTCTAGCTTTCATCTGGACATGTGGAGTAACACACACGTGGAAAAGAAGGAATAAAACAGTATGCAAGAAGTCGTAAGTAATTATTATTATTATTATTATTATTATTATTATTATTATTATTATTATTATTAAGGCTATGCTAGTAAGTATTAGCTATAATACTGTAGGTTTGTCAATAAATGTTTGACCGAAGAATCAGTCGTGTTTATTTTTATGCCTTAGCTTTAAAATCTAAAAAGCAACCAAAGTTTTCTTCTTCTTTTTTTTTTATTTTGTGCCTGAAAGGATTTATTTTGCAGCTTATGCGTTATGACTGGCATGTGCATTTAAAGCTTTATGAATAGGATTGAGGTGTGCCTGTATTTAGCCCACATGTATTGTTGGCTAATTCGTTGTGAATTGTGTTGACTATTTTGTGGTCTTAGCAAGAAAGCTGCTTGCGAGTGTGTGTTGCAGTTTTATGCCTATAGTGCTAGTTATAGTTTATAGCCTGCGTTGTTGTAATCTTCAGAGAAAAGCTTTGACTCGAGCCAATTGAGTAAATTCCCAGCTGTTCATTGGTTGGTTGTGAACGGGGATATTTACTGTTAGGAGTTTACACACTGCATTTACACACCACATCTCTCACATTCACACTTTGTCTACGTTTTGTCTGTAATAATATTCATTCACTTTTGATTTAGCAGAGTATACAAGAACTCAGAATGTATAGTCAGATTTGTAATCCGAAGGTCTGAAGCCCTTTATTATGGAGATCAATTATGAAGCTCTTCGGGGACACGTTTAATTTAGTTGCGAAAGGATGTAAAACGTTTCAAGGCCTACTGTACCGGAGAAAGCCTCACACACACACACACACACGCACACACACACACACACACACGCACACACACACACCTGGCTGTACTGCATTAAGGTCAGCGTTTAACATAAAACGTGTGAAAGCTGTGTGTGTAACACTGGTGGGTGTATAATGTAATCTAAAGGCTTTTTATTTTATACCCATGTGCGCATATGCTGTGAGAGCGCGCGCGCGCGGTGTGTGTGTGTGTGTGTGTGTCGGCGCTGCACGCGAACGAACGCGACAGCTCCATGTGACCACAACAGAAGCTGCATATCCGGCACGCGGCGGTGCCTTTAAGAGCCATGGATTAGTTTTTCTCTTTGGTTATCTAGCTGTATGAGTTTTATGCGATATCATAAAGCTAGAGAACCGAATGTAGAAACTAATTCCCACCACTTCGGGCCGAATCGACGATTAGGATGCTCTTGGAATCGGGAGGAAAAGAAGGGGGAAGGAAAGCGGAGAGCGAGGCGCTGAGCTCCGGGGATGTGCACGGGAGAAACGGCGCTGCTCGCTGAAGCAGCTTCGCGGAGGAGACGGTAGGAGACACTGGGACACTCGGTATACTTTTCCCCCGTGTCTGAGTCATCATCTGAGGCGATCCATATGAGGGAAATGTGTTTTTTGTATTGCATGGTGCGTAAATGCAGGTGGCTGCCTCCTATAGCCCCTGTGTTAGAAGCTTTCGCAGTGGATGGTTGCGCTTGAAGATCCGTGTTGCCAGATTGATCTATTTCCTACCCGTTTGGGCTATTTTTTCATCACATGGAACTGGGACTTGATATACTTTAATTTGGACATACAGTGGTTGATTGCCGATGGGTCGAATGAGTTGCACTCATATGGGACTGGTTTTACACCTTAATTGGGTTGGATACAGACAATCTGGCAACCCTGCAGATATATTCTTGGTATAATACGAGTAAGACATTTGGGTGATGAAGAAGTACAGTCCTGTTCTGCAGGGTGTGTGGCACACATTCCACCATAGACCATGCTCATGTGGATTTTAGACGATGACAAAAGGGTTAAGCGAGTTCTTTTAGACGATTGGTCCGCTTCTGGGTCACGTGGTCTGGCTCGTATGTGCGTCCATATAGAGATTATAGAAAAGCATAAGTCAAACCCAACGTGTGTGTGTGTGTGTGTGGTTGTGTAGTGCTCCCTGTGTGTGCTGGAGTTCTACTTTAATATGTTGTTGTTGTTGCTTCTTGTGGGTTATTTTGGACCACAAAAAGTGTGACAAGTGAAATAATGTAGACCTGTATACACCTGATGACAGTGAGGTATTAAATGAAACACAGTAAGCTTTTTAAATTCTGTAGTATGTTAGAAAGAACTGATGAATTAACGTTATATATGAAGAACTGCTTATTGCAGTCAGCAGAGCTATCAGATTCAACATTGTTGGCCTATGTGTGTGAACGTAATAGCTGTTAATGAAATACTGTAAGTTTTAACACTGGATATTTTTCTATGTAGTGATATACAAGGTTGCATGCAGTGTGTGCTTGTTAGATTTTAAAGTACTCTGGTATACTATAAAGAACTGCAGTATGTGTGCGTGTCATTGGATGTAGAGATGTAAGAAATGCAAGGTTACTATACTATACCTATACTAACCAACACACTTTTTAAATGAGTAAGAATTTACACAACTCAGTATGAAGATTAATGTTAGTGCACTAGTATTGCAGCAAATTACAGTTTTTTTAATTACACAAATTACAGTTAGTGCATCTCTGACTATTTCTATGCTACCATCACATTTTCTAATTGTAATGTAAATGAAATTTTGGTTATCTAAAGATCTTCCTCAGCTCTATCTGTCAGGACAGACATGGCCTTTTATAGCATTACTGTACTTGCTCTTTCATTTGGAGTATGGCATGCTGCTTACATGGATCACATAGATCAGAGTAGATCCTTCACTGTGGGAAGCCATTGTGTAAAAGACAATCAGATGTTTGAAGATCACAGTGACATTGCATTTGTCCATGACCTTGAATGGATGAGCACATGTGCTTTAAATCCCCTATTTTGTTGTCATTATGAGCTTTGAAAGAGATCGACAATTTATCATCAGTATACATGTTTGTGTTTTGTTTTAATCCACCAGCTATTCTGTACGAACAAAGACATTTTAAACTTGTCAGAAAGGGGAATTGATATGAGTGAGAAACAATATAGCAGGTTACTTGCCCACCATATTGTCTAGAGCAGTTATATTATTTGAGTGTGAAATACTAGCTTTGTTGCAGTAAGATTTTCAAATCCATGACCTACATTACGCATTGTGTTGCTTTTATACGGTGTGTACGAACCTCCTATGACAACAATGCTACAATGAAAATATAAAACATGGCGATGTACTGGATTATAAAATGTGCAAAAACACATTCAAGTTCAAAGTGAAGTGCTTTAGGCTTAATGTCATTAAAGACCTGCTTTCAGCCTCCTCACTGAGACTAAACAATAAAATGACATATTATACAGATATTATGCATATGTCATGCCCATAATGACTGATGTAAATATGCCCCAGAGATGGACGTCCAGTCTGAGGCCTGCCTGTCTGAATGAGGGGTGTCCCAGACGTTTTCCCACATTAATATGTGTCTGGGCCTGCAGTGGGAGCCGGCAGATGGAGTCTTGTCTTAGCACCTGGCATATGCAGCGCTACCATTGTCTACACCCATGACTAATCTCGGTTATATGTAACCAACTCTGAATTTCAATTTTGCTGCAGATTAAAAATATATTAGGAGGAAAAGAAGGGCAAAACACATGTGTGCAGGTTAGAGAATGAGAACCCTAATTCAAGAGGATCTGTTTATGGAAACGCTGTCTTTATATATGGCTGTTGTTATGATACACAAGTGCAGCTGCTTTAAAAAAAACAACTATTATCATACAAATTGTGCATCTGATTCTGTTCATTGTTAAATGATGTAGCCTGAGTGTTATACGTTCCTGGTGTGTGGCCTGCTGTAAGAGGATGGCTAACAATGCTGCATTTGTGCTACATGCTGTTAAAATGCTCTCTGAGTAAAAGCTTGTCAGAATTCAGCAAATACAGCTGTCACCAGAGGAAAATGGCATTCTGATATTTTTGTTGAGTTTTTTTATTTCTTTAGAAACATTATTTGCAAGTAGCTGTAGGAAAGGTAGTCAGTACCTTACTTACACTAATCCTGTACAGACTCGCTATCTGAATGTGAAGTTGAATTATGCAGCATTTCGTGATGGAAGGTTAGTTTGCAGTTATCCATGTGCTATTAAAACATCTCTCCATTTTTAACATGCACTTTCCTCTCTTTTTGGAACATTTTGCTATAATGGGTATACAGACTTTACAACTGTTCAAATCCATGGTAAAACATTTCCATTACCTGGAAGAGGCAGCATCAAGTCTGTATATTTACGTGTAGTTAACGACACTGCAGTAACATGGCCTTCAGTAGCCTTTGCCTGCTTTGTATGCACAAGACTTATTATAAGAATAACGAATATAAGATTATAACACTAATCGTAAGATTTAAAGATTAAGTCCAGTCACTTAATGCAAAGAAAACACACAAAAAACACAATAACAAACTAAAGTGTAAAAAAAAAAAAGATATAATGTGAATGTTTTAGGCTACTTTATTTTAAAAGGTTTGTAACATATTTCAGATAAAGCTGGAGAACTCCACTGTTCCTCAGTGTAAAATTTCATTTAGGACTTTAACCATTACATATAACATTTTAAATAATATTATTTAAATGTGGCACTACTGTTTTGTGGGCACTTTCTTAGCAGTAAGCTATCATTTAGATTACTATATGATTATTTACCACTGATTTAATAAATCAAACATATCAAGGTTCTTAATTTTACTGATATATTAAAGATTATGATTACACTGTGGTAAACCAAGGTTATAACTAAACTATTTCAGATTGTTTGACCACAGTAGCCTATATTCCTGTCTCACCTCTAACACACACACACACCTCACTCAGTGTAACTAAATGAATTTCACGATGGTGTACCTCGACATATTTTTAAACGAGCTAACTATTTTGGCCTGTTATCCTTCATTCGAGTTTGAACTGACGCGGTGAGATGGACTTTCCTCCCTCATTATCATTCAGTTTTCATTTTTCTCTCTTTTTTTGTGCTTCAGAAAGCAAATGTCACTCATTTCCCGTCTGAGCTCGTGAATCCGGAGTGTGGTAGCTTAGCAACCGCCTCTGATCCATCAAATGAAACAGGAAGGAAAAGCCGCCGTGTGCGTTATTACAGCGCCGAGACTGAGCTAGAGCCGCACTAAACTACACCTTTTAATCAGCTAAAGGTGGAGTTTAACACAAAAGACAACAAAAGTTTTTTTTTTTCCTAACCTTTTTTTTTTTAACCGACCAGCTATTTCACGTTATCCATTATAAGAAGCTCGATTCAGCGTGGCTCAGACTTCCGTTAGCCTAAACAGCAGGGTCTTGTCGGTTAGCTTGGCACTGGACTCATTTTTACCTTCTTTCTCAAGTATTAAAAAAAATGATAACCGCAATTTAAAACGCAAAATAGCGGTTAAACGTTTAATCCACCAGAACATATTTGTCTTGTTTAACCTACATGTGTCCTACATCAGCAGACTGTTAAATGTTAATAAGGAAAAGAAAACGTTATTTTACTTCAGTTCTACCTTTAAAAACCTTCTCCTCACTGCTGCCGCTGGATAAGGGCCTGGGTTTAGCCTCATGAGAGAGTTCTGGTACATTTTTGTTTTTTTTCTGACATGCTAAATCAGTTTTAAATGTCTCATAATGGTGTTAAAAGGTTGCTTAGACACACACAAAAGTTGTGAATGCAAATGCTGCACCTTTTCTGCTACAAATTTGAGCTTTATAAAGTGAGAAATTGAGGTTTCTTTGTTACTTTGTGTTCACCTTTTCTTTTCTTTTCTTTTGTTTTCTTTTCTTTTCTTGTTTCTGTAATAATGTGTGTTAAAGTCTATTAACTAAGAGACTACAAATATATTTATTTCAAAGGTTTTGTTTTTCTCTCAGTGGTTATATAAGAAGATTTGTTGTTACATCAGAAATCCTGATTTTAGGAAAACTCACTGAGTTTAATACACACACACACACACACACACACACACACACACACGTGTATATATATATATATATATATATATATATATATATATATATATATATATATATATATATATATATATATTTATTTATCTATCTGTGTCATATAATTGCTCTGGTTAATGTGAATTGATGTGAATTTATTTTTTTACAATCCAAAGCCATAATGCCATTTGCAGTGTGTGTGTGTGTGTGTGTGTGTGTGTGTGTGTGTGTGTGACAGCTGCAGACTAGGCATTAGTGATTCACTGCCTAATTGTGAAGGTTTACTTGACCTTGTTGCAGTAGATATGGCAAATATATAATGGCTTAATAAATAGATAATTAGAATCAGTGAGCAATAATGCAAGTGTTTTGTAAAATTGCTGCACAGTTCTTGGAACTTAATCTATACTAGTGTAAGTGGCTTGAAATTTATGATTTTTTTTTTTATGACCATAAAATCTTGCATACTTTTGGAGCTATATGTATTCAGGAACAAATACTTCTGTTTTGTTTTGTGCAGGAGATGTGGAGCATGGCCTGAGATGCTGAAAGTCAAGGCCAAAAACACAAAGCAGATGAAAGAGTACAGAGTTTAGGTGAGTATTGCAGGCCCTGGGGCTTTAATATATCTGGCAATGTGACCTTGAGTTCCACTCTGACTTCAGTTATGCACAGAACTCCATACAAAAATAACAATGCACGTTAACACAGTAGAAACAGATAGAAATATGAATCTCACCAAACCATATACTTGGTGCTAATGGCACCATAACAGTTCATGCTCGGGAGATTTAGAAGTAGATTTGTTTTATCTGAAGTACAGCATTTTAAATGATATGAGAAAGCAGCTGTCCTCTCACGAAAAAAAAAAAAAAAAAGCTCGGTGCAGGATAGCAAACATACAGGGGATTACTATGGCAACAGCATTTGCCCTCGCTCATTGGTGGCAAACTGTAAGGCTGGGGAAAGTCACGTGACTCGAGTCAGAGTGAAATTCTTCATGGCGGCGGCTGCTACGTTTATTTCACGGCTTCTGTTTGTGCTCATCCATAAAGAGACATGGCGCACTCCTGCACTAGGCCCATAGGCTGCTTGTCATTTCTGTCACACACTGCAAATCTGTCATGACTTTCAAGTCAAGATTTGCACTCGTTCTCATGCTCAGGTTACGATTTAGGAACTGCCTGTTCTGCTTGCATTCACATATGTTGGTGGATTGAGAGATCAGTTTGAACACACAGTGCAAGCCTAAACTGTACTAAACTGAATAATTCTTATGAGAATGCTTACAAGATTTCATGATTCTTATGAGACTTCTGTAGTTATTTGTAGTTAGTCTGGCCTGTTCTAATGGCATGAGTTAGTATTAGTAGATGAGTTAGTAGCTCTACATTTTATGACTATGAGATGAAATATATCACCTGGGGTTGCGGTGACAAGCATTTACTCTCCCTTTTCTTCCTCACTCACTTCTACGCTTTGCCACATTATGCCCTGATCCAATTTGTTAGTTTCCTCGCTGTTGGCAGATAAGCCAGTGTGGAGGCCATTTCTGTAATCTATAGTTTAATTCTTTTGTCCATCCCCCTATCCCTTTACGATATTGCATGGGGTGTTTATAAGGTGTGCTCATGTGGAAAGGCTGTAAGGGTGGCTTAGTCCCTCACCTTCCTAATTCCCTTGCCTCCCTCTCTCCATTCCTCTCGCCCATCTTCCCTCCCTCCCTCCATCTCCTCCACTTCATCCTGAAGCTCTCTCCCTCCAAGCCACTCCAGACTCGCTCTCTTCTTTTGCCTCACAATCTCAAGTCAGAGTTCAATGGCACATTTTTCCCTCCTTTTTCACTCCCCCACAACTCTGCTGTTTTTTTTTTTTCCAAGATGGGGGCAGGCACCTAGTCTGAACTTTAGCTGCAATTCTCCAGGCACACATGCATTGTGAAACACAGATTGAAAAAGAAATGAGTACCTTTTCCCGTCTTCTTCTGCCAGCACATAAAAATCTCAGACTTACTCTCTTTCTCTCTTCTTTTGCACTAGCATTTTACTTTTGATCTGGAGTGGTCTTACAACGGTTTCACATTTTGCAGTTTTTTTTTTCATGGCTAATACATCTCTAGATGCAGTTTAAAAATCTTGTTGTGGTGTTTTGGATGTACCTTTTAACGAATGAAATACAACTTCAAATTTTTTTTTGCTTTATTTTCAGCTTTCAAACCAAAGCACATAGTAATGATACGACTTTATTGTCTATTGTCTTTATTGCTGCACTGGCAAAGTATGTCACAGCCCCAGCCAAGTAAATCCCACCACTGGAGATTGAAAAAAAAAAAATAAATAAATAAAAAAGAAAGCCGCAATGCTTGAAATCATATGGTTCCAATACCCCAATGTCACTAATGCAGGGCATTATGAAGTCCTGATAGGATGGTATGAGTTTCCCACTTTTGGGAATCTCAGTGATTCCTCGAAAGCAGTGGTTCTCAAAGTGGGGTCTGGGGACATTCAGGGGTCTGTGATTTTATTTTGTTACAGTGATGGAAATCACAACCCACCAGTATCCAAGTTATTATTTTTTTTATAGTTCATTTTACACTACATTTACATTTACAGCATTTTATCCAGTGTGACTTATACTAGTTAGGGTAGTTAGTTAGTTAGGAGCATTTCACTGGTCACATGAATTGAAACGCCAATAAATAGCCAAAATATTTTTGTGTATTAATATTTAGGGTACACACCTAAATAATTAGCCTAATATTTCAATACTGCTATTATGTTGATAAGTATATGTTGAGAGGGTCTGTGGAATTTATTGTTTACAGTTAAAGGGGTCCCTGGTTGAGAACCCCTTCCTTAAAGGTCCAAGACACTGCCTTCTTATACAGTACTATTGGGATATTTGATACTACATACAATATAATATTGTACTTTTTGGTAGGCTACATTTCGCCATTCTAAGTACATATTGAGACATTGCTGTAGTATTGATCCACTTTTGTAATGGAAGAATGTGTTGTGATCCATTTTCCAGTGTGGCTGACAAGGCTCTTGTAAAATGGCCAGACATCCTAATTCTGTCACATTTGTCAGATCGCGACAGGAATTCTCCTTCTTCATCCTATTTCTTGAAGAAATGGAGGAGAACGCTAGCAGTACAGATCCATTGATCACCTACAATATTCTAACGCATTAGTCACTGCAAAAGTGAAAGCTGAGGGTAGAAGAGCACAAACTTCAGCACACAGCAGGCTTCAGCTCAGAGTGAGACCTATCATGAAAAGATGGCTTTCCATCATGGAGAGAAAGAAATCTCTTTTTTTTTTTTCACTTTTAGGACAGAGAAACAGTCTGTGACATTGGCCTAGTTCTAGCCCAGCTTTGCCCAGAGGAAGAATTGAATTGAGGAATCAGAGAGAGAGGATCAGAGGGGACTCAGTTGCCTGTGGCTATCTCCCCCCACCCTATAGCATCTAACTACCTTTCAGCCTCAGCCTCTTCTCTCCCTACTTCTGCCTCACACATCTGAGCTGCCTGCTTCATATTAGCTCACCAAATCGAACGCAGAGAGTACACAGATCAATCAAAAGCAGCATTTTTGAAGCAATTAAAGTGAGAGACAAGAGGCTGCATAGCTAAACAAATTCTATATGAAAAGGAGAATCTATAAAATTGAGTGTTTTTGAAATGCTGTCTGTACAAAAGTACAGTTGCTGGATGTACGTGCAATAAATTGTGCCTCATTATGTGTAATGCTCTAGTCATGTATCAGGAATTAAATGTTCAGTGTAAAAAGACACTGAGAGCAGTGTTGTGTGGCACATTGTGGATTCTTGTGGGTCTTGTTGCGAGAAGAGGTGCTTTATCTTGTAGTTGATGTCCTCATTTTGTACATCACACCCTAGTTTACACGTTAGGAGGAGAGAATTTCATAGAAAAAACATCCTGTTAAGAGAATTTCACTTGGCTCTACAACCGCTGCTGCTACCACTACTACTACGTCTACTGTTAATGATAATAATAATGATAAGAAGAAGAAGAAGGAGAAGACGAAGAAGAACTTGATTACAGTGTGGTCATAGTTAATTATTTCTAGCAGTTTCTTTGCACCAAAGATTTTGTTTTCCTAAAAATAGCAAGGAAAGAATCCCAACATATTTATAGCTTAGATGGCTTTCTCTGTAAGTTGATTTAAGCTATAGCTGTTGGATTGTACAGCTTGGAGCAAATAAATCTTTTTAAATGAATACGCTGATTGGCTGAAAGGCAAAGCTGGCGAGTGGCTGCCGCATGCGGAGTGAGCGAATGCTGACATAAATTAAAGCCTGCATATTTCTCCTTTCTTGCTTAAGATAAAGGTTTAAATAATGTCTTTTATTCGTTAAAGGGTAGGACAAAAACCTATTTTCCTCGGAAACAGCTAGCCATTTTAGGCTGAAAAACATCTCCAGTGACTGAAGAGGCAGTTGATTTTCTCAGGAAGAGAATGGCCCAGGCAGGCCTCTCTGACAGCGCCATGCAATGCGCTGCTTCAATAGCGAGGTGTATTTCTGAAGATGGAAGGGGTGGGTGGGGGGCCAAGGAGTGAGGGAGGAGGGGGAGGACGAGGGAAGCGCTGTGAAAAGGCAGCAGGCTGCAGCGTGAATGGGGGCAGCAGGGAGGGGGCTGACGGGCTCCGCTTCTTCATTGGCCGAATGCAACAGCCGCAGCGGCTGTGAAAAGAGGTCTCCCCTTTTTCCCACGACCCGGCAAACGGGCCCAAACAGTGGCCCAGGCCCGTCAGGGTCAAGTCACAGCGCTAATATATACACTGGGCTTGTGTGCGCACAATGCGGACACACAGCTCATTTATTCGGTGTGTGCAGACAGACATGTGTGCACACAGCCACCTCCAGACCGAGACAGGGAGGGGGCAAGCAAGGACCCTGACACTAATTTTGATCACATTGAGGCCATTGTCTAGTTCTATTCCAGTTCTAGATTTTGCAAATTAACAAGCATTTGGTATGAGTGGGACACACACACACACACACACACACACACACACACACACACACACACACACACACACACACACACAGTCTGATGCCTGCCATCTAGCCTTGCAATTTTTTAAAATAAATATGTAGCAGCTTCTTATAGGTATTATACTGAGGAAGCTGTAATAAAAAGTATATTGAAAAAATACTTTCATTATAGTCTTTGCTATTACAAATGAAATTATTACAACATTTCATAATTTGTGCATTTTGCTCAGAAAATAAAAATTAGTTTAGCATGCATTTGCTTTGAGCCAAATCCCCTTAGCTTTGTTGCATTGAAGACAAGAGGGTTTGGTTGTGAAGTCGCTGGACTGTCAAGACCTTGGAAGGAACTTGACTATGAGGCCTGTGTGTGTGTGTGTGTGTGTGTGTGTGTGTGTGTGTGTGTGTGTGTGTGTGTAGGGCTCTGCAGAATTACGTATGTCTCCACTAAGACTGAAATGCAGCAGAGTTTAGAGCGCCTGCTTTGACTGAAGCGTGAAAGACAGCTACTTTAGACAATGGCTAGGAGAGGGGACGGCAAGAGCACATAGCAACTCTCCTAGCAACTCCTGCACCGACAGGAATTTAGATGAGACCTCTGCTCTGTCTATAGTAGCTTTGGAGTATAATAAAAGGCAAGTATAAAACAACTGAGGCTTTATGCTTCCTGTAGAAAAGTCTAAAGACAAGTAGCTGAAGAAATTTCTGTATATTATATGCATGATAGTGATACAAATCATTGCTTTATTTTCATCATATTATGGTTATAGTGTGTGCAGCAAAAGTACTGATCATTTTATAACATTTGATAACATTTTATGGATGTGTTAAACACACTCAAGTGGCATTCTTTGTTTTGCTAATATGGGTAGTGTGTGCTGTGATTGCATACTTTATTATTTTTATAATTATAAAGATTACGAGGAAGACGTCTAAGCCGAATACATATTTTTACGACCTCACAGTCCATTAGGGAACACAGACCTAACATTCCCTTCACAATAATGGGTGCCATCTTGTTAAAGCAGGTCATACACACTCCGGCACTGTGTATAACTCCGTCCACACCACCCCTACCCACCCACCTCGTCCAGTTTACACCATTTTATGGGACATTTGTCCCATAGTAGGTCTCATTCTTTTGGTAAACAAGCACCAGCGCACCAGCCGTCTTCCTCTCTGCTTTCTTTCTCCTGTTCAAAGGCTCCTGGAGTGCAGCGAGACAAAGGGGGAGACTCACTTAATTAGCTGGGCGAGAAGATGCATTGTGGCAATTACCCAGCACAATGAGGGAAAGCTCACGGCCTGTTAATTTGGTGTGGGGCTAGAGAGTGGTTCCTCAGGCCCAGAATAGCCCTTTGTTAGATACAGAGGTCTCGTAATAGATCACATAGACTTCGATTAACGCTCGCAGAATCTTAGGGCAAGGTTTTAGATGTGTGTTATGCATCTAAAGGTACAGCTGTGGGCAGTAAAGTTTATATATATGTATATGTTTTCCATTCCTTAACCATTGCAAGATAATCATAAGCATGAAGTACATCCTCAACCCTCAGCTCCACTTTGAACCGAAACTGAAAATGTAAATTCCAAGGTCGAGATGCTGATGTTCAGAGTCCATGTTAAGTAATTACAGAGCTCCTGTTCATGCAGCTGCAAGGGGTCCCTACCCTAAGCAAAATGTTATACTTCCTCAACACTGATTTTTTTTTTTTTTGTGGGTTTGAGTGGGAGGGCGCTGGTGGTCGGAGCGAGATGGCGCACGGAGGATGCCTCTCTCCCAGTAGGGCCCTCAGGCAGTCACTTTCATGAAGTCAGATAACATTCTCCTCTCTTTTTCTGGAGAGTTCTTTAACCTTGATGAGTGCGATGATGGGGTCGGAGAGGACGCGAGTAGTGGGCAGTGTGGTGGAGATGGTAGCACAGCTCGCGCTCACTCACAGAATCAATACGAGAGCAGTGCGTGTTGGGAAGCTGAGCACTGAGGGAGGTGGGAGTAGGGAAGTCCCACTGAGGCCTGTAATAAGTCGTCCATACTGCTGCCTGTGTGAGCGTTCCTACAAAGACTGTCCTATTACAGAGCTACGGTATGTGCTGCATTAAAATAGCTGCACAATACAGTGTTTCGGGGTGAAAAATGTCATGATACGAAGATTTCTACAACCAATGAAATGTATCACGACATATAGGCTTGCTAAGAAACTGCCTGCAAAAATAGTTTTGCTCTAAAAACCTTATGCTACAAAAAATATTTCAGACTCAAAGGAGAGAAAATAGTAGTCAGTATAAAATGATAACATTTCACAATTTTAAAGGTTGAGGATAAAATTTCTATATATAATCTGATGCATCCAGTCAGAGTTTCAATTTGTTAAAAAAAAAAATCCTAAAGATACCTAGCATATCTCTGAAAGGTGTATGAGACATAAATTATCATGATATGAATATTATTTGTCTTATACCACAGCACAGTTGAATTTTTGAATCAGAAGCTGTGGATTCATTTCCTACAACAGTGGCTTTGACAATAGTTCTGGCTGTAACATAAATGACAGGTTTATATTAATGCACTCAGTCTAATAAATGATCATATCTATAGTAACTGCTCAGTCACAGGGACGTGTATAGAAGGGGACTTGGCGCTTTTTGGTTTCTCAGTAACACGACAACATGGCTTTTTTTTGTCTTATAAACTTCAAGAGAGAGGAAAAGGAGATTTCTGTGAAGAAACAACTGTATATATTTGCTATAACATAAGCGAGAACAAAAAATTTTTTGTGTTGTTCTACAACATTAAATTTACCTATAAATGGTTAAAAATGTAATTCATTAATAAATTAAAAATTATAATCTCTGACCAATTACTGTGGCGTAAGAGGAATAACACAGCTCAGACCTTGCTGTTGTATTAAAACAATCCTCCGCTTTACGTCGGGCCATGTCACACCACCAGGATGTGGATTATTTTCCTAAAGCAGCACTTACCTTTTAAATATTGTTGACTCCTAAATAGTATTTAATTTTTATTTTGTATGATCAAAAATGTCATTAAACAAATGCAAGACATTCTTCAATTGTGACACATTATTAGTTCAATGAAAGACATATTGCAATTGCAGTGTGTAGCAATGTAATCTCAATATGTTATTTTTGTCCATGTCATGCAGCCCAAAATGGGGTTCTTAGGCTGCAATCCATTACCTCTGATTTCTCCTCATTTTTAAAAAATGTCTGCATTTAACCACTCTGACTGAAGGAGCATTTAACCATCAAACTTGAGGGGCACTCACAAATAAAACATCATGTTTCACCCAGCCATACTGCGCTGCTTCAATTTTCACTGTCAAGGTTGGAGGAACCTGATCTCACCAAGCACTTTTACAAGTTTGAATGAGTAATGGTGAAGTGGTTGGATTTCGTTTGATTTCATATGACTGAAAGTCCTACGATGAAGTGCAGATGCTAACCCACCTCTGACCCTAACCTTTACCTTCATAACATGAACTGAGCCATGTGAATTGTTACAGATTTCTTTGGTTATTCATAGTTTATTCTTAATTCCTAATTCCTTTTTCACTACACAGCCGTATGGTCTGATTCAGACATGTCACGTCCATAATGCAAACGTCATATTCATGCCCCTCAGTACTATATAACAAAACAAGTAACTACTTTTACACATCATGGTTTCTGCAAAGGATTCTAAAATTCATGTTTATTGTAAAGTCTTCCAAAACGTGATGTCGCATCCTTAATGTAAATCACTACCATATACCTGTAAAATGTATAGGAATGTCTGATTTTTAAATATTGGTCTGCTTTCTCTCTGAAAGGACATGCAGATGCTAAGCTTGTGTAGGTGGTGAAACACTTTGCAAGTCAATATGACTTCCTGTGCCATCCATAACCCTTTCTATATTTCTTTGTCTTGTTTGATACAGTATTAACTCCCATTATTGAATAAACATCTAGGTTTGTAATATTGTGCATAGACATGTAGTAAAAGCCATTTAAGGTCATCAGGCCAGTCCTGATCTGTAAGTTTTGAGTCCATCTACTTTCACATTCACATCTTTTCCTGTCCATCTTATCTATTTAGGCCTGCTTTCTTTCTCATTCTTTCATCATCACATCCCTCCTCTAATCCTATGTTAAATCTCTAAGTCTGTTACTCTCTCTCTCTCTCTCTCTCTCTCTCTCTCCATCTCTCTCAGTCATCATTACCCATTACCCATATTACCCGTTTCCCCTTTCTCTTGCTTAGGGCTCTTTACTCCTGCCCAACTTAGCTAATTGAGTTGGTGAGAAGTTAACCGCCCCCCTCATTGGCAGGGAAGCTTGCTAACCCTCCCTCTCAGGAGTGTCACATTGTCAGGTCCCTTTCGCCCCGGTGTAATCCCCTCCACTGGGACAATGGAACAGCCCACCGGCCACTGAGATACATTATCCCCCCTGACCAGAGAGCTCCCGGATCATCGAGTCCTGCTTCATCCAGCTCCACTCACAGCTTCAAAGCTCCAGGCCGAGTCTGTGCACCTCATTACTTATTCATGTGGGCCTGGGAGAGGCGAGAGGGTCCGCCGAGATGAAATGGCAGCACTGAGGAGATGTGGAGAGCCGAACAGCTCCCTGGTGGGCTCCAGCGGCGAGTTCGGAGAGCATGAGCCACCGCCTGCCCTGCTCTGATCTCCAGCATCTACATCAAACATCTTGTCCCAATAACGTGGCCTATTAGTAGCGACGACCACTGCTGGGCTTTGCTGCTGCACACCTGCTGTAGGGCTTTTGGTTTGATAGGGTTGGACGTTCACACTTCTCGTTTCTGTGATTTCAGCTGAGATTTAAAGCTTATGTTTAAGGTCCTTATATTAAATCCTAATCCTGACGGAGACAATGAAGTCTCACACAGTCACTGGAAAATGTGTAACAGCAGTAATAATGATAGTGTTAATATGCGGAATGAGCTCTGTAACATAAGGGTGAAGAAGTGCTGTGGGTTGTGCTGAAACTGGGGGCGTGGCTTCAGCTTCATGTCAATCAGAGGCAGAAAAGGAGGTTGGGTTGCCATGGGAACAGATGCTGAGTGTTAACCAGAAAGGAAACAAACAAAGTAGTGCATAAAAAGCTCATAAAAAGCAGGTTGAATTGGTTGGTGTGTGTGTGTGTGTGTGCGTGCTTCCAACTTGTCACTATAGAGAATATTAAACAAACCTGTCTTTTCTCACTTGAGTGTTTACCACATTACTGTTTGATCAGAGAAAGACTTTGTAGCTCAGTAAAATCACACGGTTTAGTATTGCTGTTGTAAAGCTCACAATGTTACTTTGATAGTCCACTTTGCAAGGACATTTTGTTCAGAGGTTGATGACATTGGCATGATGAGCACATAGCCCAATGACCCGAATAACCATGGCAGTTTTCATGCACTGGTAATAAAACTATCTGCATAGTATGTATTGCTCTATTTACCCTCTCAGAAACCTTTATCCCATGAGTGAAAGCTCACATTTTTAATATATTCTAACTCTATCTGATGGTCCTTGTGCCTAGAGGCTGCACAAGGACCATCATGCACATCATGCACAAGGACCAACATTCACGGCCACATCGGTCCTATCCTGCTTCTTCCTTCCCTTTCCCTCCAGTTTTCTTTCTCCTCCCAAGCTCCATCCCAAGATTCAAGGGCAGGGAAATGGTGCGAAGTTATGTGAATCTTGTGGTAGTCAGGCCTTATTTGCCTGATTTCAATCATGAGCCCACTGCATCAGCTGATTCCCCTCCCTGTTTTTTTTCTTTCCTTCTCCTGCTTGCATGATCCCTGTATTGCATGCAGTTCTACTGTGCATACTAACTATGGAAAGATATGATATATATTTAAATAGCCTGCTCAAATGCAAGCTTCGCCACCTTAATTTTGGATTTTCGGTTTCCCTTTTGTGCCCCCCGCCTCCATGCCTCTTTAGCTCCATGCTGGGCTGCTTCAATAATATTTATAGCGCAATCTTTATCTCTCCAGCTTCTCTTTGCTTTTCATTTTTTTCCCCCAAATCCAGTGCCATGGGGTAAAGCCTCCCACCCTCATTTCCCTCCAACCCCCCTGTGTGTTGCCCCTGGCCCCCCTTCCCTTCAAGCTGACAGATAGACAAACGCACCGTTCTCTCTTTCTTTGCCTTTCACCTCTCAAGCCTCCCTCCGTCCATTCTGCCGCTTGGACACAATGCCGGCTCTTTCTCACGCAGCCGGCCGACTGCAGCCCTGAACTAACAGTATCACTGGGGCTGTCTCAATGCCGCCGAGCACTATTGTGCACAGCCAGAGGGGAGTTAACACCCATGTCTGAGCCCAATGAATAGTATTATTGTGTCTGAGACACAACCCCGGTTCCACCCCATGCCCATCTGAGCTGCACCGTCCCCTTTTCCCCCAACTCCTAACCCACTTGCTACAACTTATCAAAATTATTTACTTCTTTATTTCATCTTACTTAAAGAAACTGTGCCAGTTTTCTGGGTTTTATTTTACTCTAAGAGAGGGAGGAATGCTTTTAAAGACATAATTGACCCTGAAGTCTATCAGACTATCCCTCTCAATCATTTGCATGACAGGAGGCCTCGGAAATAATTTAAATAATTTTGAGCACAATAACAGCTTAAAAGAAGAAGTTGTTTCAGATGTGACAAGTATAGTCTTTTTATATTCTATTTACAATGCACAATATTTTTGGCCAAAAATCTTTTTACTGCAAGCAAAGAAACATCAGAGGTAGTGGCAGTAAGTGCACTTGGCAGGCTGTTTCTTTCAGTCTGACATCCTAAACTCAAAAAATCTTCAACTTCAGCATGTTAAAAATCCGAGGTCAGGAAGTTCACCTTACAAACTGTGAGAAGATGCCAAAACATCCACCTTACACATCTTTCTGATCAAAGTCATGGATTGACACTCAGATTGAAAGTTAAGCTGAACTTGTTTTTTTTGTTCTCCCCCCATCTGTTGTTGTTTGCTGGCAGGAGGCAGAGAACGAGCCGAGAGTGGGAGTAGGAATACGGGATGATGGAGGACTGAACTGAGAGCAGGTGAACACAGCTGTGGACCGCCGCCGGCTCTCTTCTTCCTCTCCTCCCTGTCTTCTTCCTCTCCTCATGAGGCTCCGGCTCTGTGTCTCGGGGTCTCAAGTAGACAGCAGGGGCCGGCCAGGCTTCAACGGAGTGGGCAGCAGAGGCGGGCAGTTGCACCCACCGGGCACAGGCTCCTCAGCAGAGTAATCAATACGGGGGAAGAGGCTGCCAGGGGTCGGGCGACGCAGCCCCGGGCCATGGTGCCAAGGGATCACCAGCGCTCATCTCTCCCTTTACCAGTCAACTTGCATCAGCCAAAGGCGGACCATGTGTGAGAGCAAGAGTGTGTGTGTGGTTCTGCCGGAGGGACCTTCAGTCCCAACACCACTTGATAAAACTTTGTCTGCGGGAGAATGAACAGAAAAAGAGTGTCAGAGGTCTTTTTCCCTCTCCTCAATTCCTTTTTTACTGTGAGTGCACATTCCCAGTGACTGTTTGAATGAGGGCTTGACGTACAATCCCTCTTACAGGCCCTCCTCCAAGCCTCTACATCAGATGATCTGGCAACTTGAACTTTTGTCTTTTTTGGACGACATTTTTTTGCCTTTCTGTTGTAGATTAAATTAGATGATTTTTTTTTTTTCAAAATCCTCGCCACTGTTTGAGAGCTTCTAAAAAGGCTTTGGTTTTAATCCACATGAAGAGGCTTGGCACTCTTGTCTACATACTTCAATACTGCTGGGCCTCCAGAGTACCAGGTTTTAATAAGATGACATTCAGAGGGAGTGCAAAGTAGAGGAGGCTGAGCTCCAAAACTAGGACCAAAATTACCCAATAAACTTTCCCAGAATTTGTCACACATTGTTTTCAGCCATTACCTGGAAAGCTTCGTTTCCTTCCATGAGACACAACGAACATAGGTGAATGGAATGATTATGTTGCTAAAAGTAGTGCCAAGTCCCGATGGATTCTTTAAGGAATGAAGTTTACTAGGAGATGATGGAGTCTAACCCTCTGAAATGGTAAGCGCACTCCTGTTCTTCGTCTGTTTTAATCATTGGTTTTAATTCAGTCAGTATCTTTGGCACAGAATGATGGATAAATTCTGGATACATTGCCTGTGTACTTACTTGAATTGCTATATCTCGTAAAGGAGCAGCTGTGGGAGAAAGCCCAAAATCATCCAACTCACACAAAACCACAATAAAGCACTGAACATGGTGTGCTTTCCTTTGTTTAACATCTGCGTTTGTCATGTTTGGGTAATCTTATTTGTAACCTAGCTATAATCAGCATATTACATAAAGTGCTGTTAGTGTACTGGGCACAAACCCCACAGTAAATCATACACTAGAACGCCAGCGTAGCATCTACACACATGCCAGGCAGCATCTGAGCTGGGCAGCGCCATCGACAAAATGGCCGCCACCGTCTGCCAGCTGTCTCCTTACCCAAGATGGCGCCACTCTGAACACCAGCCATCTGCTTAATCAGTGCCCACATCTAAATCATCTATAATTGCATTTGCATATTCACGCAACTGTTACTGTAGGACGAGTCTCACACACACACACACAAAATCATACTGATTCACTGTGAGCGGCTTTTGAGCACTTTGGAGCATGTACCTGCCACTCATGTCTTTTGTACTGTTTTACAATTTATTCGTCCTTATGTTAAGCCACGTTAGCATTCTGTTGCTTTAAATGAGAGAAACGTGGCTTTTCCAGTCACAAAGCACCTGACGACTGTACCATCTGTGACATCTGTGCCTGGGCTAGTTGAGCTAGCTGGTGCTACTCAAATCCCTCTGTCGCAGGGCCCAACTCCACACAGCCCCACATAATGACCTCATTAGCATGCACAGCACTTGCCAGCATAGGCCTTGGTGCGCTGCTGCATCGTGGGACCCAGCAATGCTCACCCTTCACACACACACACACACACACACACACACACACTCTCTACAGGCTACATTGTGTTCCTCCATACAATACAGCGCTTTACATGTGTATTACTGTGCTGCAGATCAGGCAATCTGGGAGATGATCCATAGCAGTTTATGCAACTGGGCCTCCGCAATTATGAGTTGCAATTATGTAGTATGAGTTTTTGGAAACATTTAATTCAAGAATAAATGGTTTTGAAATGCTGTTGGAGTTACAAAAAATTATATTTTATAAAAACAAGCATGGAATTTTATTTTTTTTTTTTTTTGAAAGTTTGTGCTTTCACCTTGTATTTTGCGGTTCCTCAGCTTTCTGGTTCCGCCTGAATACTGCATTAGCTTCATATTGGGATTGTTTTCACAGGACAGCTGTACAGAAGAGATCATTTATAGGCCTTAACTCCTAAATTTAAAGCAATCTCACTTTCTTGATTGAGAATCCTCTTCAGTGAAAATTACGTTTGAGTTTTCACTAATAATATCACTTATATGGAGGTAACATAACATTTACGTTTACTATGGAATGGCATTGATTCCACAGTTATCCATTTATAGTAGAGATTGTCCTTTCCTCTGATTTTCTATTGATGTATTTAGTGTGACACGCCAAAACACTAATGCTTTTATTAGTAATGTTATTTTCAGTTCAACCAACATCATAATGATATAATTAAAGATGTTTGAAAGTTGCCCTTTAATTGTGATTATAAAATGTTTATTTTATTATTATTACTAAATGTTCCCAAGGTTTTAAAGAGAAAAAAAATTGCAACTCTTTGTCTAGTGTTTTAAAGACAAACCTCCTCTGTTGTTGATTTTACACAACTGGCTTGTGCACGATGATCATGTTTTTGTTAAATATTTGTCCAACTGCATAAATAAAATTAAGAAAGGGCACCTAACAAGAATAAAATGTAATGAATCTTTTATTTTGAAAATATTCTCAAAGGAGTTTAGTATGCTGAGATGATTCAAATTGTGCACTGTATTTGTTTCCTCAGTCCATATTAAAGTTTATAGATTGAAATAGTTTAATCTAGTTCTTTACTGTACATCATCCGTTACGGAACAATCACTTTCCATCACTTGCTCTCTTGTGTTTTGAAGCTGTGAAGCTGTGGGGGTTTATGAGTCTGTGATGGGGTTTATAATTGGGGTTTGCAGGGGGTGTATGTCTGGTCTAGGCTGGTCCCAGTCATGTAGAACTCGTCTGGGTCAAACGGCTGGCTTTCATCCCCCTATTTACATATTTACAGCAGCTGGGGAGCCCATATGTTTTTAGTTGGGGTCAGACAATGTTATATATAGCCTTATAAGCTAGCTAACACACCCCATGGTCTCTTTTTATGTACACGCACACACACACACACACATTTACCACAAATCACTTGCCATTCTTTCTGTCTTGAAATCACCCCCACCCCCACTGTTCTTTATAAAGAAAAGAAAAACAGAGAGCTTTTATGCTAATCATGCTTGTAGCCATGTGTGCAAGTACACTAGCGCAATTATGCATAATTCAACACAAAGCCAGGCAGAGAGGCAACTACTGTAAATCCTGTTAGCAAGCCAAAAAGGGGCAGAGACTCGGGGGGGCCCTGAAAATAAGGGGCTTCCGCACTTTTAGGAAGATTCAGACAGATCCGTGACATTTTCTGTCCACAGGTGCATAACAGAAACTTTGTGTGAGGCAAACTCCAAAAAGATTTCCATAGGAAAGGGTGAAGGATTTTTGAAAGCCCTGGTCTGTGTGAAAGTTTGTTAACAGCTAGAAATCTTAAAAATCAGATTATTTGTCACTGGATTAGTGCTAACTGCATGAAAATTTCCATATTGCACAATAATAAGTATAAGCATAATAAGTACTCTTAGATCGCATATAAATATTGACTCCTGTATTGATCAGTATCGTGCAGTGGTTCTCTAAATGGGGTGTGTGAAGCCTTGCCAGGGGGTCTGTGAATTTTTTTTATTTTGTTAAAGGATCCACTCTTATCAAAAGTCATTATATTTCTTATTGAGTTGTTACAGTGATTACGCTGTTTGAATGGTTACATGAATTGAATCCGTTTAATTGAAATCCCACTAACCGTCCACTTTATTAGGAACACCTGCACACCTGCACATTCATGCAGTTATCTAATCAGCCAATCGTGTGGCAGTAGCACAATGCAGAAAATCATGCAGATTCAGGTCAAGAGCTTCAGTTAATGTTCACATCAAACATCAGAATGATGACTGAAAAAAGAGCAGGTGATTTTCGTTTCTAATCTTCAACTGTCCCGTTTGGGTGAGTCTGTGCCCGTGATGGCCGCAGATTCCTGTTCTTGGCTGACAGGAGTGGAGCCCATGGTGGTCTTCTGCTTTTGTAGCACATCCACTTCAAGGTCAATGTTTTGTGCGTGCAGAGATGCTTTTCTGCTTAGCACAGTTGTAAAGAGTGATTATATGAGTTACTGTAGATTTCCTCTTTCTGTAGACATTTTCCTCTGATCTCCCACAGAACTGTTGCTCACTCAATTTTTTATTTATTTTGTTTTTCACACCATTCTGTGTTAACTCTAGAGACTGTTGGGTGTGAAATTCCCACGAGATGAGCAGTTTCTGAAATACTCTGAAATACAATAGCCCATCTGGTACCAAGATCCATGCCACAATCAAAGACCAGATATCAGACTTTTTCTTCATTCTGATGTTTGACGTGAACATTAACTGAAGCTCTTGACCTGTATCTGCATGATTTTTTGCATGACGCTTCTGCCACATGATTGGCTGATGATAACTGCATGAATGTGAGAATGTACAGGTGTTCCTGTACAGCAGTTGAATAAATATTGTATTGACACACATTGACTACATTTAAATTTACATTTACATTTAGATCATTTCCAAAATATGAATCTGCTATTTTGAGAATTCCCAATCAAGCTTTTTATGCCATGCTGCACTGCAGAAATACCCCATGAGTTCAGCTTCCCTTCAGTATAATGTGAGGCACGTATATTTAATGTTTGCAGTGTTTCAGTGCAAGGGGTTCCTTAGCTCTGAGTGCTCAGTGCTTTTATTTGCTTGGATATTGATTGAATGTAGTTCACCCACAGAAGTAATAGTTGCTGAATGCATTTATTGCCATTGCTCAATTCGACCCATGCTGCATTTGCCTTTTCCTTTTTTTACACCTGATATGACAAGTGGTTTGATCTGCTGTGTGCTAGATGTCTAAAACAGACCTAAATGATTAAAGCGTGTCAGTGCTGTATGTGGAATTGATACGAGTTGTACATTTTTGAACGGAATATTTGACAGGTGTGCCAAATGGTGCTTCTCATGAAAAAAGTAAGTTGTTGTTTGTTCACTCGCTTGTTACAGTACACCTCTAAAGTGGTAAAGCTATAATAACTATGATGTGTATGAGCCATGGGGTCTGGAAACATGTAGAGCCTGCCACTCCATCTGTTCACTTTTCTATTAATAGACTTGTGTGTATTTCTAATATGTGGCCTGAAGTAATCTCCTGCGTGGTTTGTAACCACCTTAAGGAATAAATAGGAGATATTTAATGAAGTTCAGCCGAAGATGAACTATCCGTTATCTGGATGTATTTCCATTATAAAAGAGCTGCAGTAAGATACAAGGAGAAAGAAGGTTTAAAAAAAACTACAACAGTGCTGCCTCTTTTAAAATCGGGACCTGTGTTCACTGGGGCTGATTACAGTCTGAGGGAAAACAGTCATACATTTATCCAAGTCACTGATTATGTCATTTTAAAGCCCCCCAAAACACAGGCATTGCGAGGGAGCATGTAGAGTGCAGAATTATGAAGCGGGGAGTGGAGTGTGTGAAGGAGAGTGGTGGAAATGGGAACAGAGTGCTGTTTGTATGATTAAACTGTCGGCTTGGTGGCACAGGCCACGCTGAAGAGTCAGGTCTGAGATTTAGCCATAATGAAAACACTCCGAACCCTCCTCTCAGTGCAATTCTCTTTACAACACAGTGCCTCAGCCTAACCCAGGTCTGTCCATTTACTGAGAGAAGAGGGGTGCAGATACACAGCCAAACACACACACACAAACACACACGCACACAGAAAAGGAGCTAGTTGTTTGCCAGGGGCTGGTTTTGTGCACAACCAGGCCAAGAGAAGCAGTCTGGAGAGAAGTTGTCTACTTGATGAGGAGCGAATATTTGCATCCCAGTGTTCTAAAAATGGCTGCTGCTTCTCGCTCAGCCGCATAAACACCAGTCCCGCCCGCGGCGGCGACCTACTCATCGAGCGTGGGAATAGACGAAAGTGTAAAATATTCTGTCAGGCACTGGCTAGACGACCCAGCTGCTCTGAAGCCCCATTGAACAGCAGGTGAAGAAGGACCCTAGGGGTCAAGGTCAAAGGGGGCTCCTGTCTGCTCCGTCCTATGACATGTCTGGTTGCACCTCCAGATGTATTTGCTCTTATTTGTGTAATAACACGTAATTACTGAACACTGAACCTGTCCCTGTTGTTCTGGGACAATTCTTGGCTAATCCTCATCAGCTGTGGTATTAGTGCATGTTATTCTCAGTGTTTTATGTACAAGGTTATGCAATTTCAGCTGCAGTCTTCCAGCACACTACAGAGAGAGAGAAATGTGGGTTCTGTAAGAGCGACTAGCCGGTTGACGTGTGGTTTTATGGTTTGTTTTACGTTCGATTTGTCTCCGCATTGCTTTTATTCGCGTCGTCCTCCCCTGCTGTGTAAACAATGATATCCCTTTAAGAGGAGGGCCCTCTCTCTGTCACGACACGTCTCTCCAAAGGCACCAAGTTGGTGAATAGCGGACGAAGACAGCGGCCCACCCTCTGGAAGATTCCATTATTCACCTCAGCATATGCTTCATTAGCTCGTCTGAAAGAGAGATCCCCCTCTCGCAGCCATGGCTGCGTCTCAATGGAGCGTTCCCCCGCCTTTCACCCCGTCGTTTCTCCCCGGTACCCCCTAATCGTCTCAGCTCCTCCTGCTGAAATCAAGCTTAGTGACGGCACTTTTGTGAGCGCCCCTCTTTCTCTTTCCCCTCTGCCTCAGCTCATTCTCTCGCCTGGCACACACCCACCCACCCACCCACCGCTTAAGTCCCTACCAGCATGCCAACAAAATGTCCGCCCAGCTGGGGTTGACACTCGCCCGCCTCTGGGGTTTCGCCTCCTCCTTGCCGAACCCACTCAATCCCTTGGTCTCTTTTCTCTCTTTCTGGTTTATGCCATTAATTACTTGGAATTAATTACTTTATTATTTGGAAAATGATATTGGCAGAGCTTATTATATAGTACAACATATTATTATTATTATTATTATTACTATTATTATTTTATTATTTTTATTTTTTTGTTTTTTTTTTCTCTGTTTCCAATTCCTTGGAAATTTTTTATTCACTGTTATCATAGTTATGTAATTATTAATCTGCATTTGTTCTACGGTAAATATAGCGCAGAGCTTCTGATTCATCACTTCCCTTTCCGCTAACTGCATATTAGCCTCATTTTTCTCATATTTTCATGTACGTATTCTCGTATGGTGCAAACTATCTGCCAACATAGCACAATTTGCATGCACATATATTCTGACGAGCGCTCACAGCGTGATCACCAGTTCTGCTGGATTTTCACTGCTAGAAATAAGCGGGGTGAAAGCTGCATTTATACATTGTTAGATGTATAAATGTAAATATGTATGAGACGCATCTGGATCGTTAAACCTCAGATGATCCCGAGTTGGATATGGTATATACTGTATGAGGTTCACCGAGCACAATCTAGCTGTGCAGATGGCTCCAGCAGCCTTTGCTTAGCTTTTGCAGTTTTTGTCAGGCACAGTGTAGGCTACAATGGGGTTGGAACCATGGGTCCTTGTATTTGTGTGTTAACATAGCCTGCAGTGTGTGTGTGTGTGTGTGTGTGTGTGTGTGTGTGTGTGTGAGGGAGGCAGAGAGCTGTGAGGTTTCCACTTCGGTCTGCCACTGCCATCTTATGAGCTGAGAATATAGCTCTGTGAGTATGGAATAAAAAAACGAAAATAGATCATCTGTGTTTACCCTCCCAGCATACGCACACATACACACACACACACACACACACACACACACACACACACACCCCTGTGCGCACACGTCTCATAGACCTGTTTGCTCAAGGACTGTGTCTCTATTGCTACGGATGCCACTTGGTTACGTGTTGCATTGTTATTCAGTTCGCACCAGAAGCCTCAGGCTAGACAGGCCGTGTCCACTGGCATCACAGGTTTATAATAACATTTGCCTTATATAATTAAAGCTTGTACAGCTCTTAATTACTCTTAATTTAACTTGTAATGACTGATGAGTTGTATGGAAAAACCACCTTAAACAAAGCGGCTGAATCTCTTATCAGGTCAATTGAATCTGAAAGGATACACTCTTTAATATCCATGAAATATTTATTAAAGGCTTTGTTGTAACACCACTTGCCACAGGGGCTACTTCAAAAGTGAGTGGACATAAAGGTTTGGCAGGACTTTCTACTGATTATTAGTGGTGAGTGATGTTGCAAAGATGTCATACTGCAATACTTGAAGAACTATTTCAAGATACATGACATGCAAAGTGTCAGCAAAAAAGTAATGCTGTATTCAGAAAATATGCTTTCAGTGGTATGCCCCCCCCCCCCCAAAAAAAAAAAAAAAACAAAGCTTAACACATTAGTAGAAGGAAAAATGTAACAATCAGTACATAAATAGATTTTACTGTTCAATCCGCTGTGTAATTGTAACTAACAATGGAATCATGGCATACATAAAGTACTGAAGATGCCTGTGATATTTTCAGAAAAAGTGTACTGTAATGTAATTTATCACAATATCAGTATTATAGCATTGTATCGCCCAGCCAGTTGGGAATTTCAGATATACTTGTTATTTAAAGCTTTTCTTTTGTTATTCAATGAGCCCTCCTTTACGCAGAAGCTATGTGTTGTGGCAATATGTGACGAAACAGTAAAGTATTATCTAACAACAATTTCATCTACACAAGGTACTTAATTTTTCTTTACTTTATTAATTTATCAAGTGGTATGCATCTGTTGTTACAGCAATGCTAAAATTCTGCTTCATTCAGTTTAATAGTATAATTTACTCTTATGCACAGTTTAATAAGAACCCCTACACACCTGCTCGTTCGTGCAATTATCCAGTCACCAACTATGTTGCAGCAGTGTAACTTATAAATTCATGCAGACACAGGTCAGGAGCTTCAGTTAATGTTCACATCAAACATTGGAAAACTTTGACATCAGTTGGTCTTTTTCCAGTCTTTAGTTGCCATAGCTCTCCTGTCAGCTCAAACCAGCAGTTTACCTGTCTGATCAACAAGGCATTTCTACCCAAAGAACCCACTCACTGGATTTTTTTTTTTTTTTGGAAAACTCTAGAGATGGTTGCACATGAAAATCTCAGAACATCAGCAGTTTCTGAAATACTCAAACCAGCCCATCTGGGACCAACAACTATGCCACAATCAAAGTCACTGAGATCACATTTCCTCCCCATTCTTAATGCTTAATGTTAACTGAAGCTCTTGACCTGTATCTGCATGATTTTATGCATTGTGCCGCTGCCAGATGATCGGCTCATGGGATAATTGCATGAATGAGCAGGTGTACAGGTGTTCTGGTAAGTGGATTTTCCTAACTGACAATGCAGATGACCAGATAGCAATGTTCAGTTCCACGATAAAATAGTCTCGTTGTTTCCAGTCCAAGAGTTCCTTTTAGCTCCCAGTCTTAGTCCTGGTCAATTGGTCACATGGTAAGGTCTCTACAAATCTTCATTCAGGAGAGCTGTGATCCAGTGCCATGAATTTTTAATGTGACTTCTGCTGTCTTTCCTGGATTGATTCAGAACTTCAGGCAGACAGATCAACAGGAGAAACTGTCTCAGAAAATTAACAAACTGTCCTGCTTCAAAACCTTTGTGTCCACAACCAGCTGGCACTAACACTCCCTTGTAGCCACATTGACGTGTTTCTCAAAAAATAACAGTTCGATTTTTCAAACATTTCCGACACTTTCATAAACATATTTTTGCAAAAGAAACAAAATTAGACAGTAACATAACATTATAGTGTTTGATCAGGTTCAAAATATGAATTTTTTTTGTTCCTCCAAAGGCTCTGAAGTGTTTTTAAGGTGTAAGAATAAAAATTCAGCTCCTTGTTATGTTGATCATTTTATTTGAGGGCACCAAGCTGCAACCCATGCTGGCCTCCAACCTTTGAAACAGTAAAACCCCATTCCAAACAAATAATGCGTATTTACTTCCTCCTGATAATATATATCTCCTGTACCTCCTTTATTTTACGGGTTTGACTCACGAGTGTGTGGAGCAGAATTAGTATGCCACCAACCGCCTGGCTTAAATAACAGTCTGGGAGGCAGGGGGGAGTTAACCAGTTTCCCCCAGCCATGCTTCCAGTTCTTAATGGGACATCAGGCACAACAGGCTCAACTGAGGCCTAGCAATCTCCCCTCCTCTTCAAAAAATGCCCATCACCCCCTCCTGGTGGGTAGACGCACCCTTTTCGAAGCCCCCTTCTGCCTATTGAGAGGGTCTCAGACAGGGTGCAACCCCCCACTCTCTTTTCCTCAACCAGAAACCGCATACATTAAACTGATGTCCTGACGCAGCGTCTCATTTTGAGTCTGAGTCTACTACCAAGTTTTTAATTTCGCCACCAATCTAAGATGACATCCGTATTTCCTAAAATAAGCATTTGTTCTTATTAATGGAAGGCCATAAGCACAAAAAAACACCAGGATACGATAAAATATCTGGTCATTAAAAGACATCACAATCATTTTAAAAAATGAAGCAAACAGAATATTTCAATATATTTTATACTAAAACAACTGTAAATCATGTCTCAGTTTTAAACATTTTCCTGTATTAACTGTGTAAAATTCTATATTGCATCATGATAAAATGGAAAGATATTGGTTAGTGAATTAACACTTACAGAGGGACCCAAATAAACAGTGTGCGTTAGATCCGTCACTTCAACATCTCCCTGGTAGGAGGCTCTGCTGCTTCACAGGCTCTCCATGCCTAAATATAGCCTGGCTCACTTTTTATTTTGGTACGGTCCTCGTCTTATAATGCTTCGTCCACACTTTTTCATCAGATACCATTCTGTTCTGCTGTAGGCTGCTTGTGTTTATGAATAGTGCAGCTTGTGTGATGCCTGTGATGCTTCTGTAACTAAAATATGGACATTCTTTTAATGTTTCCTTTTTTCTTGTCATTTAAAGTGGTGGATTTTGTTACAGCTTTGTGCTGTTCTTCCCCTTCGTGACTCCACTGCTACAGTAGATTGTAGACCCCTTTTTGATTTGTTCTATGATTTGTTCTGCTGCTGTATTTGATCTTCTTGAAATAATGGATCCACTGATAGCACACACACACACACACATACATGGCGCTCACGCCATATCATAGGCATTGTATTTGATTTTAGTCATATTGCTGCGTGCATGCATGACTGTGTACCGTGACGAAGCAGACACGAGCCCGCGGTGCTAAGTGCTGATGAATGAGCAGTCATGGTCATTCCCTGTCTGCTTTCCAGTCCCCAGAGGAAACATTAAGGGCCCTAGACTGGAACCAGAAGTCCCTCCATCCCCCCACTCATCCCATCCACACGGTAGAGCCTGGGGTCAAACCCAGTGCCCAGACAGTCTTACCCCTGACCCCTGTCTGGCTCTAGGCTCGGGGTCAAACCACACAGCTGATAAACTCTGCTTCCCCGCCCCTCGACCTATCCGCTTGTAAACACACATGCACACATCCGCATCCGCTTGTGTTTTGGCGTGGCGGTGGCTATAGACACGCACGCATAGCATCATCTGAGGCTCCCCAGCATCCATGTGCTGTTAGTCAGCTCCCTGCCCCCACCTTTCTCTGCACTGTAGCCACACCTCACACACACGCACACACACACACACACACCTTTAAAGCTACACAGTCAATAATTTGGAAGAACTGTGTATTAATATGAATCTAATACATACAATATATACATAACAGTGTATATTATTAATCCGTATATCTACCCATTGCTCGCCACCTCACTGGAAGCATCTTGCTCATTTTTTAAAATCATTTTCTCTATAATGTTTTATTCCTCATGTCCCTAACCACAAATCAAAGTTGTACTAGATATGTATGAAGAGGAAATAGGAAGGAGGAAGGAATGCTTTGGGTAATGGAAAAGCCCACCCAGTCACCCAACCTTAAACCATTATTAATGCACATGCAGTGTATTGTAACATGTACAGTATTATTATTAGTTGTACATCTGTATAGTAATATATGTAAAGAAGGGTGTGCCGGTATAGAAAAATAATCAACAGTGAACTCCCAAAACATGATTAACAGCATGACATAGTTTATCCCTCTTATACCACATCCAAATTTGCTAATACTAAGCATTTTTTTTATTTAGTAAAGAATAACACATTATCTGTATAGTAACATATGTTATTACTATAGAAACAATAACATTTTAGAATTTGAGAATTCAACAGTACTGTGGTATAAATTGCACAATTGCATAAATAGCATAGACATCATGTATACATAAACGTGCATGTATATGTTGAAGCATATAGACAGTGTTTTACATAGGTGCATACTGTATGCTTGCTTTTTTGTCTTTTTAGGAGTTATGAGTGCTGTTCAGAGCCACTCGCAGGATGGTGCGTTTCAGCTCTGTAGCCCTGACCCACTGCAGGATGAAAATGATAACCTCAGTGATATTTTACTGTCAATGATTGCTTACAGAATTCTGCTTGCGCCCCTTTTATACTGGTGAGTATTTCAGCAAGGTAGGTTTCTGATTATAATTTAAGCAGCACAAATAGAAAAGGCTATGCTATTGCATGAATATAAACTTCAATCATTTCTGATCATTTCAAATGCTTTTTTTTTTTTTTTAAATTGGCACCTACAATGAAAAAAATAAACCTTGGGCTGCAGGTTTCTCAGCCCAAGGTTTTTTTTTTTTTTTCTGTGATGTCATTTTTTTTTGCAACAAGTGAACAAGTACGTTTCTTTTTTTCCCCATTGGTATGTTTTTTTTAATCGTATCTGACCTGTACGATGTATAGAATACTATGGATAATATCCGAAATATTTGTACAGTTAATAGAGTACTATACAGGTACAGATGATGATATTATTTGCAGACCTATTTGCATTTTAAGAACAGACATACAAGACGAAAAAGTGTGATATCCTTATTGCCATACATTAATTATCACATAATCTCTGATATTTGTTGAAGTTGTGTGTTATTATATGAATATTGTAGTAATAAATTAATTATGCAGAATGAATGAACAATAAAAGTGAAACCTGAATTTATTCGGTGTTGCGTTTTTTTTTTTTTTTTTTTAACTTATGGTTGTACAATACTGTATAAAATGTGTCTCATTATTAGTGACAGGGAAACACAAATAAATGTTTATTTCCATGGGTAAACAAATGAATATATTTTGCTTAATTAATTATTTTTTTGCATTTCACAGTGTAGCACAACCGCTATTGTTTGTGTATCTGTGTCTGCATAAAATTATACGCTCATTAATATTCAAATGCGTTCAAATATGAAATTTTGTTATTAAGCTTTAAATGCATTTTTTAGAGGAATTTCAAAAGCCTGGTCTACAATGTTTTATTTTATGTGAAATGTTTTGTGCTGTTTGATTTTTTTTTTTTAATAAAAAAAATATTTATGCATAAACCTATTTGGTCTAATGAGGTTTTGTGTATAGATAAATCGTATAAGAGAAAACCATAATGTATTGAAGAATTGATGTGTACCAAGTGTAATATTTGTTAAATAAAGAGTTCTCAAGCTGCCATGTTTGTACAAAGTAGCTGGATGTGAAGACACACACACACGCACACACACACACACACACACACACATATACACTCCCTCCTGACCTGTTTCAGTGGCGATCATGCTTTCTACGCTGTTTCCTCTACAGAAGCTACCTCAGTGCCCTACAGCACACAATCCAATGCTCACACTCAAACCTGCCCCTTGTGTCCAAACCCGCCACATCCACTCTCATCCTGTGTCTCGCTAACACATCCTGACCCAGGAGCGTGGCTCTGGCCTGAAAACATCGAGCAAGAGAGATTATCCTCCTCCAGGCCCGGGTCAGTGGAGAGTGGAGGGGAGTTTGGGCCACCCAGGGAGCGTCCAGTGGGCCGTGAGATGGCCTGATACACGTGCTTACCAAGCATGGCAGATTCTCTTACTCTCAGCAGCATAAAGCCACACAGCACAGGCCTTTTCTTCAACATGGCCCGGGAGATTAGGGCAGAAACACTCAGCCCACACTCACACACACACACACACACACACACACACACACACACACACACACACACCCACACACACCCCTCCCCTCGGTTATCCACTGCACAGATATGGAGCTCTGAACAGATCAGTCTGGACACATCTTTCACTATTCTTTAGTAATTCTGCCACACGGTTTTACTGTCTCTGCCATTCCAAGGAAGGGAGGGGCAGGTGAGAAGATCTCACGCATTAGCATCATGTTATTAGCGAGGCTAGCTAGAGGCTAGTCTAGATGTCAGGCAACAGAAAGAAGTGCCATCATGATAATCGGTCCTATTTTTTCCAGCATTTTCTTTCTCATTAATGCATCTTTAGAGACGTTTTTCTGCGGAGGAACCCCAAATAAGAATCACAACCTCACCAAAAATGACTAATGATGACAACACAATATGTCTTTTGGTATACTACAAGTAACAAATACAAAGTTCGTTTCATTTTTTTTTTTTCCATAAGAGCATTTCTTCTTAGCCCTAAAAATATAACACTGACTTCAGTCATAGTTATAATCACACAATTATTATGTTAGACAGTCATGATATATTCCTTAAATGCATATTTGTGAGATCCGATTCACGGTTTAAACTGGATAATATGCAACATGACACTACATCTAGAGGTACAATTCTCAGTCTTTCATTTAAGCAAGGTATGAAAAATAAAACAAGCGTGTGATGTCAGAGTGTGCTTATATAGTAGAGCCTGAACATTTATCTAATGAAATAAATTTGTTCCTGTTTATTCAGTCTAATGTTTTGACTTAAACCTATATCAATAAAATATAATAAATAGAAATGCAGTTGTTTAAAGAGCAGGTTATTTTCCATCTCGGCTGATTATGCACATATGACTTTATACAGCAGAATAAATCCCATATTAAAACATTCTTTAAAAAGCATAGTGAAAATAAAAATATTAGCGTTGTATCTTGCCATTTTTACAGTTGTCGTGTTTTTCCTCCATTGTCCCATATTCACACCTGAGAGACTGACCAGCAGGATAAACAGTTTTGTTTATTTTCCTGGTTGATATAGCTATTCAAATGAATAGAAAATATTGTTGACCATCTTGATGACATTATTCATGACAGGTTTTCGTTTTGGAGGGAAAAAAGTGGCTAAGGGCAAATTGTTGTTTTTGGTCTTTTTGCACCCTGAAGTCAAAATGTAATATGAATGTGATTTTAAACGTATCCATGAAATGATGAAGCATTCACATATTTAAGAAGTTTGTTCATCTGAACATTATTGAAAAATAATTCTAAGCATGACAGGTGTAATTATAAAAATATAATTCTGGAAATAAATAAAAAATTTAATTAAAATGCAGATGTGATTTTGTTTTTTTACTCTTAAACTTTCACATTTTTATATGATTTGCATATACGATATATATTTGAACATCAAGCATGCAACAAACATACAACATAGATGCTAAACAAACAACAGCAACAACAACAACAACAACAACAAAATAGTAGTTACAGTCTTGTATTATTATTAATATGATTATAATTTTCCTGCAGAATTTGCCCTGTAGTTTTGGGGAGGAGGGTGTGTGTGTGTGTGTGTGTGTGTGTGCGTGTGTGTGTTACTACAAGGTGAAGACAAAATCTTGTAAGCAACCTTCTAACTCCACACTTTGACCTCTCAATCTTGTCACGTGAGCTTAGCTTACTCAATTAACGTTATGTTCTATCTATGTTATTAAATAAATAGATTTATACAGAATTCATGTCAAATTAAAGCTTTTGTTGTTTGGAAATCTTGTGAAGTATAGCCTAAGGGAATGCCAAAGATGAGAAAATGAATTCATTATGCAGAAAATGTCAGATCCACTTGCCAGAAGTTGACTAATATGATGAGCTTTGATGATAGTTTAGCGGAAAGATGATTTAGAACCAGTGTTCTCAAAGTGGGGTGAAGCAAAGTCAGGAGGTCTGTGATTTATTATTTGTTTGTTTGTTTGTTTGTTTGTTTTTGTTATAGTGGGCAAAAACACAAACCACCTGCAATCAACTGGAATATAGTGACAATTGAAATAAAAATGGGGTCTTTGAGAGGAAAGTTCAGAAAGAAGAAACACTGTCTTCATTAAATACCTAAATATTACTGTACACATTTAAATAAAATGTATTAATTTTTTTTCTTTTTTTGCTTGTAAAATAAATCTGTGCTACCAGGGTCAATTTCTTTCTTTTTTGATTTTTTTCTTTATTTTTTAAGGGGGTACCTGACTATAAAGGTTTCAGAGCCCGTGATTTACAGGATGTAATTAAAATCAGGGTCTTCTGATAGACACTTAGCATCTTTACACCTTTTGCACTTTGTGTGCACATCCTGTCTAAAGGAAGTCTCGTCCTGACCTGATCTATCTATCTATCTATCTATCTATCTATCTATCTATCTATCTATCTATCTATCTATCTGAAATCAGAACCATGCATCTCTGATACATAATAAAAGACAAGAGGCTGCTTTCTTGCAGAAAGAATGTACTACAATGTACCTTTCCTTGTTTCCGGGGTGGTACCCCATGCACCTTTTGTACCTTTAGCACCTTTCTCTTTTTACTAGAAAGGTGCCTGTTAACGCTCTAAACAAACATGTAACTGCAGCCCAACTGTGGATTTTAAATCTTTTTGAAAGGTACACCATGTCTACATTACCAACAGATAAATGGAACTTCAGTTCTCTTTAAAACAGCTCCTCAGATTGGATGTGTGTTTGTTTGTATGATGAGCAGCTTTAGGAGCACTTCTATAATTTAGGTTTAATGAATATTTTTCTGGGACTATATGTGCATTATTGATGTCCACTATGAATGTGCATGAGATAAAAAAGAAAAAAAAAAAAAACCTGATGCATGTCCCACTCTGCTTTTATTCTCTTTTCTCCCTCCTCACTCTCTTTGTCTAGCCTTTTATTAGCGAAATTGGAGGCTCTTTTCCCCCCTTCACAGCCTTCATCTGAATGGCACATTCTATAGTGCATCCCATTACTTCTTAATGCATCTCGTATAATCACTGCTTGTCTCGAAAAAAAAAAAAAAAAGAAAAAAAGAAAAAAAAAAAGGTGCAGTGCATGAGTGAGTGGCGCAGTCGCTAAAAGCTGGCGTTGTCTATAATCTTCAGATTTTAATTTTAAGAGGTTGTGGAGAGGGTTTGTCAATTATGTGTCATTTATGTCCAAGTCGTATGGGCTCTGGAAGAATGTAGGCCACCTACAGATGGAACAAAAGGATGGAGGAAGAGCGTGTGATTGGCTGAGAGCGACTTTGCGCGCATCCCGGTTCGGTAACGCGCGACCCCGCCGCTTCCACAGCACCACCACCGTCACTCTGCTCCATCTTATAAAATTAACGAGACTGTCGGAAAACAGGGAGTGGGCTGAGGTGGCAGGGACAAGTGTATGGAATTAAGGGGCTGCATAAAATGAGGATTTCCCAGAATTTATTATCTTGGGTGAATTACTGATTTCTTGCACCTTTTGGGTTGTTTTTGCTGCTTGCTTTTACTTGTCGGCTTTAAAAGGCTGTTTATGTTGGCCCTTAATGTCATCCAGGGCGCTTAAAGGGCTCAGATTTATGAATGCCGGCTGAAGGTTCGACACAGCAAACCCACCCTTTCCGGGCTGCTTTGTGAAAAGCCGGACTGAGCTGTGAAAAGGATTTTTTTTTTTTCTACCAGCAAGCATAAGTGCTCCATAACTTTTCCATCGTTTTCCCTAATCAAAGACTTTAGCAAACAAGTGTCAAAGAGAGGTGAAAATAAAGATAGACAGGAGGAAAAGCAGGACAATACGCGCTGCTGTTTCTCCTCCAGAGCTGCATTCCAACCTTGACTCATTAAAAGACTTCTTTTCCGCCTCCATCCTTCTGGAATGACCTCCTCTCAGTTCCCACACAGCCAGTGGACAAGAGAAATGTGGTCTGCATGTGTGTGTGTGTGTGTGTGCCTATTGATGCCCGGGTTTGAGGCCTCTCTAGTAAATTATTCATGCATCATTTAAATACATGCAAATGGGTTTTCATACCTCTCTGGCACGATGCCAGGTACCTATGGCAACCGTCCCTCCTCCATCAGCCTCCACTCACACAGTGACTAAGGATGTAGCTCAGGAAGCACAATCAGCTTCACTTCACTACTTAGCAAAAAGGTTGATTTTAGAATAGACTAAATAAGTGTAAGATGCATTTTAAATGCATATTATATATATATATATATATATATATATATATATATATATATATATATATATATATATATATATATAATAGCTTATATTCATTTGTTATCAGCAATATTACAAGTGCAATGTGTAAAAACAGACGCACGATTCATCCCGTGTGTGCAAACGTCGGAGTGAAAATAAGAGATGGAAAATAAGGGAATATGATATGGATTATTTCATCACCTACAAACACCACTCATTATTGCAAGTGTTTATTTTTTACCTCGTCACTGTCAGGTCGACATTAACAACGCAATCTGACAAATAAACACAGGCTATCATTTTAGACAAGAATAAGAATAAGAATAAGAATAAAAGAAACTGGGATTAGAAAAAATATATCCTATTTTAGTATTTTTTTCCACTTAGGGTACAATTTAATTTAAAAAAAAAGTAATTTCATGCGGACAATTAAAAAGCACGAAGCCACACATTAAAACAAGATCCTGCACATCTTATTCATTTTTAATTTACTATAATACAATGTCATTACGGTATCATTTTGTTTTTTTTGTTTTTTCCTGTTCAATCTGGATTAAAAGAAGCCAGTGCAGGATATTAATTCGGGTTAAAGGACGTTCAGAACCAAATAATCTCACCACTTTATTATGATTAGAATAATATGAAACTATTTAGGGTCGGGATTTGTGAATTAATAGGCAAAATGTCAAAAAAAAAAAACAACAAAAAAAAACAAAGCAGTCTGCATTTTTATGATCTTCATCAATCCTTGTAATAATATCAACCACAACAACAACAGTAATAATAATAATAATAATAATAAAAATAATAACAACAACAACAACAATAATAATAATAATAATAACGTTTTTATTTTTTATTTAGCACCTCTTTCATACTCAAGGTGGACATAAGAAAAATGAAAAAAAAAAAAAAAAAGTGCACACCTGAGTAGGGTATTGAAAGAGAACCAAGAAAAACAATTTCAGAGACACTGAGGAATGACTTCCAGAGTCTAGGGCTTCAACACTAGATCTACTTGTCTCAGAGAAAATTCTGGTTTTTACAGACCACCACTGGTAGATCAGCAGCAGAGACCCTGAGTGTGTGAGTGTACATGAAGCACCTGAGTGTAAATATGGGGAATGTGGAGGGGATCAGACAGTGTGGTCTTGCACTCAATCTGGAAAGACACAGACAGGCAGATGAAAGACGGGTGCAATATATATGCAGAGTGCCAGAGAAAAGTTTAAATATAGATTACCAAATGATAATTTACTGTCTTACTGGAGATAACACATTAGGATGTTTGTTAATGAATGCTGTTACATGTAATTCCCATCACACGGTGAGGCTGCATTGTTCTTACAAGGTCAAGTTCAGGGCAGAGTGTGATGCAGATGAAGTGGTCATTAAACACACAGCACTGCCCCCTAGCGGAACTGCTAACAACACCTACAGTTTATTGACGAGAGTGGGGTTCAAATATCAGGCTTAATTTCCTGGCACTGAAATCATTCACAAACTGAATGAACTTTATGTTTAACAGTTTATACATGTTTCCACATATCTGCTTACTGAATGGTTTATTAAGTACAATCCTGCAACAAGAGCTAAATAAATACTAATGGAGTGGAATTTCTGATCCTTTAGTTGCAATAATATTAGTAATAAAATATATAAATCATAATAACATTAATAAATGTTGACAATGAGGAGACATGGTGGCGCAGCATCCCTCCAAGGGCTTTGGCATCTCACATCTCCAGGATGCTTGGTTTGATTCTGAGCTCGGGTCTGTGCAAAGTTTTGATGTTCTCCCAGTGTGTGTGTGTGTGTGTGTGTGTGTGTGTGTGTGTGTGTGTGTGTGTGTGTGTGGGTTTCCTTAGGGTTCTCCAGCTTCCTTACAACTCCCAAAAACACACAGGTAGCCAGACTGGCTACGCTAAATTGCCTCTAGGTGTGAATGAGTGTGTGAATGTGTGTGTACAGAGTGTCCTAAGATTGACTGGCGCCTCATCTGGTCTGAATTTCCCTGCCTTGTGACCAGTGTTCCCGAATCCAACATAAGGGATAAAAACAATAACGGAAGATGAATGAATAATAATAATAATAATAATAATAATAATAATAATAATAACAGTGTTGTCTGCACTACCCTCAGTTCTTCTTGTGACTTATTTGTAGCCGCTGGAAAGAAACTGAATTTTACTAACATTACAAACCCTTTACAGCGCCACCTGAAAGAACATCTTTCACATTCATCTCTCTTGCCATATTTTGGGAGAACTAAGCATTAAAATGTATTTGACATTTGTCAGTCAGTGAAAGAACACTGACTCCACCAGCACATACACTAAAGCAATTTTCTCTAAACTCCTGTATCATCCTGCTCTGGAAAAGGACAAAGTCACAGAGTAATTTGTTATATGGAATGCCAAGTGTTGTGCTTCCAAACTGGAGGACTGGCCATAAACACACACACACACACACACACACACACACACACACATGAATGAAAAACATTAATAAAACTTATCAGCTGCACATTGGATCAGGATGGAGGAAACAGAGGAAAAACAGAGTTAGAGGTAGAGAAAAAGGAAAAAGAAGGCTCTGTCTCGCATGAAATTCAGGTTACACTAGTCGGCCGTATCATTAGTTGTGCTTTGTGAAACTCTTTAGTTTCCTAACATTGTCTGCAAATATTCTGATTTATGAACATTTGCTGCTAACCAGAAATAAGAGAAATAATAATTTGACCTGCTATTCTAAATATATTTGTTTGTTTGCATGTTTCAGTTCATTCATTCATTCATTCATTCTCTAATTTGGTGTACATTTTGTGGGCAATTTTGGTAAATGTTAAAATAATGTTTAGAAAAAACTCTTTTGACTGTTTGTAAATAAAAGTTTCGGTTTTAAAAAGATTGCTTTCCTCATGGGGACGAGCCGAATGTCCCCACAAGGTCAAAACTGTCAGAGATTTCTGTCATTGGACAGAAAGTTGTTTCCTCCAAGATTTAAAAACATTGTCATTGATATCAAATACCTAAATGTGTATTTAAGGACTTCTCTGTTTCTAATGAGGCTCTAAACGAGTGCTTTACGAGCTACTGTAAGACTGTACGTTACTGTAAGTCTGTTAGTATCAACTGTAAGATGTAATATGTTGTGTGCTACCAGTGCTTAGTTAGAGTTTCCAGTCACAAAATAAAGTCACACTTACTATAAAGGCCAGAGGTATAATGACCTACAAATACATTCCTTACCTGTTATAATGCATTCATAAGGCATTATTCAAACTGTTATATTTATTTATGAAAAGGCATTACAGTTTCTAGCTATGTTATAAACTGTTAACGTCATTCTTATAAAATTGTGAACAGATGACATAAGCAATGTTTATAACACATTATCACTAATACCAAAGAAGTATAGTGTAAGTGCATGGATTCTTTGGTAATGGTGTTATAGTATGTTATAAACACTGCTTACAGTGTATCATGTTAACAACTTATAATGCACAATAAATATACCTATAGGTATACATACCGTCTACCTGGCCATTACAAGTTACAAACAAATGTACAATTTAGTCCCAAGGCATTCACTCAGTCCTGTTGAACACAATCACCTCTATGAAATATCTGGAATATTCCACAAGTCATATTTTCAACCGGAAGTTGCAGGGGAAGTCGTCTCATTAGTTTTTCTTGATTTTTCTATCATTTCGTGATATTGACTGGCGAGGCCACTTTAGATTATAAATTGTAGATTATTAACGATTTACTCAATTTAATGAATAAATGAGTTATAATGAGTAAATCACTAGAATGTCCTTAATATCTCCATGCCATTAGCATGGATGCTAGTTTAACCACGTTTTAAGAATTTGCTAATTCTATGCTTTAAAAAAAAAACTCAACCCTGTTACTCATTTAAGAGCAAAATGCAGCCACTGCCAGCCAGGAAACACTGTAAAAATGAGACATTGTTGCCTGAGATGTATGGTTTCTTAGATTCTGTGTTGAAAGAATGATATAAAAATCGTCGTGGCTGGTTTCCATCGGAGACATACTGTATGTGATCAGTGGAAGTAAATTGCGTTTACTTTAATTGACCAGCAGGTGGCAGTGATGTGACACTGTGTACCGTCACCACTCCAGCGTCTGGTTCTGTGCTGCATATTTAATGTTTTTTCCTCCCTAAGGCACCTATTTTCACTTCCTCATGAGATAAATCAAGTGTGTTAAAGTACGAAAAACACTATAATGTGCAGGAAAAACACTATAATATGCAGGACAAACACTATAATGTGCAGTGGAAAGCGGTCTGAGGATTAGGATCCATGATATTGCCTTTTGCCCAGATCAACTTCTTTTCAAAGTGATCAAAGTTTCTATATAATATGGTTTCAGCTGTGACAGTGTTTTATTTGATGTGCTTGCTTGAATAATTAGCAGCAAACTGATGCAAACTGATTTCTGTTAAAATGCCCTTTAGCTTCAATAATCCACTTCTAGGAGCACTTGTACACCTGCTCATGCAATTATCCAATCAGCCAATCAAGAGCCTGGGATTTTCACATACACCAGTCTCTAGCGTTTACACAGAGTGCTGCGAAAAACAAAAAACATCCAGTGAGCAGCAGTTCTGTGGGTAGAAACACCTTGTTGATGACACAGGGCAGAGGAGAATGGCCGGACTGGTTCAAGATGACAGGAAGTCTTCTGTAACTCAAATAACCACTCTGCCTTTAATGGCTTCTCAGATCTTTGCAGCAAACTTCTTGACTGCCTATGGGTGTCACAGTGACACTTTTCTTTTTGTTAAAATATTGTATACAGCACTTTCGGGGGCCAAGCACCCAGATTCAGAGAGCCACACGTTCACAGACAAGCTACAATTGTTGTCTAAGCAATCACAGGAAAGCTGAGACATAACTTTAGGCAAAGGGATTCAAGAGTGATTTGCAGTTTCACTCATGTTTAGCATGTTATTGTTCCTTTTGACCAGTAGGTGGAACCTACCTGAAGATGCGTACCAAGTTTTGTGTCAGTGCACAAAGTCGTTGCTGAGATACAGCATCAAATCCTGTTTGGTGGCTTCGCTGTCAGATTCGTTGGCCCATTATCAACATTAAACAAATCTCTTGGAATATTCAAAATTCCTTTGATAACTTTTGTGAGGCTTACTCTGAAGATGACATGTGCCAAATTTGGTGATGATTGGAGAAAATTTGTAGGAGGAGTAGCGAGTAGTTTTTTTTTTTTTTTAATCCAAAATGGTTGACAGAAAGTACATTTGAATTTCAGATGTTGGTATGCGTTCACTTCTGCATACTCCAGGGAATTATAGGAAAATGAACTGTGAATTTATCACAAAGTCTTCAAATCATATAAGGAAAAAAAAGAAAATTGTCACAGTTCCTGACCACAAGGTGGCACAGTCACAAAACTTCTTGGGTACACTCAAGGCATAGTCCTGAAGATTCTTATCAAGTTTCGAGATGATACGTAAATGCATTGCTGAGATACATCCTCACATCTTGGTTTTTGCATTTGTGTGTTACAGGAGAACGAGTTTGAATATCAAAATAGCTTTGATAACTTTTGTTCAGACAGGTCTCAAGATGATGTGAGCCAAACGTGGTGAAGATTGGACAGAATTTGGAGGAGGAGTAGCAAAAATGGCAGTTAGATGTAAGCATTTCTGGCATGTTATTGTAACTTTTGACCAGTAGGTGGCACTATCACGAAATTTGTTGCATAGCCTCAGGTCATGCACCTGAAGCTGCCTACCAAGTTTTGTGTCAGTGCGCAGAGTTGTTGCTGAAATACAGCCTCACGTCCTGTTTGGCAGCTTCGCCATCAGATTCGTTGACCCATTACGGGTAAACCCTTTGGTCTATTACAAATTCTTTTAAAATTTCTGTGAAGCTTCCTCTGAAGATGAGGTTTGCCAAATTTGGTGATGATTGGACAAATGTTTTTGGAGGAGTAGCAAAAAACCTGTTTTTAACAAAATCCAAGATGGCGGAAAATCTAATTAGGCGGAAATTGACGTCATAGGGTGCATTGAACTCGTCTCAACTCAAGGAATCCAGGTTTTTAAATTTTGTACACATGGTTCAAAAATTATGACCATAAATGTACTTCCAAATTAGGCCCAAATATGACCCGATGGTGTCACTAGAGCATTGGCACTTGGCCCAAATGTTCCTTAGACCCTCCCCAATCCGTGTGCCAAATTTCACAACTTTTTATCAGATGGTTCTATGGGCTCCCATAGACACCATAGCAAGAAGAAGAAGAAGAAAAAGAAAAAGAAGAAGAAAACGTAGAATAACAATAAGGTGCCTAAACACCTTTGGCCCCCCAATGGCCCCCCAATAATAATAATAATAATAATAATAATAATAATAATAATAATGAAAAGTGATATGGAAAAAACATGGATCTGGGCCTATCTCAGTAGCACTAGGTGGAATTCACCTTGAATAGGACGCCAGTCCATCGCAGGGCACCTCACACACTCATTCACACCTAGGAGCAATTTACAGTCACCCATCCACCTACATGCTTGTTAGGAGGTGAGAGGAAACCGGAAAACCTGGGGGAAACACATGTGATCACAGGGAGAACACGAGAAACTCCAGACAGACAGTAATCCTCTCAGCTCAGGATCAAACCAAGGACCCTAACAAAGAATTAGACAATGCAAAAATATAACCATATGATGTATAAAGGAAATGTCCTGCAGTAATCACACAGCAATCCTTTACAAACATTATTACTTTCGTGTTGTAATCACATACAGTAGAATTAGGGTATAGTTTAGGGGATGAGAATAAGCATCAGAATGCATTATTCAAGGGTTTCCATTCTCCATAACAGCATGCTACGTACAGCACAGGTGTTAAATTACTATTTTTCTCAAATGCTTACAAACGCACATCATTGAACAATCCCAGAAGAGAAATACAATATCCCATTTCTTTTCTTCACAGTGCATAATGATCAATGGAACAGGTGTGCAGACTTTGCAGACACATCTCAGACATGCAAAGTAAATCCTGGTCATGATTCACTATCATATTGATGATGACCTTATGAAAGATGTTAATAATGAAAGTACACTCATTGGCCAATTTCTCAGACAGGATGACAGTTTGAAAGTATATACAGTAATTTTTGACTGTTGCTACACACAGTTTATCAGAACCACAGGATCACCTCTGTCCTGATGTTATCGTGAACCATTCTCAGCATAACAGTGACTCAGACATGTAGTACCCTCTTAGTGAGAGTCATACTTGTATGAGATTAACCGCTGCTTCAGTTTTGCTGCGAGTTTTACACAAGCACACACACACACACGCACACATGTTAATCAGTGAGTCTCTGTCCCTAGATTTGCAGGATATTTTTGTCTGGTAACTGTTTCTCTACCAGCATTGATATTAAGGCTTTTAAAACCCCAAGAGCACCGCTGTACCTGGTACACTCATACTTGTACTTGGCTTTGTTTACTGAAGTAGGGTCGGGGGTGCTCATCCTCAAGGTCGACACTGCAGTCCAGAGACTCCATACTCAGACACACACTTGACTGGATTCTTTAAACTGATATGTAAATAAAATACACGGTAGTATATTCCATATATATAGATATATAGTGTACAGTCATTGGCTGGATGAGAGAAGAAGAGAGTGTCAAGATTTGTAATGTAATATTTTGAAGGTCTAAAAAAGTCTTTTCAATACTCTATACTCTTCAATACTCAATACTTTTCAGTAGTATCTTCCACCCCTGTGTACCATGCACCTCACCTCTGGGTTATTAATTTGGTGCCTAGACCTAAATCTGTATTTCTGTAAGGCTCTTTTGTGACAGTGCCTATTGTTTTATAGAAATAAATTTGAAATGAATAGTGTGATCAGGGCAAATCATCAGAATTATTTTTGGGAATGTAAACAAGTGGACTACATTCTTACTACATGCATTATGACATTCATCATGAAATCCTGGCCATAATATTTTTCCCATAGTCCAAAGCAGCCTTTATATTCTTAATCAGCTTGATCTTCTACTGGTGTCCACCCAGTATTAAGCAAAGAGTGATTTCTTTATTCACACATACACTTACTACACTTGATGACTAAGCACACAGGGGATGTATTTTGAAGCTACTAATGGCAGGCGTAGTTGGTAAGTGCAAGAGGATCATCTAATCATGAACCTCTCAATCCTACTCTGGTTCCCTCCTACACACTAGACTGAAAACATCAGCACTGCTCTTGATTATCTGAACATACGTAAAGTAGCTAATTACATGCTGACTTTTGTCAGGCACAGTGAAACAGGGGGAGGTGGAAAACATGCAGTGCAACAAGGTGTGACTCTAGGAGGAGGACTGAAAAGCTATATGTGTAATACAGTCCCCTCCAAAAGTATTGGAACGGTAAGGCCAATTCTGTTGTTTTTGGTATATTTACATCTCGATGTGTTAAACAACTTTGAACATGGCAGCTTTTGTTTGAACCCACCTGTTTGTTCAATCAAAAATATTGGAACATGTGACTGACAGGTGCATCTTGTTGCCGAGGTGTGCTGTTTCGGCTGTGAAGACTGCATTTGTTGTTAAAAAGGTTAAACCAGTATGAAGACCAGAGAGCTATCTATGGGAGAAAAGCAAGCCATTTTGAAGCTGATAAAAGAGAGAACCATTCCACAAGCAATGGGCAAAGCCAATACAACAATTTAGAGTGTCTTGAAAAAGAAAGAAACCACTGGCTTACTAATAACCAGACAAACAGGTCGGCCAAGGAATCAGAAGGTCTGACATGAATTCGCAAATAAATACAGAGATGATCCAGAAAAGGTCTGAAACCAAGATTAACCTCTACCAAAGTGAGGGAAAGGCCAAAGTGTGGAGAAAGAAAGGATCTACTCATGTTCCAAAACATACTAGCTCACTGGTCAAGAACATGGCTTGGGCTTGCAATGCTTCTTCTGGAATGGGCACTTTATTGATGATGTAACTCATGATGGTAGCACCAGGATACGTTCAGAAGTCTGCAAAAGCATTCTGTCTGCCAATTTCGGAGAAATGCGTCCAAGATAATCGGGAGGAACATCATCATGCAGTATGACCCAAATGTAGCCATGATGGTTTCATCCATTATCTGCAACAAACCCCTGGGCTGAACCAGAGTTTATCTAGTTTATCTATCAAACTGTAAATCTTAAAGATTAATATTACAAAAATAACCAGAATTGCATTTAAGACATCATTTAATCCCATCCTGGCTTTAAATTTAGAGTAAAAGAATATACTTTAAACTTTTTTTGTTTTGTTTTGTTATTAAATTATTGTTATTGCTATTATTGTTATTGTTATATATGTTTATATACTCTTATGTAAAGTGCATTGAAAGGTCTTTTTAAATCCGCTATATAAAATAAAGTTTATTATTATTATTAGTCAAGGATTAATTTTAAGCAGCTGCTGAGGTTTTTCAAAATGGCAGTATATGTTGGTACTTATTCTAGTTTTCACAAAAAAAAACGCATTGGCTTTGTTTTTTTATTGTTTGTTTGTTTTTTTCTTAAACTGGTGAATCCATTGTGGGAGGACAAGCGGAAAAATCTTAAATTAAGGTTTTACTCAGAGGCTGACATTTTATTTTATCTGTCTTCCCTTGACAGTAGCACTGTGTCTGAGTCTTTTTTTTACAGGTATAACTGGTTTAACCTCCAAATGCACTTGCCTTTATTAAATCACACATTTAAGATGACACTAGGATCTGAGAGCAGCCAGTTAATAAGTTATTTAATGTAAAAGTATTTTGTATTTTTGTATTTAATTTCCATTCTGTGCATTTTTGTTTTTATTTCTGCCAGTAATATTCGACTGTAGACAGTTGTAAGAAATTCCAGATGTTCGAAACGTTTATGTACGTTGTTTTGCAGTGGGTAGTTTTTCTCACAGCTCGCAATTAGATCCTGAGCTCAGGTTATTGTCTGTATGGGGTTTACGGGTTCTTTGCATGGGTTTCCTCCAGGTTCTTCAGTTTGGTCCCAACTCCCAAAAACGTGCATTCATAATAAGGTGTGAATATGCATGTGCACGATGCATTGTTCTGGCATGCCATCCAAGGTGCATGCCCATCTCACGCCCAGTGTCCTGGGATAGGCTCTGGATCCACCAGTTACTGAAGATGAATGACTGAATGTACATAAATGTTTATGGCTACAATCTATAAAAGTATGAAAGTGTAGTACAGACAAGGCTCTTGTGAAGTCTTTTGTAATAAAATTTGTTGGGGGTTATTTTCTCCCAATTTTCTACCCATTTTGGTCACCTGCTTATTCCCACCCACCAGCCAGCTCTCCCCTATTACACAACTACCAACCAGGAAAGGTGAAGGCTAACATGTGCTTCCTTTGGGACTTATGAGGGCAGCTGACTGTATCTTTTCAAATTGCTGCTCATGCTGTGTCACATGGCAGCAGAACACACTTGGAGGAGAATGCTTTATATGCCCTCTTCTGCACACATGAGCTCACAGGTGCCCATGATTAGCTAGTTCTGCTGTGATTGACAGGGGAGAGAGTATGACCCTCCTACCCAGAGAGCACGGCCAGTTTTGCTCCCTTGGCTCCCGGCTATGGATGGCTGTGGCATTGTCGGGATTCAAATCACGATCTCCTGATGATAAGGAATTCAATATATTAATAAAGAATATATGAACGCTGTCTATTAGTACAAACACTGAAAATCATTTATTCATATTATGCTTTAGGAATGGGAACTTGGACTAAATCTAAAGATTCAACATAGCACATGGCTTTAGGTTAAACCTCAGTGAACCTGACCCAAACGTAAAGGCAGAATAAAAAAAAAAGACACAAAATAGAACCGATAGGATACTAACTTGTAGTTACAGGGTGTAGAACTGCATTGTCTTGTATCAGCGTCTCATGCTGCATTGTCCTATTTCCTCTACTCTGATGCTGGATGGGTATATACTGTGCCATGACAGTGACTTATAGGCTTTCTGAGCTGCACTGTAATATTGTATGCCCTTCGGTTTTTCAAAGACACAGTAGCAGCAACCCTAGATGAATGGCTCACAAGAGAACAGTGACAGTTATGCTCTTATTGCTGCTGGGATGATGAGCACCTTTCACAATGATGATGATCATGAAAGGTATCATCATCTTTGGTGGTAGTGCAGAGGAGAATGGTGTCAAATTGATGCCTATCATGGACAATGTCTCCCTCCCTGTCTATAGCATATGTGTCAAACTGAAGAATAGCTTCAACAATAAGCTGATCCAACCACAGTGTAGCAAGGAGCGTTGCAGCAAAGTCAGTCACTGTGAAAACAATGCATCGTACACTATATCGTATTATTTATTATTATTTGCATATTGATTCATCTATGCAAAAAGTGCAATATATATTGAGTCCGTATGTATCGCATCCTGTACTTTTTACTAATTTACTGCTCAAGTCAAACATTTTGAACATGTGTAGTTTCTAAATTTTAAGATTTTTTAATAAGCATGGAATAAAACAGGGTGTAGTGTTATAGGGAAATAATCAACAATGGTGAGATGTGATGCAAGCTGATACAAAGTGTGTTATTCCACTTATACCACTTATTTTTTTTTTAATTTTTATTAAAGAACATGTTTTTAAGCTTCCCAGTGGGACTCTAAATGCAGTACATTATTAAAGGCTGGTGTATTTGGAGAGTAAAGCGGTTTAATCTACAGATAAAATGCCCAGTTATAGCAAGCAAGATTTAAGCCTTTTCCAGGTACCTCTAGATTGTTTCCAATAATATGAAAAAAAATTCAGTTCACTTATACCTATTCCTTACTTAGATTTTCTCATTTTTTTAGTATTTAAAATAAGCCCATTGCTTGACATTCAACCAAAAATAGATTTCCTAAAAAATTACCAAGGATTTTTTTTTTTTTTAATCCTATTTGTTTGGTTGTTTCCCTCTTTGGATTGTTTTGGTTTTGAGAAGATCTCACATTTGAATGTTAGATTTGCTCATTTGGTAGACATATTAATACAAAGCGATTTACAAGTATAGTGGAATTGATTTCAAACACACAGCCAAACAGTCAAGAGTTAACAGCTTTGCTCAAGAGCCCTGGTAAGTTTGAAATTCGATCTGAACCAACAACCTGTGCATCACTCGTACAGAACTGCAATCGCGAGGCTGGGCTACCCCTTGCTTGTCATAACATCTGCTGGAGGGGTGTGCACTTTCCACCGAAATTGGCTAAACGATCTTGGCTGGCCAAACCTGCTCCAGCAGGATTTAGCTTAAACAAATCTGAATTTAATGTTAGTGAAGGTGTTAATTAACTGGATCAGGTGTGTTAGATCATGGCAGGCACTGGCTCAACAGAAGAAGGTTGGTCATGCTTCAGTCTACTGAGAATACAGGTGTATGAATCATATAGAACACAATGCCATTATTTGCAATGAAACTGTGATCTAATTCACCCTGTTAACAAATAATGTTGTAGTGTAAAATATGAGTATTACTTATTTCTGAATGTCAGATATTACAGTGTATTGGTATGAGACCAAAACTGACATAAAAAGCTGTGACGGTATCACATCTGATTTGGCATATTTCCCAAATACAATCTGTTCCACTGATATGATTTTTGTGATGTGGGCGGACAATTGTCTTCTTTTCATGCAAAGTCATATAACTGAGTAAGGATTTTTGTTTCCAAGAAATTGTAGCAGACGACACAACCTTTAAAATAGTTTCTGCAATTGATAAATGGAAGAAGGCCTGTATCAGATCAGTATCAGGTGT
>CM040985.1:15631612-15720506 GCA_022985145.1 Pangasius djambal
AGCATCTAATCAGAAGTGCAAAAGCAGCAAGTGCAGTATGTACAATATAAAGTGTGTATAAACAGTAAAGGGAATGTACAGTATAAACAGTAGTAAATAAACAGAATGTACAGTTAAGACCTGTTATGTACAGACAAGGGCAGTGAGAGATAAGTGGAATTAAATTAAAATAGTGCAAGAATATACAGATGTAATATGTGCAATATACAGATGTGGTATACTAATATACAGATGTAGTATGAAAAAAGACTACTATAAATATGTGTTATACTAATCTACAGATGTGAAAAAAATATACAGATATGTATATACAGTTAGATATAGTTATATACAGGGGGGAGGGGGTAGTGAAGTTCATACTCAGGTAGATCACATACTGTATGTGAACAAATGTGGTCTGACAAGAGTAAATCTAAAAATGTCCTAAAAATTAATCAGCAGCACCCTGTGACTCTGCCAGATTCCAGATTCCAAAATTTCCAAATAAAGATATGGCAACCTAAAGAAAAAGTCCAACCTGAAACACATTAAAGATGTTTATGTTGAAATATTTGTGATGTGTTTAGTGATTCTGGTGCTAAATTTGTTGGTTGGTGCTGTATTTTCCTAATTTGTCTGAGATGTTAGTGGTTGTCTGCCGCTCTGATATCACAGGAGGACATTGCTAGCAATGTTACAATGGAAAAAAATAAACAATCTCAAACAAAAGAGACCCGGCTCTTCTGGTAGACGATGATGCCGTTGACTGCGGTATTCGTGTGATGGTTGAATCTTTGCAACCTTATCCTGCAGAGTGTACAGAGGAGGAGTTGAGAGAGCTGGACAGAGTCAAGGACTAAAGCTCTGCTGCAGTGGTTGCTTTAGGTAGAGATACATTCCCAATGGCGCCACTATGAGCAGGTAGTCGAATACCATTGTGGGTAAGGTAGGAGTGTGTTGATGAAAGAAGTTTAAACCAAAAAAGTCAACTTGCAATTAATTCACAAAATAAATCCGTTGCACATATTAATTATAAATACTGATATGCAAATCATTCAGCCTGGTGTTTTCCTTTAAGGAAATTCCCCAAATTGCTATTACTGCTGAAAAAAAGTTCCATAAATTTAATAATACATGCGCATGGGGATTGATATTTCCAGAATTTCAGTCAGTTTGACTTGTTTTTGAACGGTAAGAGGTTATAATTCTCACAATGACCAAAGTTGTCAATGGTGAGAGATAACATTTAGTCGCGCAACGTTATCCAATGCGCATGCGCAATACCATGACGCCGCTGTTCTATGGCTGAAATCCAAACAGCTTCCTATTGGACATATAGTGCACTAGATAGGGTGCAGAATCTATTATCTCATGCCCTTTGTAGTGCTCCTGCACAGAGCCTAGGAAGCCGTTTGGGATTCAGTCCATGTCTAAGCAGCGACCAGTTTATTTGGCAACCGGAGAGGCAGCGGGCAGGGCTGCGAAGGGATCTCCGGGAATCCTTACAAGACTTACGGGGTAAATAAACTAAACCTCCGCGCGCGGAGGTCCCTGGAAAGGCGGCTAGTGAGCATCTCCCCTTCTCAGTAAGTTGTTGAAACGAAGAATTTGCTTGTGAAAGTACGTTTTTCTTTAGTTTCATTATTCCGAAGTTGTTCACAAGTTGGTCAGCGAGCTCGCTGGCTAACAAACACCTAGACTGCTAACAAGACTAGAGATTGCAAAGATAAGTTAGCATACTAGCTAACCGGAATAGCTCAGCTAGCTGTGAGTCGGTGTTCTTTAATTAGCCACGCACCTTAGCATGTCGGTAATTACCGATACAGAAAACATGAAGGTAACTTTCAGCACTCTTGGAGAGCAACTAATTGTTTAGATTTGTTTTTGGGTGAAGTGATGGAGGTAATTTATTCAGTAGTTGTTCAGAGAAGTCAGCAGTGGCTTTAATCTGCCTCATTAGAGAACTGCGTGGCTAAGCTGTTAGCCGCTGTCTTTAACCGCTTGTGTGACTGAACATTGTCCGTCCGTCTGTCTGTCCGCTCATTGCTAGCTAATGGCTAATAATGCTAACTGTTCAATGGAGTTCGTTAGCCTTTCAGCAAGTTGGCCGTATTTTCGTCTTGATTTCGGTTGGTAGTGAAGTTAACCGGCACCGGAGTAAGTTTAATACCGTTACATGTTCTGTTGAAATATGAAAGGGACGAGGTATCGAAATGAGTTTAACGTTATAGCGAGTATCTTTTTTCTTTCTTTTCTTTTTCTTTTTTTTTTTAAAGTTCTGTATTGATAAGGATGAACAAGTTCGGATGGTTAGCATTAGCTGTTAGTCAGCTCGGCTAGTTAGCTGCCTAGCTCACTAGTAATAGTCAATGAGGCAGCAGTTTCAGAAGAGCGACTGAGACCTGCACCCACATCTTTTACTTTTCACGTCTATGGAAAAGTTTTAGATGATATCCAGTAGGATCCAAAGGAACACATGATTGTTTACCAGTACCGTATAACCTGGATCTAAATAGCATTTTGTTTTTATAAAGTGACTAATCTAAGCAGGGATCCAAGTTAAAAAGGTTGTAAGGGTGTCATGGGCTGTCAGTAAAGATTAATGTAGGCTTTACACAGTATGTTTCTGTCACATAACAGCCTGTTTTTCACATTGTGGGGTCGTGTGTGTGTGTGTGTGTGTGTGTGTGTGTGTGTGTGTGTGTGTTCAGTTTAGGCTACATTCATGTTACCAGGTTGAAGTGAGACACTTCTGATTTTCTTCCTAAATGTGCGACACATCTGATTCATCACCAGAACAGTGACTATATTCAGTGGAAGGATGGGGAAATTGGAGATTTGCTTAATATTCGGGGGATTGATTCAAAATTGGAAGGAACTTACTGAAATTGATTGTTGTAACGATTGAAACAGCTGCCCAGGAAATCGACGTGTGCATGCTGGGTGTTTTAGGGGGCAGGTGTGTTCTCATTAAAGACAGATATGGGTCACTTGGGGGTTATGAGTGTGAACCTGAAGACATATAGAGTTAATCTGGGCTAAAAGTCCGAACTGGGTAAAGAAGCTTGTAATATGAACATAGCCATATAAATTCATATACCATGCAGGATAGAGCATAGTTTTGGTTCTCGGACCTAAACTCCGTACACAAGACCACATGGCCATCTACCCTCTTTGTCATTTTAAGAGAGATGATCTTTGAGCTTTAGATTAGACATGTGCGTAACTATTGCGATCTTTCCTCTTGCATTAGGATAATTTAATTAAGAAGAGATTTTAACATTTTTGGTGTGTTTGTAACATGAGAAATACCCAACAGCTGTCAGTTTTTTGAGAGTATATCAAGACACACGATTTGTTGAGGCTCTGAATGCTTGGCACAGTTTTGTCTTGCATTTTAATGATGCACTCATATTCCTTTGATGCCATTTATATTGGCGATCCACCTCCATAAGCTTTTAAAAACCCATGATCTTTGCAAAGATCATGCTTTTTTTTTTGTCTCGACAATTAGCATAAGGTGACTTGAGAAGCTCGAACAGCTTCCATTGAGTTAATGTCACGATTTGTATTACAGCACAGATGTTCTTTGTTTTTAGATTAATTACATCTGTGCAGTTGTGTGTCATTGTTTTGTAAGTTGCCTGTTTTGTGGTAGGTCTAACAGGTGCTGTTGATTCCTGGCAGTCCATGTTCTGTGTCAGCCCAAACACCAGCAGAGCTGCTTGGCATGTAGTGATTAGAAGGGGACATGTATCATTGAATCTCATGTAGTACCTTACCAGTCCTGCTGAGTAGTCTATGAGAGAGCCACTGAGGAACAATTCGATCAGACAGACATGATTCTGCTGACTAAAGATGCACTACACGGCAATAGAGCTAGTGCTGATGTAGTATTCATGTTGCTGATGCTCGAATTTGCTTAAATTTTGGTGCACTTTTGCTTGGTGTGCTTAATTTGAAGCTTAACAGTAAAAGTGTCTAAATTGAGAGGAAATTAGACATCCAGCTGGCACCTGTTATGAGGAACGTTGGTCTGGTTAACAGCTAGTAGTCAGAGTTCACACTTATTCTAACATTTGGTTGGAAAAAAAAAAAGGGTTGATGCAAATCCTAATTAGAGCCAGTGGTGAAGCTGGTGCTGCTTTAAAAGTGGCTGAATTCTGCCTTGCCTTGGAAAACGTACAGCTACAATCAGGCGAGTGTGAGTGAATTGAGGCTTCAAAAATGGAGTCCTGTAACAAACAGGAAATGCTATTGGCGATCTTTGTCTTCCTTCTCACCACATAGAAGTGTTTGCATATATAGAAAATATTGAGGTAGACTTCCTGTACTGTAGTAGATCCTTAAGCGCAATGTGAACTCAAAAACGCACTTTTTTTTTTCCCGCCTCTAGTTCATGTCCCTGGTCATATTGGACTTATTTCCTCAGTATCAGTCCATTAAATGGCAAAAAATCTTGTTTGCTCTGGGTAACAGCATCTGATACATGAATACATTTACAAGGAACAGGAGGGGGAAATTAGTGTTAAGCAGTAATATATTTCTCAGCCTTAGCAGTTGTAGACTGAAAATACTGAGTCTGTTTTTGTAAGAGAACCGCTTCATGATTTGTTTTATGCTGTTTTAAGGAAGGCTGCTCTTGTCACTCAGTGAAAGGCCCTTCATTTGGTCCAAAGTACAATCTGATCAAATGTTAAGTAAATGGTTGAAAGTGGTGAATGAGGCTTCTTCTAGAGTGGACTGTATAAAGGGATATTTAATGAATCAGCACACACTTTTGTCCAAGGCCAGATTTAAGAACAGTCTAAGCATAGAGGCGATCAGTTGAGCTCACGGGCTTAACAGTGAATCTTTAACTGTCCTGGGATGTGAACTCAGAGCAGTTACCGATTCTGATTGGAAGAAGCTGATGTTTAAATCTTGTACTGAATCTTTAAATTTGGTACAAAAAAAAAACCTTTTTGTGTTTAAATAACTAAAAGTAACATTAAACTTTTCATTACATTACTGTTTAGCTGGCAGTTTGGCAGTTTTTTTTTTTTTTTTAGAAATTTTTGAAATGTCTTTGAGGAGGTAGTATATATTTGTTTGTCATATTACCCACCCATACTGTGCACCTGTGTTACAGTTTCAGAGTTTAAGTATGACTCCTGACCTCTGATTTGAAAAAGAGCAGCTGTGGAAGATTCCCACGCCTGAGAAATTCTGGAAAGAACATGACAGCAGCTCAGCCCTGTGTCATACAATAGGGTTTTGCTGATGGAGCAACTCTAGAACTCTCTGCGTGCTGCAGCGAGATGAATGCAGCACCAAGGTATTCATCAGGAGGGAACAAACTTATCATGTGCGCTCGTAAAACGCTCTCTGAGACATTCGTGTTTGTGGGTGTTTGTACAGCAGAGTGCTTCAGCAGTCATTGGTGGGTCATGATAAAGTCTTGCTGGTGTATGAGAATTAACTTGAAACGCTCAGTGGTTGTTTCACCTACTTTTTTTTTTTTTTTTAAATGACAGGAAGAAAGAAGGCACTAAGGAGTTCTGGAGGTGATGGCGACCATTTCGGTTTAGATTGGCTGTTGGTTAACAGTGTACTTCTGATATGTTTTTAAGTTGCCAAAATTAGCTCACATTTTAATTAGTCCAGTACTGTATATTGTCTCTAGCTTACAGATATCTCAAGCTCTACACTTAAAAGCCTAGCAGCTCTTCTTGCCTACTTTAATATAATAGCAGACTTGTTTGATATGTCTGTTCCCAGACTTAGAATGGGGCTTTACAGTACAACAGGTTTGCAAAGAACAACTTGAAATTTCAACTTGGGGTAGTCTTCTCAACTACCAGTTCCTTCCCAGTTTACAGAGTGACGTCATATCTCTACTTTTACAGTAGTTTATAGCAGTATTAGCTTTGGATCGGTTAATATACAGACACAGTACTTGGTTAAATCCATTCTAACAGTAACCATGCTAATCACTGTTTCGACAAGGTAATCATCAGTGTTAGTTATCACTAGCGTTAGATGGCTAGCTTGTTGCTAAGCCACTTGCTATCGTCTGCTGTTGTTGCTGTACTGCAAGTTCAGTCCAGATTGTTGTATTAAGTGTTTGAAGTTCACTATAGTAGAACAGAAGTAATAGCCACTCAGGCCGGTAAATGCAAAATTGTGAACAACCCTAGGTGGGAAATGACTTTATTACAACTTGCAAATTATGATTTACAGGGTACTATGAATGCAGCACTAGACTTTCCTTCAGTCTGTCCTGTCGATTAGCTGCAATCAGCAACCGGTCGGATAATCACGGCAATAAAACAGCTAACCTGACTGACCAAGATGTTAACAAACCTTGCACCTTGCAGTAGCTGTCTCTTGCTTAAATGATGCATTAATTGCTTGGAAATCTCCCCATGTTGTTTCGTTCAAAGCCGAGTCAGTGAATGTGCTGTTGATAATGATCACGTTTGGCATTTTTCTCTATTTGACAACCTTCTGTTTGATTCTTAGTCATAGTGTGTATAACGGTCACATACCACTGACTGCATTCAGCTTGTCAGCAAAGCATATGAGCTGTCACTCATCAAAGCTGCAGAGAACAGATGTGTACAGATGTATTATACAAATCATGCATAGTAACCAGTACAGGTCTCTGTTTCTGTATTATAATATTTATAGTGTATAAACAATTTCGAGTAAATGGTATAGCAGATGCTTGTGTACAGACCTTGTGTGAGACCTTCAGTAGGACTGTTTATCTTTAAATGCATTTTTCACCTTTCTAATTTCTTGGGGTAAACCGATTTCCAAATGGCAGACCTTTGGATGTGGTTGAGATATATTTTTTTTTAAAAAAATAAGCAACTTTAGGTAAAAGGGTCAGTTGCACTATGTGAGGGGCTTTTCTAGGCCACCAAGCACTTTGTGAAGATGCTTAAAATATTAAAACATTTTCACTGTGCTACTAAATTTACACATTTTCTCTGTGCTACTAAATTTACTTTTGGCTACTGAATTTATTTTTTGCCCTATAGCACCAGCACCTAAAAAGGTAAATATTCAGTGTGTCCCGAAAGTCTCCATACATAGGGGATTTTAACACTTTTTTTTTATCAAAATGTCTTCCAAATGTTTCAGATGTCTTTAAGAACGCTTTTGACAAGAGAAGAACGTATTGAACTCATTCTCATGGCTGGATCGGGAAGCTGTCGCATGGTTGCGATGGACATGCCATTAGATGTGTTAACACGAGTTCATCATGAGTGGGAGAGACGTGATGTGTGTCTGCAAAGAAATGGCAATCATGTAGAGGACGTTTTGTAAATAAAGTTACATTTTGCTATGTATGGACACTTTTGGGACACCCTGTATAGCAAGCTTAAGCTTAGAGGCACTGACTACCTTTATACCAAAGGGTGCTGAAGTAATGAAGCTCCCAAATTACAAACAAAAAAGTAACAGAAAATATTACTAAAAATATTGTTACTAAAATATTACTGAGAATACCCTACTTATTTTCCCAGACAAATCAGTTCTGACCACCACTAATTCATTTTTTGCAGCAGTACAGGATCTCAGCTGTATCGGATTTAAACTGCTTGAATTGCGTTACATTTGACTTTTTTTTTTTTTTTCCATTTGGTAGATGCTCTTAACTCCTTAAAAGTAAGCCTTAACCCTGAGCAGTTGAATTGAAGAGCTTTGCTCAAGGGCCAAAAGTGGTTCTGTGGCAGTCCTGGGATTTGTACTCGCAGTTGAATTGCTCTTAAGCTATACAAATAATTGAAAAAAAAAACAAAACCTGAAAGAGATTTGCCTAGGTCTTTAAGAGCAAGTTCCTTTACAAAGCTCCTGAAATGAAAATGCCATTTTGCGTGATCGTGTTGGGTCTGAAACACGACACAATCATGTAATGTTCAGGAATGGGGCCAACCAGAAACCCTTCGTGATCGCACAGTACTAGTTGATTTGAAGTGGATTTTTTTTTTTTGGTCATCACGTTGCTTTGTTCGGATGATCCTGCCTGTGGATCACATGCAGCAATCTGTTTCCTAATCGAATCCTTTAAAATCCAGGTCTTCACCCAGTGGACACAAAGATCAGCTCTACACAGCAAGCCATCCAGAAAAGTGCTTAAAACTAGAATCATTAAATTCGACTGTTGGATTTTGAAGGTGAACTCTTCCCTTTGTTCAGGATACTGGAGGTTTGTAACAAAACAACTTATCCTTGAAGAGGTTCGATTGGGAGTCATTTTATGCTTGAAGGCTGCATACAGTAGAAAAACATGTTCTTATGCTGCCCCGTGTAACCTTTTGATCTTATCTGCAAATTTGCTTGCGGGTCCAAGGGAAGCACTCGTTTTTTTTTTGTTGTTTTTTTTTTTGGTGTGTATGTGTGTGTGCACGTAGTTTACACTGTAGCCCATTTGAGATCTCTGTGAATGTGGGGGATGGGTAGATGACTTTCCGATGTGTGTGTGTGTGTGTGTGTGTGTGTGTGTGTGTGTGTGTCTGGGGGGGTTACTGAGGCTACGTTCTTTGAATGTGAGCATTCTTTTGTGCCCACATGAAGAGGCGTAGGCTCCACTTCCTGCCTCGGCACTCGCTGCCCTGTCGCTAGGGGCAATACCAGGTAGAGCCAGTGGCAGATGCAGGGTTAAAGACGTCCATTTTGTTAGGTAACACCCTCGTGGCCTGATCTGTCAGTGGTGTTAAAATGGCAGGGCTTAACCCTTGATGTGCAGGAGTAAATCAGCAAGGGGCGCCCTCACTTACACTGCCAGCTGACTGCAAGACAAGAAGACACATTAAAGATATGGTGAGCATGTAAGCATGCCAGGTTATCTCACTGATTCTTTTTTATACTCGTCAGGCCTTATTTATATTTAGTGATGAATCTAGCAGTCCGCTTATGAAAAAGATAACGGAGAGGCTCATTAACTGTCCAATGTCTTGAGAGAAAGTGTTGAATGTTCAACGCATGCACTGCGTACGCACTTTCTCTGTGTATAAGTCCTGTCATTTGTCTGTTTTTGTGCAGTTGTGCTGAGTCACACACAGCTCTGTTGTTTAGCCTGTTCCCTATAGATGGTCATTACATCTCCTGCAGGCCTCATGAGGAAACAGTCCCTGTGCTCGCAGTACACCTTACTGCGGCATGCTGAGACTTGTTTTTTTGTACATTATGTAGAGTGACGTAGCTGAGTTAGGCGCTCAGATTAATGCCATTCAGATTCAGACTTTTATATTATACATTTTAAGGGGTGTTTCCATCTCTTGAAAATTAATGATTCATAAAGCATCTATATAGAGGCATAATGCTTTGCATGATCTTTGATGCAGTAGTTGTACTGATCAGTTAACAAATATTGCATGGAGTTTTGTCAGTGCATTTGTCTATTTTATATCTCATTAACGAGACTTTTCCGAAGTGTTATTAAAATAGCAAGTTGATTCAAGTTGACATTTATTCTTGTTTTTAGTTTATTGAGCTTAAGTTTCTAAATGATGACAACTTTGAGACTAGCTGAGCATCAGTCAACGCCTGGCTATACATCAGACCACTAGATTTTTTTAAATTTTTTTTTTTTTGCTGGATCCAGAACACCACACGAAGCAGAGGTGGAAAAGTCGCATACAGCGGTTTTGTTTCAATTAAGTTACAATTTTAAAAAAATAAATAAAAATAGTCGTCAGTAGAAAATGTGTGAATCTGTTTCCATTCTATAACTGGTCATGAAATAACTTAATGATGATGACATAGTGAAGAGAAGACAAGGAAATACAGAAAGTGTAGAGGAAAGAATAGATCAGAAACCTGAGTGTAATGGAGAGATTTGATGTTAGATGTTTATTCGTTCATTATCTTCCGTAAGCTCGTTATCCTGGCCAGGGTCGCTATGATGTTTGATGTTGCGTTGGTTAATTAAATCAAGAGAAACCTTCATTTCTTTGTCTGTCGTAACAGCGTATGATTGCGCTCTGTGCCCACGTTCATGTTTAGATCTAGATACAGCGTGAAACGTGAGTTATGTCTCTTAAGTCATTTAGTCGAAAAACCTGTTTCCATCAAACACTCTCGCATCTCGTCTTCGTTGATGGACCATGCTTTTCCCCTTGACTACACATGAAAAAATCTTGCGATATGGGCTTTGCCATTCAGTTTTTTTCCGCTTATTAAAAATTTGCATAAAAGAGTTGAAAATAAAGGGAAAGTCCCATATTCACAACAGTAGAGGTTTAGTTAGTGGCTGTATATTGGCTGTGATCTCAAATTGGTCACTTTTCTGGTCACAGAAAAAAAAAAAATAATAATAAAAAAAATTGAGAACCATTGTATAGGTAGTCCACCCAGCAAGTGAAAGCTCCAACATGCTGGCTCGAAACTTACCTGACCAGGCTGAAAACGGTAACTGACGCAGTGTAATAAAGTATGGAGAGCTAGTTTGGTAGTTAAGGCAATAATACAGACACGAGCGAGTATGTAGGATATAACTCTCCCCTAGTTATTGTTTTCCATATTTTTACCGTGAGGATACTGGGTCTAGCACAGTTTGGTGATCTCTTTCTAGTGAGCTGAATCAAGTGTCTCTGAGTAGGGAAGTCACCAAATTGCTGGTGTTTGGACTCCAGAAAGCAGTCCATGCCGGGGCAATGAAGAAATGCTTCACTCATTTTGGTCCTTCACTTGCTTTGGTATTTCAGTAATTGTCCCAGGCTAGTGATTTGTCCACCCCTGTTTTACATAAACATTCATTAATGGAATTCATCATCTACCGTTAGACTTTCATCATACATGATTTTTGAGTAACCAGGTTTGCTGTGAAAAGACTGTCAGCTTGTATGTGCCAGGAACTGAACTCTGCATCTTGCTTGGTCACCGTTAAATTATGCAAGCTCAAGTTGTTCAAGTTGTGTGTTGAGTTCACTCAACACTGCTGCTGTTATATTGATTGTTTCTAGGACCACTAATGTGAGCCAGGCACTGTGGTTAACTGTCCAAATTTGTAGTCTTGTAATTTTCTTCTGTTCTTGTTGAAAAGATTGAATTGAATATTCATTTATCACAAAGCAGCTTTACAGAAAACTGGATGTAGATTTCGATCCATAATGAGCAATCAACACTCATTAGGAGAGAGAGAGAGAGTGCTAAGGAGAAACTCCCTAAGACGACATGAGGGGGGAAAAAACCTCAAAGGCCGAGACACAAAAGGAAAGCGATCCTCTTCTGCATGACCCTGGATAGTCGGATTATAAAACATTACCATGTACAGGTATAGAACAGTAAAGACAAACATTACTGAGTGTGTTGGAAGGCTCTTCAGTATGACTATATTGTGAATTAGACTCCTGGGATGAGCACAGGACAGACTTTATGATTACAGCAGCGGCTCTTGGGTACAAATCTACAGAATCCAGGTGAAATTATTCACTGAAGTGATTAAGTCACTGACTACGTCTACATGCACATCGGATTCCGTTTATTCGGGTTGCAGTCATCTTCCGAATACGATGTTTATATGCGTACAGGCATGGGAATATTCCTGTATACGTGGTGGTGGTAAGTATGTCTGGGTTGCCATTCCTAAAAACCTAGCCTACAGCTAAGCATCTGTTAGCACCCACAATTCCTTGCGGACCGAGAATGCGCATATATCTCATTTCAGTTTATTTTCTGAATAAGGTGTTTACATGCAACAAATTTCCGATTAAAACAGGCACATTCCTGGGGTGGGATTCGGAATTTGGGGAATCAGAATATTGTATTAATCTGAATCGGGCAGTCGGCTTGGGGTGATTAATATATAATAATTAATATCAGAATATGGATGTGCATGTAAAAGCAGTCGCTGTTTTTGGGAAGTATAATCTTTAAGGAATCCATGTGAGTCACAAGATCTAGACCTACATGGGTTGTATAACCAAGCCCTGTACGAATACATGTCCATTTACTGATTGGCAATCACTGGTTATGTGACATCAGGTGTCAAGAGATCATGTTTGTTGACCTACTTTCCTGAGCTTTGTCCTGTTCTCCTTGATAAACTCCAGTATGTGTCACTACATTGAAAATTGACTTTCCTGCCTTTTGTTTCAGCCGCATTTCAGAAATGTTGCAAAAACAGCCTGTGATTTTAAAGTATAGACATTATCACTTTCTCTCTTTCAACCATTAAGTTCTTGTATGTGTGTCAAGGACATTTTATTGATTTATAACACCTCTCGTGTCGTCAGACTTGCTGCAGCTTTTTTGTTTTGCTTTCAGAATATGTGCTGCTTATATAACCTAATTTAACCTAAACTAATATGTAGTGGTGTTGAGCATACAGGCTGAGTAAGGTATTGCAGCCTTTTGTGTTTGTGCATGCAAATGTTCATTAATTTGTGACAAGGAAGAAGATGCGGCTTTTTTTTTTTTTTTTTTTTTTTTTTTGTCTCTTTCAAATTGCTTGTGTTTTGGAATGTTAAAAGTCCCTCTCCCTCGGGTGTGTGTGCGTGAGAGAGAGAGACTCTGCCAGTCAGTCTCAGAAGGGGTTAAAAACCTGCCTCAGTCTCTTGGCTGCATCTGTAAACCGGTTTAAACTGGTTTTCAGGGAAGTGCTTTGTGTGTCCCATGGAATCTTGGGAAGGGTCATGTGGAGCCCTAGAGATGCCACACACGAGATGAGAGAAGGCCTCGGTGTTGAGTCAACTCACCTTCTGACTATCTCACACACACACACACACACACACACACACACGGGTTATGTATAACACCGGTAGACCGGGAACTTTGTTATAAATAACACCTTAATAGTGTTTAAAAGTTATATTTTCTAAGTGTGTTTGTGTAAAGTTTTTTTTTTTTTTTTTTTTTTTTTTTTTTTTTTTAACTTTTGAAGGGAAAGGCTGGCAGCTGTAAGTGTGTGTTATTTGTGTTATTTGTGGCACTGAAAGCTCATCAATAAACTTGAAAAAAAAAAAAAACTTGGTTAGTCCTACTTCAGAGCTTGGAATTAAATTGTCCTTTGTTATATGTCTTGTGTGGGAGCTGACGAATTTCATATTCTACGCTTTCACACCAGTTAGTTTCTAATATACCAGTTAGAATGAATGTTAATTGCTCAGATTCCTGTGTTGCCATCTATGGATATTCTAACGTGTTTGAATGAGATTTAATCAGTTCTGGAAGTAAGAGAAGAGAAGTTTATGGATATCGTGTTCTGTATAGTTTGTTGTTTTGATAAACTTCACCCATGTTTCTCACATGCTCTTCCTCTCTGTGCAGGAGCAAAGATGTCTGAGGAGGCGGTGCGCCAGACACGCAGCCAGAAGAGGGCACTGGAGCGGGAGGCACCGGCCCTCGATGGAGACACGAAACGAGTGAAGCTGGAAAGAGGGGAGCTCGGTTCTAGCAAAGTGGCAAACATCCTGAAGGCCGGCGAAGTGAAAGCCACCATCAAAGTGGAGGTGCAGGCAGACGATGAGCCTGTGGACATGAGGACGCCCCGCAGGTAGGCCACGTAGCAGCACAGCCTTGACCTGACCTATATGAATCGTGAAGACTTTATTGTGAAGCATAGATGAGTGGTGAAATGTCTGGTCACCTAGACTTACCTCTCTGTTCATACCGGCAGTGATTTTACGTCTCTCGTCATTGTGATCATCTTGGAACACTAAGGTTCACACTCCACCCTCTCCCCCAGACTTGGGGCTGTTTGCTCTGACAGTTCAGTATGTGTGGTGTCATATGAAAGCTGTTTTGAGCCCAGGAGTGGGCCAGAAAACCAATCCTCTGTACCTCTTGAAAACAGTGGTCTAGGGTCTGCTTCACCTGAGCCCTGGTATGGTCTGCATCAGGCAACTGCATGGTGCTGCATGCTGAGTAACGTGATTAGGTTTCAAGTTTTGTGATGGTGAGGAAAAGGCTGTTAATGATCAGTGGAGGAGGCAGGACACCTTAGTGATGTATAAAAAACCAAACTTTCCTAGGACTAGATCACACCAATTTGTGGTGTGTGCACTTTCACTGAGAGCAGTGCGAAAATGCATGTCTCGTGCTGGCCTGCATGGCTAAAAATATTCTTGTATGAGAATGGCTCCTCATTTACAGGTGTTCCTGCATCTTCACTGCTTTAGTCTTAGTTTCAAAGGAAATCATTATTATTTTTTTTTTTAAATGAAAAGGATGAACCTAGTGAACATAGAACTAATTTGCCTACAAGTGTGCACAAAAGTGATGCACCAAATCATATGGTTCAGAAGGAGTTCTATGTGGAAGCACACCTGTGACTATGAGCCTAGAATCCGTCCTCAGTCAGACTCAAGTCTAGGGCTCAAGTGTGAAAATGCTCTAATATACTGTAAGTGTGTGTACCTTATTAGTTCTGGGCAGTGAGACCCAAGTCTGATCGCTTCTGTAGCAGTGTTAAAGACTGCGCAGCATTTCAGGAGCTGTGTTATATAATTGGGTTTAAAATGGTTTGACTCTGGAATGTCATCTTTATGCCTCACAGTACAGCATAATCCATCAACAGTCTTCTCTCTTTTACAACTCACGAGACATCAGGGCTGCAGTGAGGTTCCTCATAATGTTTACATATCAAATAGCCTTACCTGGAAACAGTATTCATGCAGAAATATTCTTGGTCATGTGTTATGTGCTGTTTTTTGTTTTGCTTTGTTTTTGTTAATCGCAGAAGGACATAGGAGATGAGTCAGATTTTGTCAGAGAGCAGTTAAACGGTTGGAAAGCTTAATCTTGGCAGTATACAAGAATGTGCATGAGCATCTACAGGCATCGTTTTTTTTCCTCTTGGACTCGAACCCTGGTGCATTTACCCTCAGGGTGCAAATCGTTGGGGCAGGTGTGAAGACAGCAAACACTTAGGGTGTGGACTAAAACAACCAGTCTGGGGCCCAGTCTACACTAACACAGGCAAATCTGAAAATGCAGCTTTTCTGTTTTGGTTTTCCATCTCCACTCAATCCGCACTGTATTTGACCACCAAATACGCGTCACAGATTTCGCTCTCTGAACTGGATAAATTTGAAGAGAGTGAAGATGAGAGAAAATTTAGCCTTTCATAAATGCCATGTGATCTTCACAAGTCCAAGATGGCAGAACCCATTGTGGTGCTGTTTTCTGCATTAAGTACGTTAATGTCATGTTTGGCTGCTTTGTATAGTGTACAAGTGATGACATGACATGCAAGGAAGTGGGTTTTATGTTCACTGTTGCAGTCCAGTGGATGTTGGAGTGTGGTTTGCTAGCTGTTCATGTTCCACATGACCGCAGCATGAAAACAAATGAAAACGGCAGAAATGATATAAAATGACCCAGTGCACATGTCTAGCATCGTTTTCGTCTTTCGCTGTGGATGGGAAAGTTTTGGGAAACGAACTGAAAACATTAGCATGACCAAAAACGGAAAAAAAAACATTTACCGTAAGCCTGACTGCAAGGTGTGGTCTTGGTTTGCTTCTGACTTAACCGTAGTGCAGTTCAGTTGCAGTGAGAACATGATTCGAGTCTGATTGGACACAGCTGCAGGACGTGAAGCGAGTGGGCCTTTTATAATATACAAGATTACAAAACGAGTGTCAGAGGACAGCTGGAGTGCTGCAGAAGTATTCTGGATAGCTTGTTTAGACAACATATCTTAGATACAGGGGACAAAACCCCAGATGCTTTAAATTAATTATGAATATTATTTATTGGTTTCTATGTGCTTTTGCAAAAGGTCTGTCTGTTGCTGTATTTCTGACCAATTACTGAAAGAGTGCGTTTCTACCTCCTCCCTGTCCCTTGCTCTTCCTTGCAAATGTTTGTTTTTTTGCTTTAGCTTGAGCAGTGAGAAATCAAATTAAATGGCACCTTAACAAACAACACGGATGTCAAACGTCATTTTTAAAGAGTTCTTGTAAAGGAGGAGCTGTAGCAATGCTCAGCTCCTGCGCAAGTGTGTTTATTCCCTCAATGCTATAACTGCTATTGACCTCTTGCTATAGACAAATTGCTTCAGTCAGTCATTGTTTTCCCCACGTACAAGTCGTGAGCTGCACTTGAGGCGCTATTATGTAGTAATTGGTAGGACTGGGATACACTATGTCGTGCAAGCTGAACTATTTATTAATTTAAGCATTTCCATTTATTAATTTATAAACTGCAGACTTTTCTTGCCTAGACCTACCGTCATTGTCAATTTTGGATTTGTGGCGTAAAGGAAAACGGTGTTTTCAGATGACAGGCACACATGCGCAACAAATCAGATGTTTTGTCATACGGTAAACGGGGGGAAAAATCCTATTTGGTGTGCAAAAGTGTTGAGTTATAAGAGTTATAATCAGAAGTGTCATCCAGTGAAATGTGCTTAGCTGAGAAGCCTGTAATTGGGCTCCTGAGATGAATGTTTGCTTCTTTAGAGTGGGGGTTCTCCAACTTTTAAAGTTTACAAAAAAAAAAAAAAACTTAACCAAACTATTAAAATGTTAAGCTCGCTATTTGAATATTTGTCTATTTATTGGAGCCTTAGAGCTTATTGTTCCTGGACTTTCCACTGGCTGACCCCTGGGGGTTCCCCGGACCCCTCTTTGAGAACCGCAGATTTAGAGAACCGAAATGGCTTCTTTTTTACGCTGTGGCCTAATGAAGAAGACAAAGGGATGACTTATTACTGTGTGCTGTGGGGGGAGGGGTGAAAAGTTGACCTGATAATAAACAACACGGAGAAACATTACAAGTTTTTTTTTTTTTTTCCCCCTGAGTACAAACTCTGCCTGTTCATGTCCAGGAAACAAACTCTTACTCGGCTCATGTGTGTTTTAAGTTTTTGGACAGCTCCATTTTCTGCTGCACCTGAACGCTTCCTGCCTTCACAAAATGAAGCCGACGTGTCACAAACTGGTTCCAGCCGGCTGTTGCTATGGTTTCCGTGCAGGAGGGAACCACTGAAGAAAAGGCAGAGTGCGAGTCATGTGATCTGAGGGACATTCTCATGTCATGTGATCTTGGGTACTCATTAATAACCAGGAAGTTGCGATGATGAAGAGAAGGTTGTGGTTTGGTTTTGGGCATGCTTTGGCAACTGCATCGTGAAGTTCCAGTCCATTTGACGACTACTTTTCCCTGATCATTGTGTGATTTATTATTATTGTTGTTATTTATTATTTTTATTATTATTTTTGTTGTGAAGGCCATTTCATTTTCATTAAGCTATGTCTTGTTGAGTACTGGAAGAGTATTAAAAAAAGGTGCATTTTATTAGTATAATGCCCATAGCTCATATTGTGTCTGAGTGCTGTTCAGAAGCATGTACAGAATGATGGGTTCAATTATGTGCAACCTGTAACCAGCCAAGAGAGTTTAATGGAGAACATTTTGAAAAAAGACCCATTGTGAAGAATGGTAGTGTGATGCAAGCTTCTTGATGTCTATATCAGGGGTTTCTTAGACCTTTTTTCTCACTCTTCTTGGATTATGAATGCTTCATGGACCTCACTTTGAGAAACACGTTACTACAAGGTCTACAGATATGAACATGTATGAAATATATGCATGGATTTTCTCTGTCAGCCATGGTTGAGCCCAAAACACAAATGAAGCTAAATAAATTCAGAGCCAAGACCTTTGGCCCCTGCCATGATGCACAGCACTTAAGAGAGGAAATCGGCAGCTCACTCTTCAGTTAACGTTTAAATTTCTGTGGAAGACATTCAGAAGTTTTAGCGCTTAGTATAACTGGTACAAGCATCTGAACGTTAGTCTAAAGTTCTCCCCATGTCTCTTCATCTGCCTGTGGTCCAGTCCTGTGATGGCAGGAAAAGCGTCCTTGTTGAAACGAGTGTTGTGCCTTTAGTGACGGCTGAAGATGAAGAGGGAACACAATGGCCTGGACGTTGGCCATTCCCCTCCCCCACCTCCTCCTCCAACAGTTTGGCTTTGGGAGGAGCCACAAACCCACACTGGGCCTGGAGAAAATGTCCTTACAAAGAGTCAACATGCAAAGCAGCTCGTGCATCCTGCTGTGAACAGGGAAGGCAGATGGGTTCAGAGCAGCTTGTCTTAGCCATCTTTAGAGGTCTCGTTTGGTGTGGTGTGAGCTTTTAAGTACGATCAGTTTGGAATGTATCCAATGTGGAATGTGTCCTAATTTCGTTGTATACAGAGATATACAGTGACAATGAAGGCTTTCATTCATTCTTTTGTATGTGGATGCAAATTGTAGCACTCAAATACTTTCCTACTTTCTGGGGGGGAAAAATACCCTAAGCTGAATTCTGTGTTAACTTTTGGATTCACAATTCATTCCAGTTTCAGACAATCTCATCCTTAGTTTGTTTGAAAAAAAAAAAACCTCAAAGCTGTGATATTTTGCTGCCCTCTTGTGGCCAGTCCATATTATTATTTTGTTATTGTCTTGTCAGATGTGCATTTTCAAACCTTGTCTCACGTATCTTTTTTTTTTTTTTTTCCCTCTTTCCCTATCTCTCTCGTAGCGAAATAAAAAAAGAAAGGCCACCGACACCAGATGACATAATTGTTTTATCAGACAACGAGCCTGGCAGTCCACAAATAAATGGAATCAGCCCCAGCTTGAAGAAAACAGACACGGAGATGCTCATGGTAATCTAGTTTTTGTTCCTCTGCTGCATTTGCAGCTTCTGATGATAATAGAGATTACATTGTTTCAGCAATCATTGATTTTGATCATACCTAATTTTTTGAAACATAAAGCTGTCAAAACTAAAATACTGCTAAGCCATTTGTTACTTATTCTCAAATTAATTGCATAGTCACATCACCGATAAGCTGGTTTTATAGACATTAAGTATGTTTTTGGATTAATTTATGATTTTATTAGATGTTATCTATCCCCCTAAAATGGGCATGTACTACATAACTTATAAACATATAACATATTTAGGGAAAAAAAAAAAAGGGTCTTGCCAGTTTTATTTTAGCAGGCAATGCAATCCCTGTATCACGTGATGCATAGAACAGTAGTTCGTTTTTTCCCTTTAGCTACTCATTCAGTTAAACGGATTACATGCCACAGGACTTAAAATTAAACAAGCTTGTAAACTTTAAGTCTGGAGCGTGATCAAAAAGCTTAAGTAGCAACTAATGTTTGCAGCTCTTTCTCCATTGCATACAGAGGTGATTTAAACTTCTCGATGAAATAGATTTATTTTATTTATTTGTGCAGAAGAGCAGCCCTGAAGAGCGCCAGAGGTTTATCAAGCAGCTAAAGGAGGAGCTGCGTCTGCAAGAGGCCAAGCTGGTGCTGCTCAAGAAACTCCGTCAGAGCCAAATCCAGAAAGAGAGCGTGGTGCAGAAGGCAAGTCCAAGCCTGAGGGTTGTTGTTCTTAAACGACTTTAGTCTTTGTTTTAATTAAATCTTATTTGATTTTCTTCTCCTTTTAAACAGACAACCAATTCCACATCCAATCCCCCACCTCTCGTAAGAGGCAGCATTTCATCTAGCAAAGCCCCTCTGCAGGTCAGTCCAGCTTCCAAATGTCCCAAATCTGCACTGTTACTGTATGGAAGAGTAGTAAACACATCTTCCTCTCTCTCTCTCTCTCTCTCTCTCTCTCTGTGTGTGTCTGTGTCTAGGTGTCGTCTAATAGAAGCTCAGGCACGGTCATTCCTCCTCCTCTGGTGCGGGGTGGTACACAGGTTTCCAAGCATGCATCAATAGTGATGCCACCCTTAGTCAGAGGGTCACAGGTACACGGTGGATCTTTAGCCGGGACACACTCATAGCACACTTGTTTAATGCTCTTCCTTTAACTGGGATTGCTCTGTGTTTGTGTATATGTGCATTAGCCCATTGCTGTGACTCCTCAGCAGATAGCCACGTTGCGGCAGCAGCAGCAGCACTCTGGCTCTGGTCCTCCTCCTCTGCTGCTGGGTCCTCGCACGTCTGTTCCCAATGTTCAGGTGCAGGGTCAGAGGATCATCCAGCAGGGCCTGATTCGTGTGGCCAACGTAGCCAACACCAACGTCCTAGTCAGCATCCCACAGGTCAGCACACACACTGCTATTTTGAAGAATGAAACAGAGATGCAAAAATAATGAGTTCTTGGATGAATCATTGTTTAATTAATAAAAAAGCCTACATTTTTTAAAATTTTTATTATGGCTGAAATAAACATATTTTAAAAACATCTGGTGATGCTGGGAAAATTATAACAGACTGCAAGGGGTAAAAATTCAATCAAGATACAATCCCCAAATTGTGAGGTGCCTAGAGATTTTCAAATTGTAAACAGTTAGTGCTGTTTACAATTTTTCATCAGCAAGGGATAATTTTAGAGGCTGATCTTTTGTTACAGAAATGTTTTCCTGTTCCACTGCAGGTTCCTTTTCGTGGATCAGGAATCCTCTTAGACAGCTTTTGTGGCACGTTGGTGTGTTTGGCTAAATAACATTTTCTTTTTGTTTCTTGTTCCGTCTTTAGGGCTCACCCACTGGGTTGAAGGGTTCTTCAGTCTCCTCGCAGTCTAGCATTGGTACCAACACCTCCACGGTCAATGCCAGTGACTCTCCTGCCAGCCGACAGGCTGCTGCCAAGCTGGCCCTGCGGAAGCAGCTGGAAAAAACCCTGCTGGAGATCCCTCCTCCAAAACCCCCCGCACCAGAGCTCAACTTCCTCCCCTCGGCTGCCAACAATGAGTTTATCTACCTGGTGGGACTGGAAATGGTGGTGCAGAACCTGCTGGATCTGGCCAAAAGTGAGCACTTTGTTTCTGCAAAAAAAAAAAAAAGAAAAAAGAATGACTTTTCTTTGAAAGTAGCAGAACGTTAACACAGATCTTGTCCTGCTTCTTGTCTTATCTAGGCAAACAGCAGCCTCAACAGGGCAGCCCCCCAGTAGCTCCACCTGTGAAGGAGCCCTTTACGTGTACGCAGTGCCACACAGACTTCACCTCACGCTGGAGACAGGACAAGAGTAACAGTTCGATCCTGTGTGAGCAGTGTATGAGTTCCAACCAAAAGAAGGCCCTGAAGGCCGAGCACACGAACCGGCTGAAGGCAGCCTTTGTGAAGGCCTTGCAACAGGAGCAGGAGATCGAGCAGCGCATCCTTCAGCAGTCTTCCTCGTCCTCTCCAAAGAGCTCGGCTGCCTCCTCATCTTCGTCGTCCTCGCCAGTGGTGAAGTCGGAGCAGCATGTGCTGGTGTCTCCGCAGTATAAAACGGGACGATCCTCACTGTCTCACCAGCAGTCAAACAGGGCAGCAGCAGTGAGTCGCTACCACTCCAGCACCATCAAGCAGGTGAATTCTGGGTTCAGTGCCAAGCCATAATGACTCTGTCACATAGTTGCATTACCTTAAGTGGATGAAAAGCCACATGTGAAATTAGTTTGTCCCTTTTTTCTTCCTTTCTTACATCTTAAATTTATTACAGCTTATTCAGCTTATTACATTCTAATCTCGTATGGTACTTCAGAAAGGAAGGAACATTTTGAGATTTTTTTTCACTTGAGATTCAAAAACAAAACTGACCCAAATTTGAAACGGTGGAGTTTTGGTTCTGTTTTGTTTTCTGTAAATTGGAGAGATAACTGAAACGGTCGCTGCAATGACAGTTTAATTACAGTGTGCAAAGAGAGTATTATTGAGTAAGAAGTCCTTTGCTTTAACATTTGGTTAATCAGACAATAGATTACCTAGCTAATTTCGTCTGTGACAGTTGCTACCAAAACAGGTTTTTCATTTTTGTCAACGATGGTATGAAGTGTACAATGACATTTCCACTGCACCTTGACAAACAAGACTGAAATAACACTGCATGAAAATGATCAACATGCACCTTCGTTACGTTGGCAACCCATAATGATCAGGGGACAAAAGTATTTGTTTGTTCATAGTTCAAAGTGTGAACAACTTCATCACACGTCGATGAAATTGGCACGAACAAGCCTATTGCATAACTATCTGTGTAGAGTAATAGTATAGAACCCATTCTTACATTAAACGTGTGTTTTCTCTCTTCTGAGCAGAGTCCAGGACAGGTGGTGCGTAATGTGCCCCAGGCGGTGGTCAGTGTGAGTTCACGTGGCATGAACCGCAGCTTCTCCACGTCCAGACAGCTGCAGAATGCAGTCACGGCCGCCGCGCTGGTCAGCAGGCCAGGTAAGCATGCTGGGAGGGCTGGGCCAAATAGCAGCAGCAGCAGCAGCAGCAGAGCCAGCAGCAGCAGCAGTAAGGCCAACACCAGTGTCTGGAGGAAACAGAGCAGCACTCCCACAGGTAGATAATGCCATCCGAATCAAGACAGATCCAAAATGTCTGCCCTTGTTACAATCTCTCCTCTTCTTGTTTATGATTCTGCCCTTGTATGTGTGTGTGAAGGTGGGTGTTGGAAAAGTCGTTTCATAGAAACAGATGGCTGTGTGACTTGAATGTTTAGTACAAGAAGTTTTCGTGATTTATTTTTCTCCTTTCTAAATTCTCACATACAAGTCTATAAATGATGTGTTTGTGCAGCACTGTGTCTCCGAAAAAATACGTGTTGCTTACTTTATCTTGCCATCATGCTACATTGCTAAAGTGCTTTGCGTACCGGTTTTTAGCTTCCTCACCTGAACAGTAGTATGAAAGCTTAGCTGAAGTAAGATGATTGTGTAAGAAGATTTTTTTTTAAAAATTGCATTAATAGTTAATACTCCTCCATTCATGTTTTAACTATTTGGTTGCATATTGAGGTGGCTAATTTGTTCAGATTTTTTAATATTTTACCTTTACGCTCAGTGTAATAAAGAGCTATATTGTGCTATTTATACACAGATGAGCCAAAACATTAGGACCACTCATAGATCAAGCAAATAACATTGATTATCTTGTAACGACGGCACGTCAAGGTCTGGCATATATTAGTCAAAGTCTGCTTTTATTGTCAGTTCTGCCACATGTTCAGCACATACAGAGAATTGAAATTACGTTACTCTCAGACCCTAGGAGAGTAACGTAATTTCAATTCTCTGTATGTGCTGAACATGTGGCAGGATTGACAATAAAAGCAGACTATGACTTTGACTAATATATGCCAGACCTGTTTGCTTACCGTTTAATTGGATATCCAATATTATTGGATGCGGGAGAAATGGGCTAGCGTGAAGACCTGAGCAACAGCCATAGCAAGGGCCAAATCATTATGGCCACATGACTGAGTTGGAGCGTCGCTCATGGCGAGGCTTGTGGGGCTGTGTAGCCGCAGACCGGTCAGAGTGCCCAAGTTGACCCCTGTCCACCGTCAGATGCACTTAAAATGGACACGCGATCATTGGAACTGGACCCTGGAGCAACGGAAGGAGATCGTCTGGCCCGAAGAGTCCCGTTTTCTTTTACATACCTTGGACAGCTGAGTATGTGTGCACCGTTTACCTAGGAATGCGATGGTGCCATGATGCACTGTGGGAAGAACGCAAGCTAGAAGAGAAGGTGTGATGCTGTGGGCCATGTTCTGCTGGGAAACCCTGGGTCCGGGTATTTACACGGATGTTAATTTGACATAAACATTGTTGCAGACCAGGTACAGTGCGTGCCGTGTCGCAGAGTGCGTTATCCTGATGAAAATGCACCCTGCTACACGGCACACGTTGTTCAGGAATGGTCTGAGGAGCATGACGAGGAGTTCAAGATGCTGCAATGGCCTACAAGTTCCCCAGATCTCAAACTGATGGCGGCTCCTTACAGAACTTAAAGGTTCTGCTGCTTGGTACCAGACACCACAGGGCATATTCAGAGGTCTTGTAGAGTCCGTGCCTCGGCAGGTCGGAAATGTTTGGGTGTCATGCAGAGGACCAACATGTAAGGCAGGTGGTCATAATGTTTTGGCTCATTGGAGTAGATTTGTAGGAATATAGGCTTCTTGTATGATCAAAATGTTATGTTAGGTTATGATGAAAACCTTGATTTCTGTTTCTTTCAAAATATAATAAAGCACTCTTAACTGTCTATAAATTCTGATTAGTATTATTATTTTGCACAATACATAAATTATTATTATTATTATTATTATTATTATTATGTCTTTATCATGCAGCCTGTATTGATTTCTGTGCACTCTCTTCATGCAGGTGTCACTATGGCCTATGTCAACCCGAGCCTGTCCGTACTCAAGACAACTTCTCCAGCAGATCGTCAGCGGGAGTATCTCCTTGACATGATCCCGTCCCGCTCCATCTCCCAGACGACAAATAATTGGAAATAATGCCTCCTCCTGTTGCCGCTGCTCCTTCACTGATCTCTCATTATAGAAATCCTGGACACCAGTTGGATATTAATACCAGATAACCAGCTACCAAGCAATAATAGCATTTCTCTCTGTTTACTGGAGACCTCTTGTCCAATCAGAAATAATCGTCTGAGACAGTGAGTGGGTGAGTCCTGAGAGACCAGGTGAAGGATCAGAATTAACACTGAGGGAGAGATAGCTGGACCTTTGGAACAGGCTTCGTCTGTATCAGGTCTGTTTATATGCCCCATTGGCTGCAGTGATTCTGCCACATCCACACTGGTGATGATGTCCGTCGCTCACTGGTCTCCTTCATCTCCATGTTTGTGTTTCTGCTGCTGATGGGATTCTTTTGGTATACAAGGTGAATAGTTAACCCCTCCATTTTAGCAAACATGCCTCCTTCCTCTTGACTAAGTGGAGGTACCCAGGCTGCACAGGAAGCCAGGAAGTTTTTTTTTTTTTTTTTTTTTTTTTTAAATTCTGAGGACCATCTAAGAATGCTTCGGCTTTGTAAAACATAGATTTTCAGTGTGGCTCACACACGTCTCTTAAACAATACTATGGGAGTGCAAAATATGTAATTCTTATGTTTCTTTTGACTTACTCTCCCCCTCCACTTTTGAGGTGTCCTTTTTTGAAGGGCCGACATGTAAAAGATATTGTTATAATGTTAAGGTGGTTTTACATCTGCCAGTTTAGTGTGTATTTTTAAATGCTAAAATAAGCTTAAAATAATAATAAAAAAAAATGTAAGCAAGTTTTTTTTGGGGGGAGGCATGGTTACCGAACTGCCACGATGGGACTACTATTTGGATTTTTGTTTTGTTTTGAATTTGTGTGTCCTCTTTTCAGCTCTTCTTGAAATCTTGGACACTGTCATGATTTTCTAGAGGAAAAGGGACAGGAATGGGACTTGGGAAGCTTTTGGTTAAGTGTGTGGTGTGTTGTTTTTCTTTCATTATTTCTTTTTAATGCTTTTAGGTTATGTTTGTAAATGGGGATATTTAAAACTGTACATGGGTGTGCTTCACTTTAAATGAAGGATAATTCAGTGGCCTAGACTGTTTGAACTACTTGATCATCGTATAGTTTTCCGTAAGACGTTTCAAACAGCCAGCTGAAGACTAAATCCAACAACAGGAATGCCTGGAATGTCTTTGTGTAAATGTGTCAGAAGCTGATTTGGGTGTAGTACAGTGTTTAATGCTAGTAGAAAAGCATTGTGCAAGACAGCACACATCGGTTTTTGCTTATTAGAGATAATAAGCAATTGTCTTATGTAACACTGCTCAAATGTAGGACTGAAGGGGGGGGGGGGGGGTAATATTCAATTCAAAAATTATGGGCATGCTTTTTTTTATTTTTTAGTTTTTTCTTCTTTCCTCCACTCTTGTTGTTCCTAAACTGATTAGTTGCTGGCAGTGTTCCTGGGATTTCAGTTAAGCTGGAGGGACCGGTAGTCCAAGATCAAGAATTTTACCTCCACCTCACTCCTCTTTACAATAGCCTGTAAGTAAATACTCACAGCCAGGAATTGGTCAGCTTTTAGCCCCCACGAGCACATGGAGGTGGAGTTCTTACTGTTCCTAAGCTCTTCTCTCAGGGTCTGAGCTGCCTATGGAGTAAGGAGGCCTGTTTCAGATTGTGGTTCTGACTACTGCCTGCTGCTGCTGAGAGCTAACGCCATTCCATTGTCCAGGGATGCCAGCACTGTATACATCCCTTTTCTGAATTGTACAAAAAAATTCCCCATTTTCATTTATTTTTGGTCTGTCAGTTAATGATTATAATAAAAATTAAATTTGATCTGTTGTCCTTTTTTTTTTTTTTTTAAAGATATATATATATATATATATGCTGATACAGGAAAATAATCCTGGTGTGATACAGCTTACTGTTGCTTACCTCAAAAGATTATTTTCTAACAACAGTACATCTCAAAGTGTTTACTTTTCCTTAGGCCACAGCAATGTGCCAATAATAATTTATTTATTAATGGAAGTCACTTTTTTGCCATTTATAGTCACATGTTGTTTACCATCTGCGAGAAAAGGTAGGTCCTATTATTTCTTGCATTATAGCAGATATAAACATTGCATAATCATTCCTTCACCAGCATCTCAAATCTTTTTCTCTTGAAATTTAAGACCAAAAAAAAAAAAAAAACAGCTTGTGAAGTTGCTGAGAACCTTGAACACACAGAGCACTGTCCTGAAGACTTTCCTGTGGCGGAAAACTCTGTTACAGCTTCACCTCGGACTGTTATGAAATGTTGACAATGGAGACTCCTTCCATAGATGTGAAATGTCTCCTTATAGAAAACGTCGCCATGACAATTGCACACGTTTAAAAATCTGTTTATGTGGCTATTCAAGTCCCTGTGTACATTTTTTATTATAGGATTAATGCTCTTATTAGAACAAGAGCGTTAACGTAAACTTGTGAACTGATTTGTGGCCGGAACTACGGTTCAGGGCTGCCGTTATGGATAATTAATCAGCACCTTGTAGCCAATCAGATTTAACAATTCAACAATGCTGTTCTATAAGACAACTTTTTAAATATTCTGCTAAATGTTAAGCAATTCAACACCAACACTATATCTTAATTTGAGAGATGCATTACTGAATCAAATAATAGATTCCAGAAGTATTTATTACATCTGACGCTTCATTTTTTCTTCTTTTATCGGGTTCATCAGTTCAGCCACATAGATATTATTGGATGTGCTAATTTAACGCCCCTCCCGGGCTAAAAATGTCCCTGTTTAACCACAACACCCCAATAATTTAGTCAGACATTCACATCTGCACACTTGGCAAGTCAACTTCCTACTTGCCATATTTGTGTAAAAAAAAAAAAAAAAAGAAAGAAAGAAATGAAGATACAAGGAGAAGTTTTGAAATTTTTGCATGCAGCAATAACAAGGTGCTCCTTTAAGTATCTCAAAGGGTGCTACTAAAAAGTTGTACTTTTTCTACCTGCCTTCATGGTCATGGCAATTTTTATTATGTAGAAGAATGTAGTAATACCAGTGTGCTGGTGATTATCACTGACTTACCTGACTATATTTAATTAGGTAATGAAGCATGGGTAACGAGCAGCTTATCATGGCTGTTTGTCAGCGTTCAGTTTATTCTTTATTATCCCCGTCCCCTTGTGACCAGCTCCTGTAACACCACTCATACTGAAGGGGGCAGTGTTTACTCTCGGTCTTCATCCCGCAGAAAGACCTGCACGTAACACATGTACATACAATTAAAATCGCAGACCTATAAATGACTCCCTGTGTTGAACTGAGTTCGACTCAGTTATTTACAACAATCACGAATGTTAATTGTGATTGTAGTACTATTTTTCGTTTCCTACTAAACGATTGAGAAAATGTGCTTGATCTATATTATTATATGCATTTACAGAAGCGATACATTAAGCCTATACTTTAACTGCCTTTGCATTTTAGTTGGATCTCATCTGCTGTAGTTTTAAATTATGCTGATCATGCAATTGTTAAAAAAATAATAAATAGGTGACCTTAATGCAATTAATACAAAGTGTTCACTAAATTTACAAATATCTTCTACTTGTGTGTAATAAGTGAATGACTGAAAATGCATTGTTGCATCTTGCAATCAGTACCAAAAAACAAAAAAATATTTCTCCACCTGATGCTTCTAAATCTGTTAATCTAATGACTAACAAGGTTGGAGACACTTGTAAAGGATCTTGGACAGTCTTCCATACAGGACATTTCGATCTCTTTTGTTTTATTCTGAGGATAGTGCATGTGAACCTCTTCTCTTCCATTCAGACCACAGGGTTCAAAACAGGAGCCTTTACAAAACATTGATTTTTGTGTTGCACAATCATTTCAGTGTTGCTTTGGTTACTTATGTGTGGTGAAAAAATGGTATAGTCCAGTTGTAACCTCATGGCAGAGGTAACCAGGGTTTAATGAGCTGAAAATTCCTGGAACATAGCAGAATTCATGATGCCATTTAATCTTCAAAAGGGCCTGTGAACCACCAGCAGCAAAACAGCTCCAAAGCTGACTGTCAGGGGCCTTTCTGTTTATCCAGTCCCCTTTTGTCTTCAAGCATGCTGATGGTCTGCATGACCAGAGTTTGATTCTGGTGCTGATCCTTGCATGTGGCATCTTGTACTTGATATTGAAACTTCTAAAACTTTGTGTGTGTGTGTATGTCAGAGCAAAACTGGATATGGTTAATGCAGTTGATGGCTGTGAGGATTTCCCTGTTCAAACACAAGAGCATTAGTGAGGTCGGTCACTGATGTTGGATGAGGAGGTCTGGGGTGCAGTCAGTGCTCCAGTTCATCCCAAAGGTGTTCAGTGGGGTTGAGATCAGGGCTCTGTGCAGGACACACAAGTTCCTCTGTTGCAACCTTGCCAAACTGTGTCTTCATGGAGCAGGCTTTGTGCACAGGGGCATTGTCATGCTGGAACAGGTTTGGGCCTCTTAGTTCCAGGGAAGGGAAACTGTAATGCCACAGCATACAAAGACATTCTATACAATTGTGTGCTTCCAACTTTGTGTCAACAGTTTGGGGAAGAAGCACATATGGGTGACAGTCAGGTATCCACAATCCTTTGTGTATATTTAAGAGTGCCGATAAATGTGCAATGTGTTATTGAGGGCAAAATCATTCTTTTTGTTTTGAGGACAGGCATATGGTTTCTTTAATTGTGTTTTATTAAATAATTGTACGTAATTTTTTTCATACAACCATTTTCTTATAATAATTAGAAAATAACTTTGCATTTGTCTATAACATAATGAATTAAAATACCAAATTTGCTTTACATTTTGACAGCTAGGGTGCGCTATCCAAGAACCATCATCCTGTAAATATAACTAGAAATAAACTATTTGCTTCAAAACTGCGACCGATCTTTCCATCGCTTTTTAAAAATGATATTGATATGCAACCACAATATTTTTCATTCAGAAATGCCATGTGAGATTTAGATTTCCGCTGACAGTCCACTGGAGCATTAGGAATATGCAAATGAGCTTGGAAATGCCTGATATTAAACTGTGCCGTGACGTGTTACATATTTTGAAGATGCTGCTACACAAAGTGATGCAGCCTCCCCCCCTGAGTGAGCGAGCAGCACTGGCTACTTCAGCCAATCAGACACCTCTCTCTGGCACTCTCTGCTTCTTAATTGGCCAACAGCGACAGAAAGAACAGCTGATCCATGTGTGGAGGCTGATTTATCATCCACCCAGCCAGCACAGGAGAGGCAGAGACAGAGGACGGGTTTGCAGAGAGAGGGAGAGAGAGAACGGCTGACTGGTGCAGAAGAATCTGCTACTGAATCTCATCACCTGTATCCTGCTCTGTATCCCTGCCTGGCAAAGATGAACCACATCCCTGGTGAAAAAGAGCCTGAGACCACAGAGCCACTGCGCTACCTCAGGTAAGCTCAGACTCGTGTTTCAGCTGATGTTGTAATCTGATACTGCAGTGCTGTGTCTCTGCTGTGAAAAGATTTGCCTTAAATGTGGTGCTAAAGCTGAGAGATTTGTGACCTGTATCTGTACCACTCTGAGGTAATTCATCTTTAATGAAGGGATGCTCGAAAAAGGCCAAGCCTACACACACACTATATATAGTAAAGAATTTTTCCTTATCAGTGTCCTTTTAGAGACATTATTTAGAATTCCTCATATAGAAATCAAACATAAGCATAATTGCCTCAAATGTGCATTTCCACTTTTATGGCCAGCACATTTGGAGATTCAAATGTGTCTTGACAGGTGGAACAGCACCCGCTCACATTTACATGTGCTTTTATTTATACGATGGACTTGTTTATCCATCAAATCTGAGCAGTTGAGGATTAAGTTCCTTGTTCAAGGGCACTGTGGCAATCTGGGGATTCAAACTCAGAGAATAGCACTGACTCTCAACCACTGAGCTCAAAAGTGATGAGACATTTTGCTCGCTGTTGTGATGGCAGCGTTACTGTCGGCAGTTTGCCCACTAAAAATGTATGGACACAGATTTCACGGAATACTCTAGTGCATATTTTTTCCCTCACCTGCTCCACGAATAGCATCTGCAACCTCTGTGTGATTACCTCGGACATGAATATTGACACACTTCTCTGTAGAGAGAAAAGGACGGAAAGTTTACTTAAATATAGCGGCATGGTGGCTTAGTGGTTAGCACGTTTGCCTCTCGTTTCCAGGGTTGGGGATTCAATTCCTGCCTCTGCTCTTTGTATATGGAGTTTGCGGGTTCTCCCTGTGCTTCGGAGGTTTCCTCCCCCAGTTCAAAGACATGCATTGTAGGCTGATTGGCATGTCTAAATTGTCCCTAGAACGGGTGTGCTATCGTGCCCTGTGATGGGTTGGCACCCTGGCCAGGGTGTCCCCCGCCTTTTGTGTCCCGAGTTCCCTGGGATAGGCTCCAGGCTACCCCGGCAACCCTTAGACTGTTACAAATTGCTGACATTGAAGACTCCTTCAAACATCAAGTACGAAGCATATTATGAACATGTGCATCTGAAACAGAATGTCTCTCTTAAATACCCTGTGTCGGATAAGCGGTACAGAAAATGGATGGATGAAGTCTAAAGGCAGTTGTTGAACTGCCAATCAACATTTAAAATATGCAACTAGATAACACAAATCTAAAACAAAGCTACAGACATTTTGCTCTAACAATTAAGATGCTAGGATGAGGCAGACATGAGAAAAATTCTTTACCAAAGCTGCTCTTATGTAATCAGTACTCATGCTTTCCCAAAGGCTATGTCATATACATTAGGGGTGTAATACAATGCCACTACCTGTATCAGTTTAGTGCTCCAAATATTCAGATTTAAACCAGAAGTGGTTGTGACCTGAAACTTACCCCTGGAAATGTTTTAAAACACAAAACACTGGAAAAAAAACCCAGTGGCAGAAATGGCAGCACTGTCCACATGATCTGTGAATTTTAGCTCTGACAGTTCCTCAACCTCAGCTACATCACTCAAGTTCATAATTAGTCTTAACTACAGATGTGTGCAGTACTGTTATTTTAATCCTACTCACACACTTAGTTTTGTTTGTAACCAATATAATGGATTTAATTGGCTCTTATCCCCCATAATATTAACAAGCTAGTCGCCTATTGTAAGCCACCACAGTCTGGACCAGGCAGTTACTAAGGATGGATGAATGAAACTTGTATTGTCATGTTAATGAACATGGTGTCTGACAGCTCACTCGTGCCTGAATGAAACTTTTTTTTGTTGTGTCCTGTGGGATTCCAGTCCTGCCGCATATCTCGAGTCTCAACCAGATGCCCTGTCAGTTTTTCTGGCAAGTTTTCTGAACAAAAACACTATTTGTATCCGAACACTATCTGTTCAAAAATGGGGTGGAAAAAAAAAGTATCCAACATCCCTAGTATCCAAAACTGAGACACTTCCATATTTTCATGTGTATGTTGGTAACAAGAAACAAACAGTTTTTTCCTTCTGAAAAAGTAGTCCCATCTCTGGTAGGATTTAGATATTTAGTTAGATATTTATTTACAGTTATTGACTACCCTAACAACTGCACTTAGACTTCTATTATAGGTAAGTTTATAGTGAACATTTTTTCTCGGTACAGAAGAATGTTTTATATTTCGTCTGTGGTGATCATGCTACAGATGAGGTACATAGAGATCAGTTTGTAAAAATAATGAAGTTTTCCTTTAACCTGTTTTGCCAGTGCTTGCTATATCTTGTGTTGAAATCCAACCTGATTTTAAAAATCTTTTCCTATTCATCTGTGCCTTTCTGTACACAAATGATGTACATAAATGATACCTCTGCCCTAAACAAGCGATTCTTTGTGGTCGGTTTGTGTGACGAATGTTTGCCTTGCAAGCAGAAACAAATAAAATGTGACGGTAGAGAACGAGGTCAAGGGAGAGAGTCTGTGCTTTAAAAAGAAATATCTGAAAGTCATGTGTAGCGATAACATCTGACCTGGGGAGACTTTCTCTAAGTCCCAACTGCCTATGGGCCTTCTTTCCTCTAAATACCTTCTGGATTGTACAACAGCAACAAAAAGAGTTGGATTTTCATAATGACAGCTGCTCTTGAGGCCCTCATCCTGTCAGGCCACGGATGTTTAAATACAAGGCAGTCAGTGAGAGTCTTGACAAATTATACGCTTCATTGAGACCACAAAGATAGCATTTAAGGGTTTCGGCATCTGTGTGTCGGCATTCATCCGTGTCTTTTTAGCTGTCAGTGTGTGTCTTTTGCTTGAAGTAGCTTTTTGAAATGAGAGGACTGAAATAGTTGGAAAACATTCATTTAGTTAAGAAGGAATCCTTCAGATTTTTTTTTAGACACTATCTCTAGCCATGGTGTCTGCATTGCATAGTGTCTGTCTAAAGACAATCACTGGGGCAGTTGTTGGTTTGCTAAAAACTTCCCATTTAAAAAAAAAAAAATCATTTACATTAATATGTAATATGTCATAATAAGATACATGTAATGTGTAATCATCTAATAAATAAATGATCTCGATCATTTACCAGTACCTGCAGTAACAGTGCTGTTTTGTACTACCTGACAGAATGAAGAAATGTTTTGTGATGTCAGGAAAATGCACCTTTCTTTACCCTGAACTGGAAAATGAGGCACTGTTACTGAGGCTCTTAACTCTCAAATGCTTAGTTTGCTTAACCTGTCAACCTGCCTCACTTAAATGTATAATAAGTAAGGAACAAAACACAATGGTGTGTGCTGTTATGGGAAAAATTTTACCACAACAATTTGCCAAAGATTTCTTGCAATTATTAAAGAATTACACATCATAGGAGTTATTCACGTATAGCTACATTTGAATGTTGTGCAGCATATGCGAAACCGATGTTATAAAAGCGATAAACAGTTATTCACTCACTCCTCTCTCTCTTGAAGTTAATAATACAAAAAACACACGTTGTCCGGTTCTGTTCTGAGACATTGAAGACTCCTTCAAACATCAAGTATTTATTTGTTAAATAATATGCTTCGATTCATTTATTATTAGGCTTAGGTTATGTGGAACATCTATCATATAAGTCCTTGTGTAAGTCGCTTCTTATTAGAACCAGTGCATTAATATAAACCTGTGATTTGAATTAGTGCTGCACTATTGTCAGAGCTGCTGTTATAGAAAACTAATCAACAGCTTCTGACCAACCAGAATCGAGACTTCAACAGGCTATGGTACTGTAATGTAATGTTGTGGGTGCTGATGTTAAACCACTATAATGTCAAATAGTGTTCTACTGTAATCCTCAAATGCATGTGTAGTTTCCACAATGCATCCATTTAATGTGAGCAGATGGAATGAAGCATATTTGGGAAAATGTGCAACCAAACCAAAATGTGTCTCTTAAATACATGGCTTAGCAACAAAGCCTGAGAATAATCAGGCCCTGTCCTTCGCTTCTTTTTTTAAGCTCAAGAATGCCATCCAGTTTAGCAGCACGTTATTGTTGCCTTGTATAGCTTAGCAAATTTAGCACTTCTTTGACTAATGGCTCTGTATTTTTGTTCAGCTCTGCTGAGTCACCTCTCTAGAGGGCTGTATTTCTATCATGTTTTATAGTGTTATAAAGACAATAAATTAGCACATTTTAGATAAGGGCAGTCTCCAGTGGCCAAATTGCTGCTAGTTGCCTTGGACATTGTTGCTGAGGTTCAGTGCTCAAGAGTACACTAAATAAACACGTGATTACTGTGCACTAAATAAAATACACGCTAATAGCAGTCCGCAATCTGTGAAAGTGCCTACAGTTAATTACGGTTTAGTCCAGCAAACCGGATAACATTCTTACTTCATTGTCGTGAAAAACCAAGTGACTGTAATTGTAACATGCAAGAAATGTAAAACTTAGATTTTTACACCTCCTAAACTCTAAGGAACCTTGGATGGATTAATAACTTCTGTTGCTCACTCTTTTTTAAAGGAGCAGTTAGTCATTTCTGCTGCCTGTGAGGAGAATTGCAATTGAAATGAAAACAGATACACAGAAATCTCGCACAGCGTACACAAATTATGCCTCAAACAGTGTCATATGCAGACCTTTTCCCAACATATGCTAATGGTCAAGCCTTCAGTAATCACTTAATCCTGGTCAGGGTCATGATGGATCCAGAGCCTATCCCAGGAACACTGGGCAGGAGTAGGGATTATAACCTAGATGGGACGTCAGTCAATTGCAGGGCACCATACATGTACACATTCACACCTAAGGGCAATTTAATGTAGCCAATCCACCTACTGGAATGTTCTTTTGGGAGGCGGGAGGAAACCGGAGAACCCTAAGGAAACTGATGTGGACGAGGAGAGAACTCTGCAAAACTCTGGACAGGGTCGAGATGGAGCTGTAAGGTGGCAATGCTAGCCACTGCACCAGCGAGCTGCCTCAAGTCATTTCCCCCCTCATTTGTCTACCCAGTTTGATCAACTGCGAATTCTCATGCACCAACCAGCTCTCCCTGGTCATGCAACAGCTACCAAGGTGAAGGCTAATATATGCTTCCTCAGAGACACGCGACACATCTTTTTTTAACTGCTGCTATGTCACAGGGCAGCATAACACACTTGAAGGAAAGAGCTATCTGTCCTCTTCCACATAAATGAGCTCACAGACACCCATGATTGACTAGTGTCACTGTGACTGTCAGTGAGGAGAAGTTGATCAAAAAATGCCATTGCGCTTATGTTTTCCCAACTAGCACACAAACTGCATGTTGTCGTGTATGTATGTATGTATACTATCTGTGTGTACGTATACTATCTGTGAAATGCCTTGATATGCATAGGAGCTCATTTCTAAGGAAAACCGCCAAACTGAGCAGCTTTGTTTTGCCTGCAGGTAGGGATATTTTCAGGGTCAGAAATATATATGTAAATGAGTGTAAGAGGTTAAGATGCCATGGTTTTTTACAGTGTATACTGGCATCACCCAGAAGAGCAGCACATGCTTTTCTAATGCAAGCTCACTAATAACATTTTTCCATCTTGCATGGGTTGAGTGGTTAAAGGTGTTATGAAGAGATGATGTTTCAGTTAGGGTGATGGTGTTATCTTCTGATATGTTCATTTATCAATATAGAATTTCTTTTTTTTAATATAAATTTTACTCCATTAGTATCTTTGAACCCTGCCTTCGTTCATCAACCTGTTACCATCTAATCACAATAAATATGATTAGGGATTAGGGAGATTAATTTGCAGCCTTGCAAATAAGCCTGTGAGCAGTAATGAGCAATATATCTGAGGCATAATGTTTGCATGAATAGCATAGTTCTTTCAGGCTAAATTAAAATTTCATTGCTGTTCATTAGCATTATGTTATCAATCCAACACATCAATGATTAAATTTAACCTTAGTAATACTGGCGATTTACTTTGCGTCACTGTCTTTGATGCTCTCAAGTACATCTCGGTGGAAAATTGTCCTGCAAATGCCCTGTGGAGCTCTCAACAACAACATTATTCCATCCTATCACAGGAACACTAAATTTGTAACATTACCAGATTAACTTTCTTGGAATATTTGGAATGCATTACTGATCGTTCTGATAATGTTCTCTATTAGCAGGGTAATACGCTTTGACATGAGCTGTGCTTTTGTTTTGATTGTTGAGTCTGTTCTAGCACACGGACATGTACTGTATGCCCAGGCTAAGATGTGTCAATCCATGCTATCTGTGGTAATTTAGGCAAGTTATATACATACTTTAATCAAATCAGTCAGTCAAATCTTTTACAAATTACATTATTGTTCTTCCTCTTGTAGCTTGAGTAGTGCCTTAGAAACCATTTTCCTCCTCAACGTAATATAAATCCATATTCATGTGGAGAAATCCTCAGTGCAGCAGTGCAGTGAGCCATTAAGTAAGGAATACAACACAAGCGGCATGCTGTTACAGGAAAATAATCCATGCTGGGGTGGGGTATTACCACTCTGGAGGGGAGTATTTTCCTATAACAGCATCTCTTGAAGTGTCCCAGATATTACACATATTACAATTTATAACGAATGACACAACATGCTTTTTAACCGTTTATAATTACATTTAATGTTATAGAACATCTGTGAGACAAGTTAGTTCATGTTACACACACACACACACACACACACACACACACACACACACACAACATGTCATGTCACTGAGAAACCAGAAAGCACAAACTATCCTGAAGACTCTCCCATGGGGGAAACTTCTAAAGCACTGACTTTCCATTAAATTAACACCTCCTTACCGAAAACTTCACCATATTATTGATTATAATTTTTAAAAAAATTTTCTTAAACAACACGTTTTAAAACTCTGTTTATTATTAGACTTAGATTATGTGGACTATCTGCCATACAAGTCCCTGTGAATGAGTTGTTACTATAGAAATGATAACATATCAGAACAAGCACATTAATATAAACCTGTTATTTCAATTTTAGCCGTCAGAGTTTTAGACGATTAATTTTTGTTACTATTGTTAGAGTTATAGAAAATTAATCAACACCTTCTGACCAATCAGATTTGAGAATTCGACAATGCTGTGATACAATGTTCTATCTGACAGATATGATTTGATGTGGATCGCAGCTAGCTCTGGAAGCTGAGGTAAACACGAGGAGTTCTTAAACTCAGCACCCCTGGACGATCCACATTTCTACTCTACTGCAGTGTTGTGTGAGTTGGGTAAGAACAAGAATGCGGACTGCCTGGAACTGGTTTGAGAACCACTGATAATAATGGGATAACAGAAGAAAAGAGACAAGGACAGAGCACTTTTAATCAGAGGGTTTGGAAAAACGGCCCTCCTGTACTTTCTCCATCGCCATGACAACAGCCGGGCTACATTCCAGTGGGGGTTGGAGAGAAGCATCGGGGCGGCCCAAGGGTTATTTTAGGATCCTAGAGCGACGCTCAAACATCCGACATGTACATAATAATAGTTTTTATTTTAAGCATATTTCAGTGATTTATCATTCATTTATATTTTCGCACAGATTACATTTCTAATCACATTTCTATAGCCAAAGGAGCCATATGAACACTCCATAAATCCATAATCCTCACTGTGCTGTGTGTATGTGTGGAGAAAGGTGTAAGGTCCGGATGGAGGTGGAAACCCTTAACTGGACCTTCTGCGACCATGTCTGTTTCATGGTTAGTGAAAAGATTCTGTCAACACTTAATAAGATCGGGAAGGATTGATGCATAAATGTGTGCACTTCAGAGTGTGTGTTAAACGAGGACAGCACCGATGCACGGCTACGTCACCATAGAAACAGTGGGAGAGGATCCAGTTAAGCTTGTGTGATTTACACACACATACATGAAGGCAAAATAGACTTCAGCATGTACATTTCTGAACGCAACTACTAAGTATTCTTAAAGCCACTAAGCCCTTAGGGAAAATGCATATATTTCACATGTAGTCATAAATTTTTAACGTGTATTTATGTGAATGATGATGAAAAACACGTGCAGCTGCATCTCACCATGTCATGCCCTGAAATTCTATGTGATGATAATATGGTATTCTTGCGGAAAAAAGTATTCATGCAAGAAAATCACGTCTGAAAAATGAAACCCTACATGTGAAAATGAACATGACAATAAATTAAATGTGTAAAAAGCTTTACCTTTTTAAAGCTTTGGATGCTGATCTGTTTGAGTAGAGGGTACAGACGAGGATGTGAAAAAGCTGGACAGACTAAAGGAATAAAGTACCGCTGCTTTGTTCTCTTTGATGAAGATGAAGATGGTGCGAAGGCTGAATCGCACTGGCACAGCTGTCATTAGGCCCTTGAACGGCATTGTGGGTAATGTAGGAAACCGTTAAACTAGAGTGAAGACAGAGCATCACGTTGTTAAAAACTGAGGATCACATGTTAATTATAAAGATTTAATATGTAAGTCATTCAGGGTGGATTTTTCCTTTATCTGTGTTTGCTCTGGATTTTTAGCCTTTGTGTAGTGAACCTTCCTGCCTTGCAGCCATGTCCTTTTGTGATGCAGACAGGATGTAATTGGGTTTTGCTCTGTTACACATTCATTAACAAACCAGTTTGGTAAAAGCTGGAAGAATAGCCCCACTGAATACTAATTATGTAAATGTCCACCACTGTTCTCACAAACAATTCATTTGCACCGCATGCAATTTTCACTTTTAATAGCAACTATAATATAGGGAGATGTTTTAAGCGTTTCAAACGACTCGTATTTCCTCATCCAAAGCAGGTGTATACAAAAAAAAGCAGCTCTGTCTGTGAGATATTGAGTTGTCTGGCACACGTAATGAGACATTTCCAGATGGTGGACAAAGTCTTGGATGGTGACTTTGGAAATTGTTTGCCACAGGGCATCTCAGAGTGAACTCACACCCACAGAAAGTGTGGCAAAGCCCTCAACCAGGCTTCTGTTATTGTCTTATGCTTCAGATGCCATTTTTACATAATCTAGTTTTCACATAATGAACTTGAGAGGCACTCTTTTGTTCTGTGCCACCGATCTCAGTTCCTTATCCCTGGTTTTGTCAAGGAAGTCCTTGAGGAACCAGTGTGAAGATGTTGGAGCTGTTTGAGTGTATGAATGTAGTGAAAGCTATGTATATGTATAGAGTTGTCATCGTCTGGTGCTTCTCCACCTCCTCTCTGGGTTAATTAGCACTTTCGTGTGGTGGTGATCTTCCATCATAGTGTCTCCTGATTCTGATTGCCAGCATGAGGCATGAAGAATGTCTATCCTTTCCTTCCTTTCCTTCATCACATTTCCCTCTGAGTACTGGCAGCAGACACTGGTGTTTATCAGAACCGGATTGTCTGCATGTCCCCTGCAGTGTTAATGCTCTGAAGTGCAGATGTAGAAAACATTTTTAGACAGAAAATAGCTGACCTTTAAAAGCCGTTCAGGGCCTGTGTTCACAAACATTTTCTGCCTGTCAGCTGAGATTAGTCTTATGATTTGAGTTGTTGGCTTATAGCTGCTACTGGGAGGAGGGGAACAGTTGATTAGTTTCTTGATAATCAAAGTCAGCCAAAATCATGTTATTAAGCAGATTATCCACTCTTTGAAATCTTCTTCTTTTAGCCATAGTTTCTCTTTGTACTCACCTAGGACTTAGTCAGGATTCCCCAGTCTTATTCAAGCTACACTGGCTGCCTGTTACAATCTTAAAAGATGTGTTCTTTGAAGGTTCTTCAGGGTCTTGTTGTATAGTTAAGGGTTTCCTAAAAGGGTTCTAATAGTTTGGAACTCAGAAAGGCAGCCAAAGCCAAAAAAAAAGTCAAGTCTAGAACCCTTAAAGGTTCTTCAGCTGCCCCTTGTGTGAACTCATAAATGTTCTTTGTAGAAAACAACAGTGTTTCCCTATCCAAGAGAGTTCCAAGTAGAACTCGTTTATGAAGCTAAGAACCACTGAGTAGGGTACATTACCTTAAAAACATACTTTTGTAGCCTGGCCTGCACACTTTATAAAAAAAAAAAAAAAAACCTCAAGGGGTTCCTCAAGGGTTCTTTAGATGGTTAATGGTCCTTAGCTTTAGGAGTAAGACAGAACCTTTAAGAGTTGCCCCAACTCCTACCCCCTGACCCCCCCATCACCCCCCCACGCCCCCAGGCATGGCTCATAGTTACTGGATGTTTTGCAGTATTTTGATGATATGTAGCAGTATTCATAGATATACAGTTCGTTACTTATTTTTAGATGATTTTTATTCATGTGCTTTATTATAAAATGCTTTAATAATGTTTTTATTTTTCACAGTAAAACACTTTTGTAATTTTGGATTCTGATATTATTCAGTCATCTTCAGTAAGTCTGTTCTCTCCTTTACGATGGAGCCTCTTGCAGTGACTCTGAGAGATTAAGCTGATGTTAATTTGCTTGCGATTTAGCTGTAAAGAGCTCACACTGCATTTAGCTCCAATTATAGAGGCTTTTGGACAACGACAACATGACACCTGGCACTGTCCACCCACGCAGAAATGCTCAGTGTGCCAGCACAGCGACTTCACGGTAATGAGCCAATGATGGCGACAATGAAGCAAGATAAATAATGGAGACTAATAAAAAAAGAGGTGATGCATTGAGCTTAATGCAATGGAAATACGTTTACAATACTCTCACAGAACCTGTTATAATTTATGAAATATGCATTGAGTGGATTTGTCAGCGATCTGTAAGTAGTGCCAGCCCCATGGCAATGAAACCAATGATTATTGAGAGCTTTTGTACATATTAACATTAACATAATGAATTAAGTGTCATGTTTGGGACTGCATGCTGCAAGGTAAAACATCAGCCAATGAACTGCGAAGTGTTTGTTTGAATTTGATCAGATGCTTCTGTTCTCATTAGCCTTCATCCTGCTGCTCACTTTGCTGCAGGAACATGTGAGTCAGTCCCACTGGCAGCCACTTGTGCCCATGCCACCATGCTTCACAAATCAGCTGGTATGCTTGCAATCTTGAGCCTTTTATGCTGCACATTTTGCTCTGTCCATCATTCTGTTACAGGTTAAGCTTTCATGTATCACTTTATCCTAGTACGCTACAGGCTTTTAATACTTTGGAACAAACTGAAATCTGGCCTTTTTGTTCCTGATAATTGATAGTTGTCAGAATCTTGTGGGGAACTGATATCATGCCCTTCCCTTCCTTTCCCCCTTCATGATTGAAAGCGTAATTGCATCACAACGTCTTGGTGTTATCACAGATTCATTTATTCTGATTTTTCATCCTCATTAGGATCCATTTTGCTGGCATGATGCCAGAAGCTACTGTCACATCTAAAATGAAACTCTAGTCATTTTGGCAGCTCTTTTGTACATCAACAAATACAATTTCCAATTAATATTGGAACCCTAAATTATTAGGATGTGTAAAACTAGCTGTAGAGTTAACTCATTATGGTGTTTATCCATCTTTCAGCAACTTGTAATACGTAAGGTATAAAACGTGACGGGGCTTGCTGATGCAAAGCAGAGTTACTGTTACCACCCTGACGTTGATCATTTTCCTAAACCATCACATTCCAAATTGTTTTATTTGTCTTATACCTCATGACAATTTTTTTTATATTAATTGAAGAATGTCATGTCATACTTTTTTTTTTTTTTTTAAATCCGTTTATAGGGTTTTTTTTAAATGTAATGGAACATTCACAAGACAAGTTAGTTCCTGTTATCTCTTATGTTATAACAGCTGTAAACAGTCGTTCTATCACCAGCATCTCTTTTTCTCTCTCTCTAATCTAATCAGCTAATCTGGGCTGCTGCCAGTTTCTCTCCATATTCAATTCAATTCAATTTTATTTGTATAGCGCTTTTAACAATCAACATTGTCTCAAAGCAGCTTTACAGAACATAAGAAACAGAAAAACATGCAAACAAACAAAACATGCAACAGTCGTAGATGTTAGACAAAATGATCCCTAGTGAGCAGGCCTGAGGAGACTGTGGCAAGGAAAAACTCCCTTAGATGATACGAGGAAGAAACCTTGAGAGGAACCAGACTCAAAAGGGAACCCATCCTCCTCTGGGTGACACTGGAGAGTGTGATAGAACAATGTCCTTTCTGCATTTATGTATAGTCATATTTATGTATATTCTGATTAGCTTTCAAATTCCACCGTGCTGCTAGCTAAATGCAGGCCAGGGCATGCAAAAGTAACTAGTAGATCTCGCTCAGTAAGAATAAATGTCCACAATCATTAATGTAACATTATATTGAGTGATCCCATGTATTAGTAAACTAATGTTGGAGGAAAAAAAGTAATGAGTATTACTTGTATGTATTGCTTGTCATGTTAGAGAGAAACCACAAAGCCCTTTGCCCTGGAGACTCCTTCCAAACATGCTAAATAAGCGTCTCCTCACAGAAAGCTTCACCATATCAATGATCATCCACAATTTCACCCATTTTTTCATGTGGAGTGTCTGCCATACAAGTCCCTGTGTAAATTGTTACTTTTAAAGATAACATATTAAAATGAGTGCATTGACATAAATCTTGTAGCCAAACTACTGTCAGACCTTTGAGCACAGCTAATACAACACTTTTAAGACATAACTAACTAAATGGACGTAATCATGCTATTCTTGTTTAATCAGATTCAAATCTGTACAAACATTACAACACAAAAAATGGGAAAATGTATATTTTTGGGTATCAATAACCATGTCTTTTGATATTATTATTATTATTATTATAATTATTATTATTATTATTATTATGTACACTGATCCTCACATTTATTGAAAATGTGTAAAAAAAACTAATACAGTCCCCTCCAAAAGTATTGAAACGGCAATGGAATGGTCGTCTTTTGTTTTTACTTGTTGGTTTTTACTATACACTGAAGACATTTGAGATCAAAAGGTGAATATGAGACAATAGATCAGAATTTCAGCTTTCATTTTCTGATATTACAAGCTGGAGACACTTGTACAGGCATCTTGGACAGACTCCCATGAATCTTTCAGAACATTTCCTTTGATTCGAAAATTGAAATTTTTAAGTTTGTGCATTTGGACTTCCCTCGTCAGTGTTTAGTGGTTTAGTGAGACTAAAATGACTGTACAACATTTAACATTTTATTTCATTTAAAATGAACAATTTAACATTTTATTTCCCACAACCATTCCTCTATTCATTTGGATGTATATGTGTTGTCTTTATTTTGTCAAAATGTCTATGGCCAACTTGTAACTTTCTGGCAGAGGCAACCAGGTTTTAGGCTGAAATATCCTGGCACTTAGCAAAATTCATGATGCCATCAATCTTCATAAGATCCCCTGAACCACCTGCCACAAAATGGCTCCGAAGCTTTGAAGACTCACTGCCATAATTTACAGTAGGGTATCAGGCACTGTTTAAGTGAAACGAATGGCAGATATAAATATAAATAGTTTGTTAAATTCCAGTGCCTTATGGACTCTTGCCCTTTTTGGGCAAAAAAAGCACTGAACTGAAAAAGGAACAAAAGAAATAGTGACAGAAGCTCCAGGCCTTTCCAGATCCCAAAATGTTCTCTTTGATAATTCAGGCTTTGGCATCAGGGAGCAATTTTGCTGCCTCTGTACATCTGTTACTGTCGGACATGATAAGACTTCTTTCTCATTTCTGTTGTGGCTGTTTAATCAGAGAATAAATTAGAAACCATTTCCTGGCACCAGTAACAGTATGATCTATAACAGTACTGATAGCAACACAATGTATTACATTAATTCAACTATGAAAAACCCATCTTGGCGACACATACATTCATTATATTATGCATTATGCATAATATAGAGGAGATTTAAGTCATAATGAAATATTGTCTTAGCTCATTATGGTAGATATTTGAGAATTATTATCCAAAAAGCCACTTAAGCAACATACGTATGCACAAAAGGTCATAAGTTATACCATCAATCCACCATTATTATTCCTGCATGGTCTAATACTTTTTCTGTCTTTTCTTGGCAGCTGAGATTTACCAGTTTATTCACCTCATGCAAGCTGTCTCATTAATCTAGGATTTTCAAAGGTGTCCTAGTGAGATTTTTAAGTGCTTACACTTAATTTTCTTTAACAGTGCACCATCATTTAGTGCTTGAATCCAAAGATTGTGGAAGTTGCTTTATGATTTTCACTAGAGAATCTTTAAGGTGATTTTGTATGATGCAAATAGCATGAAAGCCTGAGTATATACTCTAAAACTAGTACGACATTTTATTTGGGTATTATGAAGAATATATTATTTGTAGCTGAATTTTTTTTCTTAGCTGCTTAAGAAGATTTGAGAAATTATTTGAGAGTTTTTCTATTCTTAGCTGCTTGTAATAGGGATATATTTGTATTTTCTATTTGTGGACAATTCTGTAATTTTTCAATTTGATTTATTAACCAATATTGGCTAAAGAATATAGAAAACGTAAAAAATAAATGATGTCACATATTAGACAATAATTCAAAGCTAATATGCGTGAGTATAAGTAATGAGTACAGCAGCCATTTGGCAGCTTATTTGTGCTTTATTTCATGTTCTCATATTCTGATCTTTTCTATTTCTGGAAAGGTATACGACTCTTAATATAATGTACAGTATGAAATTAATATATACCTGAATGTTATGTTTTTTGTATGTCATCATTACCTTTCTTATTTGGTTTATTTATTTATTTTTTAAATTAATTTAGACTCTCCTTGTAATTATTATTATTATTATTATTATTATTATTATTTACTTATCCTGACATAACTAGCAAGTGCTCTGAAATTTGCTGTGTAATATCATTGATCTGTGATCTCATTATATTGTTTTAGGACAGTGAATCGACAACCCAGTTAGAGAATTGTAACAATTTTACTTTTCCCTAATTAACCTGCAAATTTTCAGAAAGAGGAGTTATTAAAGGGAGACAAGTAAAAAATAACACCAGCATATAAGATCACAATATAAAGCACTAATGAGCAGTCAGTGTTGCCGAATAAATGCAGTATTCACTAATTATATTCACACTTTCTATTTATAAATTAATGTTACAGCATTCTCAATTCTGATTGGTCATGAGGTGTTGAATAATTTTCTGTAACAGCAGCTCTGACAGTTGTTCTGTCTGCAAGGTTTATATTAATGCGCACATTCTAATACAATAATCGCTTCTACAGTACTTACACAGGGCCATTTATAGCAGAAGCTCCACATACGCAGTGTAATTATCAATATGATACAGTTTTCTGTGATGAGACAATTATTTCGAATTTTTGGAAGGAGTCTCCAGTGTCAGTGCTTTGTAGCAGTCAGGGGTAAAGCTTTAACTTTACGTTTTCAGATATGGGAAAGTCTTCAGGAAGTCTTTGTCTCAGTAACATGACAAGCTAAATGTTTTGTCTTATTCGTTTCAAGATAGAGGAAAACGGTGAGGCTGGTGAGGGAACGATTGTTTATAGCTGCTATAATGTAAGTGATAACAGGAACTAGCTTGTTTTGCGGATATTTTACAGCTGAAAATAGATAAAATGTACATCTCTCTTTAGTAAATAAAGACACTTGAAGACATACTATTACAAGAAACTAATGCTTCAGCCCACAAAAGACTGCCCCGCTGTTGATTATTTTCCTGTAACAGCATGCCCTGTCATGTTATTCCTTACTTTTGCAACCCTTGTACTAAAATGTCATCTTGTCTATTTCATAACTTATGACTTAAAAACAGTTCTTGGTAGTGAATTCAGACTTATTGGACCGTGTAGTGTGTTTCTGATGTTGTATGCATTCTGTATTCTGGATACTAGAATGCACAATTATAAATTCCATTTGATTTGTACTGGAACATGCTGAAGTAATTACATGCTCAACAAAACTGTTCTGCTGTCCACAAACAGACATGGTTTTTAATCCAAGAAGCCATTGTCTACACTCACAAATATTCCCTTCCTGAATTTCTTGCTTTGACCTGGAGTATTTAACTGGACCTGATGGACCTGTACCTTTCCTCCCTTCTATTTATATCTGTCTCTCTGCAGACAATGTGTGCATTGCTGCTGATTTGCTGTCCGTTTCTATGGTTTCCTCTGTTTTCCACCATGGACTCCTCGTTCTCCAGTCTTCACTGTGTTACGGCTGTAGTCTTTCGGATCCAAGCATTAGCCAGGATTTAATTACAGAGTGCAGGGCAATTGGAAGTTTGTGTCCCAAATTACTGTGTAATGCAGTCTCACTGAAGTGAGCCTAGCCCATAAAATAAGGCTGTTAATCGCATTTCATGGCCATGCTTTCCTGTTGCTGGCATGCCGTGACTACTGCAGACACATTTAAACCTAGTCCACTGTCTGGTCTGTTGAAAATCAATGGACTGTCTAACAATTGGACAGCCCCCTGTGGAACTTTTTTAGTATACGAGAAAGCAGCTCATATTTTATAGCTTTTGGATATGACTGGGCCCGTGGAGTTTGAGGTCTAGATGAAGTCCTTCTGAAGCCCCTCTCCAGAGTCAAGCACAGTTCATCTACTCCTAACCCCACTATCATGAAAGCAGGTGGGCAGTCAGCCCAGAGCAGGGTCTGGAGAGATCTATCCAGCAAGAGCACAGAGCATTTCTTCGAAACCAAACGTTGATGTATTGTTGTTCCGGGCAACAGAGACAGAATAAAGGCTGCTTTATCAGCATCTGCCCTGGCCAACCTAATGAATTTCCAAATTGAGTTAGCAAACCTGTTGTGAGGTGTGACTGAGATGGCTTTTCAGGGTCAGCAAGATCCACGGGGACTTGTCAGAACGATCTTCATGGTGTGATCATCGATTTTCCCTGTCCTGAGCCTGAAGAATGGCCCTTGTATAGATCTCTACTCACTATCAAGGGAGAAAAATGATTTAAGCCCTAATGTGGCTTGCTGTTGTTTACTGTGCTCATCTGTCCAGTTGAAAGTCATTGTCTGGCAAGAGAGCCAGCTGGGACACTGCCTGATGACATTTACAGGTGCAGTGGGTGGACTCAGTTGCCCCCCAACACTCTACAACCCTCTAATGAAGCCTCATCATGTCCAACTCTCAGGATTAATCATTCATCAGTAGACAGCTGAGCCACAGTGCCTGCACTTCTGTGTCTGCCAGCTTGAAGTAAATCTTTGATTTGGTCATATGTTTATCGTTCTCTTATTTTTTTCCTGATCCACCTGAATTACATGGTTTTTTTCTTGACTCAGTTTTCGAAATAAGATTTGGAGCCTTAAGTCAGAGCACCTGTGACATTAAGGAAATCTGACATTAAGGGTGATGAGTTTAAGATAAAGGTCAAGAGGTTAAATGAAATGAAAAAGTGCAGGACTCGGAAAGAGTTTGGAATGAAGTCATCTATTTTTTTTTTCTTCCAATATCTGTCAGAGCACATGGAACGCTTCATGTCAAGGAGAGTTGCGCAACCTGAAATCTGAAATAAAAACTAATGTCAGTCTTAAAATATCCCAAGCAATTAATGTCAAAAAAGGGAAAATGTTAAAACAAGTGAAACACATTCAATACATACTTAAGTCCTAATCTAAACACATGTCACCCAAGCTCAGGTTTTCCCTGCCACGAGTGCTGCAGTTCCAGGTCCTGAGTGTCAGCTCACTCTAAAACTGGCTTGCTAGCCTTCACCTCCAATGCTATTAAATCAGCTCTGGCATGGATCTCTGACTCAGTCAGATATCTCTGGGAACTAATTAGCACTCCTGTCCATCCCTCCTCATGCTCACTATCACTTCTATCACTATCACTTCCTGGCATCTCCAGAGTGATGGCCAAAGGATGCTGTGTCCTCAAATGGCATTCAGAGAGCATCACTGGAAAAGTACGCCAAGTTCTCTGAGTTCTCTGAGCTGGGTTTCTGGGTTTCTGCTGTAAGTCAAATTGATATAATCTGGACACATGATGATTTTCATTGCAATGCTACAGAAAGTTCTGATGTTTCTCAACTTTTCAAGTCTGTGGAAAATAGATCAACTCGCATATGGCTGAATTTTGTAATGACTTCAGATTTCATTTCAATTTTATACAAAGGGAATAAGGGTATGAATGAATGCTCATACCTAACTGCAGGTTTTCAGAGTACGAGAGGTATTATGTGAGGTTCTACATACCATCTTCATACTTGGTACTCTTGCTTGCTTTATCACTTACCATGAAGTTGTAATTCTATCTATTATCCAGTCTTCATCACAGGGCTTTGATAAAGTGTTCAACCAAACCAAACTGAATTCATATCCTGTCAAGTAAAAATATTTACTTACTGTTATTTTGGCCTATACCACTATCTCAACTCATTTTCTATAACAGCAGCTCTCACAGTAGCTCTGACTGTGAGGTTTATATTAATGCACTAGTTTATCATTTCTATAGTAACAACGTACACAGGGACTTGTATGGCAGAAGCTCCATATAAACAGATTTTTAAAAGTGTGTACTTGATGAAATGGTAACGTTCTCTGTGAGAAGCTGCTTATTTAACATTTTAGGAAGGAGTCTCTATTGTCAGTGTTTTTTCTAACAGTCAGAGGTAAAGCGGTAACTTTTTTTTCTGAGGAAAGTCTTCAGGACTGAGAGCTTTGCACTTTGCAGTTTCTCAGTGAAATGTTCATCAAATGTTATTATTAAGACAAGAAGACATATTCAAGACCTGCCTGATTCTGCTTCAAATATTAATTTGTATACACTTCTGATTGTGAAAGTAATCGATTCAAAAGTTTAGATGGTGGTTGTGCTCACATTTAACAGATTATTAAATTGATTAGTACTGGCCTTAATCAGTTACTCTATATGCATTCATTAAATTTGAGATATCCGAGATATATTGAGATAACTGTGTACCTGACAACATTACAAATAAAATGCGGGCTGTATATGTTTCTGTATAATTCACCAAACCATCCTGATCTCTGGAAGCTCTTTCCGATCATTTCTGAGCAAGGAGTTATAGATGGGTGCTATTATTTCTTATGCTCTGTAACATGAACCACTCTGTAATGGGTCGAGGTATCCAGGCAATTAATCTACTCTTCACGGTTGCTCTCACTTTGGGCATTTATTTTTCACTCGATTTCCACTCTACGTCCACTTACTCTATTCATCACTTTTCTTCCAGAAACAGCCAACCATTTCCACTTACTCTGATAATATAAACATGTATTCATTCAGCAGATGCCTTTTTCTCAAGCAACTCACAATTGAGAGAATATTTAGCTGATGGAAATCCAGTGTTCACACCTGATCTGATTCAGAGAAAAAAATGTATTAGGTAATGTATTAATGAGCATGCCTGGCAAATTAGAAAGAGCCTCACTGCCTTACAGTTTACACGCTGTCCTTCTTCTTTGCCTTTCTACCCCTAAATGTACTCAAGACATGTTTGGTGCCTTTAAGTGTGCTTCCTTTGTTGAGCTACAAGGTAGTGATATGTTGTTCATGAAAGAGTCAACTTTTTTTTTTTAGGTAACAGCTTTTTTTTGTAGATGTGCACTCATGTAGTGTATTAATCAAAATTCTTCCACCTCTTTTCAACACCTTAACTGTGTGTATGATGTGGTGTGTGTTTGATTCTCAGCTGTGTAAATGAATCAGTATGACCGGGATGATCAACTGCACTGTTGCTCATTTTACTATTCATTTAAATAGATCTCATATAATGCATTTGGATAATTAGAAGGTAGAATACAATTTCATGAAGCAGTTTCAGACATAATTAGACATAAATAAGAAGAACAATCAACAGTATTTCCGGCACTGTGCCGCATGGAAGCTGAAAGAGTCAACTCTTCTCGATGAACTGATCAAATCATTCGCCGACTCACTGAAGAAAGCTGGAATTCCCATCACTATTAAAAGGTTAATGTAGATAATAAGTAACACGCTTACATCTGCAAAACTACCTGGGGTGATTTTTTACTATATTATCACCTAATTGGGACTGGAGCTTCATTGTAGTGTGAGTGAAGTAACACACTTTCTCAGTGTCCTCAAAGATCTCGTCCTGTGCTGTTTGGTGGTCATGTAATTTGTGCCTTATTTTCATACACTCACAGCAGCAGAGGTGCTTGAGTGTGCTGGAGGTGAGGGCTATGTATGCTGCATGCTGAAGAGGCTGTGATTTAACACTCTATCTCAGGATTACAACAGTGATGCAACCAAAGGGAAGAAAGACGAGTTCTAAAAAACGTAAGCCTCAAGTATTTTCTCTCTTGTCGTAAAATGGGCCAGGCTCAAGTACTCCTTTCTGATGGCTCCATAAGTGAAGGCACAATTACTGTCTTTCATCCATGTTCTCAAGCCCTTTTGACCCTGATATTGTGCTCCTGTGGGATGAGAGCTGTTTTGAAGTCATGTGGAGCTTCACCTTAGGGGGTTGGTGTGAGCGCGTGTGTTATTGATGCTGCTCCGGTGGGGGTTCAGCAGGCGTGCTGACTGCACATTGGACATAATCAACCTCATACATGTGATTACATCACATCTGTATGGTCCGCATGGGGCATGTGTGGTCTGCATGGGGCATGGGGAAATTTGGGAGGACTTCTGGGAAACTTGCGCTTGATACTGTTGCTCTTAATGGAAAAATCCACACTGAAGACTTGCATATTTATCTTAATAGTTAACATGTGATCTTCAGTGGCATCCGAGATTCATTTTGTAATGAAATTCTGAGGTGACTTTTTTTGGTTTAAACTCATTTCATTGACATTTATCTATTTTCATTTTGACTAACTGTTTCGGCTACCTGCTCATAGTGGTGCCAGCTGGCATTAGTGCTTGCTTTGTCTTTACCTAAAAAAAAGCGATGCAGCAGCACTTTAGTACGTTAGTCTGTCCAACTCTCTTACCTCCTCATCTGTACACTCTGCTCAAACAGATCAGCTTCCAAACCTTCAGTTTTCATGCCAATACCACTGTCGCCTTCATCATGATGGTAACGTTGTAGATTGCTAACTAGCCAAGCCATGTCTCTGCTGTAACTTGGTGCAACTGTATTGCATCTTTGATGCCAACTGTTTTTGACTCCATTACTTCTACACTGGATTTCCCATTAATATAATGTTCCTTATTGTTGGAAAATCATGGTGAAAAGACTTCCTCTTTTGCTTTTTGGAGCTAACAGTGCAGCATGAGGGTTCTATCTTATGTTTGATATTGTTTAATTTTTTTTCTTGTATTAAACACCATTGTAAGTGCCCTAGCAAAGTCCCCCTGTGACGTCAGAGTGGCACACATCTTCTCACAGGAATAATAAAAGTAGACCAACCAACAAATTAGCATCAGAATTTCTAAGCACACTACAAATATTTCAGTATAAAGATATTTAATGTGTTTCAGGGTGGAGAAAAGTGGGGAAAAAACTATACTGAGCAGAGTCAGTATGAAGAGAAGAAACGTTAGATAGACAAGAACATACAAACTCTGAAGTAATTTGTAATAGATTTTTAAAAGTCTGTGGCTTATTTCAGCTGATATTGGGTCGGTCTGAGTTGTGACTCCCCCTGGTGGTGAGATTTGCTCAGTGCAGCTTGGTCAATATACCACAGTATTGGGTTAGCTGTATTTTTCTTATCACATCAAAATGTTCAGTTTAAAAGTAGCTGTCACAATTGATTCTGTGCAAGTAACAATACTTTTTTTTTTCCTTTTAAATGATGGGTGAAAATGCTGGAAAGTGTGCATTGTGTGTACTGATCATATAATCATAAATATTACTATTATATAAATTCAAAGAGGAAAAACAGGATGCAGACTATTACCATAAAATAGTTAATAGCAATAATAGGATATTGCAAATTTTATTTATACCACAGCTCTGTTTCATTCATGCATGTGATTGGTCAGAAGGTGTTTCTCCTATAACAGCAGCTCTGAAAACACTGCTGCTCTAATATGTTATTTCTATCGAAACAGCTATTGAACAGGTACACAGAAAACATATGTAATCTACATAATCTAAGGTTAATAATAAATTGATTAAAAACGTTTTGCTATTTAACAAAGAAAAATGTATAAGCACTGATATGTTTTCTACAAGGAGATATTTAACATTTATGGAAAGATTCGCCAGTATCAGTATGTTTTAAGCCAGGTTTTAAGCTTTTGGATTTTTTTCCTGTAACATAAGCAGCTACATTTTTGTCTTTTTAACATCAAGAGACTTTCTGTTCTTATACTTTTGCTCACCTAAAAATTGGGTGGTCTGCCACCAAAGGTGCCATGTTTTACATTGTTCAACACATCTAGATGTAAATATCAGGATATGAAATCTGAATTTCTGTTCTATCTTCTGATATTCATCTTTTGGTCTCAAGCCCAAATGCTTTCAGTGTATAGCAAAAACAAAATAATTGGCCTTGCTGTTCCAATACTTTCAGAGGGGACTGTACATATCATAAGTGATCATTTCATGGAAGTCTTTGTAGGTGGCTATATAAGCATGCCATATTTTCTTTTGTCATTTTTCATATATATTTTTAGTGTTTTAAATTGAAGCACACATGTATGATAAGCATGTGTTAAAATTTGGAGGCCAAATATCATAAAAGTATAAATATCAGGGTAAATATACAAATAAGAAAAAACACTGCACTGTGTTGAACTTTGCAAATATCACTGTATCACAGTAAGCCAGGAAGCAACCACCCACAAGACTGCAAATGTCACGAGGCTCAAATGTCCTCATGCAGTGGGCTAGCATGATGATCAAAGCATCTAACTGATTCGAATAAATGCTAGCTGACCTTTAGCATTTCATTGATCACAACCTACAGTAAATATGATAGTGTGCTTTGTAGCAGGGGTGCCAACGATACTGCTATAAGACTGAATTTTATATTATGTATTTGTTTTCACTTTTTTTTTTTTTTTTTTTTTTTTTTTTTTTTTTTTTTTTTTTTTTTTTTTTTTTTTTTTTTTTTTTTTTTTTTTTTTTTTTTTTTTTTTTTTTTTTTTTTTTTAAATTCTTGTTGAAGTTGAGTGTTCAACTTGAACCCTCTTGAACACTCTGATGGCAAGAAATCTGGAATGCCTACTTCTCGGAAATACACTCTTTAGTCATTACAACATATTAACTAATAAACAGGAATACTGAATATGAACCCATGGAATTAGGTATCTTCTGTCTTTCCGATATAAAGGAAGGACTGTGATATTATCACTGTGCTTGTTCGCAGTGGAAAAATATAGAGTTAATTGGCTCTAATTATTGCCGGGTCCATTTGAGACTGCAGATTCATACAATCAGGTTGTAAACAAACCACTCAATCAGTAATGAGAGAGAGAGAGAGAGAGAGAGCGCAATATGAATGAAGTCATTAATGACATGGTAAAATGATATATAAATATATATATATATCTCAGCTTAATAGCAGCTCAACATTCCCCTTTATATGTAGTCTTTGCTCGGTTCTTATTGCTGCTGACGTGGCTAAATTTAAAACAAGTAACTCACTGAACCCGTTGTCTTGGAAACTGCAAAAATGTAACTCAGAGTACCAAATAAAGAGGACAAGAATGATTTTCTGCAGTGTTACACAGTTGGAGGACAGAAACTGACAAATGAAGTTGTAGTGCTTTAACTGGACAAAATTAAAAATCCACAACTGATGAACTGGGATCAGTAGTCACTCATTTGTATGTGAGTTCTTGATAGGCTTGTCAGTATTACTGAAACCTTCCAGCAGGGGTCTTTAATGGAATAAACAGCTCTCTCTCTCACTCTCTCTCTCTCTTTTTTCTGTCAGAGAGAGTGACTTGTATCTTTTATCTGACTTGCATAGCTATAGTTTGGTGTCACAATCTCCATTCTGGTATTAAGCTCCTTGTCAAAGCCTCTCAGTTGCAGGATCTCAGGCTGATCAGTTCCTGTCTTTAGAATAAATTCACATTCTGGCTGTATCAGTATATTGGAAGCACTTCGGTCATGACGGCATGCTATATGACACATATTACACATTATTGTCTTTCAATTTGATGACTAAAAACATTTTTTCTCTCTTTCTCTCTCTCTCTCTCTTTTATTGTCTATCTCTCTATTTCTTTGTTTCCCCCTCTCTCTCATCCAAATCTGTTTCTCACTCTCTCTCTCTCTGTCCTCCTCCCTCTCTCTCTCTCTCTCCCTCTCTCTCCCTCTCTCCAGTAAAACAGAGATGGCTGCCATTGAAACAGAGCTCCTCACAGACTATCGTTTTGGACAACAGCAGCTGATTGAGATTTGGGGTCACGCCTGTGCCATTGCCATCACCAAGGTATCAACATTGTAGAAAAAGACATATGCGCACATAGTCTAAAGCAAACTGTTAATAGTGGATCCTAGTTGAAACATCTAAAGTCTTCCTGGTGGACTCTGACTAAATATAATTGCTAAACATTCATCTATTTTTCAAGAGTTATAATAATAATTCTTGGCAGAATCTGCTGAAAACTTGACAATGCAACCCAAGATGCAGTTGTGTCGAACTGTGACACATACAAGCTGTTCACTAGTAGTTAAGTAGTCAGTCACGAAACGTACAGTCAGAGAATGCAAGGGCTGTAAATGCAAGTCCAGATGAACTTACCATCCTGATACATCAATAATTCATTCTGAACTTCATGTGCGACCTCTTGCCTTTTTGTAAAAATGTAGCTAATACCATAGCGTAACCATGTTTGGGGGTCAAGACAGCAGGAAAACATTCATAGATCCTGACATTTTTATGAGGGTAAAGGTGAAAAGGTGTCTCTGGGTCATTTTTAGTAGTTTCTTAGCATTAAAAAACAAACAGTATTATTCAACTTTTTTTTTTTGTTGATGGATTAAAATGCCATGTTCCTGGTACTGCTGAAAAATGATTTGTCTTTATGCCATAGTGAAGAGTGGTTACTCACAGAGCCATAACAGTGCAGAAACCTTTATATTTCCAACAGCAATGGCAGTAAGTGAAGTAAGCATTGGAAGTAGTATGATGATGAAGAACCCTCCATTTACTTAAAGCATGTAGTGAACTCAACTGTGACCCACTCTGATGCTTGAACAGCGACCTTCTGTCTGCGCTCTATTGCTTCAAAGGTCATATATCTTACAGACCACACACCTACATGCTTTTCTTCCTCTGGCTCAGCCATTTCTGTTTTCATCATCTCCACACGATGGCTTAAAACTTGCTCCCAAAAGAGTGCCATGGTCTGGCCAAACAGGCAAGCAGGCATGGAAAGAACTCGCAACTTGTCAGACTCCACAGCTCCAGGGTCCACTTTTAATACTCCTACAGAGAATGGCAGTGTTGTTGAGAGAGTCTCCTCGCCCAGGAGAACATTTCTTTGCTTAAACATTTCTTTGCTTTGTTTCTTTTTGGAATCTCAGGAGATTTAATCAGGATTCTCACTTGTGCTGCATTACGTATCAACTGCCAACTGTTTCTCCTAAAATTCCATAGGAAAAATAGAATAGAAATAAACAAACAAACAAACAAAAAAAAAGACATGAAATTTCTCTGAGATTAAAGGATTCAACCAGAGAAGAACACAAAAAAATTCTGTTTAGTGTTCACTAGTTTGTTTACTGAGATTTTCTTTTAGGTGTAAGCTGAAGAGCTGCACAGAAATATAAAGTAAACTGATATTTGAGTAAAATGGAACTGAAATCTCTTCTCCAGATGCAATTTTAAATGCTTCACAAACTGTATTAACATATTAGTATAACATTACTGGATTAAATCTTGCTCACATAAAAAAAACAAATTGAATGTGGACAAAACATATGTAGCGTGCTCAAATTTTTCTGCATCTACAACTAAAATAATAATTGGAATATAGAATACTTGGCACCAAGTGTACACCTACACATTCACGCAGTTATCCAATCAGCCAATCAAGTGGAAGCAGAGCAACTCCATCATGCAGATGCCGTTGGAGTTTGGTTTGAGTATTTCACAAACTGCTTATCACCTGGGATTTTTACACACAATACCCTCTAGAATTTACACAGAATGGTGCAAAAAAACAAAACCATCTAGCAGAGACACGTTGTTGATGAGAAAAGTCAGAGGAGAATGGCCAGACTGGTTCGAGCTGACAGGAAGGCTACAGTAACTCAAATAATCACTCTTTACAACTGTGGTGAGCAGAACTCACAACTCACAACATGCTGAAATTTGAGGTGGATGGGCTACAACAGCCCTAGACCACATCGAATTCCACTCACGTCAGCCAAGAACAGGAATTTGAAGCACAAACATACTGAAACTGGACAGTTGAAGATTGGAAAATGACCAGGTGATGTTTTTCCAATCTTCAACTGTCTCGTGTTCCTATTAAAGTGGCCAGTGAGTTAATAAGGTAAGACAATAAGGAGATCTCCTTTAGGATTTTTTTTTCCTTTATAAGTGGTCAGCAGCTAGACTACAATCAGCAGGTCATAAGGTCTTAAGTGTGACCAGACAGGAGGTAGACAGAATTATTTCAGTTTGGCCCAAACAGACTGTTCCGTACATCCTGTAGCTCCATCTGGATTGAGTCAGGCTCCTCGTGACTTACCTGAGAGCATTATGAATCCTGTGATTGTTTCCCGATGGATGTTAACTGTGGGTAAAATTTCTTCCCCCAGTCAGTAGTTTTACTTGCTGCTCCTTTTTTGTTTCCTCTGAGGGTTCCGACCACAAGCTCCCTGTCACAATTAGCATCAACAAAACCCCTCATTGGCCTCCATAAATCGTGACCTAGAAAAACATGCTGGTCAGAAGCTCAGAGCCTGGAATGACATCAAAAATGTTATTCAAAGAAAAGTGCAGTAGTCGTTTTTTACTGCTCTGATTTCATAACCCAGCTATTCACCCGGACAGCAAGCGTCCAAAGCAAACTTCAACCATCCCCCACCTAACCTACCCCCCCCCCCCCCCCCCCCCCCCCCCCCCCCCCCCCCCCCCCCTTCCCTTACCCTTAAGAATAAGCACTTTATGTTCTGAAGTTTTCCAAGTCTGGTGTCTGAGGTCAAATCTCATTTCCAGTATCAGGATATTGTTCTCATCACTCAGACTGATGGAACACTGTGTGTGTTTTGACTGTGCAAGATCACTTCTCAGTACTCAGAGCAGCCAGGCAAGAACATCAGGTTTTTACATGTCGTCATATTAGTGCATGTGGAGAAATAGGCAACGAACTGAGTGCTCCTGTAGAAAGAAGATCAAAAAGAAAGTATTATGAGATCCCAGTGTTTATCCCAGTCCATCAGCAGAACTGGAAAACACAGCTGCTGGCTTTTGGTCCAAGGACACCAAACATTTTGCTCTCTTTGCTTCCAAAACAGAGCAGCAGAGCCAGTGACAGACTGGTTTAAATAAGCACACCCATGGACCACTGAGTTTTGTACTCCATTACAGAAACACATCCACTGCAGGGCTGTCGATAGACTGTTCATATCAGGAGTGAGAACCTTCAGAAGAACCAGTGAGAAAACATACTGCAAAATTAAAGCTATCTCTCCAACGAGCTAGCTGTTTTTAGCACTGAGTCTCAGACATCTGCCAATGGAACATTTATACCAGCTGATTAGTCCTAATGGGACATTTAGTTCAGGTGATTATGCTGTTCCCAAGTGCCATTAGCTTCATTACTGCCATGGCTCTGCATCTACATGGAAATGAGCAACTACACCCACATTAAAATGCAGGATTGGAAATGGTGTTTCACATGCTGTGAGTCATACGCAAAGGTGGTGAGCTGAAAAATTCCTTAATGAACAAAAACCTAATAACTAATGTATTTAGTGCCTCAAATGAATATACCAAAGATTTATAAGCTATTATCTATGCACCACATCTGTAGTATAGGTGGAGAAGAATTGAAGATTCAGCTGTTACAAATACGGAGGGGACAAACACATTTTATTGTAATTATCTAGCTCACCAGGCAGGTAAAAGCTCCAGTGTGCTGCCCAGTCCCATGTTTTGGTTCTTGTCAGAAACAGATTAGGCTTAAAAGGTGGTTCAAATTTAAATAAGTATTAATTCAGGTATTCGTGCATGATTATTCATGCGCTGTTATTGTAAAGTGTTACTGTTTTATCCCATCCTGTGACACTGCATGAGCAGCAGTTTGAAAAGATGTGGTAGGCTGGCTTCACACGCATCAGAGGAAGCACGTAATAGTTGATACAACCCCAGCGCCGTCTTATGATACGGGAGACCTGGCTGGTGGGTGGAAACTGGCCAAGGGAGAAAATCAGCAGGGGAAAGGAGGGGGAAAAAAAACCCTTCTACCGACATCCAGATTGCACTTCAGGCCACTGTGTGTGCTGCAGCAGGTGGTAGGATTCAGAAGCACGTGCCATCATGAAGAGCATTAAGATGCATATCTACATGCAAAATAAGTCAATAAGGAGTTGTTTTTTCTAGTTGTTAAACTTACATGTTGGGCAACTATGAATTAAAACTAATAGCCAGGACATGAAATCTGCTAGTCTTGCTAGTGGATTACTAATTAGTCCACCCCCCACTCACATAATAGCAAATTCTTCCCTCTGAAAAAGTAGTCCTATCCAGTAGTCCTAATTTTATACAAATTTAGAGTTTAATGTACAAATATCATTGAAGAATTCATGAAGGAGTTCTACAAAAAATGTGTTCCAAACAATCATTTATTAACTGCCCAACAAATGCTCCTAAACTTCCATTCTAGATGGGTTTTGAGGAACGTGTTTTCCTTTCTTTCTTCAGTACAGGGAAATGTGTCAAAATTCTTGTCCATGGTAATTGGCCATATGCTATAAATGTGGTGGTTAAAGATTAGGTTTAAAAAAAAAAAGACAGTTTTCCTTTTAATTGGTTTATTGCTCGTGTGAGGCATACTCAAATGCTTGTGTGTTATGAACAGATGGCAGACCCTGTTTGGTTCCAGCAAATATGACACAAGAGATTTTCAGCGTGACGTTTCAGCTGAGGCAGTGAGGAAAATATGAACGGCGCCGAAGGCTCGGCTCAGTTTAGGCGGCCAGTGGAAAGTGCGATATTTAAAGTCTGCATCCTGCAGTGTTGTCCCAACATTGCTTTTCACAAGTTACAACTGTTATGGGGTCCTTGTTATGGGTTTAGCTATGGATACCATCACTCCCTTTTGTCCCACATCTGCTATTGATAGAGCTTCTGACAGTGATAAAGCACTCGGCTTATTTGTCGGCAAAATGGAGATGTCTCATTGGTTCCTCTCTTTGTCTCCCCCTCTTTTTTTTCCTCCCTGCAGGCCTATCCTCTAAGCTCTCTGACCAAGAAACAACCTACAGTCTTGGTTATTTGTGGGCCAGAGCAAAATGGTGCCATCGGCTTGGTGTGTGCTCGACACCTGCGCATATTTGTGAGTATTAATAATAACCAAAAGTGGAATTCCTCTACAAGAGAAAAAACAGGATACGAGGATGAAACAGCATACGATGCTCCTATATAACTTCACCATATGTGTTAGAGATGACAAATTTATGGCATATCAGTATTCAGCCACTGAAAAAATATCGATAAAGTCTGCTAAAGTGATTGTATTGCTATCAGTGAAGGGCTGTGGTTTGGCTTGAGACTCAAGAGAGCAGTCATTCTTACATTACAGCATTCCTGGAATGCATAAAGCACATTGACATGCTCTTATCCAAAGGAAAGAAAAGCTAGTTTTTAGGCAGTTGCACAATTCCTGTCTGCTGTTTTAGAATCACAGGAGGACTGTACAGGTACCATACTAAAGAATAGACTAGATGTGTAGGGTATAAAGTAGGCCAAGCAAAAAAGTGCATAACATTTAGTATTTTTTAATTTAGCAGTAAAGAAAAAGTTAAACAGGTAAATACTGAAAGAACTTAGGTTGATAAGGAATAGCTTTTCCTTGACAAATAAAATTGAACTGAAAAATGAATTCAATTAATCTGTTGATTAGAGCTGCATGTTAACTTTTGAGTAGGCAGGTATCATGAATAATATTAGAGCACTGAAAATATATCCATTCCTATAACTTGTACAATTTGTCATTATGACTAATAAAAAAAAACCCTATTAGAGAATGTAAGATGTGAGTCTAGGCTTTGTTGTCTGTTCTTTTTTATGAGACCTCTTGCCTTATCTCTCTATTGCAGAAATTAATAGCACTGTGCTGTTGAATGTTTGATTCTGATTGGTCAGAAGGTGTTGATTACTTTTACATAACAGCAGCTATGGCGGACATAAATGAATAAAAACCGAGCAATTGTTGTTGGTGAAGTTTTCTGTAAGGTGACATTTATTTAGCATTTTTTTTTTTTTTTTTTTAAAGAGTCTCCATTGTCAGCACTTTGTAACCCTCAGAGATAAAGCTGTAAATGTAACTTTTCCACCATAGGAATGTCTTCAGGACAGTGGGATTTGAAGTTTATTTTTTGGTACAGGACAACCTGGATTTCTTTAGCTTTAAGAGAAAGAGAAAAAAAATGAGGCTGCTGGACACAACTGTTTAAAGCTGCTGTAATGTAAGTGATAACAGGAACTTGCACACACTTACACTAAGTTATATCGTGTGTCTGAGATCTTTTGGTTTGTATTAGCTCAGGCTGAAATTCTCCTAGCATGTGCAGTAATGATGATATTGAGCCTTTTTTTTTTTCTTTTTTTTTCTTTTTTTTTGAATAATGGAACTAAATCTTACGAAAATGCAAGGTATTGCATTTGCTCCATGTGTGGTCAAATATGTCTGCTTTTCCATTTTTCACTAGTTTCCCCAAGCAGCCGATGAAGCCCAGAGGAGTCTGATCACTGTGCTACTGACTGAAAACCTTGAACCTTCTCATGGCTGCATTTTGTCTGATCAACTCACCATTGTTCTCTTTCTGTCCTTCTAGGAATATGAGCCCACAATCTTTTATCCCAAACGCTCACCTGATAACTTACATCAGGACTTTACCATTCAGTGTGAGAAGATGGACATTCCTTTCCTTTCTTATCTTCCAACCGAGGTAGGCGTTTTTCAAACCACATGTAACAAATTGTGACAAAGCGAATTGCCTTTAGCAGCTGAGGGAGACAAGCTGTCAACATTCAGTCCTAAGCCTCATTTGTCCTTGTCTGCTCATGCTGTGCAGGTCCAGCTCATAAACGATGCCTATAATCTGGTGATTGACGCTATCGTGGGGCCAGAAATAGACCTTAAAGATGTAAGAGAGCCCTATTCTGGCATACTGGTCACCCTCAAACAGGTGAAGATCCCCATCGCGAGTGTGGACGTTCCCTCAGGTATCTCCTCACTAACAGCATTAACATCTTCTCACTAACACTTCTCTCAACATTATACACAATCCATTTTAAAATTGGACCTCATTTATCAATCCGGATATAAATTTATTTATTTGTAAATTGTTCACAGGAACATTTACATAAGAAATTCATGAAAATCCAGTTGGTCTGAAAGAACATTCGTATCCTGCAAGAGCTCCTGAGTTTGTATAAATTTACATATAAGGACACTCACTAAAGTGAACCTCATATAATTGCCATGAATTACTGCAAATTTTATAAAAAAGATTATGCTGTCAAGTCATTTATTTATTTCAACTGCACAAATTTAGTGAACATTTTGTGAAGCACATTCGTTTCATATTAAATGACCTGAATGAAATAAATTTAAAAACGGAGACAAATAAGACTAGTCCATAAATCAGGACAAAAGAAATGGCACCCTATTTTTTTTTATAGGAGGAGTAGTAGTTAGTATGTGCCCTGTGGTAGGCAATTCAGTGCAGTGGCTGAGCTACATTACTGGAACGTGTTTAGGAGGAACTCTTTCATCATTTATTCTTCATTTTCTTGTTTTCAGCATCGTTTAACTTTTTTGTGGGCATTGCTAACTGTAAATTTGTGCTGTGAACATGCTTGGAAATTTACAACTGATTGGTATTTATCAACACGAAGCAAATCAATGTTACCCATACATGAAAACATTTGCACACAATTTACTATAAGATTCATAAATGAGGCCCCTTATGTGAAACATTTTAAAACATTCACTAAATAAATTCTATTTTTCACTCCAAAGGCTGGGATGTAGATGAAGCGAGTAAAGATGGGATCAATCCAGAGGTTCTCATCTCTCTGACGGTCCCCAAAAAGTGTGCCACAAGTTTCACGGGGAAGCACTTTCTAGCCGGACGTTTTCTTCCGTATGACATGCAGAAAAAATATGAACTCAATCTGCCTGAATTTCCAGGCACTGACTGTTTTATAGAACTGTAACACTGACACAACACAAAACATATTTTGGATATGTACGAATTATATATACACATTCACATTTTGTATTTTTTAGGTTGTTACTGTGGTACAATATCTAGAAGTTTGTGCACAGAGACCGTCGTGGTGGCTGGATATGATGTGGTATGTGCTTAGGTAAAAGTGTGTAGCTTTTTTTTTTGTTTGTTTGCTTGAAAATGAAGATTCTACTCTCTACTTTTTTGTTCATATATTTATGCAATTTCACATGATAGAAAATATTCTGACTGTTTTGACAATTGGTCGAAGCTTTTCCCTTCATTAAACCCCTTCATTAAATTTTATGGTTAAAAAAACCCTCAATATCCTTTATTATTAGACAATAAAACTGGCAAATGCATTAAATTGTTCTATGTACTACATACAGTAAAAGTGTATTTCTGCAGCTGAATTTTTACATTATATTTATATTATATATACATTTTTCTTTGATTTTTTTTTTTTTATTAGAAACTTTTTAAACAGCACAAGGTTGCCCAACACACAAAACCTTTATATGGTTAAACAGTGAATAGATTGGTATATAGTTTCTTAGTTTGAATTGGTTGTATTTAACACCAGTTTAGATCCGAATTCAAATAAAATTCTCTTTGAACCTGTTAACTTCTCATGTGTTTTCACATGCTGCTAAGCCACAAGCCTCCTGAAGTTAAGATTAATGGTCACTCCTAGCCACCACTGAATAGTATAACAACTGGATGTTACAGTCATATAGCCAAAATTCTGGGAAAAAGGCAAAAGTTTTAGACCATAGAGTATATTATCTTTACTCAGAGATTTACTCAAAGTCAGGAAAATGGCGTGGGTGCAAGAATGACCGTTTGTTCCCTAACAACAGTTCCAGTATAAATTACCCACAAAGGAGAAACACACAGTTTGGGGCAAAGGTCATTTTAGGACATCCGTATATTCCTCTTTCAACAAACATTTAGCATTAGTTTCACTGAGGTTAGCAAAAAATTTTACATTATTTTACATACAGTATTTTAAAGTCTGTAGTTTATATCAGTGTATTTTTTTGACGTAATGACGTAAAAATTCGGACAATAAAAAACAAAGTTCTGTAATTTCCAAACGCGCAAAGACCATGTTGATGATTGATGACTTGAATTCATGTGCGCTCAATATGTCAACTAAGGAAAATCTGAAAATCTGTTTAGACTGAGGACAGAGGCTAAGCACATATTTTGGTCTGTGCTTTCACAGGAAATTTGGCTGTTTGGTATTGAGCAGTCTCTTTCCATTCACGTCCAAATTACAGCCTTTATTCTTTATAGCCCACTTTTTTCTCCAGTAATTTTCAGCAATCAGTGCACACTAAGTTTGGTATTTAGATTTTTTGCTTTTATTGCCACATCTTCAAACAGACCTTAAAATATTTTTGTCTCAGGAAATTGTAAATGCACCGAAATCTCCTTGCCAACTATGAAGGCAACCGAGTGTCAGTTTTCAAAACATCATTACCGTTACTGATGAGGCATGAGATACAAGTCAATAGCTCTTCATGGGCATAATCAGGCTCCAGTTCATGTTTTATCACCTGCATCAAACGGGATGCTGTTTCCTCGTTTGGCAATGGAGAATCAAGCGATTGGTGGTCATTAAGGTTGAAGAAGACAGACGTAAAAGGACCATCTGCTGTTGACTTAATGTCGAGGAACGTTTCAACAATGCAGCATGGTTATTGTCAGTCAAACGCCTTGACAGGGGAAGTCCACACGTGAGATTCATGAGAGATTTCTTACAGTCTGAACAGCTGAGTGCCATATTAAAGGATAAAAATATTTCCTGCCAGGACATATTATTGTAATTCACTGAGTCACTCTTGAGAATTAAACTGTTTAAACATAAGATTAGTGTCACATCAATGCTTAAGCGCCAACAGGGTAAATGAAGTCATCAAATAAACCCAAACAGAAAATTCAACCTAACATGACAAATTATACAATTAACATGAAATTTACTCATGTGGTTTTCAGACACTATACATTTTGGGTTTCACACATTTTTCACATATTTCACATATTTCACATTATATTTTTTAGCATGTTAACTTTCTGTGTGATTTTCTCACAATAAATTTTCCACATGTTAATTTTTCACATGTAGTTCATGTGATTTCATCTTTCCTATTTCCTCACGATTCATTTATTTTCATGTGATCCCATATTGTTCGCATGATGTGTGTGATTTCTTCCTAAGTGCAAACATAGTTCATGAATGGCAATGAAATCAGAAATAAGTAATGGCAGTAACTATGCAGGAATATTTGTCAGTAATATTTATTTGTCCAGCTAATATCTAATACCACTGATATGACATCAGCAGTGGATCCATATAACATGCAAAATAAAACCAGGACACTTCACATAACTCCCGTGAATATACACGAGGAGCAATGACACGTGTCATTCCTGCCACAATAAACAAACAGCCATTTCAGTGAAGCACCCCACTCGGTTCTCTCCTCCGGTTATCTTTTTTTTTTTTTTTTTTTTTTTAAAACATGGGTTCAGATGTGCTCTAGCCAATGGCAGGCAGGAGGGGGCTGGATTGGACGGCTCATGCACAGTGCTTGTCTTTTAAAACTCTGTTCTCTGAGAAATGTGCAACAGTCATCAGACGTAGTTTGAAGGCCAGAGAAACGCCACCTGTGTAATTTTCCTGTCAAGTCACTCCGAGGACTTGAGAAAAACAACATTTTCTGGTTCACATTGATTTGAGCCGGACAGGCTGCTGAACATAAGATTGGCACCATGAGGAAGTGGACGTGGGTGGCACTGGTACTGTGCACCCTCTTTACTCTGGCCATGGCACAAGGTATGTACCCAGTGAAGCTTTAATTTGACTAAATGAAAGAACTTGCGAGATGTCTTTAGGACTGGATGGGTTGATCATGTATGCTTTATCTTCTGATGCTTAAGGTGCATTTACAGGTGATTTTTAAAACATTTTGCAAGATGAGTGTTTCCTGGAGACACTAAAGCAGGTTGTGAATTTTAAGTCTGAGTATCACACCTGAGAATATTACAAGCATTAAAATAATCTAATTCAACAATGACCAAGTTTAATTGATTCACAGATTTATTCTCCTCATAACAAAGCCATTAGTAGTTTAAAGGGTTTTTTAATGTATGTTTACAGTGACAGTGATTGTTAGAAAGGTGCAGTACAAACAACAACAACAACAACAACAACAACAACAACAACAATAATAATAATAATAATAATAATAATAATAATAGTTGTTGTTGTTGTTGTTATAAACTTTGTCCCCACATAACTTCTCACTTTGGAAAATCTGTGAGCAGCCCAGGTAACCGATTCCCCAACTTTCCTCTCGCCTGTGTGCTGTCACTCCTTTTTGTCTCTGCTACACCTCAGCCTCTCCAAATTTATTACCTGCTTCCTAAAGTGAAGAGACAGCTGCCCTCTCTCTCTAGCTCTACTAGTAGAATGGAAAATGGTGCATGACATTGGCACATGGCTTAAATCAGCTGGGTTTTAAATAACCAGATGTCAATCAGTCTTTCATTAATGAGCTGTTAGCCTCTGTGCCTGTGCCAAGCTTGTCCATGCTGAGGTGAGGCCATTTTGTGCACTCCAAAGTAAATATTGCCACTCGATCATCTGCCTCATTTAAATGATTAATTCTCCAGATGCTTGCCTCACGCTTCAGTTTAGCTGCCCACATTTCCCCTGAGGAAGACATATGTCTTAGGCACTTTGATGTGGGGAAAAAAGTGAAGAGAAGGGGGGGAAAAAAGTGAAAGCAATGTAAATTTATGACAGGTTAAGTGTTGTGATTTCATCTCAGATACAGAGCTGGTGCCATCTGAACGAACATCTGAAATGTTCTCCAGCAGTAAGTCAGGATACATGTATCCCACTGATGGACGAGAAAACCAGAAGGAGCTGCCGTAACCACTTTAAAATTCGTGGTCGCATTGTGTCTGGATTACTGTCATTATTCAGTGCTGCAAGACAGTTTAATTTGAAATAATGTTTCGCAGACACAAGAAAAAAACCAAACATCATGAGATTGTGGGATGTTTTACCAGTGGCTTCTAATCTGGTCCTGAACCTAATCCAGACAGACCTCAAGATCTGAGTCCTCAGCCAAGTCACATCCCCAAAAGGCAAAACTACTTCCACATGTGTATGGACTAAGAGTAAACACATGCATACACACCTATCATTTTTGGCCATCATTTGCATTCATTCAATTGCATTCAAACCAGTCTGGAGCCCAGTAGATACCCACACTTTCTGTCTGAATGGGAAAAGCTCCTGGTTTTGAACAAATATGTGCTTGTTACTAGGCTCTCATAATATGACAGACAGGTATTAAGGAACTTTCCAGTGCCCTTGCACCACTGTTATTACACTGAAATGAAATGCCATGGCATAGCTGCATCATCACACCAGTCCAAAAGCCTTAGTTTATCCAGGCGCTTACATAACACGCTGGCCGAAATGGTTTTTACCTTTCCTTCTTGTAAGCGTCTGGAATATTTTAACAACTTCCAGACCTGTAGAAAAGGGCTGCCAGGTTAATTTTTGGCACAGATATTTGTCTAATCTTCAGAGCAAAAGAATGTAATATTTTTATTAGTGGCTGGCTAATGAAATGCTCCAAAGCGCTTTTAAAGTAGCATGAATAATATTCATGAATAGATCATTTGTAATTGCTCGCAACAGGGCGTACTGTAGACTTTTATGGTGACGTGAAAAATCTGGAAAGACATTGTATTATTAACTTGGTGCAATAAAACTTGGAAAAGTGCTACAATGTGACAAGGATCAGAGGAACCCTTAACTGAACTCAAACTGACTCTCTTAAGTGCACATTGCTTCCGAGAATAAATGTAGCATCTCAGTTATGAGGGATCAGCATGCAGAACTATGTTAGGAGGACACAGATGCGCCGTTCAAAGATGCTTGCATTCTAACCTATTGTTTCCACTGCAGCATAAATTTTGGCACACTAAATCCCTCAACACACATCTACACTGAAAGAGCAGTGTCCTTACATTACATGGCCAATAAGTCATTACTGGAGGAGTGGTGGATCTTGAGTGAATTACTGAATGTGGTTTCTAGCTCTTCTTTTGAGATGAATATGTTGTCAGGTTGTCAGGTTATATTAACGCAAGTAATAGGAAGAACAATGCTAAAAAAGGCTTGAACAAATGATACAGTAAATAAAAAAACAGTCAAGCAGGCTAATGAACTCCAAGGTGTTTAGAAGAATAACACAGTAGACTCACTGTTGCTCCTTTTGAAACCGTAACATCTCCAAGATTTCACCTGTGTGCACATAAAGGATTTTCTAAGACTCTAAAGTTGTGAGAAAATATGGCAAGGGCAATACAGTGTGTCTGCTTAGTGATAACCTGTGAGGAACATACTCATTCGGAAAGGAGTGTAATCACAGAAAATGACTTCAGGGAGTGCATCACTCCAGCAGAGCTTACACAGAGACTGACACGTCTCCTGTAGATAAGCACTTCAGCGTATGTGCTGAGAATAGAGCCAGCAATGATGAACTGTCACGGCATCATTCTATTTCTAGTGGGGGAAGTACAGCTTGGCTAGACAGGTTGCTGCTGGCCTGTCTGCACAGATCTTCTCATTACATCCTACCATAAAAGTAATTATTCAGCTTATGTAGCCTATGTTCATATAAACAGATTTGGCTTTAATGACTGCTAATGCTAGTCTATTGTCTATAGACGACTCATTTAGGGACCTAATTTGACCCATTCCTTGCCTACTCCATCTCTACTCCAGGATAAAAAACTGCCTTTTAAGTTTCTCCAACTAAGTTACAGACTTCTGGTTCATTTTCCAGACTTTGCAGAGCACCTCTGCAGATGTAGGAGCAGCTTCTCTCTGCAGAGTGTAAGGCAAACACTAGTTCTACCTCAACACCTTAACCTGAGAAATCTTATTACATCTGCATTGCCTTTGGGAACGGAAGCCATGAAGTGTGGAACATGCGTCAGATCCAGTTAAGATCCAGTGCTTTTCCACATGTGTGCATGAACTCCTGGGCCATTTTTAAGCTCTAGTAGAGAGTCTGCAGTCTAGAGAGTTGAACACATCCCTTCTGTTGACCATCATGGAATCAAGTATCTGGGGCTCATATATATCTGGCTGGAGATCATCCAGATGGACAAGTCTGGATTTCAAGGTAGTAGAAATAGGGCAGGACTCTGATGGTCCCAAGACAAAGAAAACTATAAAGCCAGACACCCAAGAGACATAGTTCGAAGATCAGGTAACTTCTATAGGTTTCCCTTTGACACTGAACCTTCCTCTTGCATTCACAGACACTAATGCAATCGTAAGAATGTGCTGTGAAGAGTTGGTTTTAATACAGAACTGCAAGCAACAATGTGTCATTGAGCATGAACGTACAGGAATGTAGGGCTGAATGTGGCTGGACTGGTAATATCATTTTCCCTCTTATTGCCTGCAGGTTCTAGCTGGAACAGCTCACAGCTACGAAAGTTGAGCCATAGGAACAGGAACACAAAGCTGGCCTACAACAGCATCCTTGAACCTCAGACCACAGGTCTTTATTACTAAAATAATATGTTTGTTTTGTGGTTAGTTCATCTTTGTTGCGAATACACTGCCATGATGATGAACTGGAGCTAATAAGTGTGCACCAGTGGATTTGGTGGCCCATGCATAAAAATCTATTAAAGCATGAGGCGTGATTTCCTGAAACACCAGTGCTCCTTGAATGTGAGCTCATATAATACAAGCACAGGCTGTTAACAAGAGCTTTAATTTAAAAAACAGGAGCAAGGTCTGACCAAAAAATATTAGAGTCCTTTACAGTTTTCTGCGGTGAAATAAAAAAACTGATGAGAATAAGATATATATTAAGTAAAACAGACACTCAAAGATAATTTTTTTTTAAATAAACCAGTTCGTTGGATATTTTTTATTTTTACTTCACTTTGAAATATAGGAGTAACCGAGTGGACATCCTGGTTCAACATTGACCATCCTGGTGGTAATGGGGACTATGAGAGGCTAGAGGCTATTCGATTTTACTACCGAGAGAGAGTGTGTGCACGGCCTGTTGCCATGGAGGTCCGTACTACTGACTGGGTACCTGCTTCAGACACCGGGGAGGTGGTACATTCCAGTCTGGAGAAAGGCTTCTGGTGCATTAATAAAGAACAGCCATATGGACGCATCTGCTCCAACTACCATGTGCGATTCCAGTGTCCACCAGGTACTATTAGTCAAGCAACAAGTCAGTCATGGTAGATTATCCCATGCTATGAACTGCACAGTGAAAAAAGAGATGGATCAGTGCATGTTTTTTTTGGAAATGATGTATTGTATTGAACTGTCTACTATTCTTTCACTTCTTCAGTTCAAACATACTGGACAAACTGGAGTGAGTGGGGTCCTTGTTCAACCACTGCCTGTAATGATGTGGGCATCCAAGTGCGCCGACGGAAATGCATGAGCACACAGCCTCTGTCCAAGCTGATCCCTCCAGCCTGCCCAGGCCCTCATGCTGAGCGGCAAGAATGCTCTACTCCACCTTGCCAAGGTAACTGGTCAATGAATTTAAATGAAAATGAGCTGCTGCATTGCTGCCTCACAGAGTCAGTATACCAGGTTCAATCATTAGCCTTTGCTTACTGTCTTTCTGGAGTTTTGCATGTTCTCTCTGTGTTCACATGGATTTCCTCCAGGTTTTCCGGTTTCATCCAACCTCCCAAAACATGCCAGTAGGTTGACTGGGTACCCTTAATTGCCCCTAGGTGTGAATGAGCATGTGAATATGTTTGTGCATGGTGTCCTGTGATTGTCTAATGTCCCATCAATGGTCTGGGCCCACCTTACACTCAAGAGAGCAAAATCATTCCCCTGTCCATCAGAGTGTCACTAACTAATCATGGGCATCTGTGAGCTCATGTATGCAGAAACTGGTAGTTAGCGCTTTCTTCTGAGTGATTTTGGCTGCCCTGTAATGAGCTGGCTTCACGTGTCTCAGAAGAAGCATGTGGTAGCCCTCTGCTTCCCTGGTTTTAAATAACCAGATATCCCTGGATGACCCCCCCCCCCCCCCCCCCCCCCCCCAAAAAAAAAAAAAAAAAAAAAAAAACATAGAATTTGGTGCACATCTGCATCAGTCACTTTTCTAACAAAACCAACTTGTTATTAATATTAAATAGAATTCTTCAAATCATTTGTCATAATCTTTTGAAATGCTAGCTTCAACCTTAATGTCTGATGGAATAATTAAGACTTAGCATTTTAGCATCCACTTAATTTGTTTTAATTGTAACATGCTTCTGAGTACAAAGACCTTTACCCAATTTGATTTACAAGTCAATATACCAAGTCTTCAAAGGGGCTTTCCGCATGCAGATTGTCTGGCTGTCTGGCAACCAGTCTGGCTGATTTTATCCCAGATATTACAACACTCAGTACAACACTCCGTCATCTCTTCTCCAACCAGCCAAGTGGGGTCAGTGGGGGACGTGGAGCACTTGCTCAGTGACCTGTGGGAAGGGTCGGAGAACCAGACAGAGAACTTGTAGCAGATTATCTGACATGATCCGCTGCAGAGGACGGCCAGTGGAAGTCCAGAAGTGTGGAAATACCCCATGTCCAGGTGCGGTATATCTGACAGCCTGTCCTACCCTTCACAGTCTTAGAAAAGAAGTGCAATGTTAGAATGACCTATACTTTATATGTTTGCAAATTGTAGTGGTGTGTCAACTTGTTTGTCCTGAGGGAAGCCCAAATGAGGAGTGCAGCCACTGCATTTGTGAGGGACAGACACTACGAGGGGAAGTCTTAAGTGTGACTGGAGTTCCAGTGTCTGGAGCTAGTGTGGCTGTGGCAGACCAGCCAAAGGTTATCCGTGCCCAGACAGATGATAAGGGTTTGCTCAAGATCCATGGCATGTGCTCAGGCCCAGAGACTCGGCTACTCATCAGCAAGGAAAAGTTTGCTCCAGCCACTGTCCCTGTTTTCAGAAATAGCACTGAAAACCTCTGGGTTCGAGCTTTCCTCAGGTCCTCAGGTAAGCCCTATGCAGCAGCGGCTCATGACCATAGATTTTGATGGGGCAGGATGACACTTATAACACATAGCCTCAAACAAAATTGTTGAGAAGCTTAAGAGCAACCCTGTAATAGGCAGTTGAGAGTCGACAACATACAGTGATCCAACATACAGTCTAAGAGCTTTTTTTGAGTGGGTTTAGACATACCTTTGTTCAAACAGCTGGGGTGTTTCCCAAAGATCTAATATGAAAACCATGGTTGCCAGGTTTCAGTAGAATTTCCAGCCAAGTTGCATCTCAAAACCACACCTAAGACCTAAACTAACCAAAAGAAATTGGGCATTGGAAAATGGAGACATATTTGTCTTCTTTTCCTCAGCCTTTGCATGGAAAACAAGGTCACTACGATGCACATGCTTTTCTGATGTACAAACATTATCCGCTCCATAACCCCCTTTTGTTCTCCTGAACTCTGCAAGATATGCACTTACACTTTGCTTTGGAAGTGGTATTTGTGGAAATGTATTAGATTTAATTCAGATTATTTGCTAAAAAACAAAATCTTGGCAGCTGCGGAGTATTTTTCAACTAGCCCAATTCGGCAACTCTGTCATTAATTGTCCTGTCTGCTTTTCATCCCCTGAGCATGGGGTAGCATGATTCCTGCCCCAGTGGGCCTCTATTAGCACTTTTTGCAGTTCCAATTTTTGACCACTAGGAGCAATAATAACTATATGAATCTAAAAGAGGCAGGGAACGCGCCATGATTGCGCAACATCTAGAAAGGCGAGAAAATTAATGGCACTTTGGTTTATACCTGTCAAACTGCAACATTTTTAAAAAAAAATATTGCTCACTCAAAAGAGGTATTTAGCATTTCAACAGTCTATAGAATGTATGGAGTTGTGAATGAAGATTAACACTTGTTTAATAGCTGATGTATATGGTCCCCCTATGGACAAGCCACCACTGCCTGGCTAGTCCAAATTAACTTGTCATCTGGACAGAGGAACTGTTCTTACTTAGATGTTTGGAGAAAACCGGTAACATAAACAGAGAAATGAATGTATGTACCAATAAATTAATTTATGTTGGGACTCCCAACAATATTTCATTTGTGCTTCTCAACTGCACTAAATTTATTGTACCTTGTAGAGCATCTGGAAGTTTTTTCCCTAAAGTTTTTTCCCTAAATTTCCTTGTAGAGAAGCCATACATTCTCAAACATCCGGAAGACAAAGTACGATATGAAGGACAACGTGTGACTCTTTGCTGCAAAGCAACAGGAACCCCTTTACCTGATAAATATTACTGGTAGGAATATGGGAATTGCTATTCCTATAGCACTCATAGCAATTGCTTACTATAAATTCTTACATTTAATGGCATATTTAATCAATTTTTTTGCCCACCAGGTATCACAATGGAACTTTGCTGGACCAGAAACTATACAAGTACGATGGAGACTTGGTATTGCGTGATCTGAAACCAGAACACACTGGAATGTATTATTGCAAAGCCAATAGTCTAACAGGAACCATTAAGTCCAATCCTGCATTCCTGACTGTTTTTGGTAAGTGCATAATCAATTCATCTGCCAGAATTAATTAATCACAGAGTGGTATATGAAGATCTTTACAATATTAGTGCACAATGTCAGTTGCTGTAAAAAAAAAAAAAAAAAAAGTAAGAAAATGCCATGAATAGTAATGTCCCCAAAGACTAGCAGATGTTTGTGTTGGTACTGATCAGTCCTCTCTATGCACATAATTCATGGTAAAGGAATGGCCATGTCTAAACCTGAAGCTCTGGACATTTAAATGAAATCTAAGAAGTCTCACTAGACTATTGTACATTTCCATCTCCATGCACATAACTACATATTGCACAAATTCCCTTGATGCTTGTTAGCCAAAGTATCGATTCACAGAAAGCCCTGCTGCATAGTGTGCTAAAATAATCAGACACCACTTTTTTCACTTCTGAACTTTCACTCTATCTTTGACTGATGGCAACACTGAAAAATACAGAAGGGAGTTAACACTGTCTTAAAGCACCCCAGAAATCCGAAAGACACTAAATTATTAAGTTTGCCATTTATTTTCCCCCCAAATATCTAGATATTCACTGAACTGATTATTAAGCTCTTGATTTAATCAATATTTAAGAGTGCCATAATTACTGTAATTGTGCAAATGAAACATTTGTGGTCAGATAAATCATTTTGCAATTGCACACTTTATTGTAAAACTGTAAAATAGCAAATTGCTCATATTTTTCTGACATCAGAGATATCAGACAAAAAAATGGTGGAGCTCAATCTGTTTTTATATACTTAAGAAAATGCACTTGGAAATTCATTAGCTGAGCTACAAGGCTCTTGTTATAAATAAAAACTAATAATTTGATGTGTGAATAAACATACATTACAATCAAATGGAATTGAATATAATTATATATAAAATGCAATAACTCATCAAATCACATATTTAGCAACTGTAGGGATAAACAGAAGGGAAACATAAACACCAAGACACTGATTTGTCATCCTCCTTTTATGAATAAGCAGCCACACAGGCAGTTCAGTGGTCCTTAAAATTGGCAACTAATAGCAATTGCATGGCCATTTTGTAAAATGGTGGATATGTTCATAAACAACATAGGTGTTGCTTAAAAAACTAACCAATCATGGTCTGTTAGCTCATTTAGGTGAAAGAGGGCAGTTTATACTTTCCTCTAAGTGTATTCAGCTTTCCTGTGATTTAGCATGAGTAGCATGAATGTTTCAGAGGAAGCACATGCCATATAGCCCTCAACCTCTCTGGTTGGTGAGGGGAGAACTAGCTAAAATGCATTAGCTAGTTCATTAAGCTATTGGTGCTATCCATATTACTGCTGAACAGTTACATTTGTTCCTGTGTCCTTGTTCCTCAACTAGTTCTTAATAATGAACATTATGGCTCACTTTGCTAATTCATCATTCTGTTACATTTGAATCATTTGATTTGGTTTGTTTGCATCGCCACTTGCAATGGGTATTCAGGGATATGATGAAGGCTACCTACTGCTACTTAACACATATTCATGGTTTCATAATGCCACTTTATATAACAACAATTTTTATGGCCTAATGATAAGTTAATTATAAACAATTATACATAAAATCAATTTTGGTTGCAATTTTAGCCACTCTTTTCTCACACTGTGAAACAATGTATTTTGTTTTTGTGTTTGTTTATTTTCTTGGAATGCTGTGCCTGTCAGGTGTAATAAAGTGCATATATTTAGCTAAATAAGTTAATTTTATGCACTTTCATAATTTACAGAGAAAGGAACTCCAGCATGTAATGCTACACCTGAAAGTCACCAGATTAAATTGCCTTTAGACTGCAAACAGCCAGGCACAAAATCCAAGTGGTATAATGCTGGTCGCTGTGCTAACAACAAATGCCCTGGGTCACTGGACTTTGACCTACGATGCAAAGATTCCTCTAGTTTCTGCTGTGGGGTGAAGCAAATGGAAACAAAGGAGATCAACTGTGGCAACTACATCCTTCCAATAAAGGTTGTGACTGAATGCGGTTGTCAAAAATGTGTCCAACCCAAAATTCTGGTACGGGGTAGAGTGGTTGCTGCAGACAATAGTGAGCCCTTACGATTTGGACACATTTTCATAGGAAAGGAACGAATAGGAATTACAGGTTATCAGGGTGGGTTCACAATTCAGGTGCCCCCTGACACCCAACGTCTGGTAGTAAACTTTGTGGACCCATCCCAAAAGTTCTTAGATACACTCAAAGTGTTTGTTTTTGACAAGAAGGGTGGTTCAGTTTACCATGATGTAAAAGTAATGCGAAAGCAGGAACCAATTGACATCAATGCTGCAGAGAGCAATACTATTTATCTGGGTGAAATAAAAGGGGAGGAGCCCATCGGTCAGCTGATCATACCTCCCAACTCCTTCCACAAAGACACTGGGGAAACATACGAAGGCATGGTTAAAGCGAGTGTCACTTTCTTTGATCCACGCAATGTCACAACAGCTGCGGCTATTCCAGGAGACTTGAATTTTGTGGGTGATGAAGGCGATATGCTTCCTTTGAGGACATACGGGATGTTTTCTCTTGATTTCAGAGATGAGGCAAATCAGGATATCCTTGGAGCTGGTGAAGTCCAGGTGCTCCTTGACACAGAGCATGTCAAAATGCCAGAGCATATACCTACTATGAAACTGTGGTCTCTCAATCCAGTCACAGGTATTTGGGAGGAGGAGAGTAGTTTTCAACCTACTCAGGTTACCACTAGTGGAAATGGGAGGAAAAAAAGAGAGGAGCGCACATTCCTGATAGGAAACATGGAAATCAGAGAGCGCAGACTGTTCAACTTGGACGTACCCGAAAATCGCCGCTGCTACGTCAAAGTTCGGGCATACATGAGTGACAAATTCTTGCCTACTGAGCAACTTGAAGGTGTGGTGATCAGTCTTATAAACCTGGAGCCCAGGCCTGGATACTCATCAAATCCTAGAGCTTGGGGACGTTTTGACAGTGTGATAACAGGACCGAATGGAGCTTGTCTTCCAGCCTTCTGTGATGCCCAGAGACCTGATGCATACACAGCCTATGTCACAGCCACAATGGGAGGTGAAGAACTTGAAGCAGCCCCATCTACACCAAAAATGAATCCTAACATCATTGGCGTATTACAACCGTACTTAGACAAATTAGATTATCAACGATCAGATCATGATGATCCAGCGCTCAAAAAAACTGCCTTTAGAATAAATTTAGCCAAGCCAAATCCAAATAATCTGGATGAAACCAACGGACCAATATATCCTTATCAAAGTCTAATCTCATGTGAAAATGCACCCATTGATGCAAATCATTTCCGTTTCTTCCGTGTGGAGAAAGACAAATATGAGTACAATGTAGTACCTTTTCAGGAGAATGATCTCACAACTTGGACTGGGGACTACCTCACATGGTGGCCAAACCCACAGGAGTTCAGGGCTTGCTATATTAAAGTTAAGATCCATGGGGAAATAGAAGTTATGGTGAGGTCAAAGAACTTTGGCGGTACCCATTCTCAGACCAGGGGTCAGTTGTATGGAATTAGGGACATACGCAGCACTCGTGACTTGAAACATCCTAACACCTCTGCTGCTTGCTTGGAGTTCAAATGCAGCGGAATGCTTTTTGACCAAGGCACTGTTGACCGGTCTCTAATTACTGTCCTTCCACAAGGGAACTGTCGGCGAATAGGCATCAACAGTCTTCTGCAAGAGTACCTTACAAAGCACCCCCCTCTTCTACAGAACAACGAGACTCATGCATTTACCATGTTAGCTCCCGTGGACCCACTGGGCCATAATTATGGAATATACACTGTCACAGACCAGAACCCACGCATTGCCAAAGAGATTGCCATAGGACGCTGCTTTGATGGTACCTCAGATGGTTTCTCAAGGGAGATGAAATCAGATTCTGGAGTGGCTCTAACTTTCAGCTGCCCAAAAAGAACTGTGAACCGTGAGAGCCTGTTCCAGCGCTTGCAAACAAATCCTGGCCAAACCTTGGCACAAATGGCTCGGGACATGAGGGAATCACAGGGAACACAGGTCAGAAGAGGGTCAGCACAGGTGGTGGCATATCCTTCTGATCAACAGGGCAGGATCCAGAGCCGCAGAGTTAGCAACAGCAGCAGGAGAAGAACTGCTATACGGACTCAACAGAGGCAGTAGATCTGCCTAAGTGTGAGTATACTGCTTTTTTAAATTTATGAAAATTTAAATGAGCTACTAAGCAGGAATTAACTCATTTTTCCTCTCATCCGTGTAGAGGTTGTTGGGAAGATGCTGGCTGAAGACACTCACAGAAATGATGGAAATGACAAACTTGGTCAGTCTGGACATTAGATACTCAGAGTTTTCTGAGCCAAGTTCCATTATTTTATTATAAACTCACTCTGGACATGTTCTCTCCAGTTTTCTGAAGGGAACTGTCATTTACATGCTTCATCATTCCCCAAAAAATACTTGATATAATAAGAAATGTCTTTAATGTTCAGGATGGACACTTTTATTTATTACAGTTATCAAAAATTATCAATGCAAGTGCATTGTTTCAGCCTTTTTGGATCTTACATTTATACCATTTAAGATAATAATAACTCCATAATGAGCTTAGATATACATAAAGAAGATTCCTGCTATTCTGTTAAAGGTATCCTACCCTTTTTCCAAATTAGCACAGTAATAGCCCAAATGTAACTCAACCATACTTCAGTTTGACCAAAGTACAACTAAACTAAGCCAAAGAAAGCAAATCTCGCCAGCAGTCTAAACAGAACCTGTGTTGATACTTTGGATAGAATAGCTGAATAATACAATAGCTCTTGGTTTGGAATTAGGACATTTCCATTTTTAAAGACTCCAAACTACCTCCTGAATCTTTTCAACAAAATTCGAGTCAAAGCAATAAAATTTAAAGTAGTGTTTAAAATTCTACATCACCACAGTAAAGTGTAGCATGGGAAATCCAATAGTTTGTACATACAGTAGGTTATAGTATATTGTTCCTTATGGGTGTCTGTCTGTCTCTTGACGTGCAATAATTCTGACAATGACTTGAGAGCCCTAACCAAATAAAATCTGCTATGTGCGTTAGGACTGTTAAAAGTTGGGCTAATCTCTATGCAAGTTTAAGTCTGTTTCACAAACTATGTATTGCCAGCTTACTATCTATTTCTAAGGAATCTTAGCATCCTTACATGACCTAAGTGACTTTTCTTAAGAGTGATCTTTTGATGGACATTTTGCAATATTTCAGCTTTACTGAATTAAAGACTTTTTACAGTTTATAGTGGAAAAAAGTGATAATATCAGTGATGTATCTACAGAGCATGCACTTTTAGTTCACCCTATAAACAATTACTGAAGGATCTGGATAATCTGGATGGTATAGAAATAATTATTTTCATCTGAAGTAGACTACACCATTGATATATAGACCAGTAGATTACATCCATTCCAATTGCAATTCCTGACCATTACTGGCTGATTGCTGTTATAGTGAAAATAAAGAAAATTGTTTGAAATATTCAAAACTATCACGCAGGACAACAAGAAAGGAGGTAATTCATATGATGAGAGGATAATCTCTTCTGTCAGCACTAACTAACAATAACACTTCAGTTTTCTAGCTATACATAACCTTAACATTATCATGGCTTCAAATACTATTTGTACAAAAGCATAACGCTGCTTTTAGTTGTTTTTGTGTCAGCAAGGGAGTGGGCTCCAGCTTTAAAATCCTCCCCCACTTCTGAAACCAAAGCCCTTGATAGCATTTAATTCCCAGAGACAGTTTAACAATCATAGCAAGCTAATTGGATATTTTACTTGCAAGTCACATAGCACTTAATGAGGTGAACGTTGTTTGTGTTTTCACTGGGCCTGCCTGAATCCCAAGAGCCCCAAGAAACAATAACAAATCAGATTTGAAAAAGCACAGAGAAAGCATGGTTCACATTGTAGATCAAATGCATTACAAGCGATACAATCTAGAATACAATTAATATCTGGTAGTATTAGATTATTTCTATAATTACATATAGTAGAAACATTGATTCCATTCCTATTGATTGCTGCTACATATAGTCATAAAGGTTTCTGCTATATATATAGTCCTAAAATCCACAGGTTTTCCTGAAAATAAACTTCTAGCATTTTAAAGTCTGGTTACTCCCAAAATTGAGAAAATAGCTTTTAAATATTCCATTTCAACTCCACTGAAATACTCCATGCCTACCTCTACGTTTATAAACTAATCTAATTATGGAAAAAAAAACATTTTTGCCAAATTGTAAAGAATTCTAAGTTTACTTTACTTTATCGTTAATAAATAATCTCTTATTTGATTATCAGCATCATCCATGATCTCTGTCTCAACATCTGAGGTAAAAGGACAAATTTATCTTTGAATGTCCATCATTAAGCTTATTTTTGCAAACCTCTTGCCAAGCTAGCTAACCCTTCTTGCTACAGTGGATATTTGAGGGACTTTAATTCCACAATAAAATATTTAGTAATCTTGGGCCTAAGGTGTCTGGCACTGAGCCTACCATAACATTAATCAGTTGTGTCAGGAAGTAATACTAAAAGAAAGGGAGAAATCTTAAACATTTTGGTTACGTACATTAAATCCTCACTTTCCACCTAAAGGCACACAACGAGCTTTAAGCAATATCTTAAGTGATATATAAAAGCTGAAGGTAAAAAACTGAAGGTAACAGTGGAGATTATTTTGTAATGACCTGGCTAAGCTGCCTACTGTAACATTCTCCACTATATGCATTACATGAACAGCCTATTGGAATATTGAAATGATAAGCAATTACATTGATGCAATACAGAAATGGTAACTTGGCCTCCTCTTAGTTTTCAAAATCCCCTGAGCCATGAGTGCAAGCACATGTCCTTTCTCAAGTGTCTGGCTGGTTTCAGAGAGACTATAACTTATTCAGGAATATCTTTGGCCAAATGTGTTTCGGGTAATTTCACCACTGCCTAGCATATAATGTAAACTATATGGCTGCCACTTTAGTCTGGAAAGAAATCTCTGGTTATAATAAAAGCATTTTATAAATCATTCTGTGGAATTTCCTGTAAACCTTTGTGCAACTTATATTGCATGGCAATCCCCATCTTTTGATCGCATAATAATGTATGTTTAGTGATTATTGCAATGTCTGTTCACATTAACTGTAAATAAAGGTTTCTTGTGATCATATTTACTTGTCATACTTTGAGTTGTAATACTGAGATAGTATTAAAATTAGGTGTCAGTTTAAAAAATTATACAAATCAAATTAATTGCACAGGGTGTGTTAATTGTCAGGGTGTACTGTTATAGGAAAAATAATCAACAGTTAATAACAGTTAACAGTTAACAGGTAAGCTACTGTTACCACCCTGTAGTTAATTATTTTTCTATAACAGCATATCAAGTGTATTATATCATTTATACCACAGCAACTTAGTGATTACAATTTGTTATGTTGCCGCAAAGCCCTCCTTCCTGAAGACTTTCCCATGACAGAAGTTACAGCTTTACCTCTGACTTTCACAAAGTACCAACACTGGAGACTCCTTCCAAAAATGGTAAATACACGTCTCCTCACAGAAAACTTCAATTATGCATATTTTAAAATCAGTTTATGTGGAGGTCTGTGATACAAGTCCCTGTATAAGATGTAACTATAGAAACGATAACATTAAAACAAGCGTGTTAATATTAACCTAGAAAACGAACACCTTCTGAACAATCAGAATCAAGAATTCAACAGTGCTATTGTTTGAGGGATGTTAAAAAAACTGGTAACAAGTGAAAAGTTTTATATGTAAGGATATTTCGCATGTTTCCTGATATTTATTGAGACTTGCACGCCACAAAATATTCCACTGAACAAATATCACATGTATTTTAACACAATTCCATACCACATACAAAGCATCATGAAAGCTTTGCAGCTTGTAGTGTATTGATGCTTTTCCCTTTTTCTCTCTACATGAAATTAGTCCATTAGTCATGTCTTAAACTTGAGGCTATGTTCTCAAATTTGACACTACAAGTGAAAAATTGTTGTAATAAAACACAATATGTGAGCAGCGATGGCTAAACAGCAGGGTAGCACCGGCTCTTTTCTGGGCCTTATACCCAGGCTTGAAACCTAACTGTAAAAAAAAAATGGCTTTGGCACCTCACCTACAGTCTTCGTCTTAAAGTTTTGCTGATAAATCCCACACCACTGGCTGACACGTGGTTACACGATTGTACTGGAATAGGAAGCAGCTCACAAACATGAGATATAGAAAGAGACACACAATGGCCTAAACGGCTTTGACTCCTTCTCTGTTTTATTGTTTAGTGCAAAGTTCACAAGTCGTGGTGAGGTATTAACATAACATTAATTCATTTAACTACAGGAACAAAAAAAAAAGAAAAGAAAAGAAAAAAAAGAAACAGCCTGTGATCCTGATAAAAAAAAAAAAACTAATCCTACCCATAAAACTCATTCAGAAGTAACTACAGTGCAGATGCTACTCAGAGGAAATTAAAACATTCCTTTGTTCCTCAGATGGAAATTTGGTGGCTTTCACATGCAAGGGGTATGCAAAAAAGATTTAATCCTTTTCCACAAACAATACACTGGAGAAACTTTTATTAAATCTTTGCAGAGACAGAGATTTTTTTTTAACTTCTTCTATTTTCTTCTAATTCTTGGCTAACCATGTAATTGACGCAGTACATAGATATTTCTGGGTTGCAAAGAGATAAAGAAAAAAAGGGGAAATGGCCAAACTGTCTGTTTGAATCTTTTAGAATCAAGGGTCTAAAAGTTAGGAAGCACAGCCAGGAGTCCACTATTTTTACTTATTTGTTCGTTTGTTTGTTTCAGTGGTGGAAAGTTTTGTTTAGATTTATTTTTTTGAGTTGTTATTGTTATTAGCCTATTTGACTGGTCACTTAAATTGAATGGGTTTAACACAAACCTCAACAACTCAAAAACAAGTAGCCTAAAAATAATTAATAAACATATTATGTGGGTGGAAAGTTCAGGAATAAAGGAATATTACATTACGTATCTAGAAAACGAACATTAAAATGTCTAGAAGTCTTTTTTTAATGGTAATAGAGGTCCATGTCTGTAAAAGGTTTGAGAACCTGTGGTTTCAAATCTTTCCACAATTCTGCCAGATTTACTTTAAAATAGTGGGAAATAAGACCTGATCTGAGGAAAGCTTGTACAAATTGAGCAAACAGTCATGACTGAATTCCCTCTCAATCTCAGATGAAAGACGTTGTATAAAAAGGTATAACCATAACCCCCCACTCCTAACCCTAATTAGAACTTTCATAATTTTTGTAGTAGAGTTAAGTGAAGAGTTATAAATTTGCCGGTGTATGATATTGGTAATAGATGTGTGGTCTGTGTCTCTCCCCTGGGAGATGCTGGATGCCCACTGAGATGTTGTAATTAAGTTAAGTCATACTGAGAGTGGTGATTAGAGCCCAGGAGAGAAGCGGTTTACATCTTTGCAAAGTAGGTTATGTAACACTAATTAGTGTCAAATTAGCTAATTAGCTTAGCACAATAAGTACTTGGATGAATTAATCAGATGATTGTAATCACATCTGTCAGCTATGTTTAACGAATAAACTGGTTGTTTTCTTAACGTGTATTCTTAACTACTGAGATAAAATGCAGAGCTATAAAGGTACAAGTTAGAGATATCTAACTAGATGTCTCATTTTATTGCCATTTTGTAGGTAGTTCAGCTTAGTGTATTTTACAAACAAAAGCAAACTGTCTTACAGGTGATTCCGTGATGGTGAAATGTGTCCTTCAAAATAGCTGATGTGTATATTAGAGAAAAACATCTTAATACATTAATAAAAATCTATATACAGCACTACAGCCTCGCAGTTCAGGGTCACTGGTTCGATCCTTAGCTTGGGTTACTGTCTTTGTGTAGCGTCTGTGCATGTTTGCCCCAATGTGGGTTTCTTCCTCCCAACAAACATACTGGTAGCTGGATTAGCAACTCTAAACTGTATATATTGGTGTAGATGAATGTGCATGGAGCCCTGAGATGGACTGGCATCCCATCCAGGGTGTATTTTCGATTTGCACCCAGATAAAGCTGCTTTGAGACAATGTCCATTGTTAAAAGCGCTATACAAATAAAATTGAATTGAATTGAATTGAATAGATACACCTTGACCCTGACCAGGTTGAAGTGGTTACTAAGATGAATGAATGAATCAGATATAATACAGGGTGTCCAATCCTCAAGCATCATTGAAGAGAAAAAGGCAAAACAAAAGCAAAAGCTCAGTATGTCCACTGTTTTTCTCAGTACACAGTGTAATATCCAGTCAGTAAACACATGGCTAATGATTTCAGTCTCAATAATGCAATGAAGAAAATTGTCAACATTCCTAATTTTGTTTGCATATACCTGTGCATTTAAAATGACTTTGATTTCCTATGAGTAGAATTATTTGTATACATTCTTCCATGCTTAGATACATCATGGCCCTTTTGAGCCTGGTTCCTCTCAAGGTTTCTTCCTCATATCATCTCAGGGAGCTTTTCCTTGCCACCGTCACCTTGCTCATTAGGGATACATTCACAGGGATAAATTCACATATTTACAATATATATTTTGTGAATCCATTTATTTCTGTAAAGCTGCTTTGTGACAATGTCCATTGTTAAAAGCGCTATACAAATAAAACTGAATTGAATTGAATTGAATAGATAGATAGAGTCCCACAATACAGATTTAATTTATTAATCCAAATAGTCCAACTATTCAAATGTGTATAATAATATTTTGGCTAATTGTTGGAGCTATTCATTTCACTTCCTCAGTTCACTTTTTGGATTAAACCCATTTAATTAAGATTGCCAGCCAAATAGGCTCACTAAATAACTAACTAAATAATACATATAATAATACAGCTTCGGTGTTGGTGGGGTTTTATTTCCACTGCTGTAATAAAATTAAAAAAAAAAAAATCACATACCCCCTGGACATAAAACATTATGTCTGTTGCTTCCAGAGGCAGTGATATGTAGAGATGCTGACAACTCACTCTACATACTCTGCAAGTCGCCTGCATCCATAATTTAACCCACTCAATGGACCTTCTGTAGTAAGAAAATAAACCGGCTGTGAATTAGCAGTCATGTGTGGCTTGGAATAAGGAAGCATGTCCCGCCAAAAGCACTTACTCACAGTAAACTTCAGTATGTAACTCCTGGCTATGAAGCATGGTGAGGTGAACCACAAGGGTGCGATTTTACTACAAGTCTATCATTGTTGCTTTTCTTTGTAATGTTTTTTACATGCCAGTGGTCTCGATGCAGCCACACAAATTTCTTCTGATTCCATAATTCTTCCATGGTCTTGTTTTTGAGAGAGAAATGTTGGTTTCACAGAAAAAATAAAAACATTGACTCAGACCGAGTAGAAATATAAGATGTCTGTCTTTTCAGTATTAAAAGAAATTCTGTATAATAAAAATAAAACTTTACTACCACTGTCTCTGTTAGATACATGCTGACCTACCATGACAGTATGTATTATCAGAATAATATTTTCTTTACTTAGAAATGTTTACTCAAAGCAATGTGGGGCAGAATTACAATCCAATACCAAAACCTTGGACAAATCTGATTGAATGAGTTTCATTATCTTAACACTAACCACATATTTATGCTATAACTAATGCTTGCATAATTGGACTAATCCTAAACGTAACAGTAAATAATGAAGCCTATAACTGAGTCATATGTATTAGTCATATATGAATAGCCATTAATAATAGTCATTATCCACTGACATTCTTTTAACTTATTTTGTTAATACCATTACTTGGTAAATTAGTTTACATTATGAAGAGTCTATGACTATAGAGACAATGTAGGTTAATCCAGATTGTAGGTTAAAAGGTAAATTCTGGCAATATGGGATTCTTTTGGGATTCTTGCTAAAGCAAACCCCTATATATAGTATCTATGGCCCTGGACCCAAAATGAAAATATCATACATAAAATACACAATAAAACTATTTTATTTTTATTTTATAATTGCTAAATGTAAAATTGCTAAATGTTATTTAAAGCTTAATACATCTAGTTATATAATGAGAAAAAAGGTGTAAATTAATTGGAATGCTAAAATTAATAAGGAGTCCAGACTGGGGCACATAAGCATAATCTCCAGCAAATTTATACTCCACCACTCAGTGAGGAAGACTGGACACAACATTTGTCCTCCGTGCACCAGCGAAGCTCATCTATCAAAAGAATTCTTGTATTCCCAGAAGAATATGACTTTCTCACAAGGCAGGAATTATCAAACACGCCTTCCAAAAATATGGTTCTCATTAATGTGTTTATAAGACTGAGACTGCATCAAACCAAGAAACTCACTCAAGAAAAGGCTTACTTGCAATTAGCATGCAGTCCAGCAGCTGACAAATGACAGAGAAAGACTAAAACACCTGCCCTGTGTTCGACAAGTTCTCCAATGCAACTCTGAAGCTGGAGAGTTATAGCCATGTCCATCGTCCACTCATTGCCTCTCCAGATACAATCAAGGGAATTGAACAGAAAATAAAATCCAGCTTTGAGTTCTGTATCCTGCTGCATTAAAAACAACAGTTGGCCCTTAGAGAGGTGCCTGATTAGAGTTCATCATGAGTACATGCGTCTTTCTTTGTCCAAAAGTTGAGAATGTGAGATGAAGGAAATGTCTATCTCAAGGTATCACTTCACGATGGCCTTATCTATCCGAGCTGAATGTTTGCTTATAACACAGTCAAAACTCGAACATTTACGTCACTCGCAACCTGGTCTGAAAACAGATACGTTATTCTTTAAAGAAATAAAAGTAGTAGACAGTTCCTTTTTTTTTTAATGTGCCTTTGTAGCACCAAGGTCTTCATTAGCTTTGTTAGCACAGTTCACTAACTTAGCTATCATTCTCACAAACAACATTACCATATATTTTTTGCCATTTTGTTAGTGCAGCTCAGTTTTCATTATCTTAGAAAGCTTAGACTGAAATAAGTCCTTTATCAGCTTTGTTACTGATGTTAATTCAGGTAGATAGCCAGCTATGTTTGCTAACTTTGTTTTCACAGCTTAATTAGCAGAAACTTTGTGAGCTTCATTAGTAACTAGTCAAGTTGTACAAGCCTCTTATGATATATTTAGCTATGAAGAAAAAACTCCACTGAAGCTAAACTGAGGAAAAGCAACTGTGACATTTTCATTTGTGCAGCTAATTCGTTGCACAAAATAAAAATGTATTTGCTTCGTACAGGGTATATCATAACAGAAATTTTGCTTCACTATTTCACTCTTAGTAAAAAAGCAGTTAAGATTACTAAATTGAGAAACAGAAATCATAAAAAAGACAGATACAATAGTTTGTATGATGCAATTTGTTTGATTCAAAAATTGAACTGTGAAAAGCCAGATGTGGCAAAAGTACCCAAAATCTTCAACTGTTTAAAAACGTAATTACTCATCTAAATAAATCATCTGGTAAATGATGAAGTACAGCTTCAAATTCTTCACTCAGGTTAAAGCGGAACAGTATAAACACTTAAACCACACACTGATTTTAGTTCATGGATTTTAATTTTAGGTAAATTTCTGACTCTTTCACCAAGGAACTTTGTAAAACATTAGCTAAGGCTAACTAACAGCAGCGTTATTCCTAATCTCTCAAATGTGACGTAGCATACTACTAACTTCAGTGATACACAAAAGCTCAATACTAATAGCTAGCTTGAGAAATACAAAGCGTATGTAGCAGTGCATTTCTTTGGGCAACTGAGACAGTGTAAGTAAGTGTAAGTACATTTCAATGTTTCTTTGATATCTAACATAATCATGCTCTGTTGCATTCTCTATATCAAAACTGTATTTTGGAACATCTCCTTACATTTGAATTTATGGGAGAAGTAAACTTATATGCTAATGAGAATACTAAATCAGTCAAGGCAAAATGTTACTTTGCTATGCTACTTTGCCCACTATTTTCATGTTATGTAGGAGTTCTGTCACTATGTACTGAGATATTAGGGTAAATCACAGCATGGCTGGTCTCATATATTTTATACATTTGCTTTATACAATTTATTATTTGACTGTTTTATTAGAGAGAAAAGATCAGGTGTATAGAATATAGACGTGTACAGAATACTGTGCTCTTATGTTAGCTGACTCTTAACTTCTTAAGAGTGGTTTTATGAAACCACTTATTTCTTGCATAAAGGTGTCCATAAGCCAAACAAGTTACCAGTTTATAATGTTACTGACCACACTACTTATTCAAGAGGAATGTAATTAAATCAGCATCCAACTTCATCCCTTTCACACTCAATAGTTTTTTAGATTTACTGATTTACTCTTCTGGTATGATTTTTTTTTATTTTTTTTTAACAAGAGCAAAAGTATCTATAGTGTCTATAACAAGACTGACAGGAGGAACACAACCAAAAAGTCTGTCAGTCTATTTAGTACAGTCTATTTAGACTATTTAGTACACTAGCTTTGATCAAATTAATTTTTTTTTATCAAGTTTTATTTATATCTATGTCATTGGTAATAGAAAACATAAAAATATGAACTAATCCCCCTTTAAGACTTAGCTTTAAGGAAACAAATTTGGAATTTTTTGGCTAAAACACTTGTGAACTTATAAATATCAAATCGTACTGGAAAACAAACTGCGCTTCTTTTTGCTTAATTAAAGAACATCTGTTTCGGCTATGAGAGTCTATTCTTATTTTAATTATATGGTTTTGAGTACTTATCTGTTAATTTTTTAAACAATGGACATATTGAGCAAAAAACTTTTATTTTGGGGTTTTGGAGAAAATGTAGGCATTACTGAGAAAGAAATGTATTTTACTCTGGAGTTTCTGGCTGAGCTCATTTTTCTCCCAACTGAGACTGATGTAAAACCAATCCTTCCTCTCCTACAGAGAGAGCCTCCTAAAATTTCAGTGCATGTCAGAACGTCCCTGCACCTGCCACTCCATTCAGGTTAATTCTGAAGTTGCATGCCATCACAGGAATGATGTGCTCAGCCCAAATTACACCACAGCATGTGTTGGGCTTCTAAAAGTGGAAGTGCAGCTGACAAATGCCTACAGTCAGTTACACATTGTGGCGAGTTGTAAAAGACAAGATGGATTAAGAAACAGGACAATGTGAGGCACAAAGTATACCTCACATTTAACGATTTCCTGCGTTTCCTACAATTAAGTACTAATGGTGAAATATGCATATGGTCTTTTTTAGTTCATCTGTTTGCTATAAAGCTTAATTGCTCCTTACAGTTGCAAAAAAAAAACAAAAAAAAAAAAACACTGTGAACCCTTTGGCATTACCAGGATTTATGTACTACTTACTAATGAAATATGGTCTGATCTTCTGCTGAACTCAGTGACAAACACCTCTCAGTTGACAGATACTTGATTAGGTTAATACTGAATATAGCATTTGCACATTCACAGTCTAGGATTAAAAATGAAACTCTGGGCTAACAATGATAGAGATAAAGATAGAGATTTCATATTAATGAGATGAGACTGGAGGTGTGGGTTTTAGAGTTGCCCTGTCCTATAAATGAAAAAGGCTCAGGGACAAAATCAAGTTACTGACACTTGGCTCTTCTCAAGAATATCTGTCCATGTTAATCATGCCTCAATCAAACATATTTCAAAGGACATTAAAAATAAAATTGTAGACATACATGAAGCAGGAAAAGCTGCAAAAGCATTTCTAATGCTCTTTCTAGGAGTGGGCATCCTGGAAAGATCATATTGACAAACCAATGTGCAATGCTAAAAGAGGAGAACACTAAGGTAAAATCATGCAGAATCGCTAGAACTTGCTAGGTTCTATATGAAAACTACTGACATGAATCATTTATCATGTCAGACAGAAATACACAGCATTATGTTATGTTTGGACTAAACATCCTTCATCCTAGCTGTGAAGGGAGCATCATGATTCGTGGCTGCTTTGCTACCTCAGGACCTGGAGAACTTGTGATCATTATACACTGCACTCCAAAAGTTTGGAAACGCCTGAACAAAATAGGGTTTTTGGGCAATATCAGCATAAATCCTCTTTAGTTAGTGACCATTTTGCATTGATAATAAGAGACAACACTAGGCATCCGAGCAGTCAGTTTATTCAAACATTGACTTGATATATTACTCCAAGCCTCCTGGAGGATTGCCCAAAGATGATTCACACTGGTTGG